>OY288239.1:3300340-4500340 GCA_958450325.1 Agrostemma githago
TTACAGGAGCGCATGAGGCCCAGAGAGCCCATGTCAAAACGCTTGGGAGAAAGACCAGGCGGAGTTTTCTCCAGGCTAACGCCTGCAGCCAAGGAACAGTCGGCCCCAGGCTTATCCCAAAGCCTGCAATCCAGACTCAACCGGGGACAACCGCTCGAGTCCAGGTACCATCAGGGTGAGAACCTCTGCCACTCTCAGAGGAAGAGGCCCAGACAGACCTCCCTGGAAACAGAGGATGAAGCAGCCAGTAGGCCGCCACCAGGGTACCGCTCGCCCAGTGCGAGGAAACCGGCCCATAAACAATGGAATCTCACGGTAACCAGTCTGGGGAAAGCAGGTCACGACTGGTGGGCAGGTCCACAAAAACCCCGTTGCACCCTGAGGTACAAGAGTACCCCATTCCAAAAATCAAAATGCCCACCATCAAATTTGACGGGACGACAGATCCTGAAGACCACCTGGCAGCCTTTGAGAGCCACATGGGCATGTATGACGTAGATGATGCCATCTGGTGCAAAGTTTTCCCAACCACCCTGGTAGGGCTCGCACAGGGATGGTTCAGAGACCTCCGCCAGGGGTCAGTCAGGTTCTTCATAGAGTTAGCTGAAATTTTCCTCGAACAGTATGCCGGAAATAAGAGAAGACGCCTTACCCGTTTCGATCTCATGACCCTGAAACAGAAAAAGGGTGAGAGTGTGAGGGAATACATGAGAAGGTTTGATCTATCCTACCAGCAGGTTAGGGAGATCGATGATTCCACTGCCGCCTACGCCCTGACAATCTCCCTACTTCCAGGGGAAATGAAAAACCAGATGATCAGGGCCCAGCCAGAAACCTTGGCCATGGCCAGGAAGATTGCGGAAGGGTTCATTCTGCAGGAGGAGTTCCACGGCCTGACGGATACCCCTGCAGGCCAAACAAGGCCTCAAGGGGGACCGCAGGGTGGAAAGGGCAGAAGTGAGCCAGGCAAGCAAAGGGAAGAGGGAGACACTCCCAAGAAGGAACGTACAGTCTACCAGCCCAGATTCGACAGTTACACTGCTCTGAACAAATCCAGGGCGGAGATCTTTGAACTGGAAAAAGAAACTGCTAAATGGAACCGCCCGAACAAACCTCGCAGCCCGAAAGGAGACCCCAAGAAATTCTGCACTTTCCACGACTGTATAGGCCATACCACCGAAGAATGTCGTCACCTGAAAGACGAAATCGAGAAGTTAATCAGGAACGGATGGTTGGCCAACTACGCAGCTAAAAATAAGTCTCAGAAGGAAGTGTCTGAAAAACCCGAAGGGTCAGTGCAGAACCGCATGGTGATCCATGTAATTTCAGGGGCACCGAGGGCCAGCTCAGTCGAAGAGGCCAAAAAAGACAAATGCGCGAACTAAGGAACCAAATCTGCTATGCTGAGAAAGCAGGGAGTCCAAGGGGAGTGACACTAAGCATCACCCCTGATGATGCAGGGCGCGTAGTGTACCCGCACAGTGACCCCTTGGTGCTGTCCCTAGAGATCAGCAACCACATTGTGCGGAGGTGTATGGTGGACACAGGCGCGTACACGAATTTGCTGTACAAGGACGCCTTCGAGAAAATGGGCCTGGAAAAGAGGCACCTGCGACCTGCTCCCGGATCGCTATACGGATTCAGCGGGGCAGGGCGTGCTGCCCATGGGAGTCATAGATCTGCCCGTAACCTTTGGAGAAGGCTCTACTGCCAGAAATGTCAGGGCAACCTTTGTTGTTGTGGATGCAAGATCTGCCTACAACGCCCTAATTGGCAGAGCCACCCTGGACGAAATCGAGGCGGCCATCTCCATCAGGGCTCTCACCATAGCATATGTCACTGATTTCGGGCTAGAAGGAAAGGTGCGTGGGGACCAGGAGTCAGCCAGACAATGCTACTCCGTGGCCCTACAAGAGCACGAAAAAGAAAGGAAAGGAAAGAGGAAGGCTGACAGTTCCCCCAGCAGGGAGGGCGAGATCCCAGCCGAACAACCGGCGCCCGACCACCTGGAGCCAGGGGGCGAAAGCATGTTGGTAGATTTGGAACCAGGCAGGCAGGTCCTGATAGGGGCTGACCTGGAAAAATCCTACCAGGCTGAACTGGTCAAGCTCCTAAAAGAAAACAAAGACGTATTTGCCTATTCCGCAGACGAGATGCCCAGCGTTGATCCATCATGCATCGTTCACAAGCTGAATGTAAGCATGGATGCTCGCCCTGTAAAACAGAAGAAACGAAACATGTCTGCGGAAAAAGACGCAGCAATCAAGGAAGAAATTGACAAACTCTTGAAAGCAGATTTTATTGAGGTCTGTGACTACCCGGAATGGTTGGCGAACGTAGTCATGGTTAAAAAGTCGTCAGGCGCATGGAGAATGTGTGTAGATTTTACAAACCTCAACAAGGCCTGCCCGAAAGACTGCTATCCGCTCCCCAGAATCGACCAACTGGTAGACTCCACCAGTGGTTACTCCATGCTGAGCTTCCTAGACGCCTTTTCAGGGTATCATCAAGTGTACTTGTGGCAGCCGGACAGGGTGAAGTGTGCGTTCATCACCAGTTCGGGCACCTACATGTACAAGATGATGTCATTTGGGCTTAAAAATGCAGGGGCTACATACCAGTGTTTAGTTGATAAAGTGTTCGAGAAACAAAAAGGCAGAAACATCGAGGCTTACATTGATGACGCCATCGTGAAAAGCAGAGAAGACAGAGAACACCTGATAGACCTGCAGGAAACCTTCAGCTCCCTGCGCGCCTACAAAATGAAACTTAATCCAAAAAAGTGTACATTTGGAGTCCGCTCCGGCAAATTCCTGGGGTTCTTGGTCAGCTCTCGGGGGATAGACGCCAACCCTGAAAAAATTCAGGCAGTTCTAGACCTTCCTGAGCCCAAGACCATAAGAGACATCCAGCGCCTGACGGGCCGCCTTAGCGCGGTTCGTCGCCCGATCAGCAGAGAAGGCCACTCCCTTTTTCAAGATACTGAAAGGGAACAAACAGTTCAAGTGGGAGAACGAGCAGAAAGAGGCCTTTGAGCAATTGAAGGACCATCTTAAGAGGCTCCCCACCCTGGCAAGACCAATGGCAGGAGAAAAACTTTTCCTCTACATTGCAGTAACCAATATAACTGTCAGCGCGGTCATCTTACGAGAAGAGGCAGGCGCCCAGCAACCTATATACTTTGTAAGTCATGCGCTGGGGGCAGCTGAGAAGAATTATCCGATGGTCGAAAAAGCCGCCTACGCAGTCATAATTGCTGCCAGGAAGCTCAGACCTTACTTTGACGCGCATCCAGTTGTAGTCCTCACCGACCAGCCCCTGGAGAAGGTTTGGAAAAATTTGAAAAATCAGGGAGATTGTTGAAGTGGGCAATTGAGCTGAGTGGGCTAGGTATATCTTACCAGCCAAGAACAGCCATCAAGGCCCAAGCCTTGGCAGATTTTCTGGCTGAGTGCTCCCATTCAGGGGAGGAAGAAACCCCTACCGAGGAATGGATCGTGCATACTGACGGATCCTCGACAGCCAATGGCGCAGGCGCAGGCGTCGTGCTAACCAGCCCAGGAGGGGCTGACTTTGAGCATGCTCTCAGATTTGTTTTCCCAGCATCAAACAATGAAGCAGAGTACGAAGCAGTACTTGTAGGCGTCAGGCTAGCTAAAGCCGCAGGAGCAGAACGAATTGTCCTGGCGACAGACTCCCAGCTCATCGCCAACCAAATCAATGGAGAATACGAAGCAAGAGACCAAGCAATGGCCACATACCTAAAGATGGTGAAGGGAGAGTTATCCGACCTAAAATCATATGAGGTCAAACAAATCCCCCGATCCCAGAACAACAGAGCAGACGCCCTGTCAAAACTGGCAAGCTCCAGTCTACAGGACATCCGGAGATCAGTATGGGTCGACGTTTTACACGAGAAGTCCACTAACCCCTGTCAAACGATCAATATCGTGGAAGAAGAGCTGGAAAACTGGATGACTCCCTTCATCCAGTACAAGAAGCATGGTATCTTACCATCGGACTCATTACAAAAGAAGAAGATACAGGCTAAAGCAGCCTGGTTCATATTCATTGATGAAGAACTTTACAAAAAGTCTTTTACTTATCCCCTGCTCAAATGCCTGCGGGCGGATCAGGCCGCTGAGGTATTGGAGGATATCCACTCAGGGATTTGTGGGCATCACATTGGTGGAAGATCACTAGCCCACAAAGCCCTCAGGGCAGGCTACTACTGGCCTACCATGCTGGCAGATGCCAAGAGCCTGACCCAGAAATGCAGGAAATGCCAACTCTTTGCCCCATCAATCCATGCCCCGGCCCAGGAACTCAGGCCAATCCTATCTCCCATCCCCTTCGCTCAATGGGGGATGGACATTCTGGGACCTTTCGCGGTGGCCACAGGGGGCAGAAAATTCTTAATTGTCGCCATAGACTACTTCACCAAATGGGTGGAGGCCGAAGCAGTGCCCAACATCACTGAGCCGGCGGTCAGGAAAGTGGTCTGGCGAAATATCATCACCAGATTCGGTCTACCAAAGATGTTGGTATTTGACCATGGCAGGCAATTTGATAATGATCCGCTAAGAATCTGGCTGGAAAGCCGCAACATCTCAGTCGCCTACTCAGCTGTCTGTCATCCTCAAACCAACGGGCAGGCGGAAGCAGCCAACAAACAAATCCTGAACGGCCTGAAGAAAATGGTGGATGACTGCAAGGGTAGGTGGGCTGACGAACTCCCCAGTATACTCTGGTCAATCCGAACTACCAGAAAAGAGTCTACAGGCCAGACCCCATTTGGTCTGGTATATGGAGCAGAGGCACTGTTGCCAATTGAGGCAAGGATCCTCTCTCTGCGCTCCCTGCAGTACGACCAGGCTGAAAACGAAGCTGCGATGGTCGAAGCCTTGGACCTGGTGAATGAGTTAAGGGAAGAAGCCAGTACCAACATCGCTGCCTACCAGCAGCGAATGAGGAAAGCTTTCAACAGCAAGGTACGACAGAGGAATTTCCAGATGGGCGAGCTGGTTCTGAGAAAGACGCAGGCGATTGGGAAGTCAAGAGAACATGGAAAGCTGAGTGCCAACTGGGAAGGCCCATACCAAGTAACTCGGGTTCTGGGACCAGGCACATACAAAATCGCCAACCTTGAGGGACAAGAGCTACATGCTCACTGGAATGCAGACACACTAAAGAAATATTACGTCTGAACAAGAATACAGGCAGTTTTTACTTTTACTAAAAAAAGGCGGAGGACAGTCAAAAATGTCGACAGCTCCGACCACTCCAATGTCAAAAAGAAAATTTTTAAGAGAAATGAGAAGATACAGATTTATACTCGTTGCCTGTTCACACTCGCGTCTTTCACACACAAACGAGCAGGGGGCAATAGGGGGAGCCCCCCCTGTTGCCGAAATTGGGAAAAGTGAACCCCCCAACGCAAATCAGATGCCACCCTGCTTACCTCTAGGCAGGCAGGGGGCAGGCCCCCTGGACTTTGGACAAAAGCCAGGGACAGGCCGTACCAACAAGGACTGGGGGCAGGCCCCCCAACCTTGTATAAAAAACGCAAAAGCTACCATGCTTACCTCTGGGCAAGCAGGGGGCAAGCTCCCTGGACTTTGAACCAAAAGCCAGGGACAAGCCGTACTAACAAGGACTGGGGGCAGGCCCCCCAACCTTGTATAAAAAACGCGAAAGCTACCCTGCTTACCTCTGGGCAGGCAGGGGGCAGGCCTCCCTGGACTTTGAACGAAAAGCCAGGGACAGACCGTACTAACAAGGACTGGGGGCAAGCCCCCCAACCTTGTATAAAAAACGCAAAAGCTACCCTGCTCCTCTGGGCAGGTAGGGGGCAGGCTCCCTGGACTTTGAACGAAAAGCCAGGGACAGACCGTACTAACAAGGACTGGGGGCAAGCCCCCCAACCTTGTATAAAAAACGCGAAAGCTACCCTGCTTACCTCTGGGCAGGCAGGGGGCAGGCCTCCCTGGACTTTGAACGAAAAGCCAGGGACGGGCCAGGCTAACAAGGACTGGGGGCAGGCCCCCCAACCTTGTATAAAAAGCGCAAAAGCCACCCTGCTTACCTCTGGGCAGGCAGGGGGCAGGAGTCCAGGGGCATGCTATGACAGGCAATTAAAACAAATAAGAAAGGAATCCCTGAATTTTAAAGCAGTTGGCCGTAAAAAGCGAAGAGAAATATTCTACGAAGTAAAACCCCTGGAAGGTGGAAAGGTCTTTACAAAGGTTAAAGAAGAAAAAACAAAGTAGCGAATATTACAAACAAGATAACCATAAACACCGGCTTAGCATGGAAGGATAAAAGCTTTTATAAGAAAAGAGGAGCATCACGTAGCATCCTGGTGAGCATCGGCATCTGCCTCAGGCTGCCTGGTCACCCGAGCTTCATTCTTAGCGGCATAGAGACTCCGGAAAGAGTCCTCATCAAAGGTAGGGAACATCTCCCCTATCACCTCCATTACCAGCTCCAGAGAAGAGTTAGCACCACTCGCAAAGCTGGCATCCACTGCAGCCTCAGTCTCCTCAGCCTGGGTCTCTTTCTCTTTCACCCATTCCCCCTTAGCCTGTTCAAAAGCCGACTTGGCCTTTGACAGCTGCTCCTCCAGGTCAGCCACTCTCCCCTTCAGGTGCCCCATCTCGGCCAAGGATAGATTGGCTCGGTCCAACGACTGCCGGCTCTCCTTCAGATCAGCCTCTAGCTTGGAAACCTCCTTTACAGCCATTTCCCCCTGCAGCCTCCATTGATCAGCCTGCTTCTTGGCCTCCTCCAACTCCCCCTCTTGCCTTGTCATTTTATCTTTCAAAGAGCTTATCAAGGAGACGTCCCTTTCTATCATGGCCAGGCGGTCGGGAGGAGGAGCCCCAGGGGTGAATGTTAACTCCTCATCGCTCAGGCGGCTGAGAGCCGCCAGTTCCGCAGACGCCAGCATGACTTTGGAAGTACGCTGGATGTATTGAAGCACTTGATGAGAAGTAGAAGTCACCATCTTTGTAAGGCGGTCGGCCAAGACAGCTCCGGAGTCAGAAAGCAGGCCCGATACATCCACACTATCACCAGCCGTGTAATGGAACTCTACATTTTCCTCTGGGAAGGGAGTGCTAGAAGGCTCACGTGCAGGGCGTTTCGCCTCAGGGGTGGAGACATCCGCCTCCAGGTCCACCACGTCAGCACTGGGGGGCTCTCTCTCTCTTTTCCTCCTCGATTCCAAGGGAACACTTTCCCCAGTCCCCTCGGAATCTCCAGGCTGCGTTCCCTGCGAGATCCGAGGGCCAGCCGAAGAGGCGCCCTGTTTTTTATTGGGGGAAGGAGTAGCCCCTGAAGTAACCTCCGCTTCCCCCTCATGAATGCTAGGGGTAGGAGTCGCCGGCTTCGACGAAGGCAGCCGGGAGGGGAGAGGTAATCTTCGACCAGCGGCAAAATCTTTCACGAGCTTCATGAGGGCTTTACTTCCCTTCTTAAAATTTGCAGGAA
The DNA here is from genome assembly GCA_958450325.1 of Agrostemma githago. NCBI lineage: Eukaryota > Viridiplantae > Streptophyta > Magnoliopsida > Caryophyllales > Caryophyllaceae > Agrostemma > Agrostemma githago. Next base: position 3,307,832 of record OY288239.1, read on the forward strand.
GGGAAGGACGCTTTGAAAGAATGTTCAACTCCTCGCTCAGGCCCAACCTCCTGACCTGTTTCTTGGTCCAACGCCAAGTATAGGAATCTGCAGAAAGGGAGAAGCGGTCATCTAAAAAGCAGGGAGAAATAAAGTCCCTAGAAAATCGTGACAGCAAAAAATCCCTAGAACTACCTTCAAGGCCTGGAATCAGGCTCAGGGGAAGCAAATATTCGTCTGTCGTGATGAGCTCCGCATGAGGGAGCCAGAAAATAGGGCAAAAATTCCCACGTTTATCCACAACAATCTCAAACTTTTTTACCAAAATTTCCTCCTTCGCGCTCAGCTTGACTTCCAGAGCCTTCCTCCCAACGCGTGGGTGATACTCCTCGCGCGTCTCCATGCGGGTGTGGACATGGTTCCTAAAATGTCTAGGAATTTTCCACCCTGACGCGCTGTGGACATATATAAAGTTGTTTTTCCAGTCTTTAAGGCTGCTAACGGCCGGCCAGACCAAAGCGTATTTTTTCTGCCTCAGCAGAGACCAATAACCAGGGGATCCATCCCCCCCAGATGAGGACACCATTTGAAGACCGACCATGAAACGAAGGGCGTCAATATAGGGCCCCTCACCATGGAAGAGGCAGGTCCAGGTGTAAGCTACTAGGGATCTAAATCTAATGGCAGTTGCGGTCAGTTGGGCGATGACAACGTTCATCCTCCTGAAAGTTTCCTCCAGGAAGGGGTGTAGCGGGAATCGCAGGCCAAATTCCAAGGCCTTGTGATAAACCGCCACACATCCTTCTGGAGGACAACACACTGTGTCCTTCTCCCCAGGGACTACAACCGTGTATCCTTCCCCGAAATTGTAAAATTGCTCAATGGCCTCAGCAGCGTTGCTTTCCAAAATCAGGTCTCTATTTTTGGCCTCAGGATAGGTCTTTAAGGGGACCGCGTACTTTTCCTTATCCAGGAAGTAGACTTTTCCCCTCTCCCTGCGGATGAGGGGGCCGGCGACCCTGGAAGGATCCACCTCCAGGGCCTCATCGTCGGAGTCAATCACGTCAAAGGGAGCTGGCTCGGGTGACTCGGCACCCTCCCCCCGGTGATAATCGTCCTCCTCCCTGGGGCCAACCCCGGAGGAGGAAGCTATATCCCGTCGGTCACCGTCGCCACCACTAGATCCCCCGAGCAAAGAATTAAAAGAAAGGGGACGGACTCGCGACATATTGGCTACGGAAGGGAAAAAAGAAGTGAAAGATTTAAAGTTCTAACCTAAAGACGCCGATAAAGTCGCCGGAGACAGTGACAAGAGGTGTTCCTTGCTCATCGAAAAACGCTCGGCGGACGAAGAAGATTCAAGAAGTATTAAGGGGTGTGAGGTATCAAAGAAGAGTAAAAGAAGAAAATGAAGGAAGAGAAGGGTGTATATAAAGCCCAAGAAGTTCAAAAGGCGACCCCCTGACAAAACCCTCAATAGTCGTCCATGTGTCGCATACTGAACACCTGCTGTTCATCCTTCCCGAAAAAGGGCCTCGAAAGACGAAATGTCAGAAAAAGGCACACAAACGCGCCGCCTGAATTTCATTTCATTAAATTTTACAAAGGAAAATTACATTCAACGCCCGGCAAAAAAAAAAAAAAAAAAAAAATCCGGCCTGACAGAAACCAAACATCCTGCCACGCAGGTCTAGTCATCGCCCAAATCTGGAGAATAATCCCCAGGGCTGTCTGGACTCCCGAGAGCCGAGCCCCAGTCCCAGTCTGGAGAGCCCTGGAAAGGGTCATCTGAAGCTCCGTCTTCATCCTTGTCGCTCAGACAACCAAGACCCTCACTGTCATCAGAGTCATGGCTGCTATCCTCCCAGTCCCTGCCAAAGGGAACGGCCTGGGATTCGTCACAGGTGCGACAGCCTGTCTTCTTTACGGGCGAAGAGGGACCTGACGCCAAGGAGGAATTAGTGTCAGAAAGATTAGGGTAAAATTGTTCAGGGTGCAGCCATGGAAAGCACTCATGGCACCCCCTGTCAAAACAGCCCCCTCCCCGGGAGCAGCGTCTAAACCCAGGCGCATTAGGAGGCGAAGACCTCCTAGGGCGTTTGCCCATCCTAACAGAGGCCTTCTGACTCCTCCGGCGGAAATGAAGTCGTGAACAGCGACTCCGGCGAACAGCTAAGTAAGCGGCCCGAGCATATCGGAGCCTCCAAAACCCTCTAAAGATGAAGGTAACACGTCTGACCCCACGGCGAGTTACGCTTTTCTTGATCCAAGCCATGTTTGAGACAAAGAAAATAGAAAGATTGAAGATGGGTTGAAGCACAAATGATAAAGGAAACTGAGGTTTTTATACAAAAGAAAGCGCAGCATTAATGAACGCTCCAACCACCCTGGAAGGAGAGCCACCAATCAGGAACTCTTCACGGTTCCCCAAAATCCGCCCAGAAGAGAAGTGCAATCATTACAAAAGCACTCTCACCTCTTTGCATACCTGACATGGGCAGTGCAAAGTTCCTTGGGAAGGCGCGAAGCATTAAATGCTGCAACAGATATGGAAGTCAACCTCCCACCAAGTAAGGGTCGCCAGCAGAAGGAAAGCCTTGCTCTCCCTCTACTAACGAGGGCCAATTGATTGGGGTCGGCTGCCCGATACCAGTCGCCTGCCAGGCAGGCCCAGGGGCACGCCCACCAGGTTCGAAAAGCTAGTCCCTGGCAAGAAGATAGGACAGACGCAAAACGCTAAGTATGACGGTCAGCCGCCGAGACCACAGGCTGGCACAGCCTGCTGGAACCTGACGGCCATCGCACGAAGTCAGCCTGCCCTGGGGAACACTTTGGTTGACAAGGTCGGAACCCCCCAGGGGCCCTCTCGTCATTTCCCCTAAGGTAATTGGGAATGGGTGGATAGGAAGCCTCCACTTGTCGCTTCCTCGTCCACCCATTCTTCTCCCACTCCTCTTTCTCATGGAAAGGTATAAATACTCAACCTTCTTCCACAAGAAAGGGGTTGGATTTTCTCTCTCTAAACTCTTACTCCTAAAAAACGCCACCTAGTTCCTCACGAGCTAGGTTCGTCAAGGCATTTCACGGACTGACTTAGGCATCAGAGAGGGTTTCCTCGGACAACCTCCGAGGCCCTGTGCGTTCATTGTGCAGGGAGCAGGCCATTTCCGCCGGGAAGGTCCGATCTAGGGAGTGAGAGAAAGGGGAGACCAAAGGGAATCAAACGATCAGTTGTTCACCATTAACCCGATTATACAGCCCGGATCCTAGGCCGGGTTAATTGTTTCCGTGACCGGAACAGTAATGTTAGTATTACTGTTATCAAACACTTTAAATGTCTATTCCTGTGCTTCTATAGGGAGTGGACTTGATCAGGAATTCATTGTTCTACAATTTCAAAATAAAGCAAAAGTTTAGCACTATTGCTATAATACTATGTTTACGATTGGAAAGTTCGACTCTTTATCCATTATATTTTAATATAACTAGATTTCAGGTAGTTGGCTAAAAAAGGAACATAAATGAAAGGGAGGGATGTAAAAAAAATTCAAGAAATTTTGAATCATTAAAAAAATTAACGAAGAGAGGAGAGAGAGAAAAATTACAAAAATTAGGGAAGTATAGTAAAGAAATCAAGGTTTGCCAATGTTACATTTCCTGTTTACTAAAAAAATATTAACATTTTCCCCAAAATATGTTACTCCAAGATAAAGAAAACAAGCAGGAATAAGAATGGATGTAATAATAATGGGTAGATGATTTGCTTGAATTTTTTTTATCTTGACATAGAAAAACATCACAGAGGGGGAAATAAGTATTCAGGGATGTGGTCAGGAAAAGTGAGGCTAGGAAAAAAGACGGGTGCTCACGGGGTGGTGGCCGTGGCGATTGACAAGGGTAAAGGAAGCCATTATGCCCTCAAATGGACCATTGATAATCTTGTTGGTCGTGGCCACCCTCTCGTCTTAATTCATGTCATGGTCGACCCCTCTTTCACAGGTTTTTTACCGCCCCCAATTTATTTATTTTATGTTACATGAAATGGGTTTCAGGCCTCGTACCATTATAGTATCTTTTTGTGTTTCTATTAACCATGAATTTTACATGATTGATGTTATGACATAGTAGCACATGTTTTACGCACAATATGCAACAGAGAACAATTAATAACAGTAATCATTTGGTTGAAGGGTCACCTGCAACATGTACTGTGGTTTCCGACTTTCCGTCACCCTAGAATATCAATGAACTTCAGTTGTCAAATATATAATTTCCTGCCATGGAAGACGTAAATCAGAAATTAAAAGAGAAAAGCCTTGACGAACGATTAGAGAAATTCATACATTTTACATCCTCCTTGCAGAGGGGAGTAATGTCATCTTATCTAAAGCAAGTCCAGGTGAAACACCAAGCTACCAAAATGTTGACAAGCAAACAAGAGATCTATTCCTCGCATTTCGCTGCTTTTGCACACGCAAGGATGTGAGTGTCCTTCCGATTTTCAATTGTACAGCTCTATCCCTTCATCTAGATTAGAAAAAATAAACAAAATAAACAAACTATTGAACGGACTGCGTTAGAACCCATGTAATATTCGTCTCCTTTTACATTTAAAATTGATTGTAAATTTGTAATGGTCCAAAATGTTAAGAGTAAATCAGTAAATACAAATGAATAGAGGGTGTACTAGCTACGCAGCATCATTAAAGTAACGATAGCTTATTTTCCTGTTTTCATCAGATACGTTGCTTAGATGTAACACTTAAAGACATCGATGTAGCCAAAGCTCTAACAGAATATGTCAACTATGCTGCAATCGAGAATTTAGTTCTTGGCGCTTCACGAGGTAAACTGTTGAGGTAATAGCTCCTCACACTACTTACTGTCAATGCTGGCTGTGGAACCAACCAGTTCTCTATACAGCAATCGAAGCTGAATGTGGTTGGTTCATTCAGGTGGATTTATAATAACATGAAATGAATTATAATTGTGTTGCAGGAAATTTAAATCAGACTTACCAAGTCATGTTTTAAAAGCAGCACCGGATTTCTGCAACGTATATATCGTCTCCAAGACAAAGCTCTCATCTATGCATCAAGCTACTAAGCCAGTTTGCTACCCATCTCCTCTTACTAGTCACTTAGAAAATCTGTACAAAGAAAAGCAGAATGTTATTCCAATTGTCGATTCACCTCCAAGACATAGTTTAAGTGTCGTAGGTTTGTACTAATACTACTACTACTACTGCTGCAGTATTACTCCTTTCAAATCCAAGTGCCCCAAAGATTCAAAATCCTTCTCACATAAAAGATGGGTACTTAGATTTTGAGGGAGATAGTACTGAACTCTACTTTAGCAGCTTCCTTGAAAAATGATCATATATCTTGACTGAATGCGAGCAGGGGGAAAGTCATTTAAAATATCGCCTAGACATGATCACCTTGATCGGGATATTGGCATGTAAGTTAAGACTCTAATCTCAAGAATTAGAATTAGAAACATACTCGTATAATCAAATTCAACACTTTGGTTAAGGGAGATTATTATTTATTAATGTGACTCAAATATTTGATAATTATTAACTCAGGCCGTCATGTAGAATAAATGAAAAGCTATTGTTCAGTGAGATTCCGCTTCCAGAGAGTGATACAGATATCTCCTTTGTGAGCTCGGATAGAACAAGCATCGACCTCTTTTCTCCTAGGCACTATGACTGCATGGATTTATCTCGAACACCAAGGACATCAACTAGCTCAGACCGAAGTTCCATGTGCCTCCGCTTCGCACAAAGGATCGACACTGCCTCCTCACGCGACTTCTCATTTATGTCACAGGAAAGTGCAAGAACCAGCTCCTCAACTGCTTCATCACAGCATGGAGTAAGCACATTTCGACTTTCGTCTAGCATAGTAACGTTACTGAGTGACATGGTTAATTGTGAAATTATTGTATGTGCAAGTGGTTAACCATACATGAAACCACTAAGGCAGTAACCAAAGATATAAGACTATACATATGTTCTTGAATTGAACACAGGAAGATACGGATTCTGAGATGAGAAGACTGAGGCTTGAGCTCAAGCAGACCATGGAAATGTATAGTGAAGCATGTAAAGAAGCAGTTCTTGCTAAAGAGAAAGAAAGAGAAAGGGTAAGTATCGTCTTCACGATACTAAGATCTTTGGTTGACAGTAGAAGTACTAAAACAATATTAACTCAGCACCTCGATGGCTCATGCAAAACTCTGCAACTTCATTATCAAGTTAGAAGAAATGTATAGAGGTTTTAATAAGTTGTTTTTCTTTTCTTTTAGCATATTCAAAAGCCGAAGGATAGAGAGTCTTCGTCCCCCAATTGGGAATGAGGCATTAACTGACTATACATGTGTAATTTTCTGAAATATCGTACATGTAGGCGTTGGAGCTCCAACGGTGGAAGCTTGAGGAAGAAAAACGATTGCAAGAGATGGGAGTGTCCCGGGAAGAAGCAATGGTGATTTCAGAAAGAATGAAAAATGAAATAGCAGAGGATACTTGTAGTGGAATAAGATATAGGAAGTACAATATTGAAGAAATTGAATTGGCAACAAATAATTTCTCTGAAGCGCTTAAGATTGGTGAAGGAGGCTATGGCCCTGTCTTCAAGTGTTATCTAGATCACACAAAAGTTGCAGTAAAAGTTTTACGATCCGATGCAGCTCAAGGAAAAACACAATTCCACCAAGAGGTAAACAAACAAGCCCCCAGCTACTTAATAATTCTCGTTCAAAAAGCATGATTTTATAAGAAAAAGAATCGATTTGAAAGCACAGATACCGTACCTTGATTCTTCTTACTTCAACTACGTGCAGGTCGAAGTATTAAGTTGCATACGACATCCACACATGGTTCTACTCCTAGGAGCATGCCCAGAATATGGGTGCCTTGTTTATGAGTATATGGCCAATGGTAGTTTAGATGATCGCCTGTTTTGCCGAGGGAAAACCCCTGCACTTTGCTGGCAAGTCAGGTTTCGCATAGCTGCGGAGATTGCAACAGGACTGCACTTCCTCCATCAGACAAAGCCAGAGCCACTAGTTCATCGTGATCTGAAACCAGCCAACATACTGCTTGACAGGTACTTTGTGAGTAAGATTGGGGATGTCGGATTGGCAAGGCTGGTGCCGGCTTCAGTGGCCGATCATATAACACAATATTGCATGACAGCAGCAGCCGGGACATTCTGTTACATAGACCCCGAATATCAACAGACGGGTGTGCTTGGAGTCAAATCCGATGTCTACTCTTTGGGTATTGTGCTTCTCCAAATACTGACTGCCAAACCACCCATGGGTTTGACTCACTTTGTCAACCTTTCCATCGAGAAGGGAACGCTCCATGAGGTGCTGGATCCTTTGGTTCCTGATTGGCCAGTTGAAGAAGCCTTGTGCATGGCAAAGATGGCTATTCGATGTGCAGGGATGATGCGGAAAACCCGACCAGATCTTGGGAATGAGGTCTTGCCAGAGCTTGAAAGATTGAGGGACTTCGCCGATGAAAGAACACCGCCTTTCATGTTTTTTGTCTCTAGAGATGCCTCCCCTGCCCACAGCCATTCCGTAACACAGGTCAGTGATGAGCAAATAAGTGAACAACTAACAAGACTCAAAAGTGTAAGAAAAATATATAGTACGGAGTATAGGACAGTCTCACATATGAGATTGTTAGACCAGGCTCATAACCCTATAATTAAAAGAAAAATGCACGAGGACTAGGAATAGTCGCACACATAAGATGGTCTCGTACAAAACTCACCGTAAAACATAAGCCTGATTCACAAATGCAAAATACTAATACGTGAAGATCTCTAACAAAGGACGACAGTACACACATTGCATCAGCTGCAATCTTCTTTCCAAAGTGTGTAACTTCTCTTATAAATAACTTCAAAGCATGATGAAAATAGAACTCAGAAACAACAGTTTGTGTCGAATGTTAAGTAAAGAAATAATCATTTATTGTCGTCTTGTGATATGAAACCAAATTTGAACTTGTAGGAGACTGTAAGTGATCCAGCATTTGGGCATTCTGCTGCAAGCAGCACACAGCCTCTTTCACCAACATGGTCACCAAAAGGTAAAAGTAAAAGGCTATACCATATACTGCTATCTTTGCACTTATTGTCTTATCTAACCTCACACCTAGTTCGTCACAACAACTTCAGGTGAGATATAACGAGGAGGGTATTGGTTTCTCCCAAATTTCAGAAATTACCAAACAATATCACCAGTTGATGAATCAAGATATTGAGCACAGACTTTGCACACAGTATGTGCACATGTAGATAGCAAGAGCGTGTACGAGACTCAGAATTTTGGTGCAGAAGTCGTCGGTAGTCAGTACTACGATATTTGCTTCAAATGGTAGGAATGCAGTGATGTAGGTCAGAAACCCCCTTCAATTTTACACAGTATGTGCACATGTAGATAGCAGAAACGTCTGAGACTCGGAATTTTGGTGCAGAAGTCATCAGTAGTCAGTACTACGATATTTGCTTCAAATGGTAGGAATGCAGCGATGTAGGTCAGAAAACCCCTTCAGTTTTACACAGGTGTAACATGTACTGTACTGTACTGCACAAGTTCATCGCAATCGTTTCCTAACTGATGTAGCACCCAATTTTGACGAAAAAAAGAGGCATCCACAATTCTTACCCCTTCCACAGAAATTAATCTCTGAACGGACCGATACGATACAGAATCATAGGCAGACAGGCTATAATTTTGATTTGATGGGTTTTCCAGCCATTTTATAGTAAATCGAAAAATGCAAACTGAATTGAAAAATTGAATTGACACAAATAGGAAGTGATGTATGTCTCCTCTGATGAAAATCGAATCGAATTGAATAGAAAAAGGCATGAAGCAATCAAAATTCAAAATTCAAAAAATCAATCAAAGATGTGGGCTTTGATGAACCAAGAAGAGGCAGAGTAAGTAGTCAAACACAGGAATTGAAGTAAAGTAAGAGCGCATATACATGAATGAATCATCAGAAGATATAGTAAGTGAATTACCAGTTACCAGATATTGCAGGTGATGGCCAACTTTTTCGGCAGAATGCTCCATGCTCTGTATCCAGAAGAAAGACCTCCAACCACTTCCTTCACTTCACTTCTTTTCAACTTTTTTTTGCTACTTCGTTCTACTAAAATAAATCGTCTCCCATTTATCCAGGCATATCCATCACAAACGTGTCCCCTCTATCCAGGCACGTCTGTCACTAATGTGACCAGTTAAATAATACTCTCTCTGATTTTTATAAAAATAAGAGTGTAGGAAGGTGTGGTTCAAAAGAGAGGAAGGATGAGAGAGAAATGTAAGGTAATTCTACACCACAGGTTGATGGCCCAAAATAGAAATAGGGAAGAAATGGTGTTTCAACCCAATAAGGAAACAGAGAAGATAAATAAAAATCGGAGGGAGTACAAGATAAAATCATAACGATTCATAGTTCTCAAAAAAGAAATCGTTAGTTTTTTTGCGACGGTATATCTGTATAACGTTAAAACAGGTCAAATATATCCAATTAGAAAGAAAATGTCAGGAAAACTTTTCCCATAACCTTAGGCAGTAGGCACATGAGTTGTGCCTTATCCCACGTATTTGACTCGTCATAAACTTGAGACGAATATTTTCGTCACAAACAAGAATTTACCCCGAAAAAATCATAATGATTCATTTATCTATCTACTTACGTAAAAATTTATTCATCCCATCGTAAAATTGCAAAAAATGGCGAATGCAAAATTTATAAAACTCGAATTCCAAAAAAAAAAAAAGTCATAAAGGATTTGAGTATCTAGTCACATTTTGAGCGTGTATTGTGCCATATTTTTTAGATTAATGAAATGTGCAATTAGCACATTAAAATGAAAGATTCGAAACTGAGACGAGTTACCGAGGCCGGTTTAACCACTATACGAGTAGATCGTTTATCTGCGCAAGTGAAGCCACCAAAACTCCCCCAAAAAACCTTGACACCACCAAACAGGAACAGGCAGACATTAATGGCGTTGACGAACTTCATACTGACGGTTGCAGGAGTCGGCGCCGCCGTACTTCTCCTCCGTAGCGACGTCAAGAACTCTGCCGCTATCTTTCGTCGCAACGTCCGCCAAATTCGCCATTGGCTCGAACAAGAATCTCAATCCACTTCTTCCTCCAAGTATTTCTCTCCTTTCATTCATCTTTTTTAATATCTTCTTCATTTAGTTGATTAATTTTATTCTGGATTTAGCTTACTTTTAGTTAATCCTAGATTGTGAAATTTTAGTGTGTTTTGACGTAATTCGATCGGTGAGATGATTTCGCTCAAACTTCTGCTTGAAATGATTGACTGCATATCGCGTGTCCGATACTCGACACTTTGACGTCTTAAAATGAGGTTTTTGCACATGATAACCATGGCTTACACTTCTGCAACACTTTCAGCTATGTCGGAGTAACATTGGACGGATTACTTTGAATTTAGGCATGTTTCTATGTGATATGGAGGTTTAAGTGATAGTTTCATGCCTATATTACCTCTTAATTCGGCATTTACAATCTAAAAGGGAGTCGAGAGTCGAGAGACCCTATCAATTGTTGAAACGACGGTTTTAATTGCAGCGATTACACCGCAGAAGAAAGTAGGAGTGGAGAAATATACTTATTATAGTATCACAACGCTCGACTAATTTGTGCGACCATTGGTTTTTATGGCTAGAAAATGGCTAGTAAATTGTAAAAAACATGTGTTCTTGAATGCAGTCGTTTGATTATGAATTTATAACATGTTAGGATGACTATATATGTGTTACATTTTGAGTGTTGATATGATTTCGTTCAGAGTTCAGCTTCTTCGTTTATTCAGAGGTTATTTGTTCGGTGCATGCTTCCGTTACTTTTAATATCAGCATGTTACAGTTTAGAGACTTTATTAATGAGTGAAATGACGGTTTGATATGTGGTAATTGGACTGCTGAAGAAAGTTGGAAGTATAAAATAGGGATGTAAGCTGGAAAGTTACAAACTTTGGCTAATTTGAGCGATTATAGTCATCTTTTGTAGCTCTTAAATGGCTACTGAATTACAATATTTTCTGCTTTGGCTTCGATAAGTGCCTTGAAATGCTGACAGCATCAGCTCCACTGCTCTATAAGTCTATATCCCCTTGATTAAGGTATTAAAGGTTCTTACCTTAAATTCAGGAGCTTAGCTTCATGGGTTTCCCTTGTTTGATGGAGATAATGGCGAGAATATTTTTCAGGAGAGTATTATGGCCTTGTATGCTAGCCGACTTAGCTCTCCGCCTATGTAATTTTGCTTTTAGCAAGTTGTTGACTACGTTACATTCGTTCAATGCCTAAGTTTCTCTGTTTTAACTGCAACTGTTGGATGTGACATGGGGTGGACTGTCCAACACGGTTACTTTGTGGAACAGATTCATCTTTTTGCTCTAAAAAGAAAGGGTTCCCGTGTTTTGTCATTCAGAAGGTCGAGTGCTGCATATGGATTATTGACCTTTGTTTCCAAGTTAAATTCTTCTTGTAAATTGCATGGCTTAGCTTGATACCTCAACTCCTCGTCTCTTACACCAGTTTAGCCTCATTCTCCATGAAAAGCCTTCTGATTTGAGGCAGGCTCACTTGTCCTTATGCATCTTCCTGCTTGAGCTATTTTGCTTCGGATAACTTGATTGCAGCTCCATAAATTATGCAAAACGACAGTTGGGCTCTCATGTAAATACCTTTTCCATGCTTAGCAACTGCGACCTTTAATTGTCCAACTCTATATCTTACTTTTTAGCTGTTAAGACTGCATGGGCTAGGATGAACTGTAGAGGGCGGTGTGAAATGTGAATTTTCCAGAATGTTATTGTTAAACTTTGCTAATTGTTCAGTGGAGAAGTGCCTATAATGGGTTTGCAGCTTAATGGCTTCTTGCATTTGATAACTGAAATACCATGTCAGCATACGTTGCTTACTTTCTCATTTCCATGTGTCGTAAAGGAGTACTCTTTTTACATAAAGCTCGAGATATCTATCTAAGTCACTGTAATCTTCGGGCTTGAGTTCCTTTAGATTATTGATGACTAAGTGATGTAACTGTCTTAATGGCCATGTTCGGGCATTAGCTTCCGCTGTTACAGTGGTCTTTAGCATAATAGGCTGGCCTGATTAAAAGGACAATCCGAGTTTCCTTTCCAGATAAGAAAACGTTGCCTGCCATGTAAATGTGCTTAAACCACACTTCCGTGTGGGTTTATACGGCCTTGTTTCATATACAAAGGGCCTGCAAATATACAGGCTCACTTGTGTACATCTTTTTATTTTTGTGAAACTAGGGCTGTCATCTTGTTACTTGTGTGTTTTTATTTAAATCATGTACAGTTGCAGATTTGATTGTCGAGTATATTTTGCATGTAGGGTGGCGGACAAAGTTAAACCAAAGGAGGTGCATCAGAAGGAAACTCCCAAGGATGATTAGTGCTAAGATTTGTAAGCCAAAGTCAAACCTGCTATGAGCATTTGGAAGTTTCTTTGCTAAGTTTTGTTTAGTTAACGACTTAACTTACCCAACTGAAAAATGCGACAACTAGTTTGTTTCTCCTGCCGATTGCTATTTGCTTCTGTTCATTTTTGACACAGTTAAGTTAAATTCTGATTTCCTACAGGATAGTTAGTACCCAGGTCATATTTAGTAGGTTTCCTTTGTAATTTCTGTTTCTCTAAATCATCTCATCAGTAGCTCAAAACCGGAAGCCATTGGAATTTGGAAGTGGAACCGTCTTGGTCGGGTTTGTGATCAAATTACGGAACATTTGTTTTGTTGCTATGTACGAGACGGGTTTTGACTCATAAAACCTGCAACAATACTTGGGTTTATGACAGTAATATTTTTTAGCCAAAATAGGAGTCAACTCATAAGACCATAATCACTTAACTGCTCATTAGCTCTCTAAATATACTCTTGTTGAAGACACAGAATATAATGTGTTGCTGTTCTGTAATTTACTCCATCATACATTCTTACTACGAGTATGTTTTTCTTTTGGTTTCTAAGAGTCGCAGGATGATTATATATGACGTTGACGGGGTTTGAACCACAAACAATGAGTAGCATAATTTAGACACTTAAACTAGGTGACCTCTGCGGTTGCTCATAACCTGCAATAACAAATCCTGTGAAAGCACTGGAATAATTAAGGGATATATTATGGTGTAACCTCGTGTTTTTTTCTATTTTCTACTCCGTATTCTTTTTTTTTTCTTTCTTTTTGTTAAAATAGCTTTGACCATCATTAACTCATGGTCACAAGCTCGAATGCGTCGATTTTTTTCTACATTCATTATATTTAGAATTCCAACTTGAAAAAAAAAAGTATGGTTGGTCCAATGTTTTTACCGAATAAACATTGACAGTCTATTACTCTTCATACCGAGTTCTGAAAGTGATTTTTTTTTCGAGTTGATCTCTTACGAGATCTTTGTTTTGAAAACGAAATTGACGCTTTTGAATTCGTGATGGAGAGTTATCTGCCGTCAAAAATATTAAAGGGGTGTATGTGTATCATAAGTAAAAATAGAAAAATTCGAGGATAAACAGTAGAATCTATATGTTCATTACAAATTCTTGTCTGTGACGGATACTTTCAATTATCACAAATTTTTGAAAACTTTTAACGGGTCAAGTACTACACTAGACAAAAATAAAGTGTGGGTGGGACATAACAAACCAATTATCTTATTCATACATGTGGTATGTATTTGACCCGTTATATTATTATGACGAATAGCCCGTCGCAAGAGAGACTTATCGACACAAAAAAAATTACCCTTATCAAAACAACACATATTACTCGTAGCTTATTAGCTATATACAGATGTCAATATATTTTTGGGTGACAATCAAGAGTAAATTATGGGGTTGAGATAACCTAAAAGTTACCAATTTATCTGAATTTAATTAATGCATAAAACTAACGTCGGTTACTTCATGATCTCTGCATTCCGTTGCTGCTCCATCATCAATGTTTATCATTGTCTCCTCTTTTTTCTCCTACCAAATCCAATTTCATTCGTATGATTGCATGTTTGCATGTTACCACTTACCAATCTATAACAAATCTCACAATCTACTTTCATAAATCAATCACAAACGGATCCACGAATTTAGAGACACCGTTCTTTTCGACTGAAAAGACCTTAATTTGAGCCAAGTATGACTGAGATAAATGTAACCAATGAGACTTAACTGAAATAAACTAAAAAAAATGATCTAAGGATAAATATTTTGGGACGATACCAAAAATTTATTTATTGTCGGGGGTTGGTGGGGTAGTGAAGTTATTGAAAGAAAGAATTAGGGACATTAAACTAAGCATGTAGGTCAGCCACTACTACTACCGAAAAGAAAGGAAGACATACATAATCTTAGCACATGGCTCAACTTTAAGATTCATGTACGTCTGCAAGATGAGCACCGAGCACGTATGTAGTAAGTAGTAACCCATGCATTCATTCATCAACAACCTCGGAAATGTGCAGATAAACTCTGTAACTGCAACACTTCGGTAGACAGTGGACAGTATACAGTAGACAGTTAGGATGCTGTTACATACGCTAATATATACGTACGACGTACGTTATCCACTCTGATCTATCCATCATGTTCTGAACACAAAAATCTTGGTGGTGTCTTATATTTTACATACAAGCAGCCCAAGTTCCAAAGTATGGGGAACTCCAACTAATAATCCCTCTACATATTTAGCCATCGATTATATTTGAGAGACTTTTCAGAACCTTTCGAGCTTACTATTGGACTACTGCGTGCTTAAGGGTAGAGCTTGTATGGTTGTAAGCCAGACCCACCCGAATACCCAATATGTTCGAAACTTGATCTTATAGAACCTGATAAAAAATATAGCGACATTAAGTTACAACCAAATAATGGTCTAAAAGTTAAATTATTGGTAAAATAACCTGACTATATATGAGCTGCCCCGATAGTTAGGTGTCCCAAACCCAAGTAAACCCAAAAGGGTAGGTAAACCTTCATGTATATGCATGCCTACCAAGGTTTGACCTGGCCTAATGAACCTGGGCACCCGACTGCTACCTCTATGTAAGGACATACGTTGAAAATTCCATCAATGTATACCTTAAGTGAGAATTCTCTTGCACAATTCAAGACTTTTTATTGGCTAAGGTGTACAATGATATAATACAACCGGTGCACCTACGAATTTTTCTAATGCTACATGCAAAAAAAGAAAGAAAGAATAATACTTGGAACACTAAATTGAATTTAAATGTTTGAGTATAAACATAAAATCTTAAATGTCTTTTCTTACAACAAAGAGTATAAAAGACTTCGATTGCTCAAGCAAAATTTATACCCGAGTGAGCTAAGTAACGTTATAAATAACTAAAAATGGATAAGTTTAAAACAAAAATCAAAACTTCTTTGTTCTGTAGAGGTCATGTCTGCTCAGCATGCTTGGATGAGAAAATGGCATGACAGAAGTATTTATCATGTTATGTCATATCGTGTCATGCGATCTTGACACAAGGCGAGTGTGTCGTGCCATACCCCCGTTGCATGTTGAGTCAGGCCGAGTTTAAGCATGCCCAACACAATTCTTCATTTCAACCTTATTTTCCTACATTTTTAGGCATGTTTAAGTGAATTATGATGCAATGATTGCTCTGGGCCTAAACACATTCTTCTTTCTCAAACTTCGGTCCTATCAATTGACACGACACGAGATACATGGCGTGTCGTGCTATGATAATGGTCCATGCCAAAGCCAGATCATATTTGTTCGGGTTATGCCATAGGCCAGCCCACCGAATTAAAATGAGTACACACAAACCCGTTCCCATGTATTTTTTTTTGTTTAAATTGCCGACTCAAAGACTAAAATAAATAAATGAAAGCATCTCTTTCGAACAGAGCTACAACTCCGGAGTAACGACTCAGGGCTTAGGATTACGTTAGTTTGCAGAATGCAGCTGCACACACTTTTGTGTGGGCCTAAAAAAGCCTTTAGCTGAAAAGAGTTAAGAGTAGCACTACTTCTACTGGTACTGTTGGTTAACGTTGGAGGTGCATGCATGTGACCTCATGAACCCAAACCCGTCCACAGTTGGTATCTCCGTCGCAAGCTTAAGACGGGTCAAGTTGAGGAGATAAGAGATAATTATTTATCTAGGTCCCACCAATCTCACTTTTGTCTTATCCTTCTATTTGATATCTATTTGACCCGTCATACGTTTGCCGTCACAAACAAAAATTTATGTTACGAGTCCTCATGATCTATTGTTCGAATCTCATTAACATCATAATAATGCTAGGGCTCGTGTTTTTCTTTATAAAATAATTAAATCATTTCTATCGTTTGTTTTGTTTTAATTTTCTTTCAATAAGTAGTTTATACATACTCCCTCCTAATTTTTTTTATCTCCCTCCTTCCTTTTTGGTACTAGTTCGATTATCTTCTTTTTTTTTTTCTTTTTTTTAGTTGTACTTTAATCAATTTTTTATTCTTCCTTCAATTCTTTATTCTTTCCTTTACTCACAAACCCTGCCATATTTCTACTTTATACCCCACATTTTATTACTTTAATCAATTCTTTATTCCTTCAGGAAAGATATAAACAACTTAGGAGTGAGTAATATGTTATACAATAAAATACTAGCAATAAGTAGGTAACTAAAAAAAGGTTGTGTGCCTAGTTTTTTTAGTTTTTTTTAATTATTTATTATTGATGGTTAGCAGCTCAAAAGATAACTTTTTTTTGGTTAGGTAGAGGCCAATTAACATAAATACATTGCTTATACAAATTACGAGTAGTAATCATCTTTACCATAGAACTCGTTTCATCACATATATCAAACGAATCGATTAATCATTTATGTCCGACGTCAAACAATGTAAATATTATGAGAAAATATTATAATCAAAGGTGCATACATAGAATGACTAATTGACTTATTAAAAAAACTGAAGTGCTTACGCAAACAAGGTTAAATTAAACTATCATCTTAGACAATTAATATTATTTAATTTCATTAAAAAAATAGAAGAGACGGTACGGTATCTCAATTGTTTCATTAACATTAATGAAATATCTCTCACCTAATGACGAATCTTAGTAATCTCATTTTTTTAAATATTTCTCTACTTACGTCTCTTTCATATTTGATAGTTGGATCGAAAGGTTGATATGACTTTTAACTAATTAATAAAATGATCTTTTGTTTAAAATTTTTTTGCTACCCCATTGGATTCTCCCCCTTGTCATGATTAGTACTAATAGAAAGGACGAATCTAGAATTAATATTTTGGATAACGAATTTTTTCATTATGTTTTATATTTACCTTAAATTCTCATATTTACAATTTTTTGGTAGGAAAATTCAATATTGTTAACCAATTTTTACAAGTTTTGGGTAATGAGTACTACCCCATTATTAGTTAGATTCCCAAATCAGTGAGAGCCTTCTCCGTCCAACATTAGAATGTTATTAAACAAACAATGTCAACTTATTAATAATAATAATAATAATAATAATAATAATAATATGGAGATTTATGCACCAACATTGGTCCTGAGTTTATGCCTTTCTCTTTCTATCTCTCAGGACGTGGGGTTCCTGCATCTGATTTTATTTTCACTCGACCTAGCTTTGCTATTGCTAAGTAAGTGGGTGCCCAGATAGTATCTCGATTATCCACAAATTTCTTGTAATTTATTCGATCTTCATACACGTTCCGATTTTTATAATAATAATAATAATAACTACGGAGTATATTATTATTATTGTTATTATTTTTATTATTAATTTAATCAGTAAAGTAATACAATATGATATTTATGATTGGGAGTTTGTAATCACTCCCTTAAAAATAAAATAAAATAAAATACGTGAAACACGATGATAATTGCATGAACCTTTGAAAATATTGATATGATGAATGACTGATCTCTTTAAAAACTCATCAACCATTACAAAAACCACCACAAATTAAATACTGCCCTCTTCTACTTAATCAACCAACAATTCAACTCTTCTCTTCTCCACCCAGACATGCATGAAACAGGCCAGGCCGATAAATATATATCAACTAGCTCAGTTGGTAAAATCCGACTTCCTTAATTAGAAACCGATGAAAAGAAAAGGGTTATCTGCACAAATGAGGGTAAGGACGAAGAAGAATCTGATCAGAAACATCAGGAGAGCAACACCCACTCAAACTCAAAGAAGCACTACTACTACTATTCAAATGATCCATAATATTGTCAAATATAGGATGACGACGATGAAACAGTAGTATATCATCACCATCATTGTCATCGTTGTTTTCGTCATTGTCATTATCAGCGTCTCTGTTTTGCTGAACCACATTCAAGATCCTGTCGAAAAGCGAGACGTGGCAAGGGAGCTTAAGAACACCTTCTTGTTGGAAACCAAACTCTTCTTCCGCTTCTCGGAGCAGAATCCCGAATGCGTGATGACTCAAGTACTCAGTCGGGATTACATATCGTTTGAGCTCTGTTCCTACGCATACGGCTAAGTACCCTTTTGGTACATACTCTGTTGTTGTTGTTGATGAGTTATCTGAAAATGAGAGCGTCTTTTTCAAGAATTTTATACCTTTATTACTCCCGCTCTTATTACTACCCTTATTATTATTGTTGTTGTTGGTGGTGGTGGTGGTGCCGGTGGTGGTGTTGGTTTTTGAACTAGCGTGAGCGATTTTTCTCCATTTTTTCAGGATTTGTTGAAGTCGAACAATTTCTCTAATTTTGTTGGATTTTTTTGCATCCATGATTTGTTTTTAGAAGTAGTGAGAAAAATGAAGGGAAATGTTGGGTGCAAATGTGTAATGTGTAATGTGTAATGTGTAATGTGTGATTGGTGGAGCAACATGGTAGGGGAACAATTTAAAGGGAGATGGGTTGAATTTTTTTATTATTTAAAATAAAGAATTGTGTAGGAGTTACTCCATTATTTTAAGGAAAATGACATGACTTTCCTCTTATTTTTATTTATCTTCCTTGTTTTCTTATTGGATCGAAACACCTTTTTTTTTCTCTATTTCTATTTTGAACCATCAACATGTGATCTAGAATTACTCATACATTTCTCTCTCGTTATTCTTCTCTTTTGAGTCACACATTCCTACACCTTTATAAAGTCAAAGGGGAAGATAATTAAAAATTGGAGAGAGTATAAGTTTTTAAAAGAGAAAATAAAATTTTAAATCAAGTACTGCAGCAAAATATATTTGACATTTTCTTTCAAGTTAGAGTATACTTAATTCGTTTTAATATTAAGATGAATATATATATTGGTATCAATGTATTATAGCATATGTATGTCGCAAGTAAGACCAAGTGAATTTGATCAAATATAAAGAAGACAACAAATACTCCCTTTAAGTTCCGATGATCTTACCTATTTTCTTTTTGAGCTGAGTTTGATCTTCTTTTCTCTTTATTTTTTAGGCTACCAATATTTGTTCACATCTACCCTCTCATTTCTCTCTCTTCCTCGTTCTTTTTTTATTCACTCATTTTTCCTTCCTTATTTTCCATTCAAAAAAGAAAAGGGAAGAACATATGAATTTGGAGGGAGTACTACATTTAAATATCTTCCCCTATATTGTAACGCAACTCATTAAAAAATTAATTACGAAGTATTTTTTTTAAAGGGAACTGCAGAAGCGAATATTTAATTAATTTTTTTTGGTTTAAAAAAAAGGGAATAGGTGGGGAGAGTGGAAGTTTGTTTAGATTAGTTAAATGAGTTGGTGTTGGAAGTGGGTCAAGACTCGGAGGGAGGGGAGGGCAGTTTAATTGAAAATTCTGGTTTGCACCGAATTATCGGTCATAAATATGTGATAGGTCAAATAATATCCACTTGAGTGAATAAGACAAAGTCACGTGCTATCCATTGACCTTATCTTTTCTATCAAATGATATTATTTGATCAGTTATTCACTTATTTACTTATAACACATATATCCGTTACAAGAGGACTTAATCCACTTTAATTTAGTGTTTGGATGTTATTGACTTTGCAGATTTGGTAACAACTATGCTAGGTAGGTACTTTTGTTGGATGCTTACGTACGTACTTGTACTATTCCCTTCCTCCCATTACCTTGCTTTATACACGAGTAAATGAATGAATGAATATCAACATCGTCTTGTATCGTCACTTACCGTCTTATAATGTTGGTCTATTGTCTTCAGTCTTAAGAAGTACAGTAAAAATGAAACAACATAGGCATAACCGCACAAGAATGTGCGCTTTTTACCACGCTGGTGAATCGAACTAAATCAGATTGTTTTTTTGTTTAAATTACATTAGTTAGCTTCATATTGTCTCGAAATCTAGTCTTTGTACGAGTATTTTCTTTTATTTTGCTTGGTGTCGATATTTTTTTCCCTCAAATACTCCTTTCGTCTCACTAAGATTACCCCGTTTCATTAAAATACTCCTCACATATAATGTGAAAATGAGACAATTTTTTGGGACAGAGGTAGTATGATGTATTTGTCACTGCACATAAATTTTGATTTAAATAAATTTAGAGAGTTAGGAACGAAAGACTTAGACTTTGAGTTACATTGTATGGAGTAATTTTTTAAGTCAACATTTATGTAAAGAATCAAAGGTAAGAAACCTAATCATTGCAAATAATAGTAATTCTCCCGTCTCATACAAGAATTTGTGATAATAATATTAATTTATTACTTCATAATACATGGTTAATCTGATTTTGAATGTTGATTTTGAAGATGGAGGAGAATGGAGAAAACGGTATGAATGAAATGCATGTGACCGACCCTTACTTTGCTGCCACAATCAAACTAAAAATTAATAAAAATATAGCTAGTCTTTATTAACACATACGAGTCCTTCGTAATATCCAATTTTTAAGTAGGAAAACTTTAAGTGACCAAAACTCCTATTTGAGATACACGGTAAATTATCGTGAGACATATTAATATGAAATAAAATAACATTAAAAGGTAACTACTTGTATATATATGAGACGTCTCACAATAAATTTATCGTGAGACCGTCTCATACAAAAATTTATGTATTCTGGTAACAGACAAGTAGTCGACAAGGATTTTTTTTTTCGTATATACGAGTACAAGTTATGCTCACGCAATAATTTTCAATTAAAAGAAAAACACAAATTCTTGGGAGAAACGGTCTCTCAATAACTCATTGAGAGAACACTCTTCAGTACCACTATATGTCTTATTCGTATCTTTAAATGACAACTTTCTTTTGTAGCTGTTTTTATAAGAAGCGTTCCCTCTTTATATTTATATGCTCTTTTATGTTAATCGTACCTGCTTCTATTAGGTTTGGTTGGTACCTTGTTACTTTCATTTGTACTTAGTCTCTCAATATAATTAATGAGAGACCGTCTCTCAAGAGACCTACTCAAAGAAAAAAGGCATTTGATATATAAATTGACAAACCTTTAAGAATTAGGGGCATACGTAAATTTCCCGAATCAGTTATAAGTTTAAGATGTCGATCTTAAACTAGAATTTGCAATAAAAATAAGGGACAACCACAACCCATCTTAATATAGTGTGATTTAATGACGCAATTTGAAGGTTATTAGTTGATGACATGCAAATCATTATCATTATTGATTTGCATGTGATTATGGTAATTAATGTCTTAAGCTCTATTAACATCAAGTACCTTATGATTTAGCGTTTTCTTGTGGTACGAATTCCGTCCTGTTAGAAGTTGATTAAAAGGATAATTATTACGTATTATTTATTTTAAAGTGTAACATGTACGAATCTGCTACAAATCATGTTGTAATCCAAGGAAATCATCTTCATTGACATTTATTCATTTAGATGATTAAATTAAATGATGGATTAATGAAGTGAATCAATTGTGTTTTTTAAAAGGAGTCATAGGATGACGATGATTATGATGCTGTCTGAGTTCGAACCTAGGTACTGTATATTTTGATCATGATCAAGTACGAATGTTTAGGATCATTATTATAAGGTAAAATCATTTGAGACTGAAATTTCGGTAACAACTATTCAATTTTTCGTAGCTAATTAGCTTAGAGATGAAATTTGCGATCAATTTCACATTTTCTTTTTGGTACATACAAACTTCATAAGGTGACATGCACTAACGTTCCACCCACTTCTTCGTTACGTGATCATCTTCCCGTTTCAGTTTTTTAGTTAACTTGATTAAAATACTACTCACAAATAATACTTCGTACGTATCAAAAGTAAAATATTAAAGTAAAAAATTATTACGGAAAAAGCGTGAATTAAGTCAATTAATCCAAGTGGGCATACACTTTACGTGAAGAAGATGCAATATTATTGTCCAAATGTATAATTAAATGAAAGCAAGTAACTATAATACCTAATTATTCTTGAAGAAGACAAAAGTGTGGTTGAAACAACCAACATTTGTCTTGATAATCACTAATTCAAGTCTCCGTACATCTAAATCATTGTATTCTTCTTCGCCTATATTTACAACTCCCTTACAAGTGCAATGTACCAACTATACGCAAATTTCTGTTTACCGGAACTATCCGTCATTAACATGTGATGGGTCAAATAATATTCAATTAGGTGAATAAGACAAAGCTATGTACTACCCACTAGTCTAATCTTTTCTAATCCAATAATATTATTTTGACCCGTTACAAAGAAGACTTACTCCTAACTATAAACACAAACTATATTTCAACAACATATGCAAGTTAGTTGACTTGTAAAATAAAATGCACTCGTATTATTTTACAAATAAAAGTATAATATATTAATATTAATCTATTGATTACTAAAAAAATTCAATATATTCAGGTTGACTAAAATTTTTTACACGTAAATCTTACTGGTTGCATATTTGAGTGGTATGATTAATTTCAACTTCTTACATTGTGGTTGTCTTTCTGGTTACATCCTACGGATTTTTCAAGAGTACAACAAAGATTAGTCATGAATTTTATTTTATTTCACTCTTAAATCGTTTTGATGTCCAACTTATATCTCGCATTTTAGTTAAAACTTTTCCATTTTTGTACGAGTAGTATTTTAAATAAACGAGACAACAAAAAAACGCAAGTTTTTACTAGCTAATTTCATAATGACATTGTATTAAGGCCATTATAGAAGATTAGGTGGTTTGGTAATAGATTCCTCGTAGTCGTAGCCACCCCCTTTTAATTAGGTGGGAAAGAGTTCACACTAATTCGGGCAATTAAGCTACGTTTTTTTTTGCCACAAATCCAAGTCCAGAACAACCAAGTAACCAACACTACCACCCCTAACATAACTTATACTCCGTGCAAAATGGTTTCACGTTTGAAACGGTGCAATTTTGTAAAAAGATAATTCATTTATTTTTCTTTTCCTCCAACGAAAATATATTTAATTGCATTACAATGGAGGGGAAGAGAGATTTGAAACTGAGACTTATTATCCATGATAATTAGTCCCAGGCCCGTTGGAAAGCATGTTCACCCGGTTCCTGGAACCGGGGCCCATTATGGATGGGGGCCGCATTGGGCTTCACTTAACTATATAGTGTTAATAGCAATGTGAAAGTTGTTGGTAATGACAGTGGCCCAGTGGTAACATGTTGATGCATAAGGCCTTGTTTTGCCTGAGGATTGGGGTTCGAATCCCTATACATGTGAAGTTATTAATTTTTTTCTCTTTTTTGTTACTCTGTATCTTAGTTTTTTTTTAGCTTTTGACGTACTTTTCGCTTTCTTAGAGTATAAAAAATACATAATATATGGCATTTAATATAGATATCTTTTTTTAATTATAATTTGTGGGTGATTTATTAAGTTATACTAGTTTTATAAAAACGAAATAATCTTTGTAACAAATACAGAGTACCATACTACGAGATTTACGACCCACAAAAACTATTTTATTATATTTGTGTATCATGACACTCTATTATATGGAATATTTATAAAATCGACACTTGATTTCAATTTGAGATCAATGATAATACATATTATTTTTCAAAATAACCTAAAAATATGGGAGACAATATTCACTAAAAGGCCTCTAAAAAATATTTGACACAGGGCCACCAAATATCATTTGACGGCCCTGATTAGTCCCAACCACTAAGTTAAGACAAACAGAACATTTGATACTGTAGTACTATTTAATATTAATACCGAGTAATGAGATAACCTTTTATAAAAAGTAACTATTTTATTTTGTGAAACCGTCCTACATAATAACTACTCACTTCGTTCCAATGAATTGTTTGCCTTTGTTTTTGGCATCAAGGGCAAGAGATCCAATGAGGGTGTGACATGTCGAACAAAACTCATGAAAATGGTCAAATTACACATAAAAAACATTTCTAAAATAGAAAGACAAACAATTCATTGAGACGCCCCAATATGGAATAGGCAAACAATTTATTGGGATGGAGGGATTACTATTTCAAGTCTAAATTCAAAGTTTGTAAGTGGTTAAGTGATTGTTTAGCTCTTTAAATGATTCAAGTATGATTTGGCTTTCCAGTTCATCTTAAAGATACGTGTCATATCACGGATTTTCGGTTACTTCGGCTAATTAGTAATTACACCAACCTATAGAGTATGTTTACTACTTTAGTTGCACTAATCATTTTAGAAGATAATGGATAAGATATGTTAATATCGGGTTACAATAATACGGAGTAATTCAGAAAAATTTGATCAAATCCAAAAGGTGAAATAAAGGGTGGACATAATTTTCTCAAGAAAATTACTGTATTTTGTTAAATGGATTTCTGTTTCTCAAAGGTCGCCATAAAAATAGAAATAAGGTTACTATAAGCATATTATACATACTCCCTCTGTATCTAATGCTCGTCCACTTTCAATATAATATTTCTCACATATATACTTCTCATAAAATACGTAAAATTTTCAATAAAACGATTTTCATGATAGGAAAACCTCTGATACGAGGGGATGATTAAGAGTACTATAAAAGAAAAGATTGGTTTGTAGAGTAGGAGTAATTTAGAGCAATGAGCAATGAAGGAATAATGGGGTTAACGTCAATCATAACTTTCCAATAATTCGTAGGTTTAATTAATTAAATTAAATTAGGATTAGGATGCGTGTCCGAAAGCAACGGTCTACTTGCTCACACAACCATCACATACCATACAATCATTCCGCCTCCGATCATTAATCATTATGGCAGAAAATATTCAATGTTTTAAAAGGTACTAGTAGTAGTTGTTGTTTACAAATGGAAATCTATATTAATACTCATTAATAATACTCCATACACTGTAATATTTTAAATATAATCGAAATTACACACAAAACTCTAGAGTACGATTTCTAAAAAATGTTAACGACGGACTACATTCATGTTTGAAATAATTTTTTATTTTGTTTTTCTATTTACCCTCTACTCCCTCCCCTTCTTTTATGGACTACTCCCTATCTTTTACTCTAGAAATTAAGAAAGACGGGATATGTCGAGGAAAATGAAAGTGTAACAAATAATAAGAATCACAAAAAATGTAGTACCAAAATGGAAAGTGAAAGATAATAGAAAAGTTATCAAAATAGAAAATAGGAATTCCTAGAAAATATAGAAGATTACAAAAGGGGAGGGAGTGCTTCTCAATCAATAATTCCAAAGTAGTATTTATATTTGAAGTAATCGAAAGAAAACATATACGGAAAAACAAAGGATATCATATGAGAATAATTCAACAACTCATATACACAGTAAGTACGTTGTCCATCTCAATCTGTTATCTTACAGAATACAGTACAAATGATGGGACTTTATGATCCATCCTGTGCAACTGTGCAAGATTTGAAGGGCATAACAAACCAAAATTACAGATCGGCTTAACTATCACTCGTCGTCTACACTCTTCAAAACGTGCTCAACTGGCCGAGTTTGGCAACGGGTAGGACGGGCGGGGGCTAACCTCCCTCTTTTTTTCTTAAAAATGTTTGGATTTTTCTATGGGATACCCCTCAACTATCGGCTTTTCCAAGTGGTACCCCTGCCTTTTCCGAATTACATGGTGTACCCCTAAACTTTGTAAATTACTCTATATTGTAACCAAAGTTATAATTTTCCAACGAAAATTTCCCAATTGATGATGTAAATAGTGATTATTCCCTGATTAACTTTCATCAATCATGATATATTTCTTCAATTTGCATCATTTACTTGAAAAACTTCATTCCACCACACTACGACATAGGGGTGCTGAAGGAATTGAGGTTAAAGGATTTAAAAGAGTCAATAGAGAAATTGACGTCGACCAACAACAGAGGTGCGTTGTGGTGGACATTTGGTGTCTTGGTGAATGGTAAAGAAAGAGAGGTTGGTTCGAAGCATCAAATTGGATTGATTAATATGTTAATTATCCATTTACAAAAAAAATTGTAATACACTTATCACTTTGATTATGATATGGAGTGATAAAGTAAAGTTTAGGGATACACCTTGTAATTCAAAAAAGGCGGGGGCACCACTTGGAAAAGTCAATAGTTGAGGGGTACCTCATAGAAAAACCCAAAATGTTTATTGCGGACTGGACTGGACTGGCGTAACTGAACCGTGGTACCCATTACCCAACACTGAACAGTGAACACCCACGGTTAGGAGGAAATAGGAATGTAGCTCTAGTGCACATTTGCATCAAACATCATACCCGAGTATCAAACATCTTAATCCACCAACCCAAATAACTAGAGCTGGACGGACACTGACACTGGCCGAGCTGTGTGGTATTGCTAGGACTGCTCTAGTCCCGGCCTCGACACAACTCTTATTCAGAGCAAGTATGGATCCTAGTAGGCTAGTTGGCTAATGGTACGGTACCTTCATGTTGTTTCAAATTGTACAAACTACCCCTCGTTTTTTGTATACCCCTCTATTTAACGAAACCTAATGCTCTATTTTGCCTATTTTAATTGTAAAGTTTATGAACTTCTAGATTAGTTTATGAAATTTTCCGAACTTTGGGTATTTTAAAAACAAATTATTTAGTTTAGGGATATGAGTGGGGTTTATGAAAAAGGAAGGATACAATATTTTTGTTTCTTAACTTTCAAAGTAGAAATACCAAGTGAAGCAGTGAGAGAAGAGGATACTAACAATTTATAATTGTCAAAGGAGAAATAGAAACCTTTTTTTTGTTCAAGGAAAAGCGCACTTAGTCGCATTACAATATAAGGGAAGAGGATTCGAACTTGAGACCTATTGTCCTAGAACACCTAGTCTTAACCACTAGGCTAAGACATCTTCGGTACAAAAAATAGAAACCTTACGGTGAATAAGTTCTAATACTTTAGATTTTCAGTTGGAGGAGAAGGTAGATGATAGAAGAGATATTACAGAGGGAAAAATGAGTCCTTATGATTGCTCATGTTCTTAAAACACGTTAATTTCGCTAAAGTGTCGACCTATGCTATGTCTTTCTATTGACCGATTTTATACCAACAAGTTTCTAACCCAAATGAAAACCATGATTCAGTGACCTCATCGTTCCCAAGTCAAATATCCAAGTTCCATCGTAAATCCGTAGTTAAACATCACTTCTACGATCTGAAAACGGAGCGGTACAAGGACATTTGCGTTTTTTATCAAAGCTTAAAAAACCCCCCTATTTTATTTTCATAAATAAGCATATGAGATGTTACATACAAACTAAAACTGATATGCTGTAACAATAGCAGAAAAGGAACCTCAGCACCACTCTGTTGTACAAGGGTGAAGACACCGTGAAGTTATATTCCCTAATCAATCATAATGACTCTTGCAAGTAAGATGGACCCATCTATGTCAAGATTTTCCATAATTTACATCAATGGAAAAGGAACCTGATTATACTGCCTAGTCGATGTCCTGCAACTCTGCAGCATTCTCCTTCCTAAAACGTAGCCAACTGTTGTTGGGAAATGAGCTCTCCACAAACATATAGAGGCATAATAAGCACAGGCCTGCATTAAATCACCCGTTATAATATTTGTTAGAGGAGTATTTTGTAAATGGGGACTCATGTCCATAGAGCCTTATCAACCAAGTAAGATAAGATGCTGCTACGGTCTTCAGAAATTAACCCTCTTTATTTTAAATCTCACTCCTATCCTAATTAAATAAAAAAGGTGCCCTAAACTAATCTCCCAAAGTGATCGAAAATATACCTCCGTTCTAATCAAAGCTGTTACGGAGTACTAAATTTAGCAATAGAGCAATGAACAAAGAGTAAGAGTGCAACAGTGTTTACCAGCATAAGCAATTGTAACTCCGGAGATCATTCTTCCTAGAACTGACAGGAAATACAAACTGATTACTACCTGAAAGATATACACATTAGCATGTTACATCAGTATGAAATGATGCTAAATTAACTCGAAATGTGCATGAGCCAGAATTGTTAATAGTACAACAGGCTTGCTTGTAGCAGTCTGAGAGTATAACTTCCCTCAGACCATTCAAAACATGATTACAACTTTGGTTACCCTGTTTTGGTAAAAAGACTATGGTATTTGATGAGGAATTGATGCCACAGCAGTAGATGCCAGTTGGCAAAATAGACGTAATAGAAGATAAGATAACAATCATGAGTCAATCCCCACACAGAGACATTTCAAAGCTGATGATGTTAAACGGTCAATTATTCTCAACGATGACTTTTGTTCATCTGCTGATAATCATCTAACAGCAGCTTCAAAATAGCAACACAAGTAGAGTTACTCCCTCCCTTTAATCCAGATACCCCATTTTTCTTACGACACTATTCATGAGCCAAGAGAAATATCATCATTCTTTGCAACATACACCGTATGATATAAGAGTAAATATTCCAATGCGGTATCTTGTTTGATTTTTTTTTTGAGAAAGAATACTGAACTTTTCTAATTTGTTGTATTATGTATAACAGATGTTAACATTGTAAAATAAGTGTGTTGGTGTATGTGCAAAAAGCGATGAGTTATTTGGATTTGGAGGGAGGGAGTACTACAATTTTTGAACAAAGGGCAGCCAAATGACTACATTATAAGCTGTTTGCCTCTTTTGTCTCTTACCTCTCTCAAATTAACCCTTATTTCGATAAATCTTATCGGAAACAACAAAGAAACACTGGGCGATGAGCTCCACCCAGGACACAAGTACTCAAAAGCGGGCAAAAAGTAATTCACGATATGACAATTTGTTTACCCTAACAAAGAGCTTCTTATCATGACCAGTAGCAGCAACTCGGAGAACAGACTCAGCAGCCCCTACCGTGTTAGCCAAGCACGCAAAAAAGTTATTTGCTGCATCATGTGAGATCTGCCACTCTAACGGATCTACTGGCACCCTACATCCACACAATTACATCAACTCGAAGAAAGTGACAATTAAATTCCACCACTTTAAAATCAGGATAGATCTAACAAAAATTCCAAATTTTTCGTAGATAGACAGGCCCTATACGACAGTTTCCCACTAATAAGCAATATATACCATCGTTCCTATCCCAAGACTGTAAAGTCATAACTTAGTTTTATTTGATTGTATACGTTCTTCAAATTTTGAACAGCGGATATAATCGAATGGGATAGAGAAGTAAATAACATGTCATCCACCCAATCTAAACCGATTGGGATCCTCTCCATTCCCTAAAAGCGAAATGGAGGGTCCATTTCCTCTCAATGGTCAAGATCTCATTTACGGCGATCCAACGATCTAGTTTTAATCACAAAAAATAAAGGAAAAGGGCATTGAAAACAGAAATGCAATACAAATGCTCTTGTGAGAGGGAAATGGACCCTCCATTTCCGGAAATAGAGAGGATCCAAACATCCTACTTTGAGATTACTATCTTCCTAATGATTTTGCGACACTCATCACCAATCACAAACAATTAGGTTCAAGTGTTCAACAAGGCTTTGATGTCTCAAAGGCTGTACGCAACATTGCAACCTCCCCCATTTGTCGATAGCACATAGACTGCTTTTGAATGACTGGCGACAAACTTACTCCTACAATCGCATTGTCTAACCTCCGCTACAAAATACAGGGATTGTAAAATGATAACAGACTCATGAATCTCTATTTCATCACACTTCAAAGTAAAGAACAGGTACGCTTACAAACTATAGCTAAACTCAACAAACTCCATTGCTCGAACCACATCATCCAAATTTCAAAGTTTTCCTATAATCGTAACATGCTACACAAACCTGATTCAAATTCATACACTACACTTCAAATTTCAATAATCCCCAAACAACAATATACCTAATTCATGAGAAAAATCAACGTCAATCACTACAATAGCAAACCTAATTCATCCGGAAATCAACGTTGATCACAACAAATTACTCTAAAACAAGTACGATCACAAACTCGAACAAATTTCATCAGTCGAACACCCAAAAATTCAAACTTCTCCTACAATCGTAACGTGTTACGCAAATCTAGTTCAGATTCATACACTACACCATCAATGTTCAATCAATCAGAAACAATAACATAACTAATTCATCTCAAAATCAACGTCAATCACCAACTATAACTAGTCTAGAACAAATTCAACATCAGAAAATTGAACTTCTCCTCTAATCCTAACTTACTGTACGAATCTACTCCAATTCACACACTACACCTACAATGTTCACCATCAACGTACATCACCAAATATGATTAAAAAAAAGAGTTGCAGAAATGGAGAGAAAAGTAGACTGACGAGATGTTAAGGTGGCGGAAGAGAAGGCCGAGGATGGCGAGGGAGGAGAGAATAACGAGGAAGACATCGGAGAGAAGTGAGAGAAAAGAGGAATTACGAAAGGAGCAATGGTAGTAAATTAGGGTTCCGCTGATTAAAATCACAATAGCTTTTCCCCCTTTTCCTTCTTCTACTTCGTGTTCTTGTTCTTCACGTCTTCGTGTATCTTCATCTTCATCTTCCATCACTGTTTTCACTTTTTCCAGGTTGCTTGATTGTTTTCGGTTTCCGGTTTGGCAGTTGTTGTACTTCTCGCATTTCCCGCACGCTATACGGCGTTAAACCGTTTTTACCCAACAACTAAATAATTCTACACGTACCAAAAATATAAAAAATGTCTTAGCCTAATTTGATTGTAACAAAATAAAATATAATCATGTGAGATCTGATTTAAATTGAGTAACATCATATTTTTATAAATACGTAACTAAAGATATAGATAAAAGAAAACGTGCATGGAATGAGAAACTACTGAAGTATAAAAAAAAATGCAAAGAATCAAATGGAACAGAGTAACTACTATCAACTACCGTAAATGTTTCAGGTTCGAATAATGCAACTAAGCGCATTATTAGTTTGACCCAAAAAAATTTGTTTAAAAAACGTTATTCAAAGCCCGTTTGAATTTGTATTTGTAATGGAATATATAAAACTTGAGAGTCAAAAGGATTGAAGGGGTAGCCATCGAGATAGACTAGACTTGGTCCATCAAGACCCATGCCGAATCACACTAGCTCACAAACTTGGATTTGATTGGCCCGGTTGATCCCTCAGACCCGTACTCGTTCGCCTATCCCGGATCAATATTGGTTTCGGTTGGGCCACTTACACCGTCCCAAGGCTAATTACATCGCCTCTAGTGCTTCTTCGAGAAAGCTAAAGACGAGACAACATTTCATCCAAAAAGTACGGGCATTGCACAAATTTTGCTCCAAATATGTTCGGCCCATTACACCGGATCCAACCGCTTAGACCAAATTAAGAATATGTAATCACTTATTTAGTTATTTCTAAAATAATATTCCAAGGAAAAAAAATATTATAAAAATAATTTCGATCTTTGCACTCTATACTAGTTTGAATCAGAAAAGCTGGCTAAACAAAATGGATCGGGAATCAAAATCCTAAAATATATTTCACCAAGTTGTGAACCGGAATTTTTAATTTTGGTGCCATTAACATTAACCCCCGACAGATTACACTAAGAAGCGAAGAAAATGTTCAAAGTACGGAGTAGTAAGTATTTCAAGAACTTGAATTATTCATCATGTTACATAAAAGGGGAAAACAACTAAGGAGTAGATAAGAGTATAAGAGGTTTAGGTGTTAGAACATTTATTCCAAACTTAACCCATCAATCAATGCAAGTCAATTGAGAACCAATCAGAGTTGCAGGACACCAAACAAAACAGCATAAAAGACTGTACAACATCATGATGTATGTAGTTATGTACACACTGAACAAACAACATTAGCTTAGACTGCCAATCTTCGACGGGTCCGTTAATATTCAGTCAGGGTGAAGTTGTCACAGTAGACAGATTAGCTTGCAGGCGGATCGCCTAGATCATGTGTCGACGACCCCTCTGCTTCTGCATGTCAAACACCAAAATGCTGAGCTTATACATACATACATTCATTCATTCATTCTCGACTAATGTCAATTTCTAACTGTTAGTAAGAAATTCACCTGTTAGTAGTAACTCGTAGCGAGCCACGATCTGTTTTGCATAAGAGAATCTTTTCAACTCAGGAAGATGAGATTTTATACAGTCGAGAAATGCTTCCTTTTGTTTTTCTGTGCCTATGTCGAAAAGTTTCTGTACTACATAGTTTGCAAACTGGTCCTTCATCAACATCTGAAATAACCCAAGAAACAGTTGTTTTAATCTTTGCTGTTTTTTCACCTGAGACGGATTTAAGTGTCGTAAACTTACCAACAATGAATCAGACCCGGAAATGAATTCTTCAATGATAAGATTACGTTCTGAATCATCGCCGTATTTCAAGCATTTCTCTACAACATTGGATGCAAATTTGAGTTGACTCATTTGTCTGAATTTCCCAGCCAACTTCTGTATAATTTGGCTTCTTTCACGAGGCTTTCCCATCTCGAGAATGTGCTGAAAACAAAGACGTTTGTTACCTTGTTTCCCTATGAATCATAATGAAATTGTGTCGAATGTCTGAAAAAGAAGAAGACATGTTTGGTGGAAAGAAAATAGACCTGAGTAACATAATTGCCATACGGATCTTGAGCGAGACTGTAAGTGGATTCCAGGATCTCGCCAACTATGGCCTCATTTATTTGCTCATCTGAACAATGCTCCAGAACTCTCTATATAACCGGACAATCAAATCAGATAAGTTCAGAGATATTGGGGGCTGCCAGGATTCTAACTCGTGACCAAAGGTGATGGTTGAGTAGACAACAAATCAAATAAACTGCAATACAGCCAAAAACTGGAATCTGAAAGTTACCTGAATGACACGACAACCATACGGATGAGAAGAAAGAGCTGAAACTTGACCGTAAAAGGAAGAAATGATAAAACTGATTTTATCTGCAGGAATAGATTCAATACACTTCTGTATGACATGATTTCCGTTCTGGTCGTGTATGCATCTAGTAACATGACCATCTAGCTCTTGTACAAGGGCCACCTTCTGATCAAGCTCAATAACTTCCAGGGCCTACAGCAAGAAAATCATGTGTATTGACAAAACCGTCTTAAAATTAATTGAATCCAGAGCTTTTGAACTGATGAAACTAAATACCTTCTGGATTACGCGACATCCATACATTTGGAGACTTAAGTTCAGAACCTGTCCTGTAAGCTGCTCGCCGAGCTGTCTCCTATGTTCAAGAGTTCCGTGATCAAAGAACTGTTATAACAGTGAGCACAACAAGTTAGGGAAGTTAACAGTAATCATGTACAGATGAAAATTTAAAAGACGCGAATGAAAAGGAAATGTTGAGTTTGCACCTTTTGAATGACATAATTTCCGAATACATCAGTCATTAACTTTGATGCATGTGGAAAAACCTCCTTGAAAACAGAGTTCTTTTCTTCGGTGCTGCAGTGTTCCAACTTTTGCTGAATAAACCGACTACCATGTTGATCAGTACTGCACAGTGCACAGGAACATTCAAGCTTACAGTATATCATAAGGATCTGACTGCAGAACTCAGAGAGGATAGAACATTACCTGAACTCGACAATCTGTCCAGAAATATCTGACAGTTCAAGCTTCCTGGAATTGCTGGATTTGAGCAATTCGAGAAAGGAATTCCTTCTGCAATCATCAGAATTCTCGGATCCTCTCTGCCCTTTACAATAGTGTTCGGATGCTATGAGATCAGACATCGGAGATCCAAGTACTGCAGGAGGCGGAGCTGGAAATTGTGGTACGACTATTCCTGGAGGATATCCGTAGTAACTGCCCGGTGGATATCCATAGTAGTTCACGCCGTTTACTGAAGAAGATATGCTCAAATTCCCCCTAGCAGGATGACTGTGCACATCTGCATCTTTCTGCTGAACAGCAGACTGTACTGCTTCATGCTGAATGTACCGTCCTTGAAGCGTACTCATAAAAGGCCGAAGAACAAATGCATTTTGCATGTGGGGTTTGGATGAATACATCATTTGACTTCTGTGTGGATGAATTTCCCCTGAAACAGGCTCCATAGGTGCTTTCACGAAGCTCATCTGCAAAGGGTGTGCATCATGTATATACCCACCTAACGGAGGAGGTTGAGGATGAGGATGAGGGTTAGGGAACGCGGCTGGCAGTAGACTTGGATGAACGAGGTTTGCAGGATTCATATAGGCAGATGTAGTTGCATACAGTGGAGGTACAAATCCTGGAGGAGTACTGTGCAGTACAGGCTGCATTCCCTGTAACTTCGGATAGCTTACACCAAACGTCGCTCCTTGGTGGATCGCATGGGTTTGGAGTGCGATAGCTTGAAATCTTCTGTTTTGTTCATGGATGAGCAGATTCTCAAGTCTCTTTTGGTTATCTTCTGTCACTGAACCAGCAGAAACATCTAACGACTGCATCCTCGACTCCATCACAGAAGTTTCAGGTTGAATGCTACTTCTGCTCGACACTTTATTTCCCAAATCATCAGCGTTTTTAGAGCAAGAAGAAACAGTTGCAGAAAAAGCAGTAGTCACAGAATCATGTTTCGTGAATCCAGGAGGCGCTCCCTAAAATCACCAAGAAAACGACAGATTCCAGGCATCGATCAGTCTGTAGTCTGTACTGGATACAGAACAAGATGCAACTTTACATTAACAATTACATAAACACACCTTTGTTAGATCGAGAGCAGTAGAATTATTATCAAGAGCAGCATTCTGAGGGGACGACGAGTCTTCTTCAGGCTCCTCATTGTGAGTAGCCAACAAACCATCTGCTACTGATATTTTCTTGACGCCAGCAGCGTCTCTGATAATTCGCAGTAGATGACGATTCTCCTGTGAAATAATAGGAGGAGGAAGTCTAGGGTTCAAGTTAACATGGGAATGATAGTATGCAATGTAAGACGGGTCTGAGCGCATCATCAGTTCCTCAGAATCACAGCCAGGGAAATCAGTCCTGGAATTTGTCATGAAACTCCTTAACGCGGCTATGGAACCATCTACAGTTGGTGGTGCACTACCGCTTCTGGCGGGGGCCACCCCCACCCGAGACTCTAACATCCTGATCGGACTCTCTGTCGTCATTGTGCCGCTTAGCTTATTCAATCATCTGAAAAATTATCGAAGATGTCTTAGCAGACAACTTGACACGTAATTCATGCAATTTGACCCAACAATATATTACCCAAACTCGTTTGTAAATATCGGACATAATACATCAGTTTTGTGCGAAATTTTCATTTTCTGTACAAAAATGAGGTGTCATGCCAGACATGATACGTATCAGATATGCTATAGACACAACAATTACATGGGCCAACTCAATAACACAACAATTACACATTTACACCATTAGCAAAAGCAAAAAGAAAGCAACTTCACATAATACGTACTATAGAATTATAGATACAGCAATTTCAGCACAACTTCATTTTTCAACCATCTTATTTGTTTTTTTTTTTTTTACCTTTTTAACCCAAGCAAAAAATCAAAGGTTGACAAAAAGACAAAAGAAAACTGACCTACCAAAAAAGGGTAAAAAAAAGCAAGCTCAAAAAACAGTAAATTCCCAAGTTTGAGGGTAAATTATAAAGTGGGTATGTACCTGAAATTTGATCAGATTAATGCAAAATTTATCTTCATCTTCATAATAATCAAAGAATGAAGAAATAATAGTATGTAGAAGATAAATAATTTTTTTTTGATGAAATTACCAAGTCCCCTTTGATGGAAAATTTGATCACAACATTTATATATATATATTTATTGATGACTTGTTATATTGTTTTTGTACTAAAAAATTCAAATTGTAAGAATGATTAAAAAAAACAATAGTTGTAGTATTATATTAGCAAGAACCAAATAAAGTCTTACACGTCACGAAATGTATGTATCATGTACTCTCATGTATGGATTGCCATTAAAATTATATTCATGATTCATTGATTCCTTCTTCTCTCTTCATCTTAAAAGTCAATATCCCCGAATCTATTATTTGTCTCTTCATCCATCACAAAAAAAAAAAAAATTACTGGAAGACGGTCTCACACGTAAAATGGTTCATTTTCTGTGAGATTGTCTTATACAAAGTTTGATTTAGGTAATTAGGTTTCTTGTTTAATTTAATAATGTAAGTTGTTTTTTTTCTCATTTTGAAAGTGTTTAGGGCAATCTCATGCAAAAGTGAGAAAGATCATTAATGTATTAATGGATAGATAGTCTCATAAAAGATGGTTTTTATTATATTCCGTAGACGGTAACGTTCTTAAAGTGTTAGAGAAGGTTATCTTGACGTGAAGGATACAGATATAGGTCAAAGGTCGAGATAACATTTTTTAAAATGGAATTATCTCATAAATGAAAAATGAAGTCGAGATGACATTTTTTAAAATGGAATTAATCTCAAAAATGCAGACGACAGAAATTATCAAAGATCACAAATCGACAATCCGTCTCTCCGACATGGAATATGAATTTATGTAACTTTACTTCTACTTTTGTTTGTGTGATTATTTATGTAAGTTGGTTCCTTCATAAAGGATACAGTGCTATATATGAACATGAACTTTGAATTTGCATATACACTTATAAGTGAGTATGAGGTAAAGAGAAAAGATGAGAGCGAGGCTACAGGCTAGTAACCCAACCAGGTCGAAGGGATTAGCTGAAATCTGGACTTGGCACACGACAGTAGCTCATAGAAATCGTGATGGTTGAGGCAATCTCGATAATCTGTCAAAATTTTGTCGAATATTCTCCACAACACTTTGTTTGATCTTGAAAATGGAAACGGAAGAAATACCTGAGATCAGAAAAATCGATCATGAATCATACTCCAGTTGGTTGCATTACTTTTGCCTGGTTAATACTCAAGATTATAATCAGGAGATGCAGTAGATCCTTACATTTCCTTCCAATGCCAAACGTTTAAGTAAATGAAACGACTTCTGGTTTTCCTCTAAATTGTCGATGACAGCTAACCAGATCAGGGAAGCGAGTTCATCTGCCTTTTCTTTTGGAATCCCGCAAGCTATGAACTGATCTGCCATCAAAATAGCTAGTGCTTTGGATACGCAAGAGGATTTACAGAAAAAAGAAGGAAACAATAATAGTCTTAATTGGTTACTTTCATCGAGACTTTAGGAACCTACCTATTAGTGTCCCATGAAGTATGGTAGAAGGGGGCGGCATTGTCGAAATTTCAAGCTGCTCCTTCAAGAAAAGGTAGGTGTGGCCAACAATCTCGTTTCTCTCAGCATCTGGGAAATTGACGTATCTACTGACGTACAAAGCTGTGAATCTCCTGCACTCATCGATCCATCAGCTACCAATCAAAATCTGCTGCAGATTCGGTTTTATATTTCAGTGATATGTGCTGAAAGAGATGCAGTACCTTTTACTTGAACCTCGAGGTATGGGCCCCGGCCACCTTTTTGCCAGGCTAGCAGAAGGATACATCTTCGCAAGAGCAGCCTGCCAGAAGTACTCCCCTTTGAACAAATTTGCCCAATGTTTCTGGACGCAACATAATTTAGCCCAGTCGCTGACAGGCACTCGAATAAAAATTTCAAGTAACAAATGATCGGGTAGCTTCCAAAGTGAATTCTCATACGACGTTTCACTCTCACAATCGGTGGTCATCAAGTATCTGCTGCAACAGGAAATTCAGATTTATGTAATACTGTATGAATACTACAGAAGGTAAAAAGTCGAAATTCACTCATTGTATCAGTGAAACCAACAGACAGAGTTACATACCTTAGTGCCTCAACGACTTCTGTCCGTAGCCTTACGCCTGTAATACAAAGATGGTGTTTTCGAATAACCTACGGAGTATAATAGAACTGGTGTTGTAAAATGTAAATAAAAAAATATCAAAATGTAAGCAGACTCATTAAAGCGCCCTGATGACTTTCATACCGCAAAACAAAAAAAAAAAAAAAAAAAAAACTGTATGAACATGAACTTTCATACAGCATATAATGTCGATAAGTTAATAATTACGCAAATAAGGTGTAATAGTTATCCACATCCCTTAAGACTTAAGAGTGATGCAATAAACTGAAATTAGTGTAACATTCACCGCCATCCCTTCATTCTCAACCATTCCCTTCACCATCATTGTATCCCTCCCTTTCTCCATTGTTATGAATTGCATTACCCCGTAAAAATTATAAGTCTCATACTCTAACCCAATACAATCATGAATTTATCTTACAATAACTCCGTAAGTAGCCACTAAAGTTCACTAAACATAAAAACCCACTCCAGAAGCCAAACTGAAGTCGCAATAACAACATAAATATAGTAATATACCCACAAACTGTGACTAATAACGGCATAAATAGCACATAATCCAGTCAAATTTATGCAAGTAATTGGCAATTACTAAGTTACCCACCAAATATAATTGCAAAAATGGCTCAAAGATCAATTTTTTAAAGAAAAAGTAGAATAATTGACGAGAGATTGAGCAAGTAAAAGATGCAAGCTATGTGAAGTATATCACTTTGGCTACCATTTGTCGCGCTACCAATAATCTCCACAAGAACATTTCCCGTCTCTGAAATGATGGAACCGGCTATTATCCCTCACTATGATTTCCCTGCGAACAATCTTTGACATAAACTTTATAGCAGTATGGCAATCAGTACAAACTCGTATATTCTTGGTCACGCAAATGGGCGTTCCTTCTGGTGTACTTATAACACCAAATGCTATAGCTAATCTCTCGCTGTGGCTATTAAGCAGACTCTTCTTGTACTCTCCATCGACATCATGGAGCACTTCGCTCGTGTCAGGAACATATCCCGCTTCCTCAATCTCTCCTAGAATCTTTTCTAAAGCCTCCTTTATCATTGTATAAGATGGATGGGATTTATCTCCAGCCACAAAAGTATGCAACTTGTTCTTCACTTCGATCCAGGTACAAGCTGGTTTTTTTATAATACCTTTTTTTCTCATGCTAATTCTCACTTGAGCCGCTTCTTTCCATCTCTTTGAGGCCGAATATATGTTAGACATCAAAACATATGCTCCCATGTTCTCGGGATCAATTCGAAACACTTCTTGTGCAACTTTTTCTGCCATTTCAACGTTTTTGTGTTTTCTACAAGCAGCAAGCAATGTCAACCATACAGTTCCTACAGTAGCAGGCATCATATTGATAAAATCATATGCTTCCTGTAATCTACCAGCTCGGCCAAGAAGATCGGCTAATGCTGAATAATGCTCTAATTGTGGAGATATTCTATTATCATTTATCATGCTTTCGAAGTACTTATGGGCTTCGTCAACCAAACCAGCATGACTACAAGCAGTTAAAACAGCTAAAAAAGCAATGGAGTTGGGTTTCATTCCCATATTTTCCATTTGATTGAACAGAGAAATGGCATCGTGAGCATGACCATTGAGAGCGTATCCCATGATCATGGCCGTCCATGACACGACATCGTGTACTTTCATATTACTAAAGATACACCTAGCAATCTTGATGTAACCACATCTTGCATACATGTCGACTAACGAACTAGCAATTAATACATTGTCCTCAAACCTACACCTAATAATGTACCCATGTAGCTGTTTTCCCAGTCGCAATGTTGTTAGATGAGAGCAAGCTGGAATGATGCAAGAAAATGAAACGCTACCAGGCTTCACGTTAGCCGTTACCATTTCCCTGAACAACCTTAGACCATCATTAAAAAGCCCATTGTGAACAAACCCTGCTATGATCGAGTTCCAAGAGATACCATCACACTGTGGTAACCGAATAAAGACTTTATAAGCATCCTCAACCCGGTTACATTTTCCATACATGTCGACCAAACCACTACCAACATACAAGTGAGCATCAAGTCCAGTCCTAATAGCATACCCATGTATCTCCTTCCCCTTACCGACATCAACAAGTTCTGCAAACACAGGAAGTACACCTGAAAGACTAAAAGCATCCGGCTTAAGGTCCGCGTTTGCCATCTCCCTTAGCATTCCCAAAGCTTTTCTAAACATCCCATTTTGAGCATTTCCCGCTATTACAGTGTTCCACGAAACAAGATCCCTAGATGGCATCGTCTCAAATATTTTCTGAACACTACTTTGCCTCCCTCTAGAACTACCCATTTCATTAAAATCAACCTTTCTTTGCGACATTTCATCGAACAAATGGGGGTAATGTCCCTTACGACACGCAATCCCAACCTCCTCCCCCAAACTCTCCAATTTCAAGTACATATTCATAAGGGCATTTCCAGTATACATATCAAAATCAAGACCAATTTTGACAACAATACCATGAATCGTCTCACCAAGATTCAAACTTTTCAACAAAGTAGAAGACTTTATAACAGAAGGGAACACATTATGATCTGGGTTATACCCAGAAGCTCTCATTTCATGAAAACAAGACAAAGACTCATAAAAATACCCAGAAGAAGTGTAACATCTGATCATAAATTTCCAAGCAATACGTGGGGGTGGTGATGAATCATGATCATGTAAGAGTTTGAAAATGTTGAGTGTTTCATGTAAAAGATTGAGCCTAGAGTATATAGGGAGAAGAGTGGATGATAGATTATAAAAGTTGACACCTTTGTGTTTGATGATTTGTGCATGAAATTGTATTACTTGGGATTTTGAGGTGATCAGTGATGGGTTTTTCAGGATTGTGTTCATCAGTTGATAAGCCATTGAGTTTTTTGAAATTTAGAAACAGCATAAATGCATGATTAGCACATCACATAATCCAGTTTTCCGACTCGAATCCGGACTAAACCAGACCTAAACATAAGCTGCTCAAAGATCGAATCTTCATAAACCAAACAAACTGTGAGTAAAAACACAGCAAAGTTAGAATATAACTCTTAACACAGTTCAACTTATGCAAGTTCTTGCAATTCAGTAAGGCACCCAACAAAAATCATTGCATAAATTGCTTAAAGTTCATTTTTTTGGGGGGGGTTTTAAAGAAAAAGCAGAATCATTGATGAGCAATTTAGGAAGTAGAAGTTGAAAGTTTACCAGGAAAGGAAGAGAAATTCAGCAAGGAAGGAAGGAAGGAGAAGGAGTTAGCTATGAGGTCACCGATGAACAAATTCGTCCTGCTACACCGTACATGATTACACTCTACATGCATTCCATTGGGCTTTAAAATTTGTTAGCCCCCGTTCGATTCGAGTTGGCTCATTTTATCGGTTGCAAATTTGTACGAGTAATAATTTGAGTCGGATTAAGTTTGGTATATATGAAAATCGAGTTTCTAAATATAAAATGCATTTATTTATATACTTCACAATTACTCAAAATAGAAAAATAATACAGTAATAAATGTAGAATAAAGGAATTCAAAAAAGAAAAAAGAATGAGCTCAACTGAACTTTTGATCTGAGCTTGGCTAAGATCGAAATTGGTTTGGACTTGGCCAAGCTTAGCTCAAAATCTACCTGTAATCAAGTTTGACTTATTTTGAGCTAAGTTTTGACCGAACTGATCTTGAGGACTTTACCAACCAACTCTAAACATAAGTACTCGTATTAGGGTTGGGTTGAGTCGGGTCCACTACTTTATATTAGTGACTCAATTTTGGAATTTTTTTTTTCCGACAGGTGTCGGATCGGGTTATTCGGATTAGTTGGGTGGCACAGTTGGTAGTTACTTGTTGGGTAAGACTCTGGGAAAAGAATCCAAAATTATATTCTCTAGAGTTTTTGTTTATCTTCTTCTTCTTCTTCATTTGCTGACTGCTCTCTAACTCACCAGTCACCCCCTTGGCATAATTCAGGTATGTTTCTCCTCTTTCTGACATTCAATTGGGTTTCAATTTCTTACCTTTTTTCTGCAATTGGCATCCATCCATGGCTATTGCATCTTCACATTTGTTACTACTTCAATTGCAAAAATAATGCTTTCAGAATTCAGATTCATTACTGTATAAAGTTTGTACCTTTTCATCCTTTAAAGTTTCAATTATTGCTCATATGATTTTGATTTATGAGATTCTGGCATGTTGTCACTTAATTTGTGCGCTTTATTATTGGGTTTTCTTTTGTGTAGAAGGCGCCACTAGTAGAGGCAAATCAAGAATTAAAAGTTTGGGTAGCGAGTTCATTGTATTTGTTCCTTATATATGAAAAG
The DNA here is from genome assembly GCA_958450325.1 of Agrostemma githago. Taxonomy (NCBI): domain Eukaryota; kingdom Viridiplantae; phylum Streptophyta; class Magnoliopsida; order Caryophyllales; family Caryophyllaceae; genus Agrostemma; species Agrostemma githago. Next base: position 3,350,422 of record OY288239.1, read on the forward strand.
GTCTCGTCTTTACCAAGTTTGGGTAGCAAAACTCGATATTTTTTATTTTATTTTTGTAATTTGGGGTAGCAAGGGATACTCTTTGCTACGAGCTAGATTCCCCTGTGCACTAGGGCGATTATGAACTAGGTCATGAGTACCACGTCAACTTTACGAGCTATGTTAGTTTGGGTACAATGGATTCCTATTTGAAGAGTGCATAACCTCATGGATATGCTCACACTAACCCGTTAATTTGGGATGATCGAATTTGGGAGTTTCCTTGGGAGGTATTAAGAAGGAATTTAAATAATGTAATCGGTTCATGCGTTCTCTATTGATTCCAACACTTTACCTATGGGATAGAGGAATTGGAAAACCAAGGATTTTACATACTTTAGTACTTTTGATCGAAAAATAAATAAATCTGATTTGTTTTGTACCCTTTGCTCAATGAGAAACTATGTCATATTCTATGGGATTCAAACCTATTGGACTTGATTGAAGGCCTATGAAATACTCTTTTTTACCGTGTTTGTCAGCCTTGTTATTTGAAGTTCGTTATTTGGTTAGGGCTCAAATTTGGTTAGGGCTCGACTTTTATGGAGTTTATGCTTGGTAACTGGGTGTTTCCATTCTTTGGGTGAATTGGAAATAGCAAAAAGACAACGAATTTTGTATGAAACGGTTTCACATGTAAGACCAACTTGATTTCTTGTGTGTTTTTCATTGAATTATTGTGTCAATGAGTTACTTGAAGTTCGTTATTTGGTCGAACCTCAAATTTTGTCACGGCCCTGAGTTTTTGTTCTTTGTATTGTGATATGACTGACACTTTTACCTTACAAATCATGTTACTTTTATGCTAGACACTTTTACCATCAACAAAGCCATGCATAAAGACTTAAGTGATCTTAACAAAGTATGGGACATTAAGCCTCTCAAGATGGCTTGTGAAAGTGAGGCTCGGAAAATCATGGAGAACGTGGCAAAGCAGGTGCAGCCAATCATGTACAAGCACAAATGGAAAGTCCAGGTTCTCTCCGAGTTTTGGTAGGATGATCGATTATGAGCTTTAATTTAATCAACTTAGGTTTCCTTATTTTACTCTTGAAAAGTTTTCCTGATGATGCTGTTAATGTGCCGATAACATCAGCCCTCCAAATCCTGCTCTCATGGGACTGAACATAGATGGAGGTGCCGAGATTAAACTAAGATTACGAAGGCAAGAAAGACAATGGGACTTCTTTACCTTTGAGCAAATTCTCGATACTATGTTGCATGAACTGTGTCACAATGAACACGGTCCACATAATGCTGATTTCTACAAACTCTTAGATGAGCTTAGATTGGTTAGTCACCTCCTACTTCTTCTTCTTCTTCTTCTTTTTCTCTTCTACTGTACATTTTACTTGTTAGACTGTGTTCACTACCGTCGTTGAAACTGGTTTCCTTTTGACATTTGGAGTTCCTGTGACTGCAAAGGATGCCTTTTCTGTAACCCATAGAATGCCCAAGGCTTCCTTCTTTCTGGTCGAAGAGAGCTGAAAACAAGTTAGAAAGAACAAGACCTAATTAAATACCGATATTCTTTTTCATGTGAATATCTAGGAATGTGAAGAACTAATGGCAAAGGGAATGACCGGTGCCGGTAGAGGATTTGATCGACCAGGAAAACGGTTAGGTGGGTTGTCACAGCCACCACCTTTACCATTTCTCAGCCAACATGCTCTGGCAGCCGCTGAAAGAAGAGTTCAACGCGGAACTTTGCTACCGTCAGGGCCTAGACGCCTTGGTGGTGATAATAGTATTAAGTCTGTTCTAAGTCCTAATCAAGCTGCTGCCATGGCTGCAGAGAGGAGATTGCATGATGACATGTGGTGTGGGTCGAAATCCGTGGGAGCTGGAGCTGGAGCTGGCACCCAAAAGAAATCAGATAATGCATCGTCTTCTACCAGTTTTCGACAACCACAGGATTTTTCTTCCCCAGCTTCGAGTTCACCGTCTTGGCAAAGCAATGAGGGCACTAGAACTCAAGAGAGTTGGCAATGTGATGCATGTACTTTGATCAATAAGGTAAACTTCTCAAGTTTCTATCAATAATATGAATGGATTCTTTGGACTATACATGTGATCATCCATGCTAAGCATTGTTTGGAACGATTGACAGACATTCGCTTTAACATGTGAGGCATGTGAAACACCCAGAATTGAGAAAGTTGAGAATTTTTCTGTGCCGGTCAACCATGCATCGTCTTCTACCAGTTCTCGACAACCACAGGATTTTTCTTTCCCCGTCAACACATCTTCCCCAGCTTCGAGCTCACCATCTTGGCAAAGCAATGAGAATAGTGGAACTAAAGAGACTTGGCGATGTGATGCATGTACTTTGATCAATAAGGTAAACCTTTCAAGTTTTCTGTCTTCTTCGTATATATATTCATGAATTGAGATTTGTTTATGTTTCATGTATGACATCATGGGAAGGTTTCCGGGATGTGCATGAGTTTGGACAAAATGTGCTGAAAAGAACCCGTGTTGGTCTGTAGGGCCAGTACACAATCGGTTGAGTGTCACGTGACACTCAGTCCTCAAGTGGTGGCTAGGGTGTTACATTATGTATTCTTGGGACTAAAGCATTGTTTTGAACAATTGACAGCCACTCGCGCTAATATGTGAGGCATGTGAAACACCAAGAATTGAGAAAGTTGAGCAGCAATTGGGAAACTGGTCATGTAGATCCTGCACTCTGATGAACAGCAACGGGTCAGAAAAATGTTCAGCTTGCGGAGAATGGAGATATTCATACGGTCCTCCTGCTGCTGGCTATACACCATATGTCGGGACTTGATCAGGATCGCTGGCTTATTCCCTTCTGTATGAACTACTCGCATTAATTTTGTGCAAATTTTTTCATGTTGATAACTTCGGCTCAAAATATGTGTAATATAATCAAGTTACAAAGGACCGAAACACAATCGACTTATATTTGAAGAACATTCTGTTGCGTATGAATGTTTCTTTGTACAATATTTGTTATCGGTTTCTTTGTACAATCTGTGTAGTTTTTCTTACATGTGAATGTGAATGTGAATGTGAATGTGAATGTGAATGTGTGATGCATCTTACCCTTGCACAGTTTTTTTTTTCTTTTTTTTTTAATGTTCTTTCCCCTAAAAGCAACTTAATAAATAATTATGCTGCCTAAATAATACTCCGTACTCCGTATTAGTTACTTACTTCATTCAAATCCGAAAGATATGGAGTAACATACCCGAAAGATATTACTTGACCAAAATAGTATGGAGTAACATACCCGAAAGACATTACTCCCTCCATTCAAATCCACTTGTCTCATTTCCTTTTTTTTGACGCTATTCACACTTGATAGGAATCTTCGATATTCTCGACAATCTATAAGTGAGAATATAGTCGTGTGGGATTTTGTTTGATTCGTCTTTATGAGCACACTAGCATATACGTCGCAGTTTTGTACCCGTGTGGATACCAAAGGAGGCATCACGTTTGGGGTGCTTATTCTGTCTGTGGAGATTATTTATTCCGTCCATGGAGATTATATATATTTCTGGGTTTATTATACTTCTTATTAATACGTTGTTCCGCTGCAAATAAGGTATAATTGTTATCCCTCTTCTTTTGTCTTTTCGGTTAATACTCGAGATCCTTGGGTTTAAGGGTTGTAACCCTACACCCTCACGGTTAGATTGATCTCTAAAGCATTGTACATATACCTCGTACACTTTCGCTTCTCGTCGTCTGCATCTAAATAATTTCACTAATATTTTCGACCATTCTTGTTTCCGTCCCCCGAATATCTGAAAATCATATATTATACATTTCATTTTTTACCGTTCGAGGATATATTATACATTTCAAGAGGGTATTTTTGTTATATGTTGTACATGAAGATAATAATATATATACGCGAAGAGGATATAAGTCAGGCAAGTTGTTTTCAAGATCGATGTTGAGTCTTGACTATGGGTCCGAAAAAGGTTCAATGGAGTGAACCAAGATAATTAACGAAAAAGGAGATGTTGAAGAAATGTCGGGACAGGAGGACATTGGAGAAATCACCCTTCTCGCTTAACTTCTTCTCACTCTCAAGATACTGGAAACAGGGCTGCATCTAGACCTGTCAAAAACTTATCCGACCCGATAAACCCAACTCGAAATCGCCCAGAAAAACCCGTCTGAAAATGATCGAACCCGAAAGTGACCCGACCCGATAATAACCCGAATATATTGGGTCAAAACCCGTCTGAACCCATTACCCGCCCGAAAATAGATAAACTAAAAAAATATTGTTATTATACACTAAAATTTTTCTCAAAAACACTGAGAAATATTTTTTTATTTTCAAAATTTCAAGAAATAGTAATATTTATAATCATATTTTCACATGATAATTATAATGAGAAAAAAAAAATCAATAAATCGAGTCAAATTTCGTCATATATATTCGTACTTTCTATAGAAATAAAATAACAATGTATATTAAAAAATATATTAAATAAAACATGTTTATTCACACTAATATCACATCCTCCCTCCGCCCCAAAATGTTTGTCCCATTTACTTTTGTACAATAACTAAGAAAATGATGTGAGGATTGGGTATATAACCAATGGTGACTCTCTTTATAGGGTGAATTATAATGTTGTGAGGTGGTGTGAGTTAATGGAATGACAAAATGGTAAATACTTTAACTTAGTAGAGACAAAGTTGTAAAAAAAGATGGACTAAAAAGAAAAGTTAAGAAATGGACCATCTTAGTGGGACGGAGGGACTTTAAATGAGATCATTAAGAAAATTAAGAATAAAATTGTACTTATGATATGATAAAAAAAAAAGTAAAGAAAATTAAAGTTTTCAAAGAGCGTTTATAACCCGTATTTTACCCGAAACCCGTATAAACTCAACCCGTATAAAACTCGTATTTTTCAAACCCGAAATACACCCGACCCGTATTTTATCCGAACCCGAAATGACCGAACCTGAAACCCGACCGCCCGACCCATTTAACAGGTCTAGTATTGCCCTGCATCTCGCCGTTAACCAAACCCGTTCCAGACCCAACAATACAAACAGAATGTCGCAATGAATACTTGTGATTACACCCTACACAGAACGTTCTTTCGGTTTACCCTTACTGGCATAAATACCATCTCTAGCCAAACTGGCGTCAGGGTAAAAGCTTCCCAACACAGGACCGTTCACATGTAAATGAGCCAATACGGTATCCCAGTTTTTTCCAGTATCAGTATCATTACCAAATCTGTAGTAAGTGAAACCGCTCACTTTGAACGGATATTCATCGCAATCAGTTGCCTTAATCTTTCCTCCTGTCAATTCATCCCAGTTGAATGGAGGTATATATTTTTCGAAATTTAAACGAGTTTTTTTGACTTAGATATTTGAATTAACCAAATTATCGATAACTTAATAATGCTAGTATCATCATATAATCTGTACCATATATGAAGTAGTTTTACGGTTATATTTTAAAATAATTATCACAATTTTATTTTTAAATTTAATTGTGACAAATAATTGTGATAATATTGTATTATCTCAATTATTTGTCACAGTCAAATTGTGACAATTCTTTTGATATTTTTGGGATTAAATTATTTTTTATTTATTTTTGAGAAAAGTGAACCAATGAGACTAATTAAAAAAACACAAATTCTCATATGAGACTGATGAACCTGAAACAAAATAAACAACCTAATAACGATATACTAGGTGAAATATTTGTCACAATTAAATTTCAAAAAACAAATTGGGACAATTCTTTTGAATACCCAAATTACTGAACATTTGGGTGCAAATATGATATGTTAAAAAATTAGTTTACGAGTGAATGAATGTTTCTTTCAATTCGTTAACTATTTTTGATAAAAATACTGTTTTAAAAAAAATATTAGGATTTAATTTTTTCCCGATTAAAAAATACTTGTAATTTTTTCCAATAATTTTTTTTTCCAAGTGAAACTACCGTCTTTGCAGTAGCAAAAAAAATATATTTAAAAAAATGAACAGTATTCTATTGTACTAAGGGCCTCCATATTGAAGTCGGAACAGGACCGGTCGGCCTGTTCACCAGTGATGATGATGCGGGAGGTAATTTAATTTAAGTAAAGTAGTGTCTCATTTGCATCATAATGGTCCGGTTTTGGGTAGTTTTTACCCGGATTGCGACTACAACCCCGCTGCACAGGTAATGGTCCGGTTTTGGGTAGTTTTTACCCAGATTGTGACTACAACCCCGCTGCACAGGGTATTTACACCACTAAGGGTAAACCGAAATTTGCTTCAGGTACGGAGTGTGATCATCCATATATGTTACGTTATTCGGTGTGTGTGGTCGGGTATGCAATGGGTTGGGTTAATGGCGAGGAGAAAGCTTGCTTTCAATATCTCGAGAGTGAAGATCCGGAGAATTTAAGCGAGAACAAAGATGGTGTTTGCTACATGACGTGTGACTCGATGTATTCAGTCATCATTCCACATCTAGAATAGAACTAATGTTAGATAATAGTCTTCAATGTCTTGTTTTATTGATTTATAAGTGTGATAAGTTATCTCACCGGGAAGGTTTAGAATGTTTATTATATCAGATAAGGTTTTAATGTGAGATAATTTACCGTTTTAAGAGCTCCTTTTAAGACCCAAAAAATACATGATTCTTTTATTTATAATATAGAATAATCATCATCTTATTTTAATTGTTTCGATGTGGGACAATATTAAGTTTGTAGTCTTATTAAGAATTTTTCTAAGACTCAAATTTATTTTTTTTGTCGATATTCAAAAAACAATGATTATTCTTATTTATATTATAAAATTCCATAACCTCATTCAGTGGCGGACGCAGGATTTGCTGGGGAGGGGGCACCGAAATTTTTAATAAATAATACTATTTCTTTGATTTTTTTTACACCAAAATGCTATAGATTCCTTTAAATGGAGTACATATTAGAGGATATATAACATTCTATTGCCATTAATGAGCAATAAGTACTAGTGGTCAAGTAGTATCATTTTTACCTTATCCAAAGGTCAAGAGTTCGAATCTTATTGGTAACGATAATGATTTTTACAACTTTATAATAGTTAGCATATTGTACATTTAAGATACACATAAAAGTTCCCTTGAACTTCCCGTAGTTCTTTTTTGATGGATATCTAAGAACGGATGATTACTACTATTAGTTTATAATATAGAATTTCACCACCTATTATAATTTGTTGATGTGTAATTACTACTCCCTCCGGATATTATTTTTTGTCCCATTTCATTAAAATATTCTTCACAAATATTGGGGTAATGGGGCAAAAAATAGTGTCCGGAGGGAGTATTATTTATAAGGTAGAATTTCATCACCTTATTATAATTTGTCTATGTGGGATAACTTTAATATATTTATAGGTAATAAATCCATCATTTTTTCGAGTAAATAAAAAATATGAAATTTATACCCTAATGAAAACATTTTTTACCACGAATCTAAATAATTCATTTTTATAATTTTATTTACGATAATTTTTTGTTAAATGAAATTTAAAGATTTTTAGATGAAAATATATAAAAACATCACATTAATATAATAGATTAAATATATTGATTGTAATAATTAAAAGATTCTCTACTTGATTTTTTTATTTTTATTAATGATACTTTCCTAAATTAAGTTTTGATTTAACGGACCAATCACATCGCTTGAAAACTTCCTCCTTTATATATATATATGGATTAAGAATATCAAATTTTTATAATTTTTGCTAATGTAAAATGAAAGATATCGCTAGTGTAAAACGCGTCTCGGCAAATGTGCCAAAAGGAAATGAAACAAGTGGATTTGAATGGAGGGAGTATTATTTCTATTTTCCCACGATTCTAATAATCCTTAAATGTCTAGATTCAGTTAGTCTCCTGTGAGACGGTCTCACAATACGATTATTGTGAAACCTCTCACATAGGAGTATTTTATTATTTTAATAACTTCCTCCCACGTGAGAGGTCTCACAGTAATCGTATCGTGAGACCGTCTCATATGAGAATTTGTGGTCTAGATTATTTCAATTTCGATCTCAATATCAATATATCATTAGTGGATAATGAAATTCAATGTATATTTACATACATTATACATTATATATTTTTTTTAAATAAAATTATATATTTGCTTAAAAATAGAAGTCTAAATATAGTTCGAGCTCACTTGTTGAACATATATATAGATGTGGTTGTTTAATTTTTGTAGCAATAGGAAACATTATCTTGTCACAAATTTTGTGATTAATTAATTAGTTATTATTAAGATATAATAAATTAAACAACAAAATAAATGGGTGGATTATCATCGTACAATAAAACCAATGGTTTATTATTAATCACTAGATTAGTAACTCTTTTTATGTCTTGCCAAGCCACTGGTGTCGTCGGTCCTTGGGTTATGGATGCACATGCTACATTCTATGGTGATATTAAAGGAGGCGAAACTATGTGTAAGTTTTTCTCATTTTTCATTGGCTTGTTTGGGAACTAGAAATTGAAATTGAATTTCGGATTTGAGATGATTCAACTGTTTGGAAAAATCGAAAATTTGGAATTGGATTTGAGATGAATTCCATGCCAATTCCAACCTTATTTAAATTTGACTTTTTCAAATGACTACCCATGATAGTCATTTCAATCCCGTCATTATTCTTTTTTTTTCCGCATAAATCTAGTCGGAATATATATATTTTTTTTTATTAATTTTTGTCCCTAATTGAAAATATATATTTTCATCATGATTTTTTTTTTCAAAAATTAATTTTTTGTGACCTCGACCCGGCTCCGCCCCGCCCAATTCCAATTCCATGGATATCCAAACAACATTTTGGAATTGAATGTCAATAATTTAATATCTAGAATTAGATTCATGAAAATGAAAATAATTCCATGTTTTCAAACGCTCCCTAATAATATTTGGTTTACTTTTTATATTTGCGGTCCGTGGTGGGATCAGGGGAGTCGTCTCTCTAAATGTTTACGTCTTTGAGTCTTCAGGTATAATAACACATTTTATTCATTACAATAACCCATATTGTTTTTGGAAAAATCACGGAAAACTCGTCGGCTCATGTGTAAGACTATAAGAGGGTCACTCGTCCGCGTTTTTTCCTTCGCCCCTACTTTTTTTTGCTTTGTGACAAGATCTCGACCCTTGATTTGTGTTTCTTGATAATAAATATGACCGAGTTACAAAAAAATTACCCTTTAATCTATTACGTATATTTCATTTATTAATGTGATACTTTACAATTTTCAGGTAAATATCTTTAAAAACTTCGTTTTAACAAAACAATTATCGTAACATTTGTTATTAAAATGATATAATCAGATTCGTGGAAGAAAAATGTTTTTATCATTTTAATGTTTTATTATTAAACTATGTCTCCTTTTAGCGTCTTTCTAAAAATGTTTTTCCCGATAAATCCAAGTCACTATTATTTTAATTCAGAAACAGAGTCTCTACTTCAACTAATAACAGCTAACCTAAATGACACTAACCGAGTAACTGGTGGTCTAGCTGTTTGTCACTTTGTTATAGTAACACTATTTTGTCTTTTCTATACATAGTATTTGATCATTATAAGAAAGTGATGAATATCGGATAATTCCGTTTATTTTCTTGTATTCGCATGCATGCAGCGGGTGCGTGCGGATACAAAAATGTAATGCAACAAGGATATGGTCTCCGCACAGCAGCACTAAGCACAGCACTATTCAACAACGGTATAACCTGTGGAGCATGCTTCGAATTAGCATGTATTAATTCCCCTAATTGCAGGCCGGATGCGGAGATAATCAAGATCACAGCCACCAATTTCTGCCCTCCTAATTACACCAAAACCCAAGACATCTGGTGCAACCCGCCTCAAAAACACTTCGATCTCTCACTAGCACTCTTCCTAAAGTTAGCCGAGTTCAAAGCCGGGGTCATCCCGGTTAAGTTCAGACGTATCCCGTGTGCCAAACAAGGCGGGCTCAAGTTCGAGATGGAAGGAAACAAGTTTTGGGCGTATGTGGTGGTGTTTAACGTTGGAGGGGCCGGGAATGTGATCGATATGAAGGTTAAGGGGTCGTCCAAGCCGAAGTGGATGCAAATGCATCGTAGTTGGGGGCAAAATTGGCATATAGCCGAGGATGTAGTCGGACAAGGTTTGTCGTTTGAGGTTACTACCAGTGATCGTAAGAAGGTTCGAGCTATAGATGTTGTACCACGTAATTGGCGATTCGGTCAAACTTTTGAAGCTAAAGTCAACTTTTAGATGTTGGATGTTTTTGTTATAAAAAAATAGGTTTAATCTAGTGGTTAAGATTAGTTATCTGAACAATAGGTTGATTAAATACATTTTTTGTAGATAAAATTAAAATTAAAAAAACCATGTAGCTAGTTTTGATTTTTTTTTTTTGCTTGTTATTATAAGCAAATTGAAAATTAGATCACTCGTTAGCATTTCATTTGTATAATATATTGCCTAATACTCCCTCTTTTCTTGTTGGACTGAGTTTGATTAGGGCTGTGAGTGAGCCGAACTATTCGATCCGACTCGTGAAGTTCGGCTTGAAAAAAGCTCGATTCGGGCGATCAAATATAGGATCAAATCATAATTTGGTATTCGAACCAAATCAAGAATAATATTCGGCTCGATTCGTTTCAATCCATTACTTGTTCCATTTTTTCACTCCATCTAAATTCATGGTTCATTTAGAAAATTTATCCTAAAAGACACCAAGAAATTTGCAAAAGCAATAGTCTTCGAGCACTAAGAAGCAAAGAAGAACTTGAAACTAGATTTGATTGAGAAACTTAATATTTTTGAATGAATTTATATTGTACTCCTTCCGTATCTATATGTTCGTCCACTTTTAATATAATACTCCACCCATGTATTAAATAAAGTGGACGAACATATAGATACGGAGTGAGTAATAGATACTAAAGTAGGGACTTTATTTATTGTTGGTTAGCTTGCTTGAGAAGTTAGGCCATAACTCTAAACTAAGCTACCGTAATATATGTAGATTTATTTTGTTTTTCAAAATGTTGTATTTTTGAGATTGCTGGTTGAATTAGTTGGTTGATGTCACCATAGTAAGAATAGTATCTATACTTAAGGTCGATTCATTTTGTGTTTCTATTTATTTTTTTATTTTGTCGGATCAAATCAAGTATTATTCGATTATTCGATTCGAAAAATCAAATAACAAATCAAATAACGATTTTCATTATTCGACGGTATCAAACCGGCCAAATCAAACGTCAGCTCAAAAAATTTTCAAATCAAACCAAATAATGGCATTATTCGGTATAGTTCGGCTCGATCACAGCCCTAAGTTTGATCTTCTTCCATATTTCCATTTAAGAAAACTTTTTTCACTTAACATTATCATCCTACCCTCACTACTTTCTTTATATTACACTAATTACCCCTTATTAATTAATATAATATTAATCTTTCCTACTTTTACAATTTACTTTTTCTCATTCAATTAATATGATATCCTTCTCTCCTACTTTTTCATATTACTCCATCTTTTTTTTATTAATATAATACTCCCTCCTTATTTTCCTCTTCAAAAAGAAAGAGGAAGAACAATAAAACTCGGAGGGAGTATTATGTAACTTAAGTTTATGTATTAGGGAGTACCCATATGAAATACTGTTGGACTGTAGGAGTATATGAATGTGCATGTATGCGCTTCTATTTGTGATTTTTTAGTGTTGTTTTTCGTTAATTTTGTTGAATTTTATTGTGATGATTGAACAAAAATACAAAATTTCCTTGCTTTGATTAAAATAGAGTGAAATTTTGTAACGGCCAGACAAGATGATTCAACTCTAAAATCAATTGGCAATAGAGGGAGTAACCCCTTTGACTTATAAGGTGAAACATCTTTTCATCCTCCATTATCGATGGAAATATTACTCACGTGTGACTTTTTGAGTTTAGGAGTCAATTTTCAACAACAGTCATCGTCGTGAATATAAAAAATAAAGAAATGAACGATAGACGAAGAGAGTATTCATATTAAAGCTCGATCCCCTTATAGTTGCAATCAACATATATATTTTTGTAGAAATTGATTCAAATGTTCATCTCGTAAAATGAAAGCGTCAGTTATTTAAGAAGAGAGGGAGTATCATGAACTCATATGTATATATAGTTTTTTTTTCAATTTCTTTTACATAGATCTTTTAATAACTTAACGAAAGATGGACTAGACCTACTCTAATTTATGTAACATCTAACACAATATGCAATAACAAGTCGTACTCAATAATTTTCACGTTTAACTAGCCGTTAATATTACTACCATACATAGAGCATTACAAACATTATTTCATTTTATTACCATTACCATGCACTTGTATTATCTAATAATCCTCATAAAACTTCCTTAATTAATCTTGCATAATTTAAACTCATACTAGCCGTTACCAAAACATTTCCCATATTAGCTAGCATTATTATTACAAATTAATTAAACTTATTAGGTCACCAAAAAAAAAAATCAGAGACATATATATAATAGAAGATCATAATAATATCTTACAAAATATATATGAATAATCTTATTAAAGATTTTTCGATTCAGAGAAGAAGAAAAAATATACATAAAAGATTTATTGAAATAAAATGTCAAATACAAGAAGATGTTCTGCCTGCAAATATATGAGAAGAAGATGTTCCAAAGATTGTATATTTGCACCTTATTTTCCTTCAAATGATCTTCACAGATTTACATGTGTTCATAAAATCTTTGGAGCTAGTAAAGCAGCTAAAATCTTAGAGGTATTATTGTTATTATTATTATTTCATAAAGATACACTATTATTCATATACATACTAGTACTCAAATATTCTAAGATCATACTGTATTATATTGAGTATAATAATAGAATATATAACTATATTGTTATTATTCTTCTTCTTATACCATTTATCTTTTATACAAGTATATATTATTTGCGAGGAGTAATTTGAATCAAATGACTGAAACGGAGGGAGTATATTTCCATACTTTGCACCACAACTACTATACTTCAAGCATATTTTATGCTTATATATACTCCGTATTGTTTTGTAAGGAGTGGAAAACAAATTTTGTAGCGAATTCTATAAAACCATAAAAATTTCTTAGTTTATATTGATTTTATACTTCATAAGTACTTGGTGGTACAGTATAAAAAATTTATACTCCGTATTATTTTATTTTATCATAGGATTGAACTATTTTCTAAACTTAGAGACGTATATAATTTCAATGAAATCCCACTTTTAAAACTACATACACACTCTCATAATTTGAACTCAAGATTTCAAAGTCATTTTATACTAAGTTACAATTACGGAGTATTAATTATTGACGATTTTATACATGGATAGTAAAATTGTAGAATGAGATAAATGAACGATGGAGATATTAATTAAACAAATTTGAAAACGACAATTTTGTTTATACGGGTGTAATATTAATGTAGGGAGTATAATGATTAAAATGCAGGAAGTAGCGGAGAATAGAAGAGAAGAAGCAGCAGAGAGCATGGTAGTAGAAGCAAGGTGGCGAGTTGAAGACCCGGTATATGGAAGTGTGGGGATATTAACCCAATTGAGACAACAAATAATGGATGTTGAATATGAATTAGCCAAGACGAGAGGATTCATTGCGTTGTGTCAAGCTCAACTTAATCACAATAATAATCAACACCATTCTACTACTCCTACTACTAGTACCTTATCTCATCACCTTCCGCACCAACTTAATAATAATAATAATAATAATAATAATAATTGATTGGGTTTAGATCCTTTCTTGTTTGGGTACCACAAACCTCTTTAGTCGCATCATATGCCTGTCGTTTATACGAGTTTAATTGGATCATCAGTCGTTTATACGTTTTAGGGATTTCTTGCAATATTTGTAAAATAATTGGATGGAACTAATATTATGAGATCCACACAAGTTACACGATATTGTATTCCACTATTGGAGTGGTATATAGACGACAAGCAAAGTAGCTACAAAAATAGATACGACAACTAACGCAAATTATAAGAATTTGTAGCTTATCGTACGTGTGGCATTGGAATAATATGGAGTAGAGTAACTAAAAAGCAAACTAGATAAAGACCCCAAGGGTGTATATTCCGTAGCATTTTATTAGGACTCCCTCCTATTCAGAGTATTCCTCCCCAATTTTTTTGGGGCCAATTTTTTTGGGGGGAAAACCAAGGAGTGAAGTAAAATAATAATAAGGGTGGAGATAAAGTAAGAAAGATGAATAGAAAGTGGAGGTATGAAGTGTAAAAGGTGGGGTATAAAGTGAAAATGAGTTGGGTTTAGGTGTGGAGGAAAAGAATAAAGAATTGAAGGAAGAATAAAGAATGGTTAAAATTATTTTTTTTTAAAAAAAAAAAGGTAAGTAAACCAAACTAAGTTCAAAAAGGAAAATGAGAGAACCCTCGTCAAAACTAATACTCTGTACTAACTTCCAGGATACAATTTGGCAGCGTCTTATATCGGAAGCGTCTAGCTTCAAACCAAGGACCCAGCTAATTAAAGCTAGCTATTTTATGGGCCACAACATTATTGTTACGGTACGGAAAGACCAACTAGAACATCATGACTATTTGTGAGGACCTAAAAGTGAAATGGTAAATTAAATTCATGTTTAATTTGTTACGATACTATCCATTGTAACGCTTATGACAAATCAGAATAAATCAAGTTTTTTTTTTTTTTTTTTTTTGCCAGCAAAGAATAAATCAAGTTATTCCTATGACAAGTTGCGTAGGAAATGTCAAAAAAGCTAATATTTGATCCACTTTAATATTTATGACAAATTATCGATCTTGAACAAGACTAGTAAAATCGATACAAAGTACTTTTTTCCACTGAGATATTCCAATTACAACCGGAATTAACTTAATGCAAAATAATCCTACACTTCCACATTCATAAAAGAGACAAAAATAAAATACTCTAATCTAATCTAATCTAATAATTTCCGCATTCCCTTTGATTTCCAAATTCATTTCTTTAATTGCAATTCCCAAATATGTCTTAGCGCAGTGGTTAAGACTAGGTATCTGAGACAGTAGATTTTAGGTTCGAATCCCCCTCCCCTGTAATGTAATGCGATTAAGTGCATTTTCGTTGAATAAAAAAAAAAATTAGCTCTCAGCCCAGCCTTCCTCGTGATCCTCACGTGACTGACGGCGTTTCACGACACGCGTCATCCGAGGTTCCGTCGCTATGATCAGCTTAGCTGGCACTCCCGATATTTGTTCCAACTGTCTCAGCATCTGACACGTGGAGGTAGTCCCGGTCCCGGTACCATACAACCTCATAGCCAACCAAAATGCAGTTGCCAACGAGACCCTGAAGGGTAAAATCGTCATTTTACTTGAGCAACCGTTTAATATTTCAGCCGCGGTGTGAACCAACCCGGTGTCGTCCACGCCTAAACTTCTACTCCAATTTACCAAAGTAGCCTCGACCTTCATATCAATCGCTACCCTCATTCTCATTCTCCCTCCTCCTCTTCCTCTCGTAGTATTCTTTCTGTCTCGCCTCTTCCTCCTGGAAGAGGTAGAAGAGGCCGAGGCTGACTCTTCACCTGTGCTGGACACACACGAGGAGGAAGAGGTGAGACAATCCTCCTCATCATCGTCATCTACCTCCTCCTCCTCTGCATGCAGGGAGCGTGATCGGCAGCATACTCCTCCTTTCACACTCCCTGATGCAAGGCACGGAGGGCAGACACAAACCCTCACGTGCCGTGCCACGAGAAAGTTCGCACTATGAACTTTCTCGTCGCACATTTGGCACAAGTGGGCGGCGTCCGATGGACAGTACACGGACGCCTCCTCGCCACACAACACGCAACTTCTCCTCATCAACTCCGCCATTATATATTTACCGTCTTTAATTAATATAATATAGTACTCCTAATAATAATAACAATAATGTGTTATAGAGAGATATTAGGAGTTGTTTTTATATGAGGTGGTTTTGGAAGGGGGGATTCAAAAAAGAGAGGAGCAAGGTTAGGTTATATATATGGACCGTGTGGGGTGTTGAATGTTCATCACACAGAGTACTTGTTATGTATTGACCACAAAAACCTCGTGTCTTTAAGGACCTTGTATGTGATATTATTGTAGAGGTAGGAGGAGTTAGTTGTCGCGCAATCCATGGTTTAAATAAAATAAATTGATGATGGTGTATTTTAGCCACAATATTTTTTGTGTGTAGTACTAGAGTGGGGGGCCAATGCCAATTGCCAATGCAAATGAACGGTGGATTTTTGTGAGGTAAAGAGGAGTGTTTGAAATTTTCAAATTATTATTATGTGGTTTATTTTGGTTTAGGTTCAAGGCTTTGGAGTGTGTACACTTTTATAATCACGTATAAACAATACTTAATCAAGGTGTAATACTAACCACAATTTCATTCTCACCATATTTTTTTATATTTTTTTGTCAAGATATTTTCGTAATCACCTTTTTAATCATGCACTGCTTATAAATAATACTCCCTCCGTTTCAATGAATTGTTTGCCTTTTCTTTTGGCACTAAGGGGAAGGATCCAATGGGGGGAGTGACATGTGAAGCAAAACTCATGAGAAGGGTCAAATTGAATATAAAAAACATTCCTAAAATAGAAAAACAAACAATTCATTGAGACGCCTCAATATGGAATAGACAAACAATTCATTGGAACGGAGGGAGTAATATACGGGGTAAAATGTAAACAAATTACTGAGACAGAAAGATTATAAATAATGAGTAATTCGTCTACTGAGAAACCATATCACGCTACATCATTAGCATAAGACATGACATTAAGTATGAGACATTTATAGAATATAAATAAATAAAATAAAAGTTAAGTATTAATATACCTTCATTAGGTGAGTTTTTTTATATACATTATTGAGACATTACAGTATGAAAAGTATATGTTAACGAATGTGTAATAAAGTACTAATCAAAATTTCAACATTTTTTTATTATTTTGTCAAGAGATTCCGATAATCACCTTTCTAATCATGCATTCTGTATAAATAATGAGTAACTCGCCTACTGAGAAACCGTATTAAACTACATTAATGTTAAATAATATGTACTCCCTTCGTCTCGGTCATTTGTTGTCATTTTATTTATATTATTTGTGAGTAGTATTTAGATCAAAGGATAACAAATGATCGAAACAGAAAGATTACAGTAGTAACATTAAACAACAGAAGTTCATAAAATAAAATAAAAATTAATTAATAAATATTTTCGTTATATGTGAGATGTTTCTCATATACTCCGTACATTATTGAGGAATCGTGTTTTAAAAGATTATGCGAAAAGTAATTGCTAACGAATGTGTGATCCTAACCACAATTTCAACCTCAACATTATTTAATATTTTTTGTCAACATACTTTTCATAATCACCTTTGTAATCATGTATAGATAATTGTTAATGGTGTAATACTAACCACAATTTTGTTCATGGCATTTTTTAATGGTTTTTGTCAAGATACTTTTGATAGAGTGGTAGACAAATAATGTAGGTGAAGTAAGCTTTGTTCCACTCAACTTGGAGTTTTTTATTTATTATTTTGGTCAAATCAAATGTACATTTCATAGCAATTTCTCTATGCAACCAATCAATCAATGGCTCCGCACATCTTTTCATTATATATTCATTTGAGAGATTAAAATAATCAAACGAGAAGATTCTAGAAAGTTAGAGGAAATACTATGTTTGCAAACTATTGGCATGTTTCAATAAATTGTTCCTCATGTATATTCATGAAATATGATAATTAATTATGCTCTAAGAGAGTAATACAATTTGATCTTTCTGA
Source organism: Agrostemma githago (assembly GCA_958450325.1). Classification (NCBI taxonomy): domain Eukaryota; kingdom Viridiplantae; phylum Streptophyta; class Magnoliopsida; order Caryophyllales; family Caryophyllaceae; genus Agrostemma; species Agrostemma githago. The sequence goes on from OY288239.1 coordinate 3,368,352, forward strand.
TCGAATTTGAGTTCTTTTCCGCTATATATTTAATTGATTCAATATAGACTATAATAACAATTTAAGCAATTTCCATCAACAAAAGTTTACACCAATGGATCAATTGTAATTTATAACCTACTCCCTCAATAAATTTATGAAATATAATCTCGCTGATTTGTATTTTTTTTTATATTTCAAACGATATAGTATAACTTACATTTACCTTTTAATATTTCTTTTAAGAATAACTATATACAAAGTTTTGTCACCCGGCTCTTAGTTTCATGAATCATTCATACTTAAAAATAAATATACTCGTACTGTAGAAGATAAATGTATATATTCCCTATCATGGAAATATAATTATCACTCATAAAAGGAAGAAATGTTCAAAAAAAATTGATTCCACGACCTTAATCAAATACTAGTAAATAAAAGTTGTGATCAGAGTTAGGGACAAGTGGAGCATGGCAAAGTGGTCTCTACTCTCTACTTAACAGCGAAATAACACGTATTCCGTTCTATATTTAGTCATTATTTATATGAGAAGTATTTTAAAGAAATAGGAGAATTTTTATAGAACGGAGGGGTATGAACTTTTAACTTAATCACAAGTTATTGTTTGTAATCGTTAAATTTGTAATAAATTTATAATTGGTCAAATATATCACTCATACTTCTATTATTATAGATGAAGATATACATTTATTATTTCTTAGAAATTTTGATTTTATTTATCAACACATATAAACCGTATTTAACCTATCAGACAAATTTATGACGGATATACCCTTTAAAAACAGCTTTAATGATAGAATAAGAGTGGGAGGAAATATGTGAACAAAATGGTTAGAATTGTATTAAGTGGGGTATTGCGTTATTGACCATGCAATTCAAGGAATGAAGTATGCAAGCCGGTTAATTAGGTAGCTCACTGCTCACTGTTTTGTTTTGTGAATGCAAATGCTTTACGTACATCTCTTATTATCATATGCTTGTACGTAAAACTATTGGGTAAACGTCTCTAGTCGACTAGTCCTTCATATATGTGCAACCAACCTAATTAACTGTATCCATTCTTCTAACTTAATGCATGCATGTTTAAATGGTATCATGGACGATAGGTCTCAAGTTCGAATCTCCCTCCTCTTAAGTACTTCCTCCAAATCACTATGATCTACCCATTTTTATTCAAATGTGAGAGATTAAAATAAATTTGAATAAAAATAATAAGTAGGTAAATCATAGTTGGTTGCAGGGGTATATTGTATTGTAATGTGACTACCTGCGTGCTTCGTTGAAAGAGATAAAAAAAAGTGCATGCATGTTAATAAGTTAATCACATACATGAACATTACACTTCGTATTTACAACCGTTACAAGAATAATAATTTTCAAGTGTGATAATTATCATGAACTCTTGAATTATTCTTATAAATATTTTTTTTGGTTAGTTTATTATTAACGTTTCTAATTGCACACATGAAAAAAACTACAAGGAAATATAACTATAATGTATGTATGTGGTATTTTATTTGTTCATATTGAAAGAGGGTTGAAGTTGGATCAATGTTGTTATTTGGGTCAAATTGATACATGTACACGATGATTTGACATTTAGTTCACTCGGATTAATAATATTGGATTTTTGTATTGATATATGAAATACTCGTATTATTTTATTTTTGTTATTATTTGACATAAATCAGTTTATTAATTTTTGAATCATGTATCGATTCAAATTATGTTTAATACGGAGCACTAATTAATGTTGTAGGTTAAAAAATATAGCGTACTCCTTAATTAATTCTTAATTATAAATAATATGGAGTACTATGTAGTACTCTGTAATTGTATAAAATGTAAACAAATTAAATGAATTAAATGGAAAAATGCTAGGAAATATTATAAATTATTTTAAATACCAGATCTATGAATTAGAAATAAGAAATTAGAGAGTATTACTCGAAATAGTTGAACAATAATATATACGGAGTACTTCAGTTTATACGAGTATGCATGAGAGCATGACACCACGTACGTAGCAACACAAAGTAGTCTCTACTCTCTACTCGTCTAGAGTTTTCATTTCGTAAGACACTCGATCACCCTCCACTCGTCCCACATTTAAAAAATTGAATGAAGAATATTTTTTTTTTCGTCTCGGTTATTTGAGAACAATATTTTAATTAAAAGTAGATGAATGTCTTAAATAGATGAAGTACTCCGTATTTGAATCGTCACAAGATATATATATTCTCTCATAGGTTACAAGTTCAATTCTCTGGTTATCACCTCCATTATAATTATAATACGATTAAATGTACGTACGATTGTTTGAATCAGAAACAAAAAAAAATCCGTATATAACAACAATATAACATGTGATAATTGACCAATATAGAATGCAATACCGAACTCTTTTCCTTGCATCGAAATATGTTGTAGATCAATATAGGCATGTATGCATCAAGACGAGACATATATAAAGTGGTTACTAAGACTTAAAAGGAGTACGTGGAGCATTAGTTACTTGTTTCATTCAAATATGTCTTCTAAATATACTCGCTCTAAAATATGTAAATAAATTTCAAAAAATAATACTCCGTACTCGGTTTGACATAGTCGATACAACTCCACAGCGATCTCCCTACGAGAGTCGCATAGGTTGAGTCACCCCGACCCTTGTTAGCCAGCCAATCCCCACAATTATTGGCCTCCCGATAAACATGGTGAATTTCAAATGACCCATATCATCATGATCGTCTTCCATCAAGCTACGACATATTTGAAACGATCATTGCATGTATGTGGGAATGAGCTAACTAATATACATTTGAATCGAGTACCGTTTAGTCATAGATAAATTAAATACTTTTCTTCTTCTCATCGTAACATTTATTTCATCTGTTTATATTATACGAGTACTCGTATAAGATAGATTTCTTATTCTTTTTGCATTCTATTTTTCTTATTCATACATTTAACCCGTTATAAGATTAGAACGAATATTTTGAGATTTTTTTTTAAAAAAAAAATGCAAGAAGTAACAAATATATATATGTTACGTTTTATTTTGTAGTACCGCAAGCGTACGGGTATTGTAGCATACGGGTCGATCTCAGGGAGGTGAATGATTAAGTACTAGCTAAATTCTGACTACGAGTTATCTACGTCGAGTAAGAAGGTGTTGATTTTATGACTAATTTTAACGAACTAAATGTAATAAATCGAGATGAATTCAATAATAAAAGGACCTAGGGCAGTGGTTCACCATTAACATGGATTATCGATGCAATCAAAATGTGACACAACTTTGTCAAATTACCGTCTTGGGTGAGACTAGCATTCCAATTTTAATCAATACTCTAAATTCTCCGTCGAGACATAAAAAGCCTATCTAGCATGTTATAAATCCTATTCTCATGGCACGAATAACAAAACTAGACGCATTAAGAATCGATACTAACATGTCCCAATTATTCCAATTCACTATTCTCATGTGAAAGTTCAAATCTTGTTTCGGTTCTCTAAATTAAAACCCGACTCTCGTCGTAATTAGAATTGAGTAGAAATTAATCGACAAAGATACAAACTTTTAGGTATGATTCATATGAAAACATTCAACTCTCGTTGTAATGATAATCTAGACTCAAACCTAGCAATTCAAACTAATCAATCAATTATTAAGCACAACCGAAACAAACCCAATTCAATAATTCAACAAAGCGCGATTAAAATCTAAGCATCAATAACCCATATTATCGGCTCACCGAGCCCTAGATAAAAGAACTACTCACCATTCATCATCACAATAACAATCAACAAATAAAATAAAAAGTAGAGAATTAGAAAAAACTTATTGTTGATTGATGATCAAAATGATGAACAAACGTCTTCTTCAAAGTCTTGGAGTAATAAAACTAAAATGCCTAAATCTAATAATATTGTATAATTTTTATGTATGTAGTCTAGAAATGATATGCTTATTCTAATAATAATAGTAATCTCATATAAGTAGGATAGAATAGAGGGAGATCAAAAGTCATTGTGCGGGTAGTTGTTCGCTAGTAGCGGCACATTTCGCTACTAGCGGCACTCTGGAAGCTTCACAAATTGCATGAATTCTGATGAAGCCTCTACTAGCGGCAGTTTTGCTCTTCGTCATCCGCTAGTAGCGGCACTTAAAAACTCCCAATTCTTTCTTCTTTGCTTTTCCTTTGATTTTCTTCTCTTTTTTCTTCATTCAATCCTCGATATAACCCGGCATTTGACATGTATACCACCACTATAATCCGGGCATAATACATGAATTTCTCGGCTCTTCAAAATAGCTAGAAGCGTCATCAAAAATCACATATATAATCAAATCATGTGAGATCATCGGAAATCACTCAAATATCACTATATCGTCCAAAATCCACTCTCAAACACTATAAATATGACGATATATACTCACAAATAGTGCTAAAAATAGCACTTAACAAATTCCCCCATGCTAAACCTTTACTCGTCCTCGAGTAAACTCAAAAGGCATAAGACGATATCAATGCAAGGTCTAGCGAACTCCCTCACTCACAAATGGTTAGCTCACAACTTCCTTCTTATATCGCCCTCACTACCCACTCCGAAATCGTCTAGCTTAGCATGGTCAACACCAAAAGATAAACCAAGGAGTCAAGTCAGTGTAGGACTCCCCCATGCTAGCTCAAAAACACTCTCTAACCACAAGCCAATAATATCAACATCAATAAACATCATCATAACCAAAATAGGATCACAGCAACCAACGATCCCCAACACACAATCCAATTCCAACACAAAACTACGACGCCAAAAAATGATCCTAATCCTAACCCTTACCTCAAACGCCGTCTTCTTATGTCGTCGACCGCCATGATGTTTACTATTTGCCCATAGTACGGGATATTATGGCCCCTTTTCTTTCTTGCGGCTCTTTTTTTTCTTTTTTCTTTTTTTCTTTATTCTTTTCATTTTTCCAATTTTTTTTTTTCATCATTTTTTTTTTCAATCCCTCATTTTGCCTAGGCCGCCCTTTCGGGTTTTCAACCTAGCTTCTTTTTTTTTTAGCTCACTTTTCCACTCACAACCTCAATGTTGCCTAGAACGTCTGCCCTTGCAGATTTTCATTCTAGCGAGGCCTCCCATTTTTTTGCCTAAGCCGCCCTTTCGGGTTTTCAACTTAGCGGGATTTTTTCTTTTTTTTTTCTTTCTTTCTTTTTTTTTTTTGAGAAAATAAATATATACACAAGTGAAATGTCCCTCCCCCGTGCTTGAATCGAGCAATGTCCTCAATGCGACAAAGACAAAAATAAAAATAGGAAAGAGAGGTCAAATCACCTATCAAGAAGAATCAGAGGAGTTTCCAGAAGATCGGCGAGAGCCACTACATGCCTCCCGACGACTGTTAATAACGCTCCTCTCAGCTGCCAACTCTGCACAGAATTGCTCCGAAGGGGAAGTGTATGTGTTAGGATGTCTAGCCGATAAAAACTTGTCGAAACCTCGACACAACTCTAGGACTTCCCGCATAGCTAATCCTTGTTCCGCCCTCCAATCATCGACCTCTAACCTCCACATATCGTACTCTCTAGAAGAGGAAGAAGCATGTGTGAATGAGGGAGAAGGTCTCTCGGTCGCATTTCCATCATCACTACCATCCATAGCATCATCATCATTTTCTAGAACTCGCTTCGCTACCCTTTTGTCACCCGGCTCCAAGAGAGTAAGTGGGTCACGTGGTATATATAAATCGATGGTCCTTGGCCCGGTAGGAATAGATTGCTCCGTGGAACGAGGCAATCGTAAGTAAGGTGAAGCTTTCGGACCACGTCGCCATAAAAAATAACCACGGGCCACCGAATCTTGAAGCATAAATGTACGCTCCAATGTATCAAAATCGAGCAAGTGACCTCCCGTCACCGGTGTAACTGTGCTAGGAATAGTGACTCCCAAATGGGTAAGTATCAATGTGACCATGCCACCCATACTAATTTTTCCCTTAACGTTCTTCCTACACTTACGGCAGCTCGGTACAAACAGGTCAACCCAATCAGGCACCATCGAAGTTTCGGGCATCAACACTCACAAGTAAGCCATTCCAATTTTCCCGCACCTTCACAATTTTTTTCCCTTTTCTTTTCTTTTTTTTCCCTTTTTTTTTCTTTTTTTTTCTTTTTTTTCTTTACATAAATAAAACGGAAAAAAAATACATACGTAACTTGGGTTGCCTCCCAAGAAGCGCTTGTTTAACGTCATTAGCTTGATGCATTCTTTTGTAGTGTAATTCTTAAGAAGATGCAGTCAAAGCTCTTAGGAGACGATCATAAACCTGTGAATGCGACTTAGATAACTGTGAATAACAACATGTTAACCAATAGACAAAGACCCAACCAAAAGATCGTAGGAACTTATCATACATTTTTTAGGAACGATTATCATACATAAACACATCAATCCATGTTAGAGTCTTAAGTCCATCAAACTTTGTAGCATGAAGTTTTGAGGATAAGACATTATCCACATTATCACAAGGTAAAGGCACACTTTCATTATTAATCATCTTAGAAATTTCAGGAGGCCTACCTTTATCTGTTCCAAAACTATCACAAAGAGAAGGTGATCGACACCAAGCAAACTCCTTCATACTTATGGAATTATAAGAGGGTAATGAGCTTAGACAAGGTGGAGGATAAAGGAGAGGAAAAGATGGAACCATATTAAGGGGATTATATTTGAAAGATGGATACGAAGTACAACCATAAAGAGTGATATTAGAATGGTTGTGAGGAACAAATTCCTCCCAATCACAATCCTTAACTTCCTCCTCGGCCAAAAACCCATCAATAGGATGGTAAATTTCACTCACGCTCCTATCATGCTCAATACTATTATTTACAAGCTCACAATTATCACTAATTTCCACATAAATATTATCTTTAACACACAAAGAAATGGAGAAATTTGGCTTACAACCGTCACGAGATAGCCAGTCATAGAATTTCAATGCTTCATCAGCAGACCTGGAAGGAAAATTTCCATTAGAAAATTGAAGCATTGATTGTGTACAACTGTTGATACCTTTCTCTATTGTTAGACATAGCTCTTCGTCACTAAAGCCATGACCATCCAGTGAGACAAGATATTCTTTAAGTCGATCAAGGTAAGCCCAAAATTCTTCATCTTCATATTGTGGAAAACCGAGATAAAACATAATTAAAGAAAAATAACGTAGTCTAACAAATCAAAAAATTAAGCTAATATTAATCCATTACCTCCCCGGCAACGGCGCCAAAAACTTGTTACGTTTTATTTTGTAGTACCGCAAGCGTACGGGTATTGTAGCATACGGGTCGATCTCAGGGAGGTGAATGATTAAGTACTAGCTAAATTCTGACTACGAGTTATCTACGTCGAGTAAGAAGGTGTTGATTTTATGACTAATTTTAACGAACTAAATGTAATAAATCGAGATGAATTCAATAATAAAAGGACCTAGGGCAGTGGTTCACCATTAACATGGATTATCGATGCAATCAAAATGTGACACAACTTTGTCAAATTACCGTCTTGGGTGAGACTAGCATTCCAATTTTAATCAATACTCTAAATTCTCCGTCGAGACATAAAAAGCCTATCTAGCATGTTATAAATCCTATTCTCATGGCACGAATAACAAAACTAGACGCATTAAGAATCGATACTAACATGTCCCAATTATTCCAATTCACTATTCTCATGTGAAAGTTCAAATCTTGTTTCGGTTCTCTAAATTAAAACCCGACTCTCGTCGTAATTAGAATTGAGTAGAAATTAATCGACAAAGATACAAACTTTTAGGTATGATTCATATGAAAACATTCAACTCTCGTTGTAATGATAATCTAGACTCAAACCTAGCAATTCAAACTAATCAATCAATTATTAAGCACAACCGAAACAAACCCAATTCAATAATTCAACAAAGCGCGATTAAAATCTAAGCATCAATAACCCATATTATCGGCTCACCGAGCCCTAGATAAAAGAACTACTCACCATTCATCATCACAATAACAATCAACAAATAAAATAAAAAGTAGAGAATTAGAAAAAACTTATTGTTGATTGATGATCAAAATGATGAACAATCGTCTTCTTCAAAGTCTTGGAGTAATAAAACTAAAATGCCTAAATCTAATAATATTGTATAACTTTTATGTATGTAGTCTAGAAATGATATGCTTATTCTAATAATAATAGTAATCCCATATAAGTAGGATAGAATAGAGGGAGATCAAAAGTCATTGTGCGGGTAGCTGTTCGCTAGTAGCGGCACATTTCGCTACTAGCGGCACTCTGGAAGCTTCACAAATTGCATGAATTCTGATGAAGCCTCTACTAGCGGCAGTTTTGCTCTTCGTCATCCGCTAGTAGCGGCACTTAAAAACTCCCAATTCTTTCTTCTTTGCTTTTCCTTTGATTTTCTTCTCTTTTTTCTTCATTCAATCCTCGATATAACCCGGCATTTGACATGTATACCACCACTATAATCCGGGCATAATACATGAATTTCTCGGCTCTTCAAAATAGCTAGAAGCGTCATCAAAAATCACATATATAATCAAATCATGTGAGATCATCGGAAATCACTCAAATATCACTATATCGTCCAAAATCCACTCTCAAACACTATAAATATGACGATATATACTCACAAATAGTGCTAAAAATAGCACTTAACAATATAAAGTAGCCACGTTTGTGGGCACACAAGTAGGACGTATCGAATATATGTTACGTCAAGACGTGGCAAAACAAGTGCGTACAATACTCTCCTCCCTCTTTTTTCCATCATTCGTCCCAGTAATATAACAAACCACATGAGAAAGGGAAAGCTACTCATGAAACAATCGCACATACTCGACGAAAACATACACCCACGCTCAACGATCCTGTACACGTACTTGTATACTTGTATTCACGTCAACGGTTCGGTATGTTATTAAAAATAGATCATTATTCTACATGGTATCTTTGTCTTTTCATATTCTATGTGATACCTCTTCTTTCAGTTAAAGTAATTTTGACTTGCGATAACGTATGGACACGGGTTTCAAAATTGACGATATTTTCTCTAAACTCATTGTCTTTACAAAATCTTTAATTTGATGATTTTTATTTTGCAATTTCGAAATTTGTACTAAGAGTTATACTCCCTCCGTATTTTTTTATATGACGTTTTGATTTTTTGAGGTGAGGCTTTGACTTTAATTTTTATGTAAATATATTATTCCAAAAATTTTAAAAATTGCACCATAAAATTTCTTACGAAAAGAACTTTCAAATGAGTATACATTTCATAGTATTTTTTCTTATATTGTGAGAAATATTAAAGAGAGAAGGAGTTGTCTCGAAAAGTGAGAATGACTTATATTAAAAAAAACAGAGGGAGTACTTAGTTAAACGTTTTTAACCGAATAAACTTTGACCGACCATAATTTTTTATCCCAAGTTCTGGAAGTGATGATTTTTGTCCAAACTGATTGTTTGTAAAAGATATTCGATTTGAAATTAAAATCTTCTCTTTTGAAATTCATAGATAAGAGTGATAGTAAGTCAGAGATATTTTGACCAAAATGAGGGTACCACATAGAATATGAAGAAACACGGGTACCATCATATAGAATATCCCTTAAGTTATCTAGTTAGTTTTAGGAATATACGGAGCAGTGCATTATGAAAATCTGTAATATTAATAATCAATAATCGAAATTAAATATTAATGTATAATTTTGTGTTGATCTGAACACGAAAATATGTTATGACTTAATTAATATTTTATACGGAGTAAAATGAAGAGGTTGGTAAAGAGAAATGAGAATTACTCTTTTTGTAAAGGAAAATGAGATGGCGCCACAGGGTGGCGCCGAATTTGTGCGCCACCGAGAATATTTTAGTCATTTACAATACTTATTTTATTTATTTTCATTAAAATATGATTTTAAATTAAGTTTGTCGTAAAAGGTAAATTCTGTAGTTCACATATTTAAAATAACTTATAATATATAATTTTTTTTAAAAAATCAAATAAAATAACAAAAGAATCTAAAGATTTGAGTTATGAAGATTTGTGGAAAAAAAAAAACTTAATTGTAGGATTGGTTATGTATATTTGGGAAAAAAATATTGCATATACATTCTATATAATTTTCTCACCTTTCAAAGCAAAGAAGTGTATTTAGTAGAGTGATATTTAGGAGGTGAGTAATTGACATGTGTCTTAGTTGTATTTGGGTTCGAGTCATGTTATATCCATTTTAATGTTTTAATATCTCTCTAATTTTTTTCCTTTCAAAACTTTAATAGTTTAGTCACCATCACTCTTACGTTTATATGTAAAAAAATATGCAGAAAATATATGATAAATTGATTACCAAACAATTAAACATTATACATTTTAATAGTCTAAACCACACTTTTATCTTATTGTTTCATTGTTAGGACAAACCTGACTAATTCTTATTGTGAAAGTTAATTCTTTTATTTATTAATATTAAATTTTATTACAACAATCTATCATTTATTATATCAAATTTTTACTTTATAATATCAATTATTACATTTGTCTTGATGATTATCATAAAACGAAATGGACGACGGAAGTCCGTTTGATAGCGAGTTTAATAGAGACGCCTGGTATCAGGCGTTTCACTACGGGCGCACATATCAATAATAAATGGTAAAATTACGTGTATGCCCTTTTGAATTTTACCCAAAATCAAAATGAAGATTCTCAAGTTTTTTTTTTATTATTTTATTTTGGTGACGCCCAATCACTATCCGTTTGTAAATATAATTGATTAAGTGTTCTTTTAATTAATCTAAGTCAAATAATATTTACTCCGTAAATAAAATTTGCATTTTTTTTTATTTTTTTCAATTTTTATAATTTATCATAAAAACTAGTCATTTATATAACCAGAGTTCCATAAATTAAATACGAATTAATTATTGATTTATTATCTTAATTATTTGTTCTCATAATTGAAAATGAAGAGTTTTGAGGAAGACTTTAAATGCGAGGATGACACATAAATCCTAGAAGTAAGTATTATTTAATTATTTTCCTAATCCTAAAAAAGATACTCCGTATTATAAAGTACTCCGTACATCGGTACAAATAACAAGATTATGAGGTTTATATTGATTGACTAATTAATGACCGATGATCTAAAGGTCTCCGATAAACAAACATTTTGGTTACTAAAATTGAGAAAGAAAATTTGATATACGCATTATTAGAAACTACGAGTATTGTATTAACATTTTCACCTAATTAAAATTTTAAATTTACATTATAAATGTCAAAAGGAAAAAATATACGCATGCTAAGTTGCATGAATGTTTGTAGTTTTTAGCATGTAAGAGCTTAATACATAAAATAGATACCGAGTAACCAACAACCAAGTCCGTAGAGGACTAAATATACGGTCTCATACAAGTTTTTGTGATATATTAAATGACTTAAATCATTATCCGACCGTCAAATAGACCATGGTTTTTTTTATTCCTGCTAAATGTTTTCCTCAATTACGAATGTCATTGTTTTCTGCAAGATCTACAACAATGGATCAATAAAAAAAGTTGCTAAAATCTAAAGATACAAGCTGATGCACTCGTGGATGTTCATATAGACATTGGAGGAGATAGAACACATTTGTTTTAAAGTGAATCAAGTTACATGGCATTCACGTAATAACACAGCAACTGAACCTAAAATGGAGGCGACATTTATCAAAATGCATATCAGATCAATTACAAAACAATAATCAACACATATGATGCAACAATGGTTAGTGCAACACTAACTCAATAAAAATTAACTCCGAGACAACATATATCTCATAAATTACAAAGAAAAAAAACCCTCCAAATTAGTGGTTTAAGCGAATAATAAATAAAGAAGTTAGATACGGAGTAATACATTTGGTCGGGTTATCGGGTTTCTTAAGTACTTAATTCACCTACAACAATTAACAAAACATAAGATATTTAGCAAAAGGAAGATAGTTAACACATTTGATATGAAGTGTATATATGTATATTTGGTCGGGTTATCACGTATTAAGCACCTCAAAATGAAACAACTTGGACAAATTAACCAATGCCTATGGACCTGAAAGACTGAAATGTTAAGTTAATGGTGTAACCAACTTACAATTGAATTTGAGATTGTCTACTAAGCATTTGGTTTGATAGAATGGGATAACGGATATTAACATACCATCTAATTGTGGTCTAATACTTGAAACAATTTGGTAATGGAGATTAACGTACAATTGGAACGGCGACGCACAAAAACCGTAATTTTGAGAGGAATGAGTGGCAAAATCTAGACCAAGAAATAACTATTTTAAGGCGTGAGTAATTGGCGTGTGAAGAATGAAGGTGCGAAACGACTTTAGACGGAGGTATTAAGGGCAGTGTAGTAATGGTTTGTTTTACTACGCCACGTGTCACTCATTGGACATTCAACATGACTTCTTTATAGATTAGTTGGAAATGATAAGTTGACATCTTTATATTAGTGGTATAGTTTAGGATTATAGAAAAGATTGACTTTTTATATAGATATAGATATAGATAGATATGACAATCTTTACGAGACGATGTGAGTAACTGAGTATATCCCGTCTCTCGAGAAATAGAAATGACTATTCCTAATAAGACAAATGATCGAGAAACTCAACCACCACTACGGAGTATTATTTTAGTCTTGAATAACTCGGAGTTGGGATTTCTTTTTGCACTATTACCGATTCACAGATACAAAAGTAATGGAAAAAATTGGATTCAATTATCAACTGCTCCTATCGGAAACTGAGGTATAAGAGTATTCACATGGTAGAGGATTAACTATCCTCTTAACATCCTTCTCTTATAAAAGAATGTCTTCTACGATGTGGACACAACATAGAGAATCCTCTTATTTAGAGGATGTTGAGTATTTCCTCTAACTTGGGAGGAATAGGATGTTGAGTACTCCATACTCTGAACTTGTTTACTAGAAACCTTAACCTAAACTTAAACTTAAACTTAAACCTTACTTTGACCTCCTCCGCCACCCTTTCTAATTCAACACCACAGGTACAGTCGTACGGATGACTGAAGAAGTGAGTGAAGCTGAAGCAATTTTTCCCCAAATCTCAACCCTAATTATTCTTCTGCAAATCATCAATCGCCATTTTCCTTAATTATTATATCCTCCAGGTAATTTCCATCATCATGTTTCGACTTCATCGCCCTAATTTCCCGAATTCATTCATTTCCTTGTTTCTCATCAACAACATTTTTCAACCTCATCCCCGTCATTCTCATTTCTCTATTTCTGCAAATACTTCTCGAAATTTGTTGATTCATAGTATGAGGCAACACTGTAAATTGGGATTCCCTAATCTCGTTATTCCCCTTAATCTGTTCGACCAAATGATGTCTCTTCTCCCTCCGCCCTCCATTATTGATTTTAATCATCTATTCGCAGCCATGCTCAAGCTCAAGCTCAAACACCTTCACCCTTACTCCACTCTCATTTCCCTCTTTAGGCGACTCGAATTATCCGGTACCAGGTTCGATTCGCATTCCATTCGTATCCTCGCTACCTGTTACTGCCATTTAGGCTGTGTTGGTTTCGGGTTTTCTCTCTGTGCCGTCTCTATTAAGCTTGGGTACGTCAATGGCTGGCATATGCTACGTTTGATTAACGTGTTATTGAATGGTCTTGTCCAAAACAACCAGCTTCCTCAAGCTCTTGAGTTGCTGGATGTAGCCGTAGTTAAGCTAGGTATTAGGCCGGATATTGTTACCTATAATATTGTGGTCAAAGGTCTTTGCAGGGTCGGGGACACTGCCTGTGCTCTTCACTTGCTTCACCAACTACATTCTCATCCCGTCAATTGTAAGCCTGATATTGTCATGTACAGCACTATTATTGACCGTCTTTGCAAAGACAAGCAGTTGACGGGGGCCCTCAAACTCTTTTCCTTCATGAAAATCGAGGGCATCAAACCGAATGTAGTCACATATACCTCATTGATACATGGTTTGGTCAATCTTGGTCTCAAGGGAGAAGCAAAGGATATGTTGGATGAGATGGTGGACAACAACATTTCACCTGATGTTGCTACTTATACTATTTTGGTTGATATGTATTGCAAGGACGGGATGATTGACGAAGCTCTAGCCATTATACGAGTAATGATTAAGCGGGGTGTAAATCCCGATTCACTTACTTATAATACTTTATTAAAAGGCTATTGCTTGTGCGGTGAGATGGACAAGGCAAGAGAGGTTATTGATTTGATGGTTAAATCTCAGTGTTACCCCAATGTCGTGACTTATAGTACTTTGATCAATCAGTACGTTAAATTAAAACGCGTTGATAAAGCCTTTGACATATTGCAAGAAATGTTCGAACATAGGATTATCCCTAATGTCGTGGTTTATACCACTCTAATAGATGGGTTGTGTAAGTGTGATAATCTCCAAATTGCATGTCAATTTTTCTACGACATGCAAGTGTATGGAATAAAGCCGAATGTTTGGACCTATGCGTCCTTATTAGACGGACTATGTAAAGATGCAGAAGAGGATGAGGCAATATCATTGTTAGGAGAGATGGAGTCTAACGGAGTTGCTCCTGATATATTCATCTACAACATTTTCATTAACCACTTGTGTCAAGTTGGCCAAGTTAAAGATGCTGAAAACCTTGTCTATGGTCTCTTGTCAAGGGGTTTGGTACCGGATGATGTTACTTTTATTACTATGATTAATGGGTTTTGCAAAAAGGGTTTTATGAATACAGCTATAGAATTCCTAGATAAAATGAAGCATATTGGATGCTCTCCCGACAATCACACCTATAATACACTGATGAAGAGGCTTCATTACCAGCAATGATACACCGAATACATTTTGTTATCATGATTGAGGTAATAATTGAATCATAAACTCCTTGGCGGTAATTTAACATTTATGAATTTATATGCATCCCTGTCAATTGTTATTGCCACCTACTAATTTTACTTAGTAAATAATGTATCAGTTTTTTCCTTGTGCAGACATCCTCTTTAATTGATGTTGGAAAGTAGATAATGAGGTGTTTCTCCTTTATCTTAGGATGTCCCCTTGATGTTCACAGGTTGACGAGCGCACTCTTGGTTAAGAATGTCCCTGTTCCCCGTGTTCCGGCCAAGTTAAAGATGCCGAAGATCTTGTCTACGATCTCCTATCAGGAGGTTTGGTACCAGAGGATCGTTACTTTTACTACTATGATTAATGAGTTCTGGAAAAAGGGTTTTATGAATATAGCTATAGAGTTCCTAGATAAAATGAAGCAAATTGGATTCTCTCCCGACAATCACACCTATAATACATTGATGAAGAGGCTTCATCATCAACAATGATACACTGAATGCGTTTCGTTATCATGATTGAGGTAATAATTGAATCATAAACTCCTTGGCAGTAATTTAACATTTATGAATTTATATGCATCCATGGCAATTTTTATTGCCACCTATTAATTTTACTCAGTAAATATCGGTTTTTCCCGTACAGACATCCTCTTTAATTGAAGTTGGAAAGTAGATAATGAGATGTTCCTCCTTTACTTCATACTGGGGGTGTCCCCTTGATTTTCTTGACTTGACGAGCGCACTCTTGGTTCTTGGTGTTCCGGCCAAGTTAAAGATGATGAAAATCTTGTCCTTGATCTCCTATTAAGGGGTTTGGTACCAGATGATGTTACTTTTACTACTATGATTAATGGGTTCTGCAAAAAGGGTTTTATGAATACAGCTATAGAGTTCCTAGATAAAATGAAGCAAATGGATGCTCTCCCGACAATCACACCTATAATACTCTGATAAAGAGTCCTCATTATCAACAAATGATACACCGAATACATTTCGTTATCATGATTAAGGTAATAATTGAATCATAAACCCCTCGGCACTAATTTAACATCTATGAATTTATATGCATCCCAGCCAATTGTTATTGCCACTTAATTTTGCGTGGTAAGTATTGGTTTTTCACATACATCCTCTTTAATTGAAGTTGGAAAGTAGAAGTGAGTTGTTCCTCCTTTTCTTCATACTGGGGTGTCCCCTTGATTTTCTCAACTTGAAGAGCACACTCTTGGTTAAGACTGTCCCCTGTGTTCCTTGGAGTTACCAATGCGGATGCCCTCATGGATATTATGGTGACAGGATGAAATTTGGGGTTGATTACTTGATGATTGAGAATAAATGATCCTTAAAAAAATTGATTTAGATAATCTCATTTCACATGTTTGTATTGAATATAGTAAGCTTGTGGACGAGTTTCAAACATTCAGTTGCTTCTTTTTGTGCTTCAACTCTCTAAGTTTAGCATGCCAAATGCCTATTGTCTTTTTTTTGGTAATCAGGATTTTTTTCTTCCTATTTTCCTTGTTGGACGATATTATTGGTTTGCCTCTTCTAACTGTAGACCCTGGGTCCATCGGTGATTACTATTACCGCACCCTTGAAGGGGATGAAGTTCAGTTTCTTGGACCTACTTCAGGAAATGGCTAATGTCGAAAACGAGGTTCGATTTATCTTGCTAAAGAAAAAAATGTTGACAATCTGATCTCCAAATTTGAAATGGTAACATCTTTCAACTTTCTTCTTGGATTTTTATTTCAGTGTGTTTGATGTTTTTTCTTGACTTGAAAACTAGAAATAAATGACAACATTTGCATTGGTACTTTAGTGTAACTTTTTTCTAGTTCGATCTTAAAGATTGTTGAGTTCTGTTGAGAAGAACTTTTTGTACGATTTAGTAAAATGATGTATGTTGATCGGGTCGAAACAAGTGTGATCATGCTAAAAAACAACACATTCATCCAGAATAGATGACACTCGTATCAGTTATGGGTAGATATCATTGTGAATGTTTGTGCTATGAAATTTCAGTTTTCTTTGGTTGTTTCAGTATACTTAAATTTTACTGCTTCGTTATTTAGAAAGCATAATAACAACAAATTATTACCAATATGGTTTAGTTGGGTTCAGAAATTAAGGCATCATGTTATTGAACCTACTTTCTGTGATTCTGTTATCCGTCAAAAAATTATAAGACCAACCCGTTTTCCCAATTAGTATTAAATTGTTTCATCCGACGAAGGTTTTTATTGGATAACTCACTCCGTCTTCTGTCATTGTATTCACAATCTTATACGAAAGTTAGTCCTGACAAAACTAATCTAACCCGAATTGGCCAATTACCCAAATCCTATTTGATGTGACAGAACAATTCGTCACAAAACCGACTCAAAATGATAGATGTGAAACAAATCCTAAATACATGTGACCTAAAATGACCCTACCTGTGAGCTGATGGTCCCTATTGGAATCATTTCCAGAATGATCAGATAAATGCTCACCCAAAATGACTTACCCTAATTCCCAGTTCGCCATTAGTAAATAATGTTGCAAAATCTTGGAATTTAAATAGCCGTAGCTCATTAGCTCTAACAATATTTGGATGTATCATGGGCTCTAAAAGTCTGCGTTCTTTTTGCAAGAGCGCCAGTACACCAGGTTCTTGTCACTCTGCGGCTCTGATGCATCGACAATATTTGGAGGATGGCAATGTTAATCATGTTGATACAAACGCTTGTGCCAACTTTCCATATTCAATCATGCGGCCTTCGTTACTCGATGTATTTGGTGTCTTATTGTTGCTTTTATTTTAAATTATGGATGTATCAGGGGCTCTAAAAGTCCGAATATTATGTAATTCGTCCGTTTTTCCTGTTGGCAAAAAAAAGCTATGCTACTCACATCTTCTAGCGCAAAGTCTTCAGTGATACAGCATTGCAGTAACTTTGACATTGACATTGACATTCACTCATGTTTACGATGCTGCCTGGCATGTGATGAGCTGCCTTTTGTGTTTGGTTATTTGTGTAAGGAGCGGAAGAGCAACGAAGGGTTGATGTTGATCTGGGCAATATCCATGCTGAAATTTTCGATTTTGCAGACATTTCATGCTACTTTGCGACTATGGTGCCATCTGATTGATGATTTCAGGTGCATGGTTGAACATCTAATCCAGCAACATGCTCCTCAACAAGGTTCTTATTATTTCTTACTCCCGTACTTACTTTGAAAACGAGAAAAGGCTGAAAATAAATGAAGTCTTAGCTCTCATCTCTAACAATCTACCCTTAAACCGCTTCCAGTTGACATCAAGGACAGCACTGCGATACTCAGGGCGGAAGCAGCGAGAAGCCATGTACAACAGACTGCCATGTAGGGGTTGACACACTCAAATTTTATTTCAAACCCCTGAATCTCCAAAAAAAACTATATTCTTGATGATTTTAGGGGGCGTTTGGTTCGAAGTATTGGAATGGATTGGAATGGAGTGTGATTCCATGAAGGATTGGAGTTAGATACCCATACTTATTTACGGTTGTTTGGTTCGAGGGTGGAATGGATTGTATTTGTATTAACAAGGTATGGATTTAGAATCCGGGGTTGTGGGTAGGGGTTGTGATTCCAAGGTTTTGGGGTGGATTTACAACCCCTTGGGATTTCGATTCCATACCTAAATGCATCAACCAAACATTGGAATGGATTGATTTCATTCCAATCCATTCCAAGACCCCCAACCAAACACCCCCTTAACAAGTTCTCGTGATGATTTTAGTTTTGTATACATTTGGGATTTTTAATTTTTATTCTTAACTCAACTCCTCGCCATGAAAGCAAACTGTGAAGTGTAAACCATCCGAATGCATCATGAAACGAGTAATGTCATTGATCTATTTTCATATTTGTGAAAGTCAAGGCTTGCTTGAGATTGACGTAATTACTGCGGAAGTAACGGATCTCAAAATGAGAAAAAAAATGAAGAAGATTGATATTCTACTTAATAGGCGATAGCTTATGGTGTACGAGAATATGACCATGTTCTTTTGGACTTATATTCAGTCAGTTTCATTCCAGTTCAGTTCAGCTTCAGGAGACATATTTTGTCTCTATATTTCAGTAAGTTTCGGTTAAATTAAGTTAAGTTAAGTTAAGTTCAGTCAGTTTTAATCCAAAAGAATAGAGTTTAGTGTGTAACTAACTATTTGCCAAATATGGGGGCAATGAATAACTTAAACCAGACTTATGGGTAATGCATTACGTGAGGGGATAGATGGTTAATACATTACCTCCTTTTCCAACATTTCTGCTTACGAGTTAGACCATCCCTACTAGGGGTAAAACACCCGATCAAACCTAAACTCGAATGGGCTTGAGCTCAAAAAAATTTAAGCTTGAACTCGGCTTGGAAAAAGCTCAAACTTGTACTAAGCTCGTTTAATCATTATACAGTTAAGTTTTGACCAAACTGATCCTGAGGACTCGTGCGAAATGACTCGATCTAGGAACCCATCTCCCCATCTTGGCACATGCTTCCCCAAAACTTAATATCCTCCCAAGTCCCACACATAATCATATATATATTGGTCTTTCTTACACAAACATTAGATCTGTGTGTATATTCCAGTAAAAATTAAAAATCCCTAAATATCGAATTTTACTTCCTTCATCTCAATTTTCGATCTTATGCACCACAGGTATCTTTCTCCCACCTCATCCTCAATCATTTCGCTTCGTAGATCGTCATTTTCCGGTTAATTTCGATGATTTTGATCAAATTTTGATTGTTTAGTTAAGATTTGCTTCAAGTTGTTAGATCTAGCTGAAATGTAGCTTCAATCGATCGTTTTAGGGTTTCATTTCGCGTTTTATGATGATTACGTTATTTTCGCATCTGCAATTTCGATTTGATTGAGTGAAGTGGCTGTATCTGAGCTGTGATTTCGTGTTCATAGGTAGATACTGATGTACGAAGCTAGTAATGGTGATTATCATCAAGTAGATATGATCTAGTAGAAATGTAGCGTCAATCGATCGTATGAGGATTTCATTTCGCATTTTGCGATGACTAGGTTAGTTTCGTATGTGGAATTTGCATTGATTGAGTGAATTGATCTTTTTCTTTTGGTGTTGTTTGGTATAAATTGATTGTTAGATAGTGGAAGTGGTTACTTAATAGATTTGATCTAGGAGTATAGCTTCAACTGATGGTATAGGGATTTGATTTCGTGTTTTTCAATGATAGGTTATTTCATATGTGAAATTTGGATTCGACTTAGTGAATTGTTCATGTTTATGGTGGTGTTTGGTATGAATTGATTGTCAGATGGTGAAATGAGTGATAGTGGGGATTGTTTAATGGATTAACCTTGCAGAAATGTAGCTCCAATTGACGATAATTGGGATTTAATTTCGTGTTTTTGGATGATTACGTGTTTTTGGGTATGTGGAATTCGGATTTAATTGAGTGAATTGATCATATTTAGGTGTGATTTGACATGAATTGATGGTAGTGAAATGAGTATTAGTGATGGTTTTTTTTGTTAATGAGTGTTTAATTTTTTAATTGATTGTGTCAGATCTGAGAGGAAATAATCGAAATCATGGAGAAAACATGTACATTGTTAGTGCATTTTGATAAGGGAACCCCCGCACTAGCGAATGAGATCAAAGAGGCATTAGAAGGGAATGATGTGCCGGCGAAAGTAGAAGCAATGAGGAAGGCAATCATGTTATTGTTGAATGGTGAGACGATACCCCAGCTGTTTATTACTATAATCCGTTATGTTTTACCCTCCGAAGACCATACGATTCAGAAATTGTTGTTGTTTTACTTGGAAATAATTGACAAGACGGATTCTCGAGGGAAAGTACTTCCTGAAATGATATTGATCTGTCAAAACCTTAGGAATAATTTGCAGCATGCAAATGAGTATATCCGGGGTGTGACACTTAGGTTTTTGTGCCGGTTGAATGAGGCTGAGATCGTTGAGCCATTGATCCCGTCTGTGTTGAGTAATCTAGAGCATAGACACCCGTTTGTTAGGAGGAATGCGATACTTGCCGTGATGTCGATCTATAAGCTACCCCATGGGGAGCAACTTTTGGGAGATGCACCTGAAACTATTGAGAAGGTGCTCTCTACGGAGCAAGATCCGTCAGCCAAGAGAAACGCTTTCCTCATGTTGTTTACTTGTGCTCAAGACAGGGCTGTAAGTTACCTTTTCACACACATCGATCGTATTTTGGATTGGGGTGAACAACTTCAGATGGTGGTCCTAGAGCTGATCAAAAAGGTTTGTAGGACTAATAAGCACGAGAAGGGGAAATATATCAAGATCATTATATCTTTGCTCACCGCTCCCTCGACAGCCGTCATTTATGAATGTGCCGGGACATTGGTTTCCTTGTCTTCTGCACCTACAGCTATTAGGGCAGCTGCTGATACTTATTGTAAGCTGTTGCAGTCCCAAAGCGACAATAATGTCAAGCTTATCGTGCTTGATCGGCTCCAAGAGCTGAAATCTTCTCACAAGGAAATAATGGTTGATATGATTATGGATATCCTTCGTGCTCTTGCAAGTCCCAATCTTGATGTTAAGAGGAAGACCCTTGATATTGCGCTCGAGTTGATTACTCCAAGGAATGTGGATGAAGTGGTTCTCATGTTGAAGAAGGAAGTTGTGAAGACCCAGAGCGCAGATCTTGAGAAGAATGGAGAATACAGGCAGATGCTTGTTCAGGCCATTCACACATGTGCAATGAAATTCCCTGAGGTAGCTAGCACAGTTGTTCATGTGCTAATGGATTTCCTTGGGGACACAAACGTTGCTTCTGCCATGGATGTTGTAGTCTTTGTGCGTGAGATTATTGAGACTAACCCAAAATTGCGGGTCTCGATCATAACAAGACTCCTAGATACCTTCTATCAAATCCGTGCTGCTAGAGTTTGTTCGTGTGCTTTGTGGATTATAGGGGAATACTGTCTTTCACTCTCTGAAGTTGAGAGTGGAATAGCAACTGTTAAGCAATGCCTCGGAGACCTTCCATTTTACACGCCCAGTGAGGAAGGAGAGACCCAAGAGGCTGCAAAAGTTAGCCAGATAGCCAGTGCAGGGACTGTCTCTTCGAGGAGGCCTGTGGTCCTTGCTGATGGTACCTACGCCACCCAAAGTGCAGCCTTAGAAACTGCCATGTCGCCGCCTACCCTTGTTCAAGGGTCATTGGCTTCTCAAGGAAATTTGAGATCCCTGCTGCTCTCGGGTGACTTCTTCCTTGGCGCTGTTGTTGCATGCACTTTGTCAAAGCTTGTTCTGAGGTTGGAAGAAGTGCAACCATCCAAGGCTGAAGTGAACAAGGCAACAACTCATGCCTTATTGTACATGGTATCCATGATTCAGTTGGGGCAGTCACCTATCCTTCCACAGCCTATTGACAATGATGCTTATGATAGAATCATTCTTTGCATCAGACTTTTGTGCAATAGTGGGGATTCTACCAGAAAAATCTGGCTTCACTCGTGCAGAGAAAGCTTTGTTAACATGCTTGCGGATAAACAATTCCGTGAAACTGAGGAGAGGAAAGCAAAGGCTCAGATCTCTCATGCACAGCCTGATGATCTTATTGATTTCTATCATTTGAAGAGCAGGAAGGTTAGTAATTCAATGTATTTTGAGCTACTATACTATTTTTTGTTTGTTTTGAGACTAAATTTGCTAATGTTCTATCGCTTTTATCCCTATGGATTTCAGAATGAATCCACAAAGCTAGCTGATGTGTAAATATTCTCACTGCTTGATACTCCGTACTTTATACTAGTTAGTTATGGATTACTATTAGCTTATGTCTGACGATATATTGCAAGTTTGCGACGATTTCTTTAGATTACTCTTGTTTTCCAATAATTATGCACCTTTCTTGACATCCTTTTTTCATTATTTCAAAAGAGTCGATATATACAAGTTGTGATAGTATGTTGTGTTGACTGTCTCGAGTCTTCCATATATATAGGTTGATGTCAACTGCTGGCATTGATTATTTTATTGTTGTCATGGCATGAATAATGATCATTTTTGGGAATAATATTCGCTTTTTGACCTCTACTACGATTATATTTATTTCATTATTTTTAGATGAAAGATTCACACAATTTATCACTTCTGTTACCAACTTACCAAGAAATCAGGACGCAATCTTTTTCAACTGTGCTAATTGCTTTGATGCTTGTTCTTTCGATCAGAGAATGGTTGTTCATTGTGATAGATTAATCATGTCATACTCCTCTCTCTGGGGTATGATGATAGAATAATGTATATTTCATTGTCCATTTTAGTTTGTTTTGCATTTTAGTAAATTTGTCTTCTTTTTTAAGGGAATGAGCCAGCTGGAGTTGGAAGATGAGGTCCAAGATGATTTGAAACGTGCTACTGGAGAGTTTACCAAGGACAATGATGATGCAAATAGACTCAATCGTATTCTTCAGCTGACGGGATTCAGTGATCCTGTTTATGCCGAAGCATATGTGACAGTCCATCATTATGACATTGTGCTCGATGTTACTGTCATCAATAGAACAAAGGAAACCTTGCAGAACTTGTGCTTGGAATTGGCAACCATGGGTGACCTGAAACTTGTGGAGCGTCCACAGAATTATACTCTGGCACCAGAGTCAAGCAAACAAATCAGAGCAAACATCAAGGTCTCTTCCACTGAAACAGGTGTTATATTCGGCAATATCGTCTATGAGACTTCAAATGTGCTTGAACGCAATGTTGTTGTCCTCAACGATATTCACATTGACATAATGGACTACATTTCTCCTGCTACATGTGCTGATGTTGCATTCAGAACTATGTGGGCTGAATTTGAATGGGAAAATAAGGTATGAATTGTGTTACTCTACTCTCTTTTACATAATTTCAAGTTGTTTTGCATTCCCAGCGGAGGCAAATAATACTTTTACTAATGAGCTACTGCAGTCATTAGCTCACTGCCAATTTGATTTGGGATGAAATCAATCTTGTTTGTGCGTATGAAGTCGTTTCTCCATCCTCCGTGTTAGGATTTAGATTGACCCAAATCTATTTTATGTCGGATTTTACATATTCCCCATGTTTTATTACCGTCTTCTTTCTAGGTTGCTGTCAATACTGTAATTCAAGACGAGAAGGAATTTCTGGACCACATCATAAAGTCAACAAACATGAAATGTCTCACTCCACCGTAAGTTCTTTGATTTTGCACAGCCCTAACAATATGTACTCCGTGTAACTCACAATGTTTCATTTGATTTTGTATTACTTGGTAGATCGGCATTGGAGGGGGAGTGTGGATTTCTTGCAGCAAACCTGTACGCTAAAAGTGTATTCGGGGAGGATGCTTTGGTAAATGTGAGCATCGAGAAGCAGTCAGATGGCAAACTCAGCGGTTATATCAGAATAAGGAGTAAAACACAAGGCATTGCCTTAAGTCTCGGGGACAAGATCACCCTTAAACAGAAAGGAGCTGCTTAACTTCTTGTTTCTTTATCCGAGTTTCCCTATTCGTGCTTCACAATTCACTCATTTTGTCATATCGATATCCCTTCTATGCAAATCATCAAGCCAAGATTTTGAGCCTCCTAGAGTCGAATACGTATTCTTTCTTCAGCTGAGAAGGTTAGTTTTAAGTCTGGATATTTTCATGTCCGAAATTCTTGAGATTTACCCCCCTCCCTCCCTCTCTCTCTTTTTTTTCCAGCTTTGATTGAAGATTGTACAAGTTGTATGACTAGCTTTACATATTCTTATTTCCATATCGGCATTTAAATCCCAGTCGATTGACTCAATATTCTTGTTGTATACATACATATGCTTGCTTTCTTTCCGAAATCTCTTGATCAACATTGAACTCGGTATCGTGTTTCTTGATTCTTTAGTTTGTTGGTTCCTAGTTCTGCAGAACACTTGGGCCCTTAGCCGTGTTCTTTCCAACTTATATTCTGTTCACTTCAGCGTAGCTCCTTTTAGTTTGGGTCTTAGCATTATCAAGTGGTTTGATCACGAATATTTTCCAGGAAGATCTTGTACTATGGCTCTATGAGATCGTCCTCTAACAGTGTTGTCGGTTTTCAAGGCAACAAACAAGCTTCCCGCGACTACGACTGTCCATTTAACTTTAAACCTTTGTATAACTTCCAGTGGAGGTTGTTCAAAGATTGGTACACCACTTTTCTTCCGTGTTAGACATTTGGAATTTTGGATTATAGAAGAAATCCCCAGACTGCTTATCAATATTGGAAACTTGCCATATAAGCTAAGCCTCTATAATCCAAGATTAATGTTCACTTCAAGAGTTAAGTTTTTATACAACCCGTGTCGTCGATTGTTACAAAATCACTATCAAAACATTCGGCAAATCTTGCCTATGCAAGTATAAGGGGTCGCGGAAACTAAAATATTACCCCGTATTAACGGTATTTTTTTCCCGTATTTTAGGTCGAATATACACAATGTATCCCGTAAAGTCAACTTTTGGTAAATTACCTTGCACAAAGTTGGATTTTATACTCCACTTTTATAGGAATTGTAGTTTAGTCATTGTGCCTATCTCATCCTATGTAGTTATTTCTTCAACGAAATCCAAGGATACAATTCTTTATCTTAAAGTTAGTTGAGTATGATTGAGAAACTTTTCCTATAAGCAAGACCTGCAAGAGTAGTTTGAACTGCTGTTCAATTTTCCCTTCTTTTCTGACTGCTACTACATCTGGTGAAGTTTGGTGAAATACATTTAGACACTGATTTCTCAACTCCCCTTTCTTCATACTAGTCACTCAAACCTCTTACATTTCCATGACTCTCACTTGTTTAAACTTCATAAGAATCACAGCTCTAGTCACTGAAAACAAAAACAAAAAAAAACCTGTAGATGGCCGAGAGCGATATAAACAAGCTCTTAGCTGCTAGACAGTGTCTACAGAAAACTCTAGAGAAATCGAAGTCTCTGGCTTCTGAGATCGAGGAAACCGGGTCACGACTACATAGGATTAATCAGAACATACCGTTGTTATCAGCTGAGCTGAAATCAACTTACAGCAGAAAAGCTACTGCTGCTGCAGTAGGACAGCATGCTGACCAGGCATTTGGGCCTGTATCTGCAGTCCTGAAGATCTACGATTCTGTATGTGGGATTGAGAGGGTACTTCTTCAGAAGGGACCTGAGAAGGGCGACATTTTAGGTTACCTGTCTTCGACAAAGCAGCTCGAGGGAGCTCTCAGGTTTCTGACTGACAACTGTGGGTTAGCATTGCAGTGGATGGAAGATACAGTCAATCTCCTCGACGAAGATGTAAATGTTAATGCTAATGCTAATGCTAATGCTAATAACAGGTACGTATTAAACCTGAAAAAATCATTAAGGATACTTAAGGAACTGGAGTCCATGGAGGCTAGAGCTCATGTTAGAGGCGGTGTTTTAAGTGACTCGTTCGACAAGTTAGAGATTGAATTCAGGCGGATGGTCAATGAGCTTCCTGCAACATCTGCTGAACTACGACCCATCATCGAGAGATTAGAAGACAGTAGCCGGCTTGAGAACTGCAAAACCATCTATATTGGTGTCAGGTGTTTGAGGTCGAGCATGGCATTAAATTCCCTTGATTTAAGCTATCTCGGGACTCAGATAAGTGAATCAGATTCAATTCAAAAAATCGAAGAATGTGTAGTTCAGTGGATTAATCACATGGAGTTTGCAATAAAGCAAGTACTTCAAACCGAGTTTGAGCTATGTAAATCCGTGTTTGACAAATTCGGGTCTGATGTACCTCAGAGTTGCTTTGCTAAAATTACAGAAAAATCGGGTTTTCTAGGGCTTCTTCAGTTTGGTTGCAGGGTTACAGAGACGAAGAAAGACGCTGTCAAACTGCTGAAACTCCTTGAAATATTTGAAATGCTTGACAATCTAAGAGTCGACTTCAACGTGCTGTTTTCCTCAAAGGAATGCTCAGAAATCCAAAGCCTAACCCGAGATCTAATCAAGAAGGTCGTTTACAGTGCCTGCGAGATCTTCAAAGAGCTTTCGTTGCAAGTAGAGCTCCAGAGAAGTAGCATGGCCCCGAACCCCTCAGATGCCAGTATCCCTCGACTGGTCACTTTCGTAACTAACTACTGTATCATCCTCCTCAACGACGATTACAAGCCCATCCTCAACCAGATTCTCTCAATACATCAAATTTGGACTCAGAACAAAACCAGTAAGGGTGTCTTACGAGAAGAGCTGCAAAAAATAGTTGAAGCTATGGAGATAAACCTCGACACATGGGCCAAGTCATTTCAGGAATGTTCATTTTCCTGCTTTTTCCTGATGAACAACTACTGTTACCTGCATGAACTTTTTCAGGAATCAGCTTTTGGTGACTTCATGGGCGAAGAATGGGTAGCCGGGTACAAGCGAAAAATGGAAACGTACACTGACGAATACATTAGACAAAGTTGGGGAAAACTAGCACCAATTCTAAGTGAAGAGGACTTAGTTTTATTCACTCTTGGAAGAAATACTGCACAGGAGTTGGTCAAGAAGAGGCTTCGAGAATTCAATGACAAATTCGAAGAGATGTACAAGGAGCAGTTCGTGTGGATAGTTTCAGATCCTGGGTTGAGAGAGCGGGCGTGTCAAGTTGTAGTACAGGCAGTGGTTCCTACATACAGGTGGTATCTTCATAATTACAGATACTTGGCTGAAAACGGGTCGAGTCCAGGTAAATATGTCAAGTATTCTGTAACAAGTTTGGAGGCAATGATCACCTCTTTGTTTCAACCTAAGATGATGCCTAGTTTACGGCGCAGCAACAGCTCTAGATCCAACCAATTGATTGGTAAACTGAGAAACGCAGTTGCCAGTCACTTTCGGGTTGCTCCAATCACTATATGAGGGGCTACATCCTATATGTATATGTATATGTATGTTTACAGATACAAAGATTAGAGGCAAAAGAATGTGCAACTTTAGTTGTAAGTTGGAATTCAAATGAGTAGGTTCGAGTTGAGATGTATAGAAACCTTTAGAAAGCCTAACCTCAACGGATCCGACTAACACGAAGATCTATAATATAATCCGCTCGAAAAACTATGAACTTGTATTAGGATTTTTTTTTTTCCAGCTGCCTCGTTAATTAAGATAAGATAATCAAACATCCATCAACGAAAATACAACTAAACTTGACCGACAAGATCATTCAAAATCGGACTAACCCAACTCGAAATTAATCCGACTAACTCTGAGTGTCTGACCATCCAAGCCATCAGGAATCAGGAGTTCAGGACTGCTTTATTGCAGTTTGCTTAACATTTGACAGCCCATCTCTCATAATCTTCAGTTAATCTCTCCTAAAATGGATATATCTGTCTTAAGATTTAAACGATAAAAATTTAGTTGTTTTGACTTTTGAAAATGTCTAAGGTCTATATAAGTTTTATTTTTACCTTTTATCTCTTCTATTTAACGTGCTATAAATTTGTGACTGATATTACCGTGACAGGACAAAGTTAATGCACAAAATTATCACCAAGTCACCCACCACCATCATCTTCACACCATCCTCCTTCTTCAGGCCTCATCCCTCCCAAATTTCTCAAATCCCTAACCAAAAAACCCCTAATTTTCTTCAATCAACAAAAAATTCAACAACATGATATTACAAACTCAATCAATTTCCTCCCACATTCACCCATCTATCTTCTTCACAACCCACAAACCCAAATCCCTCAAAGTTCCGAACTTTATCTCTTCTAAGCAAAACCCACTTCCCAGAATCTCTGTAAAATGCTCTGTTTCACTAGTTTCAGAAGCAATCACCCAAATAAAGCCTTACCCAGGTGAAGTTTCAAGAACAATAATGGAGTTATCTAAAAGTGGAACACTTTCAACATTGAGCCATGATGGTTGGCCTCTTGGGATTGGTGTTCGTTTCACTGTTGATTCAGATGGTACCCCTATCTTATGCTTTAATCTCTCTAATCGACATTTTTCTCTTGATAAAAGGTCCACCCTTCACGTTCAGGTCTGGGCTTTTCTCTTAATTTGAGCATTTCAATTCATGGTTGAATTTGTTTTAAGATTGTGAATTGTCTTCATTTTCTGTTCATTTATCCCTTGAGGCATTGGGGTGATTGTTGTAGAAGCTTGATCTTTATTTATCGAGAAGGTCTCCCCTGTGATGGGTATATCCGTCACAAACCCATGACGGTTTAAATATGACCCACATAGGGACAGTCACGGATATGCTCGTCCCATTTGAGATTGTTATGGTTGAATTATGTAGTGTTGTGGAGTTGGATTGCATTTTTGTTTGGGATTGGGTTGCAGAAAGATGGATCTTTATCTTTGTTTTGCGTTAGATTTTGATGAAATCGAGTATACGCCAGTGACGCTAGCTGTTGACAGTCAGCAGTCTATGTTGGTGCATTGTGAATTTAGTGATGTGATTGGTATTGGGGTGACGAAGACTAAAGCATCATATTCATATGAGTTGAGTTAGTTTGTCCTCAGGCTATAGGATTTTCGTGAATGGGCGACATTTTGTGCATTGACACTACATGAGGTTTTGTCTCAGTAACAGCATTATCCGATGCCTCAAGAGCTTTGTTTAGGCCTTGAGTTGATGGCATGATTTGGTAGGGAATGGAGGGAAGGAAAAAGGATAGATTCAAAATCCTTTGTTTGTTTAACAATTAAGATACGAGGCTAATCATGGTCCCAACAAAATAAGGGAAATTGTATCTAAACACACGTGTTAATAAGAGAGCGCTGAATGTACGCAATATGTTAATAACAGAAATAGGTTGTTGTTAAATGATCATAATGAGAAAGGCTGTGTAGGATTGCTACTTCAATATAAATAGAGGCGTGACCAGTTTCAAGAGTCATCTTGCTTTGTTACATGATAACGGCCGTTAGTTGGAACTTGGAAGCTTTACTGTTTGTTTCCTTTTCTGTATTTTTATTGATGCCCTAAGACCAGCTTTCATGCCTCAGATGATGATTAATTTGTTATTAACTTTGATGATATGATAATAAGTGAACACTTGTAACTTTACTTAAGATTCTACGCTGTGTTTGCGTCATCATATAGGAATAGAGCAATGTGGCCCTAAGATTGGCGTTTATGCCTCGTGTGATGATTCATTTGTTATTAACTTTGATGATGTGATAATAAGTTGTAACTTTAACTTTCGGTCATCATGCAGCTAGAGCAATGTGGCGTGAGAACGCCGCAGTGTACCATCCAAGGTAGCCTAGATAGACCCGAAGATAAAATGCTGTTGAAGGTGATTCTATAGCTTGAGATGAAAACGCTATACTCTATTCATTTAGTTTGGAGCCAAATTTCTAATTTCTTTTGCTTAATCCCACAGAAGCTACATTCAGTTTGGAAGAAGAGATATGGGGAAGATATCAAGGAAGATCAGTTATACGTTGTGTCTGTTGACCGTGTTCTACAGCAAGACGATTTTCAGGAGGTGTGGCCAGGGGTTAACATGCATTTGCTCATGTCTTCTTCGACCTCGTGGTTTTTATTTTTATTTTCCTTTTCTTATTACCTTATTGAAGACGGAAACGTGATGGTGATCTTCTGATCTTTTGGTTGTTTTCAGGACGGTGTGTGGGTGACATCTTCAGATTATAAAAGTGCATGCCCGGATCCCCTTAGAGATATTGCAGAGGATGTTGTGACAGATATCAACACAAACAATATGGAAGATGTCCTTCGCTTTTGCAACATCTATGCTGATCTACAATTCCAGGTATATTAACAACCTACTAAAACATTGCAAGGAAATTTTGTTTAAGTTTTGTTATCCCGAATTCTGAACCCTAGCTCCACCACCGCTGGTTGTTGTTGTTGTTATAGGTGTCGGAAGCAAAAATGGTTTGGGTTGACAGGTTGGGATTCGACATGCGTGTGTACTCACCGTCAAATGGCATATATGAGGTTCGTATCCCATTCCCGAGGGAAGTGACAGACCCAAAGGGAATCAAATCCACATTCAACGGAATGTCCCAAGTGGCGTGGGAAGTTGAGAAGAACTACTATCCCGCTGAATTTAAGCGCGTCACACAAGCAAAGAAGCTCGCATTGGCTGGTTTGTAGACACTTGACTGAGATTTCAACAGCCAAATTTTTTGAGGTGGGATACTAAGTTTCCACTCCATATGAGTATGTTGTAAAGGGTGCAATTGGCTTCTATGATTCTGGCAATCTAACCTTGTTAGATTATGAGCTAAGCATTATCGATTTTGGACTGTAATTGTTTTAATCCCATTCGAGTTTTGGTCTGTAATCAGTTTTTGGCTCTATCGGATGTGGTTTATACACGAAAAATTTGAGACACATGTTTCATAATAGAAGTTTCAGGTTGTAAACTCGTTCTCAAGTTTTACTGTGGGCGTTCTTACTAATAGATCATTTCACCGACCCCAATATAGATGGAAGTAGGCACGCGAGCTAATGGGCTTAACCGTCTAGCACAACCGAGGGTCTAATAAGGCATGAGACTACTTTGGCATGGCAGGACACACCGAAATTTTGATTCAATGATGCCACGTGATGGAGAAGATTGTAAGAAACGGGACAAGCATATAGACAAACATTGTGTGTGTTTTTTTAACGGTTTTTCTAAGCCGATTAAGGTAAGAATCACATTGATATTATCACGAGAAAATGAAATGTTAAATCATATTTACCATACTTACACAATATCAATGTCTCCCCTATAATATTGTTCGTATATATTTTTGGATCCCAAATTATTCAAACTCGCTCACAAGCTCAATTTTTTCAAGCTCGAATAAACTCAAAATCGTTTAAGTTCGAATCTCACGCTCTCGTATTAGTTTCCTCTGCTTTACCTCGACAACACTAACAATACGAACCGTCGCTGGCGAATCAACGTCATACTCCGGCCACCATTACTCCCCAACTCCGGCTCTTCATTGCTTACTCCTTTCTGTTTGGGCATGTTCATTATTTCCCGCTATTATTTTCATCATTTCCCCAAATTAATTGTAAATTTAACTCTATAATTGGTGATAATTTTTAGGGTTCTTCAAATAGTTATGATTCTGAGATTCTGCAGTTTGTGTTGTCGATTTCTATATGCATTCTACTTCAATATTATTTCATTCGTCAACACATCTAGGGTTACTTACTGTAGTTGTTGTTATTATGGTCGTCCAGTCCTACTGAAACTATGAATTCTATGATAGAGTAGCCATTACAGATTGAAGTAAAACAAGCAGATTATGAAGATAACAGATGGGAAGAAAATCACATGAGATAGTACATTTAAGCGCGAAAATCAGCATCCATTATATTTGTCGATATCGTTTCTATATGCTGAGTTTGTTCATTATATGCTTTTTGGATGACGACTTCAGATATTGATTCATGCTGTGTCTGTTCAGCATCCATTAAATTTGTCGATATCGTTTCTATATGCTGAGTTTGTTATTATATGCTTTTTGGATGACGACTTCAGATATTGGTTCATGCTGTGTCTGTTCAGCATCCATTAAATTTGTCAATATCGTTTCTATTTGCTGAGTTTGTTCATTATATGCTTTTTGGATGACGACTTGATGACTTGAGATATTGATTCATGTTAGCCGATCCCAAATCTTTTTAGGGTCAAGGCTCTGGTGTTGTTGTTGGATTTGGGGTAGTTACACTTGTTTAGCATCCTCACGCATTTCTTTAGCAATCATTTGCGCGTCTTAGTTCTTGTTACGTTTGACCCATTAATAATACGGAGTAATGCTTATTCTTTATCAAGCAGTTGCCAATATGAATAATAAAAGGAAAAGAGGGGCTGGTGATGGTGATGATATTGATACTACGGGTTTAGTACAAGATGTGCGTTTTTTGAAGACGAGGATGTCACCCAAACACCTTCTCAAATTCATCAACAGCAACTTGAGTGAGAAACAGGTACAAGACATCAGATCAATAGGTTTCGAGGGATTGCTAACCCTTAAAACAAATATGGTGCCCGGGTCGCTAGCTTATTGGTTGGTGTCTACATTTGATACCTGTTCTTCCTCTCTTATGGAGGGTAAGCTTCCAATAACAGATGAAGACATCCATTTGACAACAGGTCTTCCTATGGGCCATAGAGAGGTTGAACTAGCTAGTACCCAGGACAAAAGTCAGGGTTTTCTTCAGCTGAAACAAAAGTTTTTGAAGCAATTTGGTGAGTCCAAGACCGAAGTTGGGACATCAGAAATATTGGACCTTATTATCAATCAAAGAGGGGGAGGAGACGACTTTAAAAGAAATTTTATCGTCTTTGCTGCGTCGTCCTTTTTTATGGGAGTAAGTGGCAATTTAGCTAGCCTCCGTATTTTGAAATGTTTAGGTGATATGACATCTGTTTCATCATTGAATTGGTGTCATTTCACTAGGAAGCAATTTATCGAGGAGGTTGACTCATGGAGGAAAACTAAGAAGGTGGGACTTAATTTTGGAGGCCCTATTATGGTTTTTGTGTTTATATATTTGGACAGAGTTGCGTTCAAATTTCATATAGTTGATAGGGTTTTTCCTACACTAGCTTCATGGACAAGGGAAGCTATGTCTTCTAGGATTAACTCTGAGAAATGTGATGGATTTGGGAAGGGTGCGGTTATAGCTCGTATTGTGAAAACCGAAGTCAGGGTAGTGAATTTGTCACTCCCTTCTAGCACCACCAATCTTTCTGTCATTCAAGATGCCTCACCTTTTAAGCCGGTGGAAAACACAAAAAAAGATGACTCTTCTATTAAGAAGTTAGCCGATGCGGCTACTGCTCTTGCTGATTGCTATAATTTTTTTTTGAAGGCACTCATTGAAGCTAAGTTTGAGCGCCCGAATTGTGATATAGTGCGCCAGATGACTATAATGGCAGACTCATTCTGTCATCCTATGAAAGATCAGAAGGATGCGAATACTGATGATAAGGGCAAGGCGGCTGAAAATGACCAGAAAGTGGAAGAGGATGGTGTCGGGTTTGATTTTCTTGAGGTGGATGAGGAGTTGGATCCCCGGCATGAGTTTGCCCTTGCTGCATTATTGAGCTTGAGAAAATGTCCGGTGACGACAAGAACTTCTGAGACTGAAGAGATGACACATGATCAAAGCGAGTTAGCGTTCAAGCCATCTGACTTTCAGCAAGCTACACCATCTATCTCATGTCGTCGATCTCCAAGGCTTACAGCTCCCCCACAACTTACGCGTCCTACTTTCGCACCACCTTCGGAAGAAATGGTAGTTGAGCATGGTCATGTTGAAAGCACACAGTCTTCTTCAATGGGATATTCGATTTGTGCTTCACCTGTTTCTCCATTGCCGCCGCTACCAACAAAAATGAACAAAGTCCCGACACAGGTGTTTAAATCACCTCTTTTAAAGAGAGATGTTCAAGTCGTTGGTGAGTTGAACCAGGTTGAAAAGGATGTTTTGGAGCCTGCATTCAGCGAGTCATATAATGATAGGTATGATATATAAATTGTTTTTTAAGTTCTAATGCATCTCATTTTAGTGGCTTGTACAAATGTAATTTAATTCATTTTTAGTTTCTTTGAATATTTATTCATTTGTTTCATTAGTAAGCAAGCCTTGGAAATTGCTACACCGACAGTATTTCCCTACACCGACAAACAACTTGTCAGTTTTGTTTGTAACAACCGCAAAAATCGCGAGTAAGTTATAATTTTGTTGTAATATTTATATCACCAATTTTCATTGAAATATCTTTACGAGTACTCCTAACTGACTGTTTTTTCCCCTCAGGTACTTAGATGAGAATCTTGTTGACACTGAGTGGATGCAAGTCACTCGAGGTGCCTTAAGATCTTTGCGTGGTCGTAATTGGATAATGGATTTGGTAATTGACATGTTTGGTGTCATGTGTACCCTGAATAGAACCGATGTTCTTTACTTACCCACAACAGCAAGGGTAACCACTTAAATTAGCTTTTTAAAATATACTCGTATGTTATTTCTTGAATATTGGCTAACCTTTTTCATTCTCTAAGTAATGATTTATTTATTTTTACAAAAATGACAGTTTGTTAAAAATAGGGTTAAGGCAGGTAGGAAGAACATTTGGAGCCCTTATCTTAAAATGCATTATATGCCGGAAAATGGGAGTTCTGTTGATAAGGTAAGGAGACTAGCATATATTATGACATTGTAAGGTACGAGTAGTAAGTTATTTTCCGATTTTTACTGTATTTCCATTCTGTATTTTTTGTAGGTGTTTATTACAATCGGTGATGGAGAACATTGGTATGCTGTTGTCTCCGATGTTACGAAGCAAAAAAACCTAATTTTTGATTCAATGATGCCACGTGAAGGAAATCGTAAGAGACGGGACGAGCATATAAACGACATTGTATGTTTTTTAATATTTCAATGTCTCCCCTATAATATTGTTTTTACATTACTCTTTTTGAATGACCTGTTTTTGTGTATTTAGATCCACAATTGTGAAAAGGCCATTCTCAAAAGCAACGGCTACAATAGGTGGTTAGGCATGAGTCTATTTGATACTGAAAATGTTCAAGTGCCCCAACAAATCAATTGGTTAGTTACTTAGTTTTAAAATCTTTTATGTTCATTTGGCATGAGTCTAATAATAATGTTTTGAACAGCTTTGATTGCGGAGCCTATGTTATGAAATTTTTGGAAGCAACAATAGATGATAAGCTTTGGACGGACGAAAAACACTTTGAAGTGAAGAGCATGCCTGCCTATCGACAATGTGTGATGCTTAAATTGCTAAAATGGGAGAAAAATAGGAAAAAGGTAAAAGAACCGGCATTAAAATGCTTTAATTTGCCTGCCTATTTTTCAATGCCAGTTTTAAACTTTTTCTGTGTAGATCATACATGTAGTGTCGTGCCATAACCGGCCATTGTTTTATGAATTGGGAAAATGCAGTGGACTCGTTTGAACGGAACATATATTAAGGCTAGGCTAATGGGGAAGTGTGGAGCGGCTAATGGCTAGGATAGCCAGGATTACAATCATAATGCTCTTCATTTTCTCGGGTTTAGGGTTTTTTGAGGTTTGTGGAATGGTGATGATAATGAACTCGGTTTGCAGGTAACTGATTGCTTAGGTTTTGAGGTGAGTTTTATGAATGGTGTTGACGGGTTTATATAGTCATGGGAGGGGGAGCACGACTGTGAGTCAGATGTGCATGATATTCGATACTTTGCCTCTTCTTTGACCACTCCCTTCTTGTTTATGCAGGTATTTCCTTAGGGTGTACAGTATAGTATGTTCCAAGAGTTTTTCAAAAAAGACTGAAAAGCGATGCTTGTTTTGCGGTACAGAAACTAAAAGTGATGGGTGTAAATTTGTTAATCACATACTAGCAGTATAGCTCAATTAAATTAATTGAAGGGTTTTCAGTTGTCCGTTTTAGATCAGTTCAGCTCAGTCTAGCTCCTATCACTTCAACTCAATTCCAATAATAATACCTCCATATTTTTTTATCTTCCAATTTTAAAATTATTATTATTATTATCCTTATTATTACTATTACTAATATTATTATCTAGTGTACTCTGTAATATATTTGATTTTTTTCGTTCGAATGTACGTATGTAAATTTTTCAATGTAACATGGACAAATTACTCGTATGTATTTTCTATATTTTACGTATTACCATCACGGATATTCATTTTTACAAATTATCAGTATTCTTTAACGTATACTCCCTATTATAATCAGGTTTATTAACCCGTAATCAGTAACACAAGTTAGAAAACCTGAAAATCATCTCGATATTATCTCACGCACTGATTCGTCTCCTTCCTCATCTTCATTCATCTCCTCCGATTCATTTCACGAACTCTTCTCCCAAATCTTCTGCTGACGTCCCTAAATTTGGTCATTCAAGTTCTTGATTTGAAATCAATCGTGAACCGTTCATGTATGTCACTCTTACATTTCGTTTTCTTCTTCGATTAAGTTGATTACGTAGTTTTAGCATCTGGGTTTCTAATCTGTTTAATTAATTGAATTGGTATTTTTGGGTTGATTTCTAGACACATGAGGTGATTATTACCATGAGGTGATTATTTGATAGAGTAGTGTACGGTCATTTCGTTTTGTTTTCATTGATTAACATTATCGTTCTCTTTCATTTTGTTTTTCGAGGTTCAAATCTGCATGGATCTGAT
This sequence comes from Agrostemma githago, assembly GCA_958450325.1. NCBI lineage: Eukaryota > Viridiplantae > Streptophyta > Magnoliopsida > Caryophyllales > Caryophyllaceae > Agrostemma > Agrostemma githago. Next base: position 3,405,507 of record OY288239.1, read on the forward strand.
ACTTTACTAGTGATGTTCATATTGTGTGGAATATCAAGAACATGTTTGACTAAATAAATAGTTGTCTGATCCGTTGTGGGTTGTGCTCGTATGAAATCACTCGTTATACTTCTTTCCGTTGTATGTAGGTGCTTTAGAAAATTGAATCAGATCTCACGATGTTAATGCAAACGGTTCTATTAATACGAAACCAGGTGTCATTGAAGAGGTTATTAAGCATCTCACTGCAGTAACTTTGATTTGAGCTTGAATGTAGTGAGGTACGGAGTAGCATTTTTCCAATCGTTATTTTGTATTTGATTTATTAATTTTCATACCATGGTAGATTAAATAAATATTACTCCCGCTATTCCATTAAGATTTTCCTGTTTATTATCATAATCTATCATTTGAATAGAAGCGGGAAAATCAAAGTGAAGTGGAGGGTGTACATTTGTACGGAGTAATGCATAGTTTTAATAATATTTTAATACTTCGTATTATATATATTTTTCAATTTTTTAAAACATTTATTTACGGCGTTTGTTCTACAAAGCGTCTCGAATAGGTGTATCATTTGAGGCATTATTTAAGGATTTTTTCCCCTCAAGGGGCCTCAAATAGGCGGATAATTTGAAGTGTTTTAAGTAAATGTTGCTAACGATTCGTCTATTTGAGGCGTCTATGAAAATGCCACAAATGATTCGTCCATTTGAGGCATCACAGAAAACGCCGCAAATTATTTGTCTTATTTGAAGCACCACAGAAAACGCTGCAAATGATTCCTCTATTTGAGAAAAATGCCGCAAATGAATCGTCTATTTGAGGCGTCTCTAAAGCGAAAAGCAAATGATTCAACCATTTGAGGCGTCACAGAAAACGCCGCAAATGAATCGTCCATTTGAGGCGTAACAGAAAACGCTGCAAATGAAGCGTCTATTTGAGGCGTCTCTTAAAACGCCGCAAGTGTTTCGCCTATTCAAGACATCAGTGAGGACGTCGCAAATGATTCGTCTATTTGATGCTATTAAATAAAAACGTCGCAAATAAATGCTATTATCCACGTTTTTTCGACATTTTAGGCCCCGAAATAAAAATGACCTATATTCGCGCTAAAAAAATTCCACACAAAATAAAACGTTTCGGTGTCCTATCAATAAGTGTTAGCCAAAAAATATTCACGTTTTAGAACAGTTTTCACCCCTTTTGAAAACAGTAAAAAAAAAATGAGGGATTTTGAAGGTTATTATTCACGTTTTTTCTTGACATTTTAGGTCCCGAAATAAAAATGGTCTATATTCACGCTGAACAAATTCTACACAAAATAAAATGTCCCGGTGTCCTAAGTTTTAACCAAAAAATATCCGCGTTTTAGAACAGCTTTCACCCCTTTCGAAAAAAATAAAAAACGAATGATTTTGAAGATTATTATTCACGTTTTTTTGACATTATTGGTCCAAAATAAAATAGACCTATATTTGCGTTGAACAAATTTCACACACAATAAAATGTCCCAGTGTCCTATAAGTTTTAGCCAAAAAATATCCGTTTTTTAAGAAAAAATTCACCCATTTCAAAAACAACAAAAAATGATCGATTTTGAAGGTTATTATCCACGTTTTTTCGTCATTTTAGGGCCCAAAATGAAATGAGCCTATATTCACGTTGAACAAACTCCACAAAAAATAAACGGTCCCGGTGTCCTATCAACAAGTTTTAGCCAAAAAATATTCGCGTTTTAGAACAATTTTCACCCATTTCAAAAACAGCCAAAAACGATCGATTTTGAAGGTTTTTTTTTTTTTGGTAAAAGGTAAGAATATATTAAAGAATGATGATCAATGTACAAATGAATGACTACATCAAATTATGTAGCCATCTCGTATCTTTAGCCCGTAACGGGTATTTAATCATGACATTAATCCTATTCCGAACTTCCATTTTAATCATTTTTACTACTAGTTGTGGACACTGCACTGCGCCTTCAATTCTGCACAGATTTTGAAGGTTATTATACACGTTTTTTCGACATTTTAAACCCCGAAATAAAATAGACCTATATTCGCGCCAATCAAACTCCACATAAAATAAAATGTCCCAATGTATTACGAGGGTCATTTGATCTTCAATAGAGACATTTAAAAGTCATAAAATTGTCATTTATAACATGTCGGAATCATTTTAAACAGATTCTATACTCTATTTTATATGTTGTCAGATGTTTCTCACAATTATTATTACTTATTATGTTCATATCAAAAAGATTTAGCCAAAAAATATTCGCGTTTTTGAACAATTTTCACCCCTTTTGAAAACGGCAAAAAAAAAATCGATTTTGAAAGTTATTATCCACTTTTTTTGGCTTTTTTTTTCCGGTATTTTAGGTCCCAAAATATATTGGACTATATTCGCGCTGAACAAATTTCACATAAAATAAAACGTCTGGTGTCCTATCAACAAGTTTTAGCCAAAAAAATATTTGTGTTTTAGAACAATTTTAACTCCTTTCAAAAATAGTCAAAAATGACCGATTTTGAAGGTTATTATCCACGTTTTTTTTTACATTTTGAATCCCGGAATAAAAATAGCTCATATTCGCGCTGAATAAAGTTGACACTTAGTAAAATGTCCTGGTGTAATATTAGAGTCATTTGGATTTCAATGAATACTTTTAAAAGCCATAAAATTGCGTTTTGAGACGTGTCAGAATCAGTCGAAACAAGTTCTACACTCCAATTTATATCGTGTCGGGGGTCCTGATAATTATTATCATATAAAACGTGGATATTATTATTATTATTTCAAATCCGGAATATGTCGGACACGTATTTTTCACGACCCCGAAACATGACTTCCTAACCCGTTTGACATGTTTACCTATGATTCATTTACGTTTATTTTTTACACAATTTTTGAGTGAAGAGAATATATATATATATATATATATATATATATATATGTATATATTTTGATTCTTTATTATTTTTTCCATCTAAATTTAAAAAATCATTTTATTGAACAATTAATAAATGAGTCTCATATGAGTTTTTGGGTAGATATAAATGAGTTTCATATGTAATAAAGTAGATTGATGTGGAAATAAAAAAATATGGTATGAAATTTCTACCATTGCTATTGCCCTTATTACTTACTCTCAACCTCCAACTTTTTTTCCAACCCCATTAATCATAGTCTCAGGGGTGGAGGGGAGTAATGTTTTACCCAAAAGGAGCCATACTATTCTCACATTGATATCTTTTTCTTCATTTTCGCTTAGCATCATCACTACCCTCCATTTTCTAGTTCATTTTAACTTAATTACTTCTTAATATATTACCCTCGTCCCAAGCGAGACCCTTAACTTTCATTTTCCACCACGTAGTTTACTCCATCCTTCATTTTTGTTCCACTCCCCCGTGAAGTTCAAAGCCGTTCCTGAGTAATTTGAGACTCCGGGCAAAATCGTAAAATTTTGACCCTTTATAACGAAATTTCGAATCGGGGTGGTCGCTTGATTTTTTTTTTCTCGAATACTATGACAAAAATCAAAATTACGTTTTTAAATCTGTTATATTTTTCTTTTACGAATAATATAGAAAAAAATCTATTACTATTCCAAATTTCCTAATTTTAAAATTATCAAATCAAGAATGGACATACTGAATATATTTTTATATTGAGTACAATATATTTTTGTACTATTTTTAAGGTTAATTCAATATATTTTTGTATTGGACTTAATGTATTTTTGTCCAATAGTATAAATTTGATACTCTATTTTCATCAAATATCAAGAGTCTATTCAATTAATGAGATAGTTTATACGTTTTAAACTATATTTTACTTATATATTACGGAGTATTATTATTATTTCTATTTCACATTGGACCTCCTCATCATTGGTCCTAATGAAGAGTACAAACAACCTACTCTCCCTTTTACGTACACAGTACCAATTTTTGCCCTACAAATACGAGTAAATATTATGAACTCCTTCCAAATTATAGTAATAGGAGTAATAATAATGTGGAGGCTAAAGGTAGGAGAAGGGAGAAAGGGGCCGTATTTGTGGATTACTAATAACTTTGTAGGACGTCAAACATGGGAGTTTGATCCTGATTATGGTACTCCTGAAGCTATACAAGAGGTTGAAGATGCTCGTCTTAACTTTTATCAAAACCGTTTCCAAGTCAAGCCAAGTGATGATCTTCTATGGCGTTTTCAGGTTTGCGAACTTCCATTTACATTATTTAGTCGCCTGTTACTTCCTCCGTTCTAATAGATTATTTACGTTTGCTTTTTGGGCGCTATTCACAGGCCCGTCAGAAGGCATGTTGGCCCGGTTCCTAACACCATGGCCCAATATATGTTGAGGGCACAAATGCGTTTCAGTACATGGATTCTCACACATTCTATTTTGGAGCAGTGATAGGTGACTTGATGCATAGGGCCGCGGAGGCGCGGACCAGGGTTCGACTCACGTGACCGGCATTTTTTCTATCTACATGACTTCTCCTATTTGGTGAAAATTTCTCTTTTTTTATGCTCTAATAACTATAATTAATATATTTATTTTATTATTACTCCGAAGTTTATGTTTTAAAACTGTTGTTGCTCAATACAATTATGCATAGAGTATTATTATGCATAGAGCATTTTTTCTATCTACATGACTTCTCCTATTTGGTGAAAATTTCTCTTTTTTTTATGCTCTAATAACTATAATTAATATATTTATTTTATTATTACTCCGAAGTTTATGTTTTAAAACTGTTGTTGCTCAATACAATTATGCATAGAGTATTATTAATGTTGCTCAATACAATTTGAATTGTTCGAAGTACACCTTTAAGCTTAGACAATAGACACTGATATTATTTTTATTTGAAATCGGTAGAAATAATCATCCTACAATTGTTCAAAATCGTACTTTCATAATTTACAATTCGATGAAAAAAAAAATTAATCTCTCTACATGATAATACTTGATTATAGATTTATGGTAGGGGCATCCGAAAAAAATTCGAACCGGGCCACCAAATATTATTTGACGGCCCTGGCTATTCATAAGTGAGGAGATTATCGATATAACTTCTACAAGTAATGTATAAGATAAAATATAGTCAGGTGAGATCTTGTTTAAATTGTCTATTCGAGTGCTTTATAAATATCAAATTTTTATATATTTAGAAATATGTAACTAACGATATGACAAAAGAAAACGTGGATTGACAAGTGTGAAAAAACAAACGTAAATAATCAAATGGAACGGAGGGAGTAGTTCGTTACTCAACTTAACCGCGTCAGATAATACACAAGATATCCCCGTCAGATAATACACAAGATAACACATCAGATACATAACATAACTCAGTAAATAGATACACAAGATAAGACGTCACGTATCCAATATAACCCACCAAATACGCAAGATACCGAATCATACATACGGAGTATATAAAAATATTTTTATTATTATTTTTTGTGCGAAGTATTTTGATTACTTTATTTTATCCATTCCCAACTTAGAAAATGAAACAAGTCAAGGAAAAAGAAAGTTGCTTTAGGCTGGTAAACGGCGGATTAATATTGGCAGAAGCAGATTAAGAAAACAGATTTGACTAGCAGAATCAATTGGCAGTTTTGACTAGCAGATTTAATTAGTAGATTGTTTTTGTACTGTTTGTTAATTAGCAGTTTTAAATTGGCTGATTGTTTAACTGCTTTGTAAAATGACAAAAAAGAACATCAATAAATATTTGATTAAATATACGTCAACATATATACATCTCACCAACAACTTTAAAAATACTTCCGATCTATTCTCCTAGCCAATGTAGTCATTAAAGTTGAACAAATATTATCACGAAGAGTTGATATTTTTTTAGTTTATGAAATCTCGATCGGAGATTATAAATTGATTCAAACGAAATAACAAAACATGAATTATAGAGTGCATAAAGTCATTGTGTATCAAATTGATGGCATAAAAAATCAAGGGGAAGACGAAAACGTATATTTCAACTAATTAGAAAGAGTAATTTATGAAAGAGTTAGAATAACTAATATATATAGGGTTAAGAGATTTGCAAAGGGTAAAAAGTAAAATAAAATAAAAAATCAATCCGCTAACACAATATGCTGCTCCTAGCAGCATATTGCAAAACGGCATATTGAACCCCAATATGCCATTACAAAATGTCATTTACCAAACATCATGATCAACATATTTTTTTTGTCAAACATGCCAAAGGCTCCTAATATGTTATTTTTGGCGGATATGTCATTTACCAAACACCCCCCTAATCAGGTTGTTTCAACCTAGTACTGTACAATTGTACTGTAAATGTTTGATAATGAAATGAGAAACTACTTTTTACCGTCGACGCTTTATTCTTTACCGTCGACGTTAATTACGTAAAATGACGATTTTGCCCCTGCTATTTATTCTCGAAATAATATTACTTTTACATTTTATAGATTATCGGTTTATTAAAACTCGATAATAAAACCGTCTTTTTCGATTATCGTAATAAACCAAAACCGACTACCCATATAGTTAGTATATGGAATTACGTAAAATGATGAGTTCTCCCTTGCAATTAATTCTCGAATCATTATCACATTTACATTTTATAGAGTATCGAATCGGTTTATTAGAACTCGATAATAAAACCATTTTTTTCGATTATCTTTACGCCTCCGGTTTTAAACAATTAATTAGATTAATTAACGAGTTAATACAATTTAATAAACATAATAAACAAATACGAGTAATACGCAAATTAAATCCTAATTAATTTACGACAAGTCGACAATCAAGATTTATTATACAAATTGATGTATATATATATCATACAATATTGCATATTAGTATTATTTGTATTGTATTAAGATTTAAGAATATCAAAATTTTAAAATTTTGTATATTACGTAAATATAGATATATACATAAAAAATTGTTCATTGGCAAGTATGAAAAAAACAAAAGTAAAAAAATCAAATGAATTTGAGGGATTACTATGTTATTAGAATTATTATTATTATTTTATTAATTATTATTATTATGGAAAATTTTATTGTTATTATTATTATTAATTATATTATTATTATTATTATTTATTTATTTATATTATTATAAATGGAGAGTTTTATTGATGAATCAAAAAGCAGTTTACAAAAAATTGGTGAGTAGCCGAGATAATTATTATTATTATTATTATTATTATTATTATTATTATTATTATTATTATTATTATTTAGCTAATAATATTATTATTTTCATTTTTATTAATTATTATTATTAATTGATTTTTTTTAATATTATTTTTCATTTTTAAAAAATTATTAGATAATTTATATAAGTATTTATTAGTTACAACTTCTATCAATTCAGTTCAACTTCTATCAGTCCAGCTCAATTCTATCAGAGCAGCTCAGCTCAGTCGTGTTTCAGCCGAAAAGAACAGCTCAGCTCAGCCGTGTTTCAGCCAGAAAGAACAGGACTCAGGGCCTATATCTCTTGCGAGACGGTTGTTTATGTAAATATTGTCATTAATTCTCTATTTACTGTAGTTTAATATCATCCTCTATGTTAGAGGTTTCACGATGAAATACCGTGAAACCGTCTCATATGAGTTTTTGTTATATTTTGGAACATTTTGTGGTTGTCTTCTTGATGACAATTCACTAGATAAACTTCTTTACGTCCAATCCGGCGCATTCCCATCACCCTTACAAAAACTGGAGTGAAAGAAATGGCATTTCTACCTGAAACACAAAGATATACTCCGTAACTAACAAAACCGACAGGAAGATCACCCATTCCTGACAACGGCCGTGCATTAATATTTGACTGCTATAATGGGAAACAAGCTCCAACACTATTACATCAGGAACCGTATTACAAATGGAAACCGCGTGACATGAGTCCCTCAGTGCGCAAGGCCCTCCATGAGCATTCGAGAACCTGTAGAGTGTAAACTACGCAGTCGGGACATCTAATGTACACAGCCACAGTCATGCAAACGTATTGAACCACGGTCTTTGCATTGTTCACCAGATACAAGCCAATGAAAGACGGTACTTACAACCCGTGTTCAAAACCCTCTTTGCACCAGAATGATACACAATGGCATATACTAGTATCGAACTTTGCTCCAGGATGCTTCAGTGTACTCGAAGTAACGAAAGAGAACATCAACATGATCTTTCTATGATGAATTCTGGAATCATGCTTCAGTGTACTCAGAAGAAACGAAATGAGAGTGCAAGCGTTCAGCGGCTATCAGCTGAATAGCCTGAATAATCTTTCACCATAAGGATTTCACGGCATAATTTCTTAGGAACTTGTTCCAGTGCTATCCCTTCTTGCCATGCCTGTCCGACCATCACCCCAGGTCCAACATGACGAACGTAGATTACAACCTGGTCATTGAAAGGCCATGGATGTCTGTCTGATATTGAAACTCAGATATTTAGTTTGTATCTTTAATACGACAGTTGAGCACTTAGGTGTAGAGAAAAAGGGCAAAAGGGGTCGTAAGTTGTAATCTCACCAGGTTTGGGGAAGCCTTCAGGAATATCTTGAAGATCAAGAAGTCCATCCCCGAATTCATAAGCTAAATCACAAGGCTGTTCCGTAGGCATTACTTCATGAACTTCTTTTACAGTGAAATAGAGCGGACTGAAAGAAGTTGCAACACGAGCAAGCGTAGATCCACCTGTATTATTATACATCATTTTATAGTCAATAATAAAGAAGAGGCGAACATATACCATATAGGAGTACTTAAATTACCCATTAGATGACTAGTTTACCGATAAGTCTTCCGTAGATTTTTCCATTTGCCCGAAATAAAGCCTGCATTACAAAAAATAATCCTGAAATAAGAATTTATCAAAGCAAAAGATAAAAACCGAAAAGATTAAACTGATCAGAGAAAGCACCTTCTGTAAGTAACTGATCATTGCAAGCCTCATTGGCCCTATTTCAAAATGTCCATCAATCACAGTCGATAATTACTCGTATTTAGAAGCACAATAGTAAAAAAAAAAAAAAAAAAAAAACAACTAGAAATTCACCTCCAATTTTACGGCAGTTCCAGAATTCAAGTGATAAAGCATCGTCTTTGGCAGAGAGCAAATTAGAGGAGCTCATCTCCGCTAATTTAGCATCATCATAACGTGTGCCAGCGGCCTCCCAAGCAGCAGAAATTAGCCTGCATCCCAGAAAGATCACAGCAAGAAAGCGAAAGTAAACACAACCAAAAGCCATCAATCAACCATGTCGCATATAATTTTCTCAAGTTGAAACTTATCAGGGTACCTTGAATTAAAGAGGTACAACAGCCGATGTCTCCTTTCTTCTGGAATCTCGGAAATTTTCTTCCTAGACAGTAAACAGAGACGCAAAAGAAAATAAGAGATCACACGGCTTTACAAATATCAACAAGAAGTTAGGCCAGAAGGACCTACAAGACTACGATAACTCATTGCACAACGAAACTACGAAACCTCAAATTCAAGTAACTCTTAAATAAGGTTGATGTTTCGGCCTTAGTCGGAATTCGAACCTAGCTTCATCCCTACCCACCATTCATACATTTGAAACTAATCAATTATTAAGTTTAAACAATCCCCATTTCAAAAACACAAACAAAGAACTGATCACTCCAACAAACCACAGCTTCTTACACAGAAATGCAATGCTGATTAAAACTAGTATTACACAGAAGATTAAGAAAAAGATGAGTTTTTTTTTTTTTCTTCAAATTAAGCACAGCCAATTAGTACTTGCACTAATCATAACCCGAGCGGATGTCAACTAGCTTAATTGATTGGTAAGGTGTAGGGTTTCAAACCCGTCAACATCATAATCGTCCTGGGAAACGCACAAGTAAGAAAAGAGTGAAATAGTGATAATACCAGAGATAAGAAGCAGGATTATAAGAAGAAGGGTCCAAAGGAATGAGGTCTTTAGGAGGGTCGAGATATGTGACCACATCTTGTTCATCCAAGTATGATTTTTTACCATTAAGTAATATCTCAAAGGGTTTTTCATCCCACGACGACGTCGTTTTCAACGTCCTATCACCATTTACTGCTCTCACTCCTAATTTACCACAAAAGATTAGAAAAGGGAGATTGAACAAAACAATTGAAAATCAATTTGAGACAGTAAATTGAAGAATAGAGGGGAAAGAAGCATAAAGATTGTACCTTTGGTGAAGATATGAGGTGGGTTTTTGAGGAATTGATGGGACGATGAAGAAGAAAGATTGAAATTTTGGGGGTGATTTAGATAATAGTTGCTGGTAGTGGAGCATGAAGCTGAGAATGTTGCTGCCATTCTTTTTTTTTTTTTTTCACTGGCTTGGGTTGAGTCGGTTCACTACTTCACTTGTTAATTACTGTATTTGGGTGGGGTTTTAACGGGGTTTAACCTTTTTGTTACTCCCATCTCCGTCATTTGTTATTTTTTACGAAATATATTAAAGCCTAAAGAATATTAAAATTTGTTTCACAATAAAGTTTAAGGTGAACTAACATTATACTAAGTGCTTTGAAAATTTTGTAACTTAAACATTTGTTTGAATACTATAAAACGTAGAGTAATTTAATAACTTCACATTTTATAAATAATGCATATTTTTTCTAATAAGAATAATATCGGGTGATCAGTGAATGACAGGTGAGATTTAGTTTCATCTATCATCAATTTATTGTCTATTTATTTCGAATTTTGTCCATCATCTTAAATCGGATGAATAAATATTTGATACAGGTGCTAAGTGAATAGAGTAGGTGATATTGTCATCTATAGAGTGATACCAAATTAGTGCATGTTCTTTCGTATCTACCCTTCATGTCATGTGTCTCAACTCTCAAGTACAATGCCAATAAATACCGGCCGGTCAATCTATCTTTTGGTGTAGTTGGGGTTTAGTTAAAGAAGGGCGAACTCGATTTAGTTATATGCATGACGAGTCGGCAGTGCGAAGTGCAGGTTTGTCTAAGTTTAAAACGAATTTACGGTTTGTATAAATGACAAGACCAAGTGGCCTGGATGTGTTTGTACGTTTCCATTATTTAGCCGTGTGGCATTTCGTTAGGAGTTCGGAACCCCGTGTAATCAAGTTGTGCGTTGCGTTACGTTACGTACGGGTATTCTTTTAATTCGTTGATACTTATCTTTCCTAACCGCCGTCTATTTTGTCGTGTAAGGTTGGCATGATTCAATTATTGACAGGAGAGACATGCATGCATTCACATGTAAGGTTATCTCCATTCTTTTCTCTTCTTTGTAGAGATAACTTTCAAACTGCAAAAATTATAGTGTCGGAATTAGAGTGCATTCTTTTAGTCTTATCTTACAAGAAAATTGTGTAACCCGTAACACTATAAAGTATTAGAGTCGATTATTTATGAAGGGGAAAGTGAATCTAGTTCTCCAGAAATCCCAATGAATTCTAGTTCTAGTGTTGTAAAGCAGGTCTCGGAATGCTTCATCAAACCAAAACATATGGTCTCGGAATCCAACCATCCTTATTACTTAACTCCCTATGATCTATCCATGCTCTCATTTCAGTACATTCAAAAGGGTCTCCTTTTCACCGCACCCTCTAACTCTAACTACTCAATCCACAACCTCCTCGAAACTCTCAAGGACTCGCTTTCAATCACCCTCCTCCAATATTACCCTTTGGCAGGCCAGTTATCGGTAGAGCAGATCACAAACGAAGACAAATGCGTGGTGTTTGTGGATTGCAACAAAGGCCCTGGTGCTAAATTTACTCATGCTACTCTTAACGGCTTCACAGTATCAGACACCATTTCGACCTGTTATGTACCCCAAGTGGTTCACGCATTTTTCGACAATGACCGGGCTGTAAATTGTGATGGACACACCCGTCCTTTGTTATCTGTCCAGGTGACAGAGCTCGTGGACGGGGTCTTCATTGGTTCCTCCATAAACCATGCAGTTGCAGACGGGACCTCGTTCTGGCAATTCTGGAACACGTGGTCTCGGATCCACAGAGATCAAGCCCCTGCCCCTGTCTCATACCCTCACCTTCTTACTCAGAAACTCCGCCTTCCGCAAATCACCTTGCCCTGTATGCACCCTGACGAGATTGTATCGCGGTATCAGGCACCACCGCTGAAAGAGAGGTTCTTCCATTTTTCATCTTCGGTAAGTAAAAATAATGGTGAATAGAACTCATATGTTTGTCTCTTCCACTTATGTGTTTGATTAATTCAGGTTATAAGAGGATTGAAATGGAAAGCTAACGAGGAGAGCAGAAGCAACACAATCTCCTCCTTTCAAGCCCTTACAGCATTCGTATGGAAAGCAATTGTGAAAGCCACCTGTAGACCGGCCCACGAGGTTACCAACTGCAGATTAGCAGTCAATAATCGGCCTAGAATAAACCCACCATTGCCCAACCATTATTTTGGGAATTGTGTTAATGTACTCAACGCATCTACTACTGTGAATGAACTCCTGAACGATGAGCTAGGGTGGGTCGCGTCACAATTACAACAATTAGTTGTAAATTATGACAACAGCTGCGTTCGAGATGACCTGAAGCAATGGCTAACATCTCCAGTGTTTTTTCGTCTGGAAATGTTGGATGGTGAGGGGATCACGATGTCGAGCTCACCCAGGTTCGACATGTACAGTAATGAGTTTGGGTTAGGGAAAGCAGTTGCAGTAAGAAGCGGGTCCTCAAATAAGTTTCCAGGGTCAGTGATAGCATACCCAGGTCCTCAAGGGGGAGGAAGCATCGAACTTGAGATATGTCTACCATCTGAGTCGATGAGCGCCTTGGAATTAGATGCAAATTTCATGGCTGCTGCTGCTGCATCATCCAGCCACAACATATATATGCATATGAAGTCATAAAACCTTTTTTCTGCTCTCAACTCAAATAAATATTGGTTTGTTGTTACTTCTGGAAATGTACTCTATAACATTATTCAATATAACTAATTTGGATTTGAATCGAGGGAGTTCTTCATACAACACAGGCAAAAATAATGACAACACGATTATATAAAACAGAAATAACCCAAAATCCAGGGTTTTCAACAAAATAAGACGATTATATATATATTGGTTCATTTTTTTCCGATCTAACTTTCATTTAACATCCAATTTCCGATTCTAACTCATAACACAAGACTTTAAGATTCATACATCGATTGACAGAAATAAGAAGCATAATTGAAGAAAAACACAAATCAAGCCCTCTCGCCTCTAATCCTCCTAGCCAATTGAATATCCTTAGGCATAATGGTAACCCTCTTAGCATGAATCGCACACAGGTTCGTATCCTCAAACAACCCGACCAAATACGCCTCGGCCGCCTCCTGCAACGCCGCAACAGCAGAGCTCTGGAACCGTAAATCGGTCTTGAAATCCTGAGCGATCTCCCGAACCAGCCTCTGGAATGGGAGCTTCCTGATCAGAAGCTCGGTGCTCTTCTGGTACTTTCGGATTTCACGGAGGGCCACCGTTCCAGGGCGGAATCTGTGGGGCTTCTTCACTCCGCCGGTGGCTGGGGCGGATTTACGGGCGGCTTTGGTGGCGAGTTGCTTCCTTGGGGCTTTTCCTCCGGTTGATTTTCGGGCGGTTTGCTTTGTTCGCGCCATTTAGATTTTGAAGTGTTTTGAATTTGGAGTTTTGTGGATTTTTGTAGGGTTTGAAGTGTGTTGAATTTTGAATGAGTGTGAAATGAAATGGTGGGTATATATAGATTTAGGGGTGAAATGCTGAGCGTTGATTGAGGGGTTAGATCGACGGTTAAGGATAGATTTTGGGGGGTGCGTTCACGAATTGTGGTAGTGCAGATCAGTGACATGGCATACTTTCCCGCTCTTGTGAAATTTCATTTTGCGGGTCGCCAGATTTTCAACTTTCGTGTTTGACGAAAGTTTGTTTCCGGTTTTGGTTATGAATCGAATCGTTTGCATTCCTTTTTTTTTTTTTTTTTTTTTTTTTTTTTTTATATACAGCTTTTATGACGAAATTATCCGTTATAAATTTATAACGGGTTAAATATGATCAATTAACATAGAAAAGATAAAATACTACAACAACGCACACAGGTTATCTTTTCTATACAAATGTGGATTATTTGACCCTTTACAACAAAATGACAGATACCTTGTATTTTTTTATTGGAGAGACTTAACGTTGAAAGATACAATGATTATAACCATTTTCACAAATTTAATTAGTTTTTGATGTTTTTATGAGAATACAAGTATTCACTTCTAAATCAGGTCATTCGATTTGATTTTTATCAGTTCAAAGTTATTCAAGTTCAAGTATCATTTGATTACATTTTGTTATGTTTGATTTTGGTTTGATTTGAATTGAACCGGGGTTCTCATAAATTCTAGGTTGATTATATCGAAGGTTCGATCTATTATCCACTACCGATATTACCCACGTAGGAAGCTAAAGTTGGAGCATGGGCCGTGTGTTTTTTAAGAGCGATCAAAGGACACACACATGGGCTTGAACCTTCAAGATTGGTTGTTCAATTGGAGATTTCATAATCACTATGGCAATTGAGCTAAGTACTCACTCAATCCATGATCCAACCTAGTTAGTGTATGGATTAGACTTTCGCCCTTATTGGGTTTGTAATCGTCAAAACTTCGACGCAAATCCAAAAATAAAGAAGGTACGCATCCATTTCTCACAAAATTTTGATCTTTTCAAACGTAAGTTCACTGCATTTTGATACACGCATATCTCCTCCATTGGTCCGAACATTTTGGGAGGACGCGGTATTTGACCTAAGAAATAGACCAGTCGATTTTCGACAAGTCTTGTTCTGAAGTCTCGGATCTACAAAAAACGTGTATTCTACACTATGATTTGAGCTATTCGAAAGGTCCTATCGGGCAACGTCTCGTTTTCTTCCGCTTTTTTTACCACGTTTACGTAGACTCTTCAGGAATTCTCCAGTTCAATTTCAGCCTCATATGACAAATATACGTCCATTTTACACGAGTTTCTGATTTTTAGATGCTTCAAGTTTATCACTTTGCGATTCCCACAGTTCTCTTCCGTTGGTCTATAATTTTTGGAATAACACATTATCTGATCTGACCTTAGGAATATACCTTTCTATTTTCGGCAAGTTTTGTTTTAGGGTCCCGATCTTCAAAAACCATCTATTATACACTACGATTTGAGCATTTCGGGAGGTCCTATCGGGCAACGTATCGTTTTCTTCCGATTTTTCTTGACACCTAGTAAAGTGTCTTGTAAGCTGTCACAACTAACATTTTTTTATCTTAGGTTTTAAAGAATTTAAACTAGATGTTACATACACTAACTAACAACAACTCGTAACGGTATTCATATATAAGACAATTTTACAAATGTCTATTAGTATAAAATCATAAATCAGACGTAAATATTCTTAAAAATATTACTATACTAAGACGACTTTTGAAATATAATGATTCATTATAGAGAATACGTAATTTTATATTTTTTTGATATAATTCATTTGAGTAATTGATTAAGTTTGGATTCTTCGAGTCGGATTGCACCACTACTCCATAATATGTGCTATACATGTGAATGTGATTTCACATTTTTACGTATGAAAAGGGTTTGAAGTGAGGTTGTTTCTGGTAGAATCAGTATGTAGTGGGTTGATGAAGCCTTTCAATATTGTAACTACCACTTCCCGCATTAGTGGGAGCTGATTTCGATTGTTTTTCAACAAACACTCGTCACAGTGCAACTTGGAAATATCGTACAGTAAGTGACAAAAACTCACCGCCAAAATCTTCAAAAGAGTTGTCATTTGGCAATCATACATTATTCTCACGTCAATTACGGAACGTTGAACGGAGCAACAAACGTCACCGAATCAACCCATCACTCTATAATCTTAGATACTTGCGAGTTTGACCTGATCCGAACATGATCTAATTAAATCGATCTGATAAAAATTTATTGCAAATCAAAATTCATTCGGCTTGACTCGATGATAGACTCGTAAGTCGTATGTAAGTTAACCAATACTCCCTCCGTTCCAGTGAATTGTTTGCCTATTCCATATTGGGGCGTCTCAATGAATGGTTTGTCTTTCTATTTTAGGAATGTTTTTTATGTGTAATTTGACTCTTGGCTCCACATATCACCTTCTAATTGGATCTCTTGCCCTTGGTGCCAAAAGCAAAGACAAACAATTCATTGAAACGGAGGGAGTACAATCTTAGTAGGGTGTATTTGAAACATGAGTAGGTCTCCAAGACGAATTATCCGTCTTAAGTTTATAACGGATCAAATAATACTCCAGTTGCATAGATAAGATACTGTTTTTACTCATGCCTAAGTTTTTTGTTTTTATCTTTTTCCAACTATTTGACCCATCATACATAATACATCTATTACGGATATTTTCGTCACCAATATAAAAAAATTACTTTTTAACATAGGTAAGAAATCTAACTGTTTTTCTTTTTGGTTTGGAATAGTAGAAGAAAAAAAATGGAACTAGAAATACCTGAATTATTAGTGAGTTGGTGCATAGAGTACATATTTTGACGACTTGATTATTGACGTTGACACATAACATGCAATTGCACGAGACATGACCAACCACATTATATGTTGGGACATTATTATTATTCAGTAGAAACAATGTTTTTACTCCATCTATTATCAAATGTGTTAGCTAGGAATAAATAATATACACAGTTTTTCATTAACAAAAATGTTGTAGTAATAATTTTATATTTAAATACTTTCTCCGTGATCAATTGTTTGTTTTTATTTTTGACACAAAGATCAAGGAGGTTAATCATGAGGTGACATGTGAAGTAAATATGTGTGGATGAACAAATTACGCATGAAAAACCTTTATATTAGAAAGACAAACAAATAACTGAGACGCCTTAAGATTGAATAGGCAAACAAATGATCGGGATGGATATAGTAATAAAATCACCTCCATTTCCTGTTAATAATTCAAGTACAATCTTTTAAACGATCTAACGATAAAAAAAAATGGAGGGTGTAGAATGAAATAATACTCCAACAGATTGAAAGTATCAAGAACTATACTAGTACTCGATTACTCGTATAGTTGTATCATGTACGGAGTATGAAGTATTATAGACTAATTAAGTGGAACTTTAGCCTTTTAGGTGCATTCATGTAAGACGAAAAACTAAAAAAAGTGAACATGAAATTGGATAAAGTTCCCTCTTTTTTTTTACCTTTATTACGAGAATTTTCTTTATCGTTGCTCTCCTCTGTAACGTGGTATATACGTTGTAAAGTTATACAGTAACAATCAAATATTAACCACATGGTTAGATAAGATAAAAGTAAAATGGATTGAGAATAACAAATACTTTATCTTTATCTACTCATACGAATTATATTTGATCCATCAAAAATTTATAACGAATATACTCATCAATGAATTAGAACTTGTTAACTTTTTAATGGTTAAAGCATTAAACAAGAAAATAATTAAAAAAAGGTTGAATTAGACGGTTGGCAGAGACAACCGCCTCTACTAGACCCGCATCGATCCATCGAAGGGACCCGTGAAACAGTGTTCTGAAACCGGTGGGGACAAATTGAACCAAATAAGATTATCCGGACCAAGGAAAAAATTAAAATGAAGTACTCTGTACGTTGCAAGTTGATGTTAGATCTAGAGCTATAGCTAGCTCACCCACACCCACACCCACATGCATGCTGCATGAATCATGATGCAGCCTCTTTAATTCAATGCTCTAGCACTCTTCTAGCTACTTTCACTTTGAACTTCTTCTCATCTTACAGTAAATAAGAATATTGGTCGGAGGAATTCCCGAATATACCCAAGAGTAACTGATCTGTGTAAGTTTCCTTGTGATGGATCCGTCATAAATCGATGATATGTGTCAATGTGTCATATTATTACGTTGTCTAATAAGATAAATCTAGGGATGACGTAGAAAAGTGTGTGTCAAAAACAAGATTTGATGTATGTGTTGTTAGAGGCCAATATTAGCTCACACCATACGTATACACTTGTATATACTCGTGATTAGTTGTTGATATGAGACTGTCACCTACAAGTATTAATGTACAACACTGCAACACAGTAGTAATACAGGCTCGGCTAGTGTGCATTGTTTGAGTTTAGGAAATTAGATTTTAGGGAAAACCTTAGCTAATGTGTATGTCTCCTCTAGCTTATATATATGGGATTCCAAATGATCGACGAAATGGTTTAAATTGCTCTAGGTCTTAGTTTTAATAAGGATTATAACCAACTAATGGACCTCAACCATCGCCTTAAGTTTTTGATTGAGTTGGTTCCGTAACATGGTATCAGAGTTGATTCAGATGATTGACGTACATAATAATTTGATTTACTCAACTTATTTTATGATATATACCCTTTAAAATACACGTCCAAATAATAACTGATAATGCACGTCCTTGATCTCTTTTCATATGAAGTTTTGAACTAAGAATTATCTAAACTACTTAATGGAAAATTGTCTCTAACAATACATGGATTTTTATGATTATAAATTAAGTAAAGTGTGGCGTGAGGGGCGGGTTAGGAAGAGGAGAATGTGCCAAGGAGAAAGAGGTAGTAGACAGTAGACAATGCAAAGATCCACAGAAACACAGTTGCTAGAAGTCGCTGCCATGCTGCATCATACAAAGCTGGACTCACCTCATCATGTCTTCCATACTTTTCCACACTTAACCTACTTATATGGGTTTCTAACACAAAAATTAGGAAGATACAATCTCCATAATTTTATTAACGTTAACGAAAGACCTTTCATATAATGATGAATCCTACCGTACTTTTTTTACTTATATTTCTCGCTAACTTAATAAGAGACGGTCAGACCAACTCTTGATACATCTCATGTACATGCTCAACTCAATTGTTTGACTTAACACTTGAGACATTTCATGTTGACATCACATTAGTTATGGGTGAGTTTTTGGTAACAAGGTTTGAAAACTAATTACTTGTTGGATACTCCGTTTACCTCACTTTTATCATACCTAGGGGTGCTGACAAGGCGAGTTGAACCCCAACTTGACGTTGCTCAGTTTATGCTCTTTAAGCAAAACTCGAGCTCAAGTTTATCCGATCTTGAAAAAATTACTGTATTATTTTGTCCTATCTAATCATGTAGGTGATATTTTATATGGATATTCTATATGGTACCCTTGTATTTTTTCTTTTTCTATGCGGTACCCCTCCTTTTAGTCAAAATAATTTCGACTTGCGATAACTTATGGACACGGATTCCAAAAATGACGATATTTTCGCTAAAATCATTGTCTTTAGAAGATCCTTGATTTGAGATTTGATTTTTTGCAATTTCGAAACTTGTACTACGAGTTATGCTCAGTCAAATACTTGCAAACGAATAAACTTTGACCGACCGTAACTCTCTTTCCCGAGTTCCGAAAGTGATGATTTTTTTCCAAACGGATCGTTTTTAAGAGATTTTCAGTTTAAAGTTAAAATCGTCTCTTTTGGAATTCATAGCTAAGAGTTATCGTAAATCAAAGATATTTTAAGCAAAATGAGGGGTACCATGTAGAATATCGAAAAACACGAGGACACCATGTAGAATATCCCTATTTTATAATTTTATGACGAATATATAACACCGTATATATAATCATTAATCAGCCCAGCTCATCATATCATATGAAAGAGATAGATGAGTTGTATTTTCACATCCAAATAAAAGGACAAAATATGACCAATATTATATGATGAACACGTACAAAGTTTGAATAGTACTCTTACTCCTACTACCAGTATTAATACCAGCCGACACAGTGCACTACTTAACCAATCATTGCTTCTCTAAACAATCATTTTTACCATTAATTACACTATTAACACATGATTAATCTAATCTTAATTTACCACTCCTCCTAGTACGAGTAGTATTTATGCCTCACTAATACATTAATTAGTTGCATGATTGATTAGATTAGTGGCACACCCCATGATCCACCTATTTAGGATCCTACTAAACCTCGACCCCTCGAGTTTCAGATCCAATAACAACATTACCCCAGTGCCACACCAGAAGTCCATAACACTCGTAAATTGCCGAGTAATGGGGAATAATTTCTTTTGTAAGACGGTCTTACATGGTAAAAGGCAGGAAGGAAGTACAAGTTAACAAATGTGGAGTAGTAGTAGACAGTAGTAGTTGAAAATAATTGAGCAATGCTCAGAATATATACTGACTGTCATTTAAAGACTTGAAGAAGTACAATCCTCATGTAGGGATGGATAGGTATGCCAACATTGGCAACAACAAATAACAAACTCCACTGTGTTTCATCATAAACTAACCAAAATAAATTCAATTTACCCTATGTAATTTTCACCAACCTTCTTAATTATTATAACAGCAAAATTCACAGAACTATTAGTGACAATTAAATGATAATAGTAATAGTAGTAATATCTATGTAGGTGGAAAAAATAAATTATTTAAAGGAAAATAAATTAAAAGCGGTTTCTGTAGGAGAAAATGATTCTCGGACGAATTTTATTCGTCTGAACCATTATTTCTGTACCCGTTAGCTCTATTCTTCTTGATACGAGACAGTCTTGAGGTTAGACGGTCCAAATTACACGTCGCAGTGATATTTTCCATTTTCCAATTCAGTTGTATGGAAAAGTGAGACGGTCTAACAGGAAGACAGGCACGTATCGTTACTCAGCTCATCTGTTCTCCAATCAAATCGAGACCAACGAGGAGGAAAGTGATACCTTGGAATAAAAGGAAGTAGAAATGCACACCTTGTGCAGATAACAGGCTTCTTAGTGCAGCAGTGAGCAATAAGAAAGCTAATGCAAGTTCTTTCCTGTATATTT
The DNA here is from genome assembly GCA_958450325.1 of Agrostemma githago. NCBI lineage: Eukaryota > Viridiplantae > Streptophyta > Magnoliopsida > Caryophyllales > Caryophyllaceae > Agrostemma > Agrostemma githago. Next base: position 3,426,401 of record OY288239.1, read on the forward strand.
TGTTCATTTTCCGCTTCCCTGGTTTTGGAGCAGCCTCTTGTTGCTCCTTCAGTTTGGTTAGCTCGGACAGGCCGCTGTCTGAGGACCCTCGGTATAATTGTGTTTGATTCATCGCCTTTTTTGTTTCCCTTTCTTCCAAGGCTAAGAGGTCGGTTTCTGAGGCTCGTCCTGCTTTTTTGGTGACAATCCATTCGTATGAGCTACCGAGTTGGAATAACCCGGATATCATTGCGTTGAATTTAGTCACTGACATTGTGTTTTCGAAGAGGAGGTAAGGGATGATGAAAGGGAATGATCCTGGCGACGGGAGTACGTTTAGGAATGACATGAAGACGGGTATGTAGCATATGACCCATAGTGGTAGTTCGGCTTCAGGGACAAACATGGTCAAGGGAAGAATAATGCAAAACAATGTGAAGGAATAGAATGGGAGGATAAGTTTTCTTAGAAGGAAGAATAGTAGGATTAGGTTCGATTTCTTCCAAAATGGTATCTGCAGGAAAACAAAACGACGATTTCACAATTAATGTACAAAAAAACTTGAATGTTTTTTTTTAACATTGACGAAAATAAACTCCAAGTTACCTTGGAGGATATGATGGCTGGTAGGCATAAACGGAAGAGCTGCATCGGACCAGAATGCCAGCGATGCTGCTGTTTTCTGTATGCTTCATAAGATTCAGGAACTTCACACAGGACCTAAAATTATGTCTGAATGTTAACATTTCATGTTTTCCTGGCAGTTTTTCAAGTATGAAGAGTAAAACTAGTTTTTTCACCCGTGCAAACGCACGAGACGTGTTTGTTTTATGTTGAGAAGAATTTATATCCCCTTTGTTCTAGCCTCGAAGTGTTCTATAGTCTCGAAGAAGTCTGGGACAATTTTTGGGGTTTTATTAATATTTATGTTTGGGTTTTATTAATATTTATAATAGACGTAAATTAGATCTTTAAATCGTTAATTACTTGTTTAATTATCATTTGTCTAAATATTTTTTAAACTTATGCAAATGATTAAATTTAGTGTTAAATAATTGTTTAAGTATCGTTTACGTCATGATCGTTTAATTGTAAAATGTTAATTATGTGTCTTATTATTGTTAATCTCATTCATTACCGTCGTTGGTTATCAATTGATATTTTTTCGCTTAAATTGTTAACATTGTTAGTTATGTGTTTAATTATCGTTATCGTCTTTATTATTAAGTTAAAAAATATATTGGAAACTAATTAGGAGGGAAGGGTATAAATGTCATTTGTGTAATTAATGTCGTCATTCTAAAAGCAATATGCTAAATTCTAAATTTTGGTATTTTATAATTAGAATAAGTTAAAAAATATTTTTATAGGAACATATTATCTTTTGATTATATTTATAGATAAAAATACAAAGATATTTCGAAGTCACCAACGGTTAATCTTCCGTAGCGATAAATAATATTACTCTTCAATAATGAATCACACTTATTATCAAATGAATTTTTTTCTAAAACAAAAAACCAAACACCTTCATTTAGTAGATTAAAGATTGACTTGTAGTGATGCCACGTGTCGGCTTGTAGTGATGCCACGTGTCGACTTATTAGAAAGGGAACTTCTTAGTTTGCCTTTTTATATTATTATATAGATTGTGAGATTTACCCGAACATCATTGAGGTAAATGAACTTCCAGCCGTTAAGATGAGCACGGACAGCGATGTCCATGTCCTCAACAGTAGTCCTCTCTAACCAACCACCAGAATTCTCAAGAGCTTCGATTCTCCAAACTCCTGCAGTCCCGTTGAATCCAAAGAAGTTGAGGAAAACTCCATTAACCTGCTGCTCCACCTCAAAGTGAAAGCAAAGGTTAACGTTTTGAAGTCGTGTCAGCAAGTTCTCGTCTTTGTTCACAAAAGACCACCTTGCCTGAACCAATCCAAGCTCAGGATTACCCTGCAAAACACAAGACACTCAACATTTGGCAATCCAATTACATAATTGTAGATTCTGAATTTTGAGAGGCACCTTGAAATGGGGGACAGTAAGCTTAAGGAAATCAGGGTTAGGCTGGAAATCGGCATCAAAGATGGCGACAAATTCATAGTCTTTGACATAATCACAGTTCATTGCAGATTTCAGATTCCCAGCTTTGTAACCTGTTCTAACAACACGATGGCGGTAGATAATGTTGACACCCTTTTGGCTCCACCTTGAGACTTCATTCTTTATCAACCATTGTATACTTTCATCATCAGAATCATCCAAAACTTGAATCAAAATTCTATCTTTTGGCCAATCAAGTTGACAAACAGCTGATATCGATGTTTCATACACCTATATCACATCACAAATCATACAATCATTCAAACCCCGAAATCACCAAATTTTCTGAATTTCTCAACATTCATACAAATTAAAAGTTACTAGGAGTATTTTAATCAAATATTAAGATGATCAAGGATTAAAAAGAGCATAAAAGTTACCTCCTTTTCATTACACATAGGAATCTGAACCAAAACCATAGGGTAATTGCATCCAGGATTTTCAGGATCATCAGACTGAAAAGGTTCACCTTCAAATCTAGGCTTAATTTTCCAAACTTTGATCCAAAAACACCCCAAACAAAGCACCAATCTATCAAAAGACTGAATCATGAACAAAACCACACAAAAGGTTGAAAGAGACTGAATCCAAGGAGCAATAAACCCGACACGAAACCGGAGATAACCCACATACACCTCATGAAACAAACCCTGAATCTCAACAGTTTGAGGGATGTGCAGGTAATGCCACCCATTGAAGTGAGCAACCAACTCAAAACACAGGAATGCAAGTGCAGTAATTAAAAACCCAAGAATTACCCTATATAACACCCTACTTTTACTAGATTTATCATTCTCCATAGTAACACCTTGCCTAAAAATCAATCTTTTTTTTACTGTGTTGAGCAATGACCAAACCCCATTACCAAGCCAAGCAAGACAACCAGCTGCTCTATGAGCCCTAAGCATCAAAACCCAGGTAAATTGCTTTGCATTTTTACCCCTATCTTTATCCATTGCCCTAAACCCTGAATCTGGTGACTCCATTTCTAACAGTGAATAATTTGGATTCTCCATTTTTACTATCACTGGTGTTCCCCCCTTTCTTGCTTCCTTTGCCCACCATTTACTCATATCAATCCCAGGAGCCATTCCTACTACTGTAATTTTTTTTTTACTGGGTAGCTAAAATTACAGTAAAGAACCAAACTTTATGTGAAAAAAATGAAATCCCAGATCCCAAGATGATGAATTTTCACTCCCCAATTACAATTTCACCCATATATGTGCAATTATATGTGCAAAAACTTCACTTTGAAGAATACCCAAATGACAATAAATACTACAAAAAATATTTTATTCTTTTTTTTTTTTAAAAAAAAACACACAGAATTACAGAAATCTAGAAAAATAAAAGGATAAAACCTTACTTTCAAGCTACTAACATTCTATTCTCAAATTCATACAAAGTAGTATAAATAAAGTAGCAGAAAAAAGGAGGGGATATGATATGATATGAGATAACAGAGAGATGTAGTTGTAAAGAGAAGGGGGAAAGGAGAAGAATAGAGTTTGTGTTAATGCTAGGCTAGCTCTCTTAAAAGCTTGAAGAAGGGAGTATATAATGTAGGAGTATAAGAAAGAGGAGGAAGCAAGGAGAATGTTAACAACATAGACAAATTAATTAGGGATTTTCTACGCGATATCTTCGTATTTTTAATTATTTTTTTATATGACACATTTTTATAATCAGTATCCCTTATTTTTAGTGTATTTTCCTTATTCTTGATGATGTTTTTCCATCTTTTTTTTTTATTTTCCTTTTCCGTTGGTTGAGTTGCTTTAACGATGCTTGTTTATGTGATTATAAAAGTGTCACAGTATTATATAGAAAAACTAAAAACACGGGTTACTAGGTAAAAAAATCTTACTTTCTCTGTATCTATATGTTCGTCTATTTTCAATATAATACTCACATATACGGAGTACTCTCTCCGGTTCTTTGGAATTACAACACTTTATATGATCTATGAGGTATATTTTAATCAGATGTTACAATTTCAAAAAAATAGAGAAAATATTAAACAAAGTGAACGAACATATAGATACGAACTAGGGATGGCAACGGACCGGATCCGGTCCGGATCCGACGGATCCCAAAAATGTAGATCAAGATCAAGATCCAGATCCGGATCGGATCCGCGGATCCAATTTTTTACTTAAATTCTACAAATTTTTTAATTAATACGTATTTACGACCATATTAATTTTCATAATTTTACAAATAAAATCGAATATAAAGATTCATAATCAAATATTAATAAACTAATAGAAAAAAAAATAGAAATACCCAAAAAAACACAAATTAAAGTACTAAGTTTTTTATTATTGTTAATTTTTTAATAAAACGGATTTGCGGATCCGGATCCGGATTTACTTATTAAGATCCAGATCCGGATCCGTTTAAAGATAGCGGATCCGGATCCGGATCCATATCCAACGGATCTCAAAATTTAGGATCCATATCCGATCCGTGCGGATCCGAATCTTGCGGATCCGGATCGAATCCCGGATCCGTTGCCATCCCTAATACGAACAGAGTATTAATTAAATTATTTTACTGTTAAAGGAGGTGAGAAGTGAGAAGATTGTTTTGTTGTAGCAAGGTATAGAATTAGAAAAATGAATATAATTTGCAAAAGATGGAAAGGGTAAATAGGGTCAAATGGGTTACTTAAAATGAAACTAATCCAACGTTCATACCATGTTTTCCATGATATTTCCTTTAACACACGATTATTTAACGTTTTAGGATGATTACGACTTGAGATTTTGGATTCTATGCATGGTGGGGGGATTATATTAGAATAAAGGGAAAAAGGACTAATAAGATTAGGTTAGCCCTGTTGGGTAAATAATATCCCGACTTTCTATTTTGTTTTCAACCTCCGTTTTCAATTCGTTTGTTTTTGTTCCTTATTTTTTTAGGTATTCATCTACTCCCTCCGTCCCTAAAAGATTGTCTCATTTCTCTATTATATGTGAGGAGTATTTTAATGAAACGGGACAATCTTAGTGGGACGGAGGTAGTATAATCTAGATTTACCCTTACATTTTTCTCTCTCTCATCCTGACGAAATCAGGTTAAACAAGTTGGTTATAATTAATCGGTCGTTTTATCAATGAGTTTGACTAATAGGTACAATTAGCTTATTTTGTTAATGTCGTTTGTTAATCATCGGATTCAAATTGATAGGTGTTTCATTGTTATTTTTTTTTAAATGACTAATTAATATAAGACTGAGTCAAATGTGGAGAGCATAAGTATATATCCTCCAGGTTAGAAAAGCCAATTTATATATACTCTTGATTTACTAATAGAATATGTCGAGGGTATCATATATTGTACTCGAATTTACTACTCGTATTTCAATACATTGTTTAACAAAAATCTATAATAAGCATATTAGTTGGTCAAACATGCTACAAGTCCTTATTCTCTCAATGCGTTGAAAAATTTCTAATCTGTCGTTCACTGAACACCCCCATTGTCATTGTTTTAGTGTACATTTGACAGTGAGAATGTGGGTTTCTAAAGCTTGAAGGCATTGCCTTGTAACTTGTAAGGGGTAAGTAGGTAAATGTAGATAGATCTAGCCAAAAATGTGGATAAATTTGATCCGACTTGACCTACACTTCCATTCTCGTTTTTGGTCGCCCAACATAGTTTGACAATTGTCTTGGGTCGAATTAAGCCGCATTGTTTTGGCCGAATCCACTCGGTCCACTAAAAAAAAAAAAAAAAAAACCTCCTAATGCATATTAGGGTTGGGTCCGGACCAAGTTAGGCCAGAACCAACTCACGAAAATGGGTAAAGAATTAAAGATAGATTTTAAATTGGTATGTATAACTCGACCTACATTTAACCAAACCCGTATTTTAACTTAACCCGTGATCGAATCTTCCACTCTCACCCATTTTCCATGTTTATCTGTTACCAAGGATCCTCTTCATTTCCCTCTCTAATACATTAATTTTGTATCTATCTCATCCTCCACCTCTTTAGTTTATGATCTTTTGAAAATTGAATCAAAATCGTTAAAAGGGAACAGGTAAGAGAGGAAATGGAGATTATGATTTGCCGATAAGAAGATGGAGGCATGATTCCGAGGAAAGTAAAGAAAAGGACAAAAGAAGATTGAAATTAAAAGGAGATATTGCGATTTTGGGAGACAAGTTTAACAAAACGACACAGTATTGATCGGAATTGGGTGTTAGATGCGCTTGACCGAGTTATGCTTATGCGTGTCTTTAATTTGTCAAATGTCACGTCCCTCATTTTTGCATGTGCGCTTTCTAATATTTTACTGTTATTTTATCCTTTTGGGTCTCTCGCTCCATCGTAACTGCTAAAGCTGTGACGGCAGTATTGGTCCGTATTAATTGAATACGTTTTTTAGTTTGTGAGTGAGTCAAACGGTTTGATTCGATTTTGTAAAGCCTAGTTTGATCAAGCTTGATTTGTGTACGGTTTGAGTTTTAAATTATATAGGGTCAAACGTTTACTTGAAATTTGACCTAAATCAAGCCAAATATTCGGTTCGAGTCCTTCCTGCACAAATACTCATGCCAATACTCGACCCAATTTAACCCACCACACACGTGACTATGTATATAATGCTGCCTAAACCTAATATTCGAAGTGACATGCATGTGTGAGTATAAAACCTGTTAGTCATAATTTGCTCATAAAATCAGTTTATACTACTCGTAATTGCTATAGAGGATTTACATTCGCTCAAAAGAATCGATCTTACATCTTAGGTACGTAATGATCGTAACCCTATTCAGTGCCTACTATACATATGGACCATATGATTATCCTTGAACAACTACGTTTATGAACATGTCATGTCCAGGGGCGGATTTGGGCTTAGGCTACTCGGGCTTTAGCCCGAGTAGGATTCAGGTTAAATAATAATTAGTGCAGACTAATACATGAGTAGTCAGTTGCGCAGATGGTAATGGATGGAGTTTGTGGTTCTGATGGTCAAGGGTTCGGAACCCATTGGAGTTGGTTTTTTACTTTATTTTAATTTTTGTGGACAAGAAGCTAATTAGCTAATCTATCAATCTAGATTATGTTTCTTATTGCTAGTAGTATTACTCCTCCTCATTTTATCGACTCACAATTTCTTTAAGATTGTCTTCTATCTATGTTCAACTCTCCTAAACTACATTATTTATTTATAATATGAATTTTATGATGCTAATATAGATATATTGAAGCCAAATAATTAGTGAATCCGAGGGTGCAAAGTTTGATGATTGTAAAAAAAGTTATGTAAACATTTTTATGTGTTACTCCGTGCAATAGTGCATGACATATTTCTTCATGCTAGATCGATTAAGCTTATCAATGAAATCGTTAACTCAATGTCAAGGACTACTTTTTTTTTTCCGGTAATAAGATAGTCTTTGGATATAGCCCCAGTAACAATTCATTCCTGGGTCCGCCCCTGGTCATGTCCTGCTTGTATGATAGATAACGTGTAACCATAATACGACTATACGTCTAGATGAGAGTGAATCTTTTATTCTAGATCTACATTGAGGTCACATTGGATTGTGATAACTTCAATACAAGTCGTATGTATTTTGTGATAGTATTTAGATTTGTTCTAGGATCAATATACTACAATTATACTGTATCATTTTCTTAATCGTAAATAATTCTTAATTTATTTGTTCTTCAGTCACACGATACAACATCCAGAAATAAGAGCCATTGGGTTGGAAATAAATGATAAGTGGAAGGAACATGGAATTTTCAAGGCAGGTGTAAGTGTAAGTGTAAGTGTAAGTGTAAGTGTGTTAGTTCAAGTGAATGGTAAATGGTATCAACAGATCGAGAGATATATGAGGAATGAAACATAAATGAAGCAAGTGAGTGAGTATTCCACCGACAGCACACCTCAGGCTCAGACCCAAACTCACGTTCTCCATACACTAAAAAGTGAGGCAATCCCTCCCTTGGCAGTTGCCCCGAATTGTGACCCAATTTTCCCTTTCAACTATTAATACCCATGTGCTTCTGGTTTCATCCTCCTTCTCTTGTCTAATTCTTGAATTAAAGCATATACTGAATCTTTTTATGCAAAATAGGACTATATGATACTATTGAGGATTTGTGATGAATTGTACGGACTTCCTTTGAACATGATCTGATTAAATTGTTATAGATGTTAATTATTAATGCATGTAACGGGTGTTTGTGTTTTTCAAGTTCGCTAACTTGATTGTTCATGAGGTAAAGAAATATTGACATAGATCGAGCCTTGTTTTTCTTGTTCTCGCACATATATAAACCTCTAATTTATGCAAGTTCAAGATCGATGAGAACATTGATGATTATTGGCTAAGATTAAGGTAACTAGAATATATATCATACGAAGTACATTATGTTATTTATTGATGACTTAATTATATTTAGTTTAGATGATGCATATAGAGATTCTAGAAAGGCAAAAGTTTATATGATTATATCACTAGTTCATTGATCTTTAATATTTTGAAACTTTTTCATGATTTAATCATATTTGATCATTATTAACGAAAAAAAATATTCCGTATAAAAGTCCAAGTTAATGTTATGAGAATAACTAATTGTACCAATTTAAAATGTCCAAGGGTGATACTCAATGATGTGGGTTATTAACTAATTGATCAATAGATTTGATCTATTATTATTTTTATTTATTTTTATTAAAACTTTATTGACATCAAATCAAATTACAAGAAGGTAGTGGGTAGCTGAGATAATACTATCTGGACATCCACCCTCGGCTATCCACTAACTTAGCAATAACAAAGATAAGTTTAGTAAAAAATAAAAGCAGCTGCGCGAACCCAACATCATGAGAGAAAGAATTTCTTATTCCGTTTGAGCTAGGCAGCGCAATAGCCTCTGTGGCTAGCTCCCCCAGCAAATTAAAGAAAAAGGAGAAAGGTAGGAACCTATAACCAATCATTGCACACAAATCCCGATACTTGGCTCACTTACACTGAGTAATATCAACGACTACGCGATCAAGCAGAAAAATAAGACATCTCATACTGAATCAAAAGGGAATACCCCTCAGATCAACGCATACATCTCGCCCCCTATCCCAGGAATAAAGTAACAAATCCGCTGGACGTAGGGGCTTGTCATGCCAATCAACCAAACCGACATCTACGTTCTTACTGAAAATAAAACCAGATCAAATTCTTATTATTATTAAAAAAATGTCATTCTTGATCTCTATACATGTTTTCGATAATAATGAGCCAAATCTTAAATTTATGAATTAGAGTAGACATTAAATCTTCTTTTAAGTAAAATTACTTGTATATAATTTCACAAATTAAAAATAATATCCCTATCTACATTAAATCAATAACTACTTAATCTATTGAACAACAAATGATCAAAATTGAATTGTGGGCTCACAACATTTGCCTCAACACTTAAAATAGTAAATTTGTTAAATGATGGTGGGAGCCTAAACAACCCAAGCATGGTGCATCAATATGAGAAAACACAAATATACGAGTGCTGTTTTTCGTCGTCGACATTTCAGCCACGTCGTCGGCGCTTTTTAAAGTAAAAGACGATCTTGCCCTTGCCTTACCCTTGCCTTAATTAGATTAGTTAACTAATGTTATGTAATTTTAGAAGTTAGATTAGTTATTGAAACTCGTTAATGAAGCGGTTTTTTAATTTTTCAAACCGTTCCGTTATTATCTTGTCCTTATTATATATCCACTCAAACTCCACTCACCATATTTAATTTAATTTTCTCTCACTTAAAAAAAGCGTCTTTTCTTTAGAGAAACCCGACTTTTCTAGAAACCCGACTTTTCTAGAAATTAGGTTGTCGGCGATTTTTAATGTGAAAAGACAACAACGTCCTTCCCTAATTACATTCACTAACTTTGTTAATGAAATTAAAAAGTTTAATCATGTTAATGAAACTCGATAATAAAACGTTTTTTTTTTTTGAAAACCGTCATTTTATTATGTTACGGATTATGTTATATTATATATCCTCCCCCATCCACAACAACACTAATATTATTAATAATATTAAAATTGTATTAATAGGCGATTTTAGGAGGTTTTAGAATCAAATATAGATAATAGTTTAGTAGGATTTATCAACAATGTTCAGTTGGTTTAGTGGTGAAGAGGCTTATTTTTGTTCAAGAGGTTGTGGGTTCGAGCCTTACTAATTACAAATTTTTAGACGCGAAATTCATGCTTCTAGGGGACCCCCCAGACGCGGTTTTTCGGCGTCGAGGTCTGTTTCCAGACCCAGTTCGCGAAAAATCGACCCCCCAGACGCGGATTTTCAGCGTCCAGGGGACCCCCTAGATGCGAAATTCATGCGTCTGAGGGGCCTCCTAGACGCGAAATTCATGCGTTTGGGGGGCCCCTCAGACGCATGAATTTCGCGTCTCGGAGGCCCCTCAGACGCATGAATTTCGCGTCTGAGGGGCCTCTTAGACGAGAAATTCATGCGTCTAGGGGACCCCCCAGACGTGGTTTTCCGGCGTCGAGGTCTGTTTCCAGATCCAATTCGCGAAAAATCGAGCCCCATTTCGATTATAATTAATACTATTAGATTGATAGTTTAGGTTCCTCATAGCTAATTTGGGTGTGATATATACCCTAATTGAGTAGTTATTGTTTTCTATATTCGATTTTTGGTATCGATTTGGCTGATGGTGGGATCGATTTCAGCGAAATATAAATTTCCTAAACATATTCCCGGGATACATTGAGACACGTGTCTCGGAGACCGTTCAATAGTCCAAAAACCGACATTTCATATTAGTCGGGAATATATTTGTTACGTTAGTTAAGAAACTTAATTAAATTCATTAGAATATATTACATAAGGGTAAAAGAGTTACGTTGAGACACGTGCCTCAAAAACCGTTCAAGAGTACAAAAACCGTAATTTTAATTTACTCGGAAATATTAATTACATTAATTAACAAACTTAATTAATATCATTAATCATAATTAGGGGAAGGGTAAAAGAGTAAAATTCACGTATAAAGCGCCGACGACGTGGCTGAAATGTCGACGACGAAATGTAGTAGGGAAATATACATACACTTAAATCTTACTCGTACTATTGATTTTTCTATATATATAAACCTCTCATTTAAAGGGTGTGACAACTTAAAAGGTACTTTGAGGTTGTTCATGTCGTTTTAAAAGCATGAATTCTAAGTAACATTATTGTTAATGGAGCTCTGGAAGCTCTTATTCTACATTCATAGTGCAAAAATGGAAATATATTTTTACAAGTATTCACAAATTATAATAGTACGAGATCTTTTGGAAAGAAGAAGTCCAATGGTAAAGTTGTGGCGGTCCAATATGACATATTAAGAAAGTGAATGCGGACTCAGTCTACTGTATATTAGAAACAGTGATTGAGAAGTTGGGTATGCAAATGTATGTAGCATCTAGCACGGTCCCCGATACATGATGTGTGAGTTAAGGGGAGGTAGGTTCTCCAAACTTGGGGGAGCTTGAGATGATATGCCAATAAATTGAGGTTGTACACTTGTACGGTATGATCGAGTTCTTCATTGAGGTCATAACGATATATATGGCCTTAGGTTTGAGGGGAGAATGTTTAGGGTGCAAAAATCCTTATCTCAAATCGGTGGTATAAAGATGGAAGGGTATATTTATTATAAGTCTCCCCAAACTATAGTAGTATGAAGTTTTTTGCGAAGCGCAAAAGTAATCTGTGGGGGCTTCGTCCAAGGCGGACAATATCATACTATTATGAACAATGAACATCGACTCATAAATTTACGTACTTATAAGTTATGATAATGTTAAAATTATAATTTCGAAGCCATCAAAATATTAAAAAAAAAAAAATAGTTTCAATCAACGTACTTTACAAATTTTTTTTTTTTATTTTTTTTTTGCCAGCTGGAAAATAAACAAATTTTGTTACTCGTATTTCTTTGTTGCCATATGGAGGGTAATTAATTAAATGTACATATGATTAATATATACTCCGTATGTTATTACTAATTGTCTTGATTGTGATATTTGAAAGCTTCCCATCTTTATTGAAGTGGTCCAATAAAATTATACTCCGTATAATCTAACCCAAATTATATAGTGAAATGACGAGCAAATTTTTATTTATTTATTACTATTTATTAATTGAGTGATCTTTTTATACGGAGTACAAAAAAACATGTTTCTATTCCAGATAAAAACCATTGATTATATAAGCATTAAATTAATGAAGACCTAAGAATTGACTCAAGTCAATACAAAGAGGAAAGAATTTACCAATTTAAAAGGGCTAGTTTGTTTATCATCACTACTCGATTTGAGTTAATCCATTTTAACCATAGACATACAACGGTTGCATGTACAACTAACGAGTCACATTTTACGTCATTATTAAAGTAAAATTCGATGGAATTGATTGACTACTCAACCAGTAGTAACTCGTAGATAGCTCAATAAAATAAACGCACAATTCAGAAAAATCGATAACTTATACTCGTAAGTCAATAAAATCAACAACTATACTGAAGTAGTCAATATGTATATCCCGATCCGAACGAATGTATCGTAATAAAGTTAATGTCTAGATAATCCAAGCCATAAAACCCTCCTACTTATCCCACTAATATAATGGTCGTGTATGTTAGGTAGAAAATGATTATACATTTGATATTATGTTCATCATAATAATGTACACTTTTTTAAAGGTATGTACTCTAATAATGTGCTACTATTATATATACGTAAGCTAAAGCAAAAAGAATATGTAAGTAAAATGAATGATTATTTACTGCTAATGATGTGATTAAGCATTACCAAAGTACCAAATAATCAGTCACCATAATTATTTAGTGGTCATGTACTGTAAAATATATGTAAAAATAATTAACAATTGAGATTAATCTTATTTATTTATTTGCAAAAAGTGGAGGTATAAAGAGTGGTAAGCCAAGTCCTTGATTGCGGAACTCTAGAGTATTTTTTTAGGATGCCCTTTACTATGCACTTTCAAAACCATGCACTCCTATACTAAATCTTTAATCTATTTATCCCAAGTACAAAAAATATAATTTATTTTTCATAATATATACTCACTGAATATACGTTAATATGTTAGATAAAGTAAAAATCACAATGATATATATTATCACCAGAAATTATATAATATTTACTCATACTAACAACAACATTATGATTCTTGTTTTACTTGTTGAACCCATATTAAAAAAACGTCTTCAAACTTAAAATTTGCGCTACTACTAAATGTCGTCCGGCGTTGAATTTTGGGACGACAAACTACTCACTACACGTCTTCAAACTTGCTTTGCGCATAATTAGGGGGAATACGGATATTCTTTGTTTTTACATGGAGGAGTACCTTTATTTGAGTTTGACAACTCTTTTTTTTTTTTTTTGTGGCATAATAATAATGTTTGATCATGTTTTGGATTTGTCCATTCGTTTCACGATATGATTCACGCTTTCTATTCTGAACCGTCTTATAATAAGGTTTACTGTTTACACATGCTACGTAACTTTGTTTTCTTTCTGCTGATTTTTATGATAAATGTAAGTTGTGACACCACCGCATATTTTTCGGTTTTTATTTTTCACCGCATGTTCTTGTCATCCTTAATTCTTGTGTCAGAGAAGAGAAAATGTGAACCTTATTCAAAGGCAAAGGGAGTTCGGAGTATTAATTTGTTCGAGATTCAATGTTCTAATTCGTTAATTGTATGTGAATTGATTATGTGAAAAAGACATGCTTGCTTTAGTTGATTTTGATCAAATACCTAAACTGATTTGGTGTATGTTTTGATGTTGTCAAATTTCTAGCCCACTTACATGCGTGCAAATTAAACTTTCGGTTCTACCGTCGGATGATTGACCTGACCCCCCAATCACATTTTTTTTTATGGGTCAGACGACTCAAACTATCTTTCTACGACCTAGGATCAGGGTCGTCGTCACTCGGGGGCAGAGCTGGTTGACTAAATCAACCTAATTTGAACCTAGAAACCGGAAAGGGTCAGCCCGTGCCCGTTGGGTTGGCTTGCTTGGCCAGGTCGTCTACATACAGTACTACAGCATAACACTACACATGCCATTGTACACATAATGAGCTGTTACGATAGTTCTAAACTTCTAACACAGTACAGTACACAAAGAAGGATCCTACCTTCCTAAGTCTTTGAACAAAATTATTTATATTCCGATTTCCTGATTCTATAAATCTGAGATTTATATTTACATTTTTATACCCATTATTTTCGTTACGTATCTTAATAATTAATTGTTGTGAGGTCAAGACTAACAATAATGAACGAAAGGTAAGACGTACATGCATTATAATTAAGTGAGTCGATTTTCTGAGAGACTGTCTCACACTAAGTTAATGTGAGACATAATCTATCATCAACATCATCAATTCATCACATACCATTAACATGCATATAAGAGATTTATCATTAACATCATTGAAATGCTGTCTCTTCAAAGTTTTCGTGTAATTAATAAAAACGTGAGTACGTGGGCAACCCATTACCGATATTTTAGCAATTATTTGCCGCAACAGAATATGGTTATAAGTACGTATGATAGTATGAATAATAATAATAAAATAATAATAATAACTGAAATATGAAGCAATTAAAGAGAGTCACTAGAGATGTCGAGTATCGTAATCAAGTAATGAAAGCAGAAACAACATGTGATTGTGCATATTGGCTACAATTACAATTACAATTACAAATACAACTATGTAGCTTTGCTGTCCTTGTTTAATATCCACGGACATTTTAGTCCCCATCTTTAAATGCACCCACTATTCCTATTCTTCTCCATTTCTCTCCCTCCTTTTTCGCAAATTATACTCCAAGACGATCTCTTGGATGATGAGACACTCTGCTTCAGTTATATGATACGAAATAACTTTCATTTATTAGTGATAAATGAGTAAGTTCTTTATATAAATGAAATGTTGTACGACGTGAGACCGTCTTAACCAAAAAATATTATTCTTTTTTTATCACAGATTTTTTTTCTTTTTAACTGAGCATTGAGAAATAATTTAAATTTAAAAAAAAAAAATTGTACTTCAGAGCCTAGAACTAATAATAATGGGTATTTTTTAAAAAAAATATACGTATTGGTCAATGTTCTATCATATCTTGATTTAATATAATACTTCCTCCATTTCAATGAATTGTTTGCCTTTGATTTTGACACTAAGGGTCCAATGAGAAAGTGACATATAGAACAAAACTCATGAGAAGAGTCAAATTACATATAAAAAACATTCCTAAAATAGAAAGACAAATCATTCATTGAGACGCCCCAATATAGAATAGACAAACAATTCATTGGAACGGTGAGAGTAATTACATTGCCAAAAAAAAGTACGGAGATCTCCGTAAATAATAAAAGTAGTTTTGTTTTTTCTGTCTTGTTCTTTGCATGTTATATGTGATAGAAGTATCATATGATAGTTGACGTCGTTTATTATGGGGTAATCGTATAAGAGTTGAAGTCTTCATGCTATAAGAATATAGTGGTACTTAAGATGAAGTTATACAAAAATGGTTGGAAATTTGGAATATGTCAGGTTGCGTGGTTGTGTGTTTGTGACTTGAGAGGGCAATAATGATAGGCCAAATCGTTATGGAAAAGTGGATGGACCTAAAAATGATACAGTACTGCAACATCTTGTGGACACGATTGGGGAAAGACTTTATATTGGGCTTTAATTCATGTCTGTTTTTATTTGGGATGATGCTTAAGCTTGAGATTTGGCCCATTTGAAAAGGTTACACGTCTGAGACGTACCCATCTTCCGCTGACTTGCTGAGGAAGTACCCTTCAAGATTCGCCTTGAAGAGAAAAATAATATTTTACGGAATATGAAAAGATGGGAGTAATTTTTTCTGTCGCAAAGTTAAAGACATGGTTTTTGATTTTTTCCCCAAATCATTTAGTGATAGGTCTGAAAATCAATGGGGAGGTAATTTATTCACGAGTTCTTATTTACGTACGCAGTAGTATTTTTTGTCTAATGAGTGTATTTAAAAGGGGTAAAATTTTTTTTTTGAATTTTTAAAAGGAATAATTTTAGATAAGATTTGACAGTATATTTAAAAGGAGTAATTTTGAACCGAGCAACTTAAATAAGGTTGAGCCGCATAGACAAAAGAAAGTTTTTACTGCCAAATCACAAAGAGAGAGTTTACAATACTTAGCAAATAGGAGTAAGCGAAAAACAGTTTTGTAAGGATGAAGTAGAATACCTCCATTGATGCTGAAGCTTGTGGTAAACCAGTAAACCCGACATTAATGTCAAAGCATGTGTCTGCGTTTAAGGATAAGCTAAAGTAATCTAGTAACTAAGTAAACTAGAAAATTGGTAATGTTGATGTTTGTGTTTGTCTTGCTTTTGGTTCTCCTGTGAAACCGTGGTGCTTCATCTCTCCCATGTGTTTCACAACCGTTACTGGGTAATTCTGACTTCGTTCATCCTTCTAAACGCGACCAATTAGTTGGTCTCTTGTACTTTTGTTTCTTTGGGTCACGTCATTGGACATTTCCTAATTCTCAAACCTCTATTTCTGTTCAGCCCACTAAGGACATACATACCTTCCTCAATGACTCAAATCTTTAGCCCAACTTTGCTTAAATCACCCCGATATTTATTCGTGTACTCCACTTTCATTGGTGCATATCTACGAAGTACTTCCTCTATTCAAATCTAAACTGGATAATCGTATTTGTTTTTTGGACATTATTAATATGTAGTCATGCAAAATCTTGTTTGATCATCTGTCAAAGTACATTAAGATTCAAGAATAACAAATACAGAGTATTTATAATTTTTGTTAATTTAAGATAGAAGATGTTGTTAACGTAAAACGTGTATCGACAAATTGTATACTTTAGATTTAAATAGAGAGAGTACTTCGAATTAATATTGTCATGTTCACAATTAGAAAGAATCCTCAATATTTCCGACAATATTACTCGTATGTTTTTTGAAAGTGTAATTATGGTCTAATAGAAAGGACAGCTAGCCTCATGTGAGACGGTCTCGTAATACGATTATTGTGAGACCTCTCACACAAGGGTAGTTTATTATTTTAGTAACTTCCTCTCATGTGAGAGGTCTCACGATAACACGATAATCGAGACCGTCTCACGTGAGAATTTGTGTAGATAGGAAGAAAGTAGGGAAGCAAGTTGAAGACGTGAAAAGAGGAGCTAAAGAAATGGAGTTCCACTCTTGTCCAACCCCGCGGGATTAGCACTTTCCCCCTCTTTTCCTCTATATTTAGTCCATTTCTTTATTTAATCAATTTACCTCCAACTAATTCCCAATACACCAAACATGGAATCTTTCACCTTTTACCTTCATTTATTACCCACTTTATTCCTCTAACTGAAAAAAAAACATCCTCCATAGACACAGTAACTTTTCAATTCTCAAAGATTCCATTACTATACGACCACTAGCTGCGATTACCATGAGTTAATTACTTTAATCAGATTAAAATTATCAATAATAATCAATGATTAAAAATTCAATTACTTTAATGTTGACTTCTTCATCTACTCGTTTCTCCAACCACCCTTCCATGGCGGATTAATAATACTACTCGCATCATTCATTCCTCAATTTTCAACTATTTATCGTATCGAAATACGGACTAGTACAATACAAATTAATCGACTTATATTTAATTCAATAATATAATGTGGAGGTCGCATTTTCGCCGGACGATAACAATGGCGGTTCGCCGCTCGTCTTTTTTCCCGCCGCCGGTGTACTCACGGGCGACGGCGAGGTTTATGTCGGCGCCGTCAAGCGATGGGGAGAAGTCGTCGGCGGCGGCGGCGGGAGAGGGGATGACGTTGGGAGAAGTGAAGAAGTTGATGAGGTTAGTAAACGTGGAGTCGTTGAAGGCGAAACTTGTGGACGAAGGTAAGGAGGTGATCGGATATGGAGATTTGTTGAAGGTGTGTGAGAGCGCCGGCGTCGCTAGGTCCGCCGCCGAGGCGGCGGGATTTGCCAAGGTTCTTGATGAGGCCGGTGTTGTGTTGTTGTTCCGTGATAAGGTGTATCTTCATCCCGATAAGGTATATACGATCGATCATCTCCGTCGATTTGTTTTATTATTTCATCGCTTTCATTTGACTGTATACGTATTTTTTCTTGTATACGTGTGATTCTTGTTGATTGTTGGTTGCGTAGACAATACATATGCCTATTTTTTTATTCAAACAAAACGCGTTGATAGTGACATCATGATAAATGGTGAATTGAATCTAACAAGACTACTTGCGTCTTAATCACTGGTCTAAGACAGTAAGACATCTGCACATTGCGGTTTGATTATTTATTTATTTTTGGTCAAATGAGGTGCGAGGGCGTTGTAATAAGGGGTGGGGATTCGAACCTTGGGTTTGGGTAATTTTGTAGGTATGGTATGTTGGAGGTCTTGATTCGTGATTGTGTGATCTTGAGTTTGTGGTATGTTATTGATGTATTTAGTCGGGATTTGAAATTCCGTGAATCTTTGTTGATCAAGGTATGTTACGCTTGATTGCTTGGTAATAGAATGGAACTAGTAATGTAAATGTATTTGACGAACTGAAGAAGTCGGTTTAGACCCAACATTTTCAAAAATATCGTTCTAACCCATGTATGATCACCACAGGTGGTTGAACTTGTTACGAGTTCAGTGCCACTAGCCTTGACACCGGAAGATGACCCAAGAAGGGAGGAACTGAAGAGACTGCAAGAGAGGAAGGAAGAGATAGACCGGCAGGCGCACAGGCAGGTCCGTCTCATGCTCTGGTCTGGTCTGGGGGTCACTATAATGCAGGTCGGACTTTTCTTCCGACTCACTTTCTGGGAATTCTCTTGGGATGTCATGGAGCCTATTGCATTTTTCACAACCGCCTCTGGCTTAGTCATTGGTTATGCCTACTTCATGATCACCTCAAAAGACCCGACCTATCAAGACTTGATGAAGACGCTGTTCCTCTCGAGGCAGCGTAAGCTGTTCAAGAAGTATAATTTCGACTTAAATAGATTTAAGGAGCTGAGAGATAAATGCAAGTCTCCTTTTGACAAGAAGCATGTTAATGCTAGTTTGCTGCTGGAAGATGCTTAAGCTTAAGGTATTTCTCTCAGTTTCGTGTTTGGTGGATTAATTGGTTTAGTTTACATGAAAGTCTGTCTGATGTAAGTTTTTTGTGTTCTTTCAGAGTGTCTGTTGCACCGGAACCACACTGAGAAGACGAAGATGCTCCAGATTGTGGATTTTCCGAGTGACAGAGACCTAAAATTCTTTTTTCCGCTTCTTTGGTTTACCTATTTACTTCGTATTACATAATGCAGCTAATTATACAACCCCGTAGAAAGAAAGAAAACATTTGACAGATTCTGCTTTCCTTCCTTGAGGCAGACAGGCAGTTGCCTACAGTTTACTACAGTACTACCTTATAATCTAATTCCTTCTCTGTTGTGGCATAATGTTGCTAATGCGAACAGATTTATACCAGAATGTAATTGAAGTTGCTTATATTTACACAGCTCGACTTATTTCCATGTGAACCATTCTATGATTTAACTCTGCTTTAATGAATGACTTGGTTTTTTTTCTTTGTCAATTACTCGAGTATCAAAATCTTAATTTTTTTAGTTCCTAAAGTAACTGGTGTAACTGCTTGAATCCCTCGATTTCTCAGACAGCTTCTGGATCGATGGAAACAGTGTGAGGCCAGATTTGTGTTTCAATATCTAGGGACATTATATGCACATAGTTGCATCTCACCCGTCTCGTTGCTGACACAGAACCGACATTTATCTAGTGTGTCAAAGAGTCCCACATAACAGCAGGGCTGTCAATCTCGGAAGGAAAATAAATTGTAACGGATCAGTAACCGGTAGAAAAAGACAGCCTTCGGCTGACAAAAAAGGAATTACAAGATCATGTGGAGAGGAGGTCAATTGAAAGTGATGCATTAATAGTTCTGCTACTGACACAAACACATAACACACACAAAAATAGATACAGTAAGAAGTTGAAGTATATGCATCAGTCAGGCAGCTAAGCCTGAAACTGAGTCGGTTAAGCCTGAAATATTGTAATCCGGTGTAGTTCAGTACTGCTGGATAATGTTGTAGACTGATGAGTATGTTCCAACTAATGCCACGATCATCCCTATCACCGCCACTAAATAGCACAGAATCATCTGCTTTTACAGACAGAAGCAGCGCAGTAAAATTACGCACTGTTATACTGTCGAAAGCCTTTTTTAAATGAAAAGATTTTGATCATTACCTGTAATTTTGAGACGTTTTTGACGATTTTCACGTAGAATAAAGCCGGCATCACAACAGACTACATCCAAAAATATGAAATGCCACAAGTTAGACGGCGAACTGAAGATTAAAAAGAAAAAAAGCGTTTATCAGGTGTAGAGTGTTGCCCTACCGCTAGCAAGCACATCAGAGACCCAGCGAAGGCCATCACGTATCCTGAAATCAAACTCGACTGTCAGTGGTAAGTGGTATGCTGATAACTGCTAGTCATTTTTGATCTACTAGATTGTACTCCCTCCATTCAAATCCACTTGTCACATTTCATTTTTTGACACTATTCACACTTGAGAGGAATCTTCGATATTCTCGACAATCTATAAGTGAGAATATAGTCATGTGGGATTTTGTTTGATTCGTCCTTATGAGCACATTAAGAATATCAAATTTTTATAATTTTTGCTAATGTAAAACGAAAGATATCGCTAGTGTAAAACACGTCTCGACAAATGTGTCAAAATGAATAGTGACAAGTGGATTTGAATGGAGGGAGTAGATGTCTAGAAATGTTAAATGGGATTTACATACCGAAAAAGGGTACAAGGAATGCGACTAAAACACTTGAGACAACGAGAGTTGTTCTCAGAGGGATGATACACCAGTAACTGTCTGCTCGTCCTTCTGGCAGGAACTCTTCTAGACTCCGAGCCAAAGGATTCAGCAATAACGAGTATTTGAATAAGGGGCTGATAACCTTTTTAAAGTAAGATGTACAGAATATAATGCAAGTTACAGCCAGAAAAATCAGAAAATCTTTCCAAGATTTATTTTCAAAGTTAAATAATACGGAGTACTACTACTTACAGTCATGAATAATGCAACTGTCGAAGCAGGAGCATCGACTGGTAGATTGAGGGTGATCTGAGGGTCTGTGTCTTCACCAAACATCAGAAAACCCATTACAGCCACAAATAGGTACAATGAAGTTGACAGTAGAAATCTGCATCGAAAATTTTTCATGATTCAGAAACTTAGAGGAATGATAAGCCTGAGGGTGACAGTCTGACAGAGGTAAGTACACACATGATTGTCAATGCTTTGTTGAATTTCTTCTTATCCGACATTGAATCGTATAGGTTTGGGAGGACGGAGTGACCCGAGTAACAAAACCCAAACACTCCAAGCGCGTAGGGAAGGCCGTTCAATTTCACCAAAGGGCCGCTTTGGTGAAATCCAATGTCTTCCACAACACCAACTACGAGTAATGATCCTGCTATGCAGAGCGCTCCTACAACTCCACACGCTGCAAAATAAAAGGTAAATTAAGAGTTAAGACATTAAGTGCATTTCCCTTGTATAGTTTTTATTATGTCTTTTTCAGGAAATGTACCTGAGATGAAGGAGATTTTGCGAAGATCTCGGATGTAGCAGGTTGGCAAGACTATAAGAGTTGCAATTACTCCCAAAAAGTGTGTAGGGTTAAGGTAAATTGGACCCCATTGAAAGGAAGTGTTTGGGAATAGCTTTGCGAGATTATCCGCTTCCAACATGATGAACTCCACACAGCAGAACTGTCCAACAACATCAGGTCAGCAAACAAAACAATGAATTAAGAAATGAAAGACTGTTTTGAATGTTGAATACTTACATACAGTTCAATGTAGAAGAGAATCTGCAAAAACAGACAAAGAACTCAGGTTGTCAGGGAGGAAAAAAGCAACAGGAAATCGAAAAATGAATCACTGTCATCACTTTAAGGTGAGGAACTCACAGAAACAAAGGCGCGCCCTAATTTTCCGTATGCAGCCTGTCCAAGGTCAGGAAAACTGGTTATTTTCTTATTTGCCTCGAAGCATCTCCTCAGAAGATAACCTGTGAAGTAACACAGGCCTGCGTATAGAACGAAAAGTACTAAACTTGACCAGCCGGCTTCCTGTATAGTTGAAGGCACCGACAGAAGTCCAATGCCAACAAACACATTGAATCCTGCAACAAAAATAATGAATGAAACATAACATCATTTCATGCATATTATTGTTAACAAATAAATGAAACATTAGTACATTACATATATACATGATAAAGTTTGAAGTAATATAATAGTACCATTGAAGACAGTCTGTGTAACACTACATTTATCATCGGTTTCTTCCTCGAAAAGAGCCAATGAATGCACACTTGGAATCGGAGTTCCGAGTAAAGGGAATTTGGCATCCTGATGATCTTGGTGGCTGAAACTTAAATGTGCTACACTGTGAGTAAAGCTTTGAGTGAAGCTCTGTGCTTGTCTTAGCAGCCCAAAGTTGCTTGGAGATGCTGCTATTGATAGCGAATCTGTCGCCTCTCTATAAAACACAAAACAAATCCATCCAATTAGATGAAAAATGATCATAATCTTGTTTGAAAACATGTAAGACGGTTTCACAGGAGAAGAAGTATTACTTGTAACTGCGAGGCCAAGGTTCGGAATAAGAAGGTGGATGAGTGAATGTTCCATTGATCATGCTAGCAGCATCAGCATCAGCATCAATGCTGCTGGAAGAATCACCATGAACAAGCATACCGTCTCGAGTATGGATATCATTCTCAATGTCTTCATCAATCATTGAGTCTTCATCTACCATGTACACTTCTTCAGAATTTGGATTCATTCTGTCTTTTATTTCTGTTTAGATTTTTAAAAAAAAATCACATTTATCAGCTGTAAAACAAACAGCTTTTTATTTGTGATTTTTTCTTCCTGCAATTAGTTGCTTCAAAATCTTTTGTATATGGAATCTTCTTAATAGAAAATTTGGAATATATAGTTGCTATTGTGGATTGGTCATCAGAAGAAGCTTTCAAAACAGAGAAAAATATTCATATTATTTTATTTTGAATCTTCATACACCAGTGGAAAATATATGCTAAAAGACTTCAATTTTGTAAGCAATAATTTGACAAAATCCTAGGACAGGAATCTAACATGCTTATGTGTTAGTGCATGAGTCTATGTATGTACTTTCAAGTTTAAAATAAATAAAAGCTTAATACAGTTTTCTAACTTATGTCCATCTGGCACACGTTAGTTCAAATTCTCGTGATAATATCACCGTTAATTCTGCTATCACATGTTAGAAAAACCAAATATAAGCCGAAGATTCTTGCATGGTCTATTGTAAAACCTGCATGATATGATCTGTCTTATTTTGGGTTTTATATAAAAGATGACACTCTCGAAAGTAATCTATCGTTTAACCTGTTGTAAACACGGGGGAGTATGATTCCGGGGACAAGAAAAGACAACCAAATAATGAAAGAATTAGAAGAAAAAACTTACATGTAATTTGAGTAGAAGGAATAGAAACTTAATTATCCTTGTCCTTGTCCTTGGTGTGGTAATTCAAGAATCAAGACTACATAGCTTTGAAACAAAATTATTATGGGCAGATCGAGTGAGAGATGTAATGTAGGAGTTGATCGTCACATTGCATCAGATGTCATGCAATCCCATTAATATAATATTATAAAATTAAGATATGGATTATACACTCATCATCATCATAATTATAATTATATTAATAATCGACTAATTACAAGTGTTTAGTTTAATTTGAAGGCTTTGCAATAGAACAAAGGGACAGGTTTGTTTAATTAGTGGGGGTCAGACTCAGAAGATGCATGAAAGGAGGGGCTTCATCTTGATTTGTTCTTCTACAACTAAGCAATTGCCTTTCATTTTTGTGCATGCACTGCTTTCCTATCCATAACCCCAACACTTTACTTCAATTATAATTTACTTGAATTGAGTTGTTCTTCTACTCCAATCATTCTATCAATGCCACTCCTTATTATATACTCGATCTCCTTGTCTTGGTCATTTCTTTTACTCTCCGTGTCTGATATCTAGGCTTGGATGACAAGAAACCGGATAGATTTGTTAAATATAAGAGAGTATGTTTGACAATATCGAATAAGATTGAAATACGCGTATTGTGCACGGTGCGCATCCATGCTATATATCTGTGTCTTCTTTCTTTGACGACCGTTCTTTTGGGTTGTCTTGTCTAATACTTGTATAACCGATTATCATCGTAGATTCGTAGTTGGAATGAGTAATGATATTTCTCTCTATTATACTTGCAAAAATCAATTTCAAATAATACTCGTAAGTTTTTATTCGCCCAATTAATTACCCATAAGACCCTTGTATATTTTTCGTTGGAACTTATAATCTCAACTAAAAAACAAAGCATTCAATAAAAACAAACTCAACCTAAACAACAATGTCCCTTTTTCAAAATTTGGTTTACCAAATTAACTACCGAGTCGTACTATTGGGTGCAGATGATTTATCATTGCAACAAATGATTTACCAAAAAGGACATAAAAATGAAACGGATGATCTATCCGATCCATCCAGAAGGAATATTTGTGACGATTTACGATCCGATTCCCAACCGAACTAAACAAACTGAGAATGTCATGCCAATTTGCCAACTCCTCCCAACAAACTTTTCTTTTCTTTCCTGAAACAAAAAAAATAAAAATAAAAAGAAAACGGCGTCGTTTCACCAGTCTCGTCCTCTTCTCTTTGTCTGAGTCTCTCCTCTCTCTCTCTCTAACTCTAAGAACTTCTCTCTCTAACTCTCTTCTCGAAATCGAAGAAAAATCCCCAAATTGATCGTTGAAACCCTTAAATTTCACCCTAATTTCATCAGTCGGATCTCAGTAAACTAGTTTCAATGGCGGCGGTGAAAATGCCGAGGGCGAGGTCACATTCCGGCGCTCCGGCGAAAGAGAATTTGCCGAAACTCGAAGAAAGTTTGAACGCATTTCGCAGTGATAGGTTTGATCCTGGTTCTTATGTTCAATCCAAATGCACGCTCAATGAAAAGGTATTATCTCATCATTAGATCTTTCACTTTTCGTAATAATTCTTAAATTAAGTTCGATTTCTGTTGTTTTTTTTCGGTATGATTTGAATTTGAGATTTTACAGTGTAAGATTATAGTTTTTGATCTGAATGAGCTGAGAAATGTTAGTTTTACGGAGATTTGGTAGATTATACGCTGTGGTAGTAATTTGATTGATGTTATTTTGTTGTGTTGCTGTTATCAATGGCGGAAACTTGGTGATCGTCTACGGTTCGTATTCTATGTGTATTCGATCTCAGAAGTAGGAATAAAGATGAAAACACTTAGGCTATGATTTTGTGCTCATACTTGTGTAAATATGAAAGCGGAAGGTATTTGTGAAACAAATGTGTAATTGCCAATAAATTTTGGGGGTAGCGAGTGTTCTCATGTTGTTGCATATTTCTGCTACGGTCTCGTATTTACAAATTTTTAGGTTGCAAAAGTAGATATTTTTTTTTTGTTTGGGGTAAGGATGCTAGATTCCACCTGATTGTGATGGATAATATTCGAGATGTGAATCAATCGATGCTACCATTGGAGAAAAGTGCAAACTTGTTGGGTGGGGAGAGGGAGAGGTAGAGGGAGTAGCAAACACTAAGTTCACAATGACAAGAGGTAGACGAAATAACACCCAGTGTTTGTGTGTGTGTGTATAGGAGATAGAATTTAGCTAGTACGAGCATGGCTTTTACATGGCACGAAAGTAAGATTTGCCTTATAGTAGTATCGAGTAATATAGAGCACAATCTTCCTTTGCTAAAATTAGCAAATTGGATGTGGTACTTCTGTGTAAAGTAATTCGATTGTTCATGTGATATTCTACTTACAGATTGGCGCATTTTATAATTTGACAGGCCTTATATTACTAAATATGAAGAAAGGGCTGGTTTTTAGGTTTTAGTGCTAATGGGAAAAATGAGATTTTTTTTTTTGCTGTACATCTGACTTTCGGCACAAAAGCTATTCCAGAGGGTTTATTTTGTGCTAGGTTGTGACTTATTCTTCGCTGAGAGTACACTTCCATGCTTGCAAGTTATACTCTTAAAAACGTACTCCGTATTAGACAGAGAGTGAGAGAATTCCCTGAATCAAACTTCTGTCTGAGTAATTAGTTTACTCTGATTTCCTGTTGATACAAATCTACTCCAAACTTCAGTAGAAATGGTGGTTAGAAGTTTATTCACCCAGGAATATATCTCACTCCATTAACAAGGCATTGTTGCACTGGTTTTTCTTTTGTACCTTTTTTGAGGAAGGGATGTGTGCATGGTGCAAAAACCTAGGAAAGTGTCGTTTTCGCATGTGTGTGACTTCCTTGTAAAATCGTTTGAAGGGACAATTAATTTGGGAAAGTGGGATGGAGGGAGTATTTTTTATTTTGTAGTGTACATTTTATGATGAGATATTGGCAGTTTTTGCTCATACAATCACAACAACAGCAACATCAAAACCTTAGTCCCAAAATGGTTTGGGCTCGGCTAACATGAATCATTCTCCGAAACCATCAAGTCGTCTCCAATAAAGGATCTAAATAAAGTTAAAAAAATATTATAAGTATCATAAGTTCCAAGTTAAAGCTAAAAAGTTTAGTAAGTAAAATAATAGTACGAAGTAGTAATAATTATGAAAAAAATGAAAAGATAAGGGATAGTCCTCAAATGTCATCAATCACCCGATTTCTCTCCCTCTACACCGTCCTATCCAACGCAATTGCGTCTCTAATCCCACGAAACTGCATATCGTGCTCATACGATTCAATTGTTAAATTTGATAACTGTGCCTCTCCTTTACCTTTTATGCAGGAGATAAAACACTTATGTTCATACTTGATGGATCTAAAGAAGGCCTCTGCTGAAGAAATGCGCAGAAGTGTTTATGCCAACTATTCAGCATTTATACGGTGAGGGTTATCATTTAAAAGAAATCATGAAGTTCTGTGGTTTGTTTAAGTGCTAAATGCACAGATGATTCTCCACTATTCGTATTTATTAGCGATAGAGATTGGGACAGCAGATGCATACTGGTACTCTGTTTCCATGTAGCTTACTTATATTTCTGACTGGCTTTATATGATACAGTACATCGAAAGAAATATCAGATTTGGAAGGGGAGCTTCTGTCCATTAGAAACCTTCTGTCTACTCAAGAAACTCTTATTCATGGACTCGCTGATGGAGTAAACTTGGAATCATTATCGTTGTCTAGTCCCAAGGGAATAAACAGCGCAGCAAACAGTGAAGATCATGAACCTTCGGAGTTGGAAGAGTGGTTGTTTGAATTTCCTGATCACCTTGATGTATTATTAGCTGAAAGAAGGGTAGATGAAGCTTTGAAGGCACTAGATGAAGGAGAGAGAGTTGCTTTTGAAGCGAAGGAAACAAAGACACTGAGCCCGGAGATAATTACCTCTTTGCAAATGGCTATAAAAGAACGGAGGCAAAGATTAGCTGATCAGCTAGCTGAAGCTTCTTGTCAGCCTACTACACGTGGTACTGAACTTCGTGCGTCAATTTTGGCTCTTAAGAAACTTGGGGATGGACCCCGAGCTCATACACTACTTCTTAGTGCACATCTTCAACGATACCAATATAACATGCAAAGTCTCCGTCCATCAAGCAGCTCGTATGGAGGAGCCTATACTGCCGCCCTTTCACAGTTGATCTTTTCTGCCATTGCTCAGGCTGCAAGTGATTCGTTGACTATTTTTGGCAGTGAGCCAGCCTACACTTCTGAATTGGTAACATGGGCTACTCAGCAAACCGAAGCCTTTGCCCATCTCGTTAAAAGACATGCTTTAGCTTCATCTGCAGCTGCTGGAGGTTTAAGGGCTGCTGCTGAGTGTGTTCAAATAGCTCTAGGTCACTGCTCATTACTGGAAGCCCGTGGTCTATCTCTTTCTTCGACACTTGTGAAGCTATTTAGGCCAAGTGTCGAGCAAGCGGTGAATGCTAATTTGAAAAGAATTGAGGAGAGCACTGCTGCCTTAGCCGCTGCTGATGATTGGGTTCTGACCTTTCCACCTAGTTCCACTCGTCAGTCTGGAAGGCCTTTGAGTACATCTGCTTCTAGCACGTCTGGGTACCAATATAAGCTTACAAGTAGTGCTCATCGCTTCATTTTGATGGTTCAGGTGGGTACTTCCTGAGTTCCTGTCTTTAAATTGTAATTGTACGAGTGCAACTCACTCTTCTTAATATTATTTCTCTAGTGCGATCATCTTAGGGGATGTTAGCTACTTAGCTTGGAAGGGCTCTTGTGCTTTGCTTTGAGTTGCTTCATGTAATTAGATTACTTAAGTCATGTCGATGAGTGGGTTTTAGGTGAGTGATAGGAATCTTTAGAACGATTCTTATGGGTTTATCTTACAACTATTGAAATTTGCATATCTAGGGCCTCTAGGCTGGTATTGAAAATTTTCAGCAGGCTATGTCGGGTTTCTGTGGCATTCTAACTGTGCCTTTAATTGGTGGTGCAAGTCATTCCCATGAAGCGTTACAGATGTTTTTTTTGGCTGCGGGTTATGGGTCTCCCTGAATGTTTATTCAAATATCAATTCTTATCTTATGGGTGATGGAAATTGCTGCTCCTCCATAACGAGTGTGTAAGCATCCATATCCTCTAGACCTCTCCTGTATGTCTGTAACTGTGTTCATTTATCATTGGCAGTGGTGGAGTGGATTTTATCATTTCTCTGTCCAGTTATCTTCTGCACCACAGTTTTTTTTATCTACATGGAGTCTAGGTTAGAAAGTTATATGCTGGACGAGCATGGTTAAGTTTTTTTCAAGTTTCATTGTCGACTACTGTTACTCCCACTTCTGTTTTCTTTTGGCGAAAATGTTTTTCACTAATCACTACTATGAATGGTTGTTTTTCAGGATTTTTTTGAGGATGTGGGACCACTTCAGGATATGCAACTAGGTAGTAGAACATTGGAGGGCGTTTATCAAGTGTTCAATACATATGTTAACATGCTCATTAAAGCATTACCAAACTCTGTTGAAGATGAAGCAAATTATGAGGGCACTGGAAGCAAAATTGTTCGAATGTCTGAGAATGAATCACAACAAATTGCATTGCTGGCAAATGCATCATTGTTGGCTGATGAATTACTTCCCCGTGCAGCATTGAAACTTTCTCCAATCAGTCAGTCTGATTACCAAGATGAACCTCGTAGGAGGGCTTCTGATAGACAAAACCGTCAGCCCGAGCAAAGAGAATGGAAAAGGAGACTTATAAGCTCCGTTGATAGACTGAAAAATAGTTTCTGTCAGCACCATGCTTTGGATCTGATCTTCACGGAGGAAGGCGACAGTAATCTTACTGCTGATATGTACATAGGTGTTGATGCACATGGAGAAGACATTGAATGGTTCCCATCGCCCATATTTCGGGTATGTAGCCATGACTTTTGATGTCTTTAAGCACAGGTTCAAAATTCACAAGTGCTGATACAAAAATAAGATGATTTGTTTTATTTCGGAAATTTAGGTTCATAGCTGCATAGTTGTCCCTATGAGTGGTTAAGCTTAAGCAGAGTGGGTACTTACATCATGATTGCATCTTTTTCAGGAGCTTTTCTTTAAACTCAATGCTATGGCAACTATATCAACGGAGATGTTTGTGGGAAAGGAACGATTTGCAACACTTTTATTGATGAAACTCACAGAGACGGTCATCTTATGGTTATCACAAGACCAGAGCTTCTGGGACGATATTGAGGAGGGTCCTACGCCTTTAGGTCCTCTTGGTCTTCAACAGGTACATAATCTGTGTTTCAATTTCAGCAAACATTAAAAGGTAGCATTATTGATACTTCCAAATCTCATATAAAGCTTCCCAATTAGTCAGTACAACACTACTACCTGTTATCATTCTTGATTTTCTTGCATCTTATCATCTTGATCAGAAATTGAAAAGTCGTATATATTTCTTTCTTGCGTCTTATGAATTATTGCGTGATTTGTTTCTCAACGATGCCTTTTATTTTTCTGTTGTTATCGCAGCTATACTTGGATATGAAATTTGTCATCTGCTTTGCTTCACAAGGTCGCTACCTCTCTCGTAATTTAGTTCGCGTGATCAATGAGATTATATCTAAGGGTATTGCAGCCTTTCAAGCAACGGGCAGTGATCCTTACAGGTAATTATAGTTCCCTTCTCACGACATTCTGTCCAAGCACCATCGTAGCAGTTAGTCAGTTGCCTCTCATTTATTTGAAAAAGGACTTGAATTTACTCGCTCATCCTGTGATTGGCCTGGGCTTTCGACCCCGACCTAAAATAACCAGACTCAAAGGTGCTCTACCAAAAAATGATCCAAATTTAAAGTAGCCAAGCTAACTGGAAATCATCCTACACCCGAGTTGACATGGACCCAAAATAACCCTGCCTGACTCGTAACGACGACCTAGATGATCGGTCTGCCACAGTATTTGGATTCTTCTTCTAGTTCAATGATTAATAATGAGATTCCTTACGTGGCCTTACATTTATTTATTTCAGTGTTTTACCTGAAGACAATTGGTTCAACGACATATGTCAAGATGCAATAGAGATGTTGAGTGGCAGACCACGAGAAATTAGTGGAGAACGAGAACCGAATAGCCCTACTGCTTCAGTCTCCGCTCAGTCAGTGTCCTCCATCAGATCCCATGGAAGTTCGTAGCCACAACACAGTAAGCAGCTCATCTGTACATTGATATGGACTCGAAAGTTGTTTATAGAAATCGTTTGAATGTTATGTTTTTTTAACCCTGTAACTTTTTACCTTCATTTCCTTCAATACATCATTCTTTTGCTTGATGCCCTGTAATTTTGTAGGCTTTAAGATGGCCTTCTGGTTAGGAACTGTTTCACTACCTAGCAGTTCCGATCTGCGAAACTGAAGTTTGTGAAAGCAATGCATTTTCGTAATAATTCTGGTACAGGAAATGTGTAACACAGTAGTCATAAATAAGCCTCAGGATGCTCATCAACTCATGACAGTGATACAATAGTCTCCCAGTTACTGATAACTCGGAAGAGAGAATCAGCGTTAAATCACGCACTTAAGAATGACGGAAATTAACTTCATGTATGCTAATTCTATTAAAACTTTGAATTATTAGGAATTTGATGGCAGCTCTTGGAGGCAGATTCATAAGAATAATACTTGTAGAAAGGAACAACATTCCTCAACGATGAGGGTAAAACGGGACTAAAGCGAGCTAAAAATTTGCATCTTGCCAACAATGCCCTATAAATCAAAAACCTGGCCTTTTGGGCAAAAGAGATAAGATGAGAACCCATCTTTCCCGACCAGGCTAAAGCAGCTCTAAACAGCAGTTACCATTCTAAGCCGAGCTTAAACTACTGTTGATACTCAATTGTTTACTCCCCAACATTCATACCGAAACCAAATTTGTAATCTTTCTTCCAGTGATCAAGCTGCAATGTTACAGAATCGAGTCAGATTCAATAAGAAGACAAAAAATTGAGATATTAGGAGACAAAAACGATGAGTACTACTAAAGCAAAAGTGCAAAACTACCTTTTTTTTGAGGGGAAGTGCAAAACTATCTAAGTATGGTTATTATGGGCGTCTTCCATGTAACCAGATCCCGAGTAACTAATTGTCATTTAGGGGTGGTACTCATGATTTTAGCTAAAACCCGTCAACATCAAAACTACCCTATGCTTCCCTTATGCCACAAAAATGACACGAACTACAAAAAAGGATCCCGCACCAAACGCACACTAATCTAATCTTATAAGTCGATCTTCCCGACCTTGTACAGATTAGTAAAAATAAGAAATTTTAGGAAATCAAAGGCAAAAAGTAGAAGATAAAAGTAGGAAATTTGACGGATCTAAAAGAAAAGTTTCAAGTGCATTAAATCTCACCTCAGCCGATAGTAAGAAGCCAAGTCCTGGGCTAAGTCTCTCTTCAACAAAAGCTGTTGCACATCCATTCGAATCTAACTTTCCTCTGACACGTGCCTGCATACAGAATAGGCCACTATTAACACTCATCTAATCTTAATGACTTCATCTAATTGTAGTGAGAATGGAACCGGTAAATTCTGCATCAACCAACGCCTCAATAGTGACTATTTAAAAATGTTGATCCCTAGGTTTTAGAAACGCGATCTACTGAGCAGTAGTGCAGATATCACACGTTATGAAACCCTGAAGAATGAGTAAAACACTGCAACATTTGAAATCACGGAAATCAATGAGCATTAAATTCTAAGGCGCCGTGCTTACTTCAGGTCCTTTCAAAACTTTCAGTTAGAGCAGAAATGTCGACCAATGACATTATGGCTTGATATTTTAACCATCCTTAATGGATAGGCTGATTTAGAGTCATGATCGGGTAGGAGTAAAAAGACGGTCAAACAGTAATTTGCATAACATTTACAAAGAGTGAAAAATAAAATACCTGACGAAGTATAGCGTCATAACCAACACTTGCCGTAACCTCTCTTGACACATAGTTGTACATAAATTCTGTGGCTAAAGAAACCTACATCACACAACGACTCACATCATCAAGCTTCAGTGAATTACTATTGAAGGATCTTGTAGAGATAATACATGACATACATATATATACATACAACAAACTCACCTTCTCAGATGCCTTATGAACGTAGCTAAGGGCGACCATTCCTGTGCTAGCCACTTGTCCAGTAGCAACCTACATACGTGGCAGAAAACACGACAGATTCAACAACTCATTCTAAAGCTACAAGACACTGTCAGTGTTGAAAGTTCCAAGTCATTGATTCCGCAAACACTACAACAACGTTACCCAAATAGCCCACAAGCTAATGTGAGCAAAGGAGCTGTTTTCTATATTCAGCGGACTATAACAAATTAAATCGGGTAAAAACAGAGACTGAATTAGTATACAACTTGCGAGAAAAAGGAGAATACCCATTTATCGTTGTTGTATCGAGCAGCATAGCCGATGCCAGACTTCCTATGTTGACCAGCATAGAAAATTTCACCACCCAAAGAAAGATTTGGGGTCACACTCTGACAAGATAGTGACAAATCATGTGAAAACTAATATCGACGATAAATTCCGGTGTTACACAACTTCAGAACATTACATTCAGTTCATGAAACACAAACAAAAACAATTACACGTGACTACTTACCTGTATGTAGTTAGCACCCAAAAGAGCACCACTGCCGAATTGAAACTGTGCCCTGTAATCGTTACCCTGATGAGGCAGAAAATAAGACCATAAATATTCGAGTTCATGAAAGATTCGCTAATCTCTCATATACAAATTTTCTCATAGATATCAGCTGAACTTAATGCTCGTGAAACCAATAAAAAACAATGACCGTTACATGGAACCTGTGAACTGTGACATCTTCCTTACCTAAGATTGGCAGAAGAAAAAAAGAAAAGGAAAGAGAGGTGTGAAAAGATCTCACCTTATAGTCGAGAGTACCCATCCCATGAGACATGTGAGGCTCACTTGTAAGCTGTAAAACATAAAATTTCATGTAAACTCGGGAATCATTAGCTGAGAAATGAATAATCTAATCTAGTATATATGCAACACAAGACAATGTATACCTGAGCATTGGCCTTTAAGGCAAGATCATCAAGCAAGTCATACTTAAGTCTCGCACTTAATCTACCATCATGTGATATCCTTCCAATAAGCATTAGCTGTAAAACCCACGATGCAACTAAATGTTATCGCAATTCACGAGATAGGTTAGCCATGCAAGATATAATGTTAATCCTCTAACCTGTGGGTCGATATAATTCGCACCAAACTCATAGTTGGAGGTGGGTATTTTAAGGGTCTCCGGAGATTGTGAAGGAACTTCCATAGGTCCCATGGTCACACTGAAGAAAATTCCGAAGAAGGGGTTGATCAAAATCACCAAGTAAAACCAGGTAGCAAATGAAAGATGAACAACACTAATCAATCCTACACCAAAAAGTAACACTACCTGTGACTAAGGAAGAACTTGGGGCTAAGTGCTTTATTGTAATCGAAACGTGCCCCTTCAAAACTTTCCGGCTTCAGAGACACTGCCAAAAACAATGGCAAATCAATCCTTTTAGATTACTCAGAATATCCGATTACTCAAAAGTTACATCCTTAAGTTTACATATAAATCAAACACCTTTCAAAAGTAATTGCAATTTTTTTCACTGACAGCTCTCCAACAGTTACTTTTGAATCACGGGTAGTTAACTTTCGGCCTCATACAGTCATACATGAACTTCGATAACTAAAATCGATTCACACCCCTACTACAGATGAAGCTTATGAAACCCGCGATAGTCAATAATAGTTCATAAAGCAATGCTTATATAGATTGATTAGCATGCTAACTCTCATAGTGATCTACAAGTTCAGCAATTAGTGCAGCTTGCTCAAGTTGCATTGATGTGCATCGCAGACAAAACCCACAAACGACTATGGCAAACCACTCAACTAGGATACACAAAAGCCGCCGATGAAGCTAATACCATACCAAAAACATTATTCTATGAGCCTTCAAAAAACCATCCAATATCAAGCATCAAAAACCACATTAACTACATTCAGTATAAAGATAGTAATCAACATCAGAGTTTTCAACTTTTTTTATAGCTACATTTCCAAATCACCATATCCCAAATCAATTTTTTAATACCCACAACCCCAAAAAAAACCTAAAATTTACAATTGGCAATCCAACAATGAATTAAACTAGAAAACGAAACAAAACAGAGAAAACATTAATCACACATAAATCAAATACGAGTATTTAATACCAATAAACCCAGAAAACAAAAAATCATTATAAAGTTTGAGCAATTAAGAAAAAAAAGAGTATGGAAAGTGAATAAAGTTACTAACTTAAAGCTTCACGGTGGATTTCCTCATAAGGAATAGGGCAAGGTAGATTCTTGTAATCAACATGTTGATCAACCTTGGGTGTTTGTTGTGTAGGAGGAATTGATGCAGTTGTTGGTGGGATTGCAGCCATTTTTAAGCAGGAAAAGCTTGAAACTTTGGTTAGAATTTGAACCCAATTGATGTAAAATCGACAAATCAAAGAAGATGTAGATGATGAAATCCAATCCAATCCAACGATCGGATATTGGGGAAGAAGAAGTAGAAGAGGAAGAAGAAAGGGTTTAAGGGTTAAAGAGGGTTTTTGGATCTTCTCGTTATGTGGGTTTCGGGCTTTTTATGGATCCGGTTAAATAATGAATATGAGCAAACCGTTTGAGAAATTATACTCCTTTTCTCTCAGTAAGGACTACGGACTGCTCCGTATAAGTTTTCGTGTCCCGTTTAAAATCAGTAGACTGTTCAGAATTAATTCGGACCAAAACTATATTGATGAGCTTGGAATTGAGTTTGGGAAATCCTGAAGAGTTTGCAGAGACGTGGTAAGAAAATTGGAACAAATACGAGACGTTGCTCGATAGAATCTACCGGACAGCTCAAATCGTAGTTTATAATACACAGCTTTTAGATTTTCAGAGATCTAGAACCTCAGAACTGTCAAAAATCGAGTGGTCTATTCCTTAGGTCAAATAATGTGTTCACTCATATTTATGAACAACGGAAGAGAAATGAGAATGTCGTCGGAAAGCGACAAACACGCGTCCGTTAGAAGTTAGAAACTTGTGAAAAATGAACGTTTACTTGTTACGGAGTATTAGCAGTATTACACTGATTACCCCGGTGGACGTTAGTCTTACTCTTGTGAATTTGAGTCATATGGATGATTTGAGTGAGTCTAAGAAAGTCTCGAAAGTTGTTCACAAATAAAGAATAAAAAAAGTGCTTAAAGTGAAAAATAGATAAAAGATCAAACTCAGTTCAAAAAGGAAAATGGAACAAGGTTAGAAACTTGGAGAGGATATTACCTACCTATATTATCTCATTAATTAAAAACTTATATTGTTAAATCGTTTCACAATATAATCCGGATGGTTGTGAGAAAATGGATAGGAATGGCTTTGAGTGTACTCAAAGTAGAGTCTGGTCTAGGACTTGTATGTAAATTGTAAAACATGAAGGTCAAATTATGAAATGACACAAAACAAAGCAGTGAAATATAGAGAGAGTATGTATAGCATGTAGCTTCTTCATCTAAATCTAAACAATCTCTCCCACCAACTAAAAAAATGGCAGAAAAAACAAGGAAATTGAGCCTATTCTTCACCTTCATTTGGCTACTCAATCTCTTGTATGGTGAAATGTTTGCATTTTGGGTTCCTGTTTTTTGGACTTGCTCTTGGCCTCATCACCATTCCTCTTCCTCTTCCTCTTCCTCTTCCTCTTCCATGGTAGGACTCATTTATTCTCCCTCTTTTTCTCTTTTATTTATTTATTTTATATTTATGTTTGATTTAAGCCATATTTATGTAGCTACCTAGTTTTATTTTTCAGGGTCAAAGCTGTGATGTTTTTGAGGAAAAAGGGGGATTCTTTTGGATTTTTATTTATTTATTTATTTATTTTGTAATTTTGTTGTCCGAAAATCAAGAGTTTTCTCATCTTGACTTTGTTCTACTGCCAAGTTTCAATTCTTCAAAACTAACGCTTTCGATTTGCTGCAAAACAAGTTTTTGCAATTAGCAAAAACTCATGTGATGCTGACGAGATTCGAACCCATATCATCCGGCCATGAGAAATTCGCGATGTACTAGAGCTTATAGAAGATGGCAACTTTAGATATTAATGTTAGCAATTGTGTCTTCTTAATTGAACGGGAACTAAATTCGCCCAAACTATGAAACTAGGGTCCAAATCGAAAATTTTTATCGTTTCCAAGGTCTCTTAACCCTTGTAGACGTTGTGTTAGGGCTAGGCAATGTTCCCGCTTGTTTTTAACTCACTTCAGTTGTGTTCAGCCGAAAAGAAGAGGGCTTTAGAGTATAAGATCATCCCTCGGCCTCCAAGCATCACCTTAGTGTGACCAAACATCAAGTGTTCGAGTCTCACCACCACCCCTCACTACAATGCCATTGCGATAGGGCATTCGTGTAAGGGGGTGTTAGAGCATTTGGACCTCTAACCATGACCCTAAGTTTAGATATTTTAATCAAAGCTAAACAATAAAGATTGAGACGGAGGGAGTCTTTCTTTCTTGTTAGCAATAAAGCAATTGACTTTAACGAACAATTTTGAATAATTCGTATCTTGCTTGTTTGAGATTGGTTAAAAGTCGATTGCTTTAATATTTTACCATCCAAAGTGATGAGATATGTTGGTTATAAAGAGAGTGATGAATGAATGTAGTAGTAAATTGTGGAGTACTCCGTATTTCTTAAGAACCGTGGTACAATGAGATGAGATATATATACAAAAACAGTAGATGTTCTATATGATTTATGACATGTTTAGTCTTTTTTTATTCCCCTAAGTTCAGCCGAGCGGAGAGCACAATGCTGATGATTTTGCGAAAATTGCTGTCCTAACTGACCCACAGGTGAACGATGAACCTTTATCCTTTCCTCACTGTATAATACGGAGTATATGTTGACCGGATTTAGAAAATTCTGAACCTTTGTTCATTTATTAACAGATAATGGATAGAACTTCCCTGAATCTTGCTCCTAAATCACTTGCTTTGGAAGCTGTTCAATTCTATACCGATTTGTACATGAGAAGGGCATTTGTTTCCTCAGTTATGCCTTTCAAACCCGATGTCGTTTTATTCTTGGGAGATTACTTTGATGGAGGTCCCTTTTTGTCAGATCAAGAGTGAGCCTCTACACTTATGCATTCTTGACGCATATCTTTAGTATGTTTTATGAATGCTCAAGTGGGATTCGATGAGTTAATTTATTCATTACTTGAGATAGATGGCAGGAGTCATTGAGCCGATTCGAGCATATATTTGATGTTGGTAAAAGCGAGAGAACTAAAGACATTCCAGTTTACTACCTAACTGGAAATCATGACATTGGTTATGCATGGCATGCTAACTATAAGCCAGAGGTATATCAGTTTGGTGTCTTTGTGATTTTGGGATAACATGATGGTGTTATGAGATTTCATCTTACTCGACTGTGCCGTTTTCCCTGTTTTTGCCTTTTGATTTCAGGTTATCAAACGTTATGAAAGCAAATTTGGACAAAGAAACCGTAAGTTCACTATTGGAGAGGTTGATTTTGTTGCTATTGATGCCCAAGTGGTGGATGGTAAATAAAATTCATTTACCTACGACCCTACGTTTTAGCTTTTGATATTCCGGTCTGTTCCATACAATGTTCAATATTTGGCAGTGTCAAAGTTTTCAATCTTAAGAATGTTTTTTTGGACTGACTGAAGGTATCTCAAATGACGATCTAACTTCTCGGACATGGGATTTTGTAAAGAACGTCACCACGGGTAAGTTTGGTTAAACTGTTTGTGTTCCTCTATACCGTCACATTGGTCACATCTAAAATGTGGTTTAGTGTAAGAAATTCCTCAACTTTGATCAATAATTTCTTCATGTAGATGTAGATATACAATGTAAGGTATGTCACACGTGATTATTGTATACCTCTATACGGGTCGGATGGGGCTAATTTCTTTTGCTTGCAAAATTAAAATTCTGTCTGCAGATGTCGGAGCAAGATCAAGGGTGTTGTTGACACATATACCTCTATACCGGCCAGATGGGACAAATTGTGGCCCACACCGCTCATCAAAAATCATCAATCAGGTACCGCAGTTCTTCCCCTTAGTTACTTGGCTTAAGACTCGGTTTACAATGGTCAGCTGATATAATTTCGCTGCCATAAACTTACAGGCCTTTTTTTCCTTTGTGTCCAGAGCATTTCACATTCCCCTTATGATCACCGGATACTGTAAGCTCAAAGTCATACTCTTTACATTTCAGCATGTCGACTCTTTGCCTTTTTCAATTGTTTATAAATAGACATGCAAACATGTTTTTGATGATTTTTCAGGTGTTTATGATGAGTGTTGTTCACTTAATGTTGCAGATACCAAAACTATGTCTCTGAGAAATCATCAAGCCGTTTGTTGGACATACTTCAGCCTGTATGTTCACAAACCTTTTAGTTTCTGCTTATTAATCAGAACAAATGAACCCTTTTCTTCATAGGCTGGAATAGTGGTCGATGAAATTACTGACGTCCCTCGTTTTTTCCTGAATCCTAAGGCACTTGTTCTATCTGGTCATGATCACGACCAGTGTACCGTTACCCACAAAACCAAATATGGTCCGGTCAAAGAGGTAAGAGCTGAAATATACATTGCTTAACATATTTGTATGGCGATCATTTTGAAATTTGATGACGTTTGTTACTGCAGCATACTGTCGGTACTCTAAGTTGGCAACAAGGGAACTGGTATCCATCGTTTATGCTTTTGTCTGTTGGTAGGAATAAATCTTCGCAATCCCCCGAGGTTCTTGTTCATCTTTGCTTTCTTCCAACGCAACTCTTCATATACATGTGGTAAGTCTATTAAACATTCACCCGTAAAACTAATATAATTTGTGAGAAAATTATTCTCAAGGTCAACCGTCTTTGACTAAAAAACTCA
Organism: Agrostemma githago; assembly: GCA_958450325.1. Lineage (NCBI taxonomy): Eukaryota > Viridiplantae > Streptophyta > Magnoliopsida > Caryophyllales > Caryophyllaceae > Agrostemma > Agrostemma githago. The sequence goes on from OY288239.1 coordinate 3,466,255, forward strand.
TCGGTGGATCTCAAATGGTGTCAGGTATATCGCACTATTTATTATAACCATCCTCGCGTTGTCATTTTGGCCGTCATATGGAATCGACATTGGACATCATTGCGGCCAATGGATGACAAATGTGAAGAAATTAGTATTTGGAGGTCTTTTTTCGAGGGGCTTGAAAGAGAAAAATGAAGATGAAGAGTGTGAGTACGAGATGATGTGGGATGCAGAAGGTGGTATGCATCTTGTCAAGAAGCCTCGCAAACAAACTCCTTCTATGGAGGCCAAGGAGACGAATTCAGTCGAAAGGTCAGTTGTTCCTGAAAATGATCCGACCCGGTTCACCAGTTTGTGGATCATATCGGATTTTGATTGTCTAAGTCGTGAACATCATGGTTCGTGCTCTAGTGATTCTATAAGTGGGATTAATACATAATACTTGTATTTATGTATGTAGAGGCAATGCTGTGATGCGTACATCTAGAAGACAAACGATCTCACAGGATGAAGACACACTAAAAGTGGAGAGGGATGAGAATCCAGGGTCGTTACCAAGATCAACTAAATCAAGAGTGGTATATCGAGTTGTTCGAGTGCTGGGGATGGTGTCGGTCATTGCTTTGGTCAATGTCCCGCTCTACATGATGCTCTTGTTTAAAGATTGGGTCGAGTAATGAAGGACGGAGCCTGGCGATCATCCAGAATGCATTCTGCATTATGTTGTTCTCTGTGGAATTTGCTGGTGTGCTTCGCGAGTCAAAAACTTTTTGAAATGGTTCTCGTCTAATTTATGTAAAACATGTCGAGTAAAGCGGAGATTTTGGTGTAATATACACTATATCGAGGATGGAATTAGGAACAAAGAGAAAAAAATTACAAAATCATATTCGATCCAATATGTTTTTACTGCGAGCAATATTTATGTATTTTAAAGGAGTTTTTTTGTCAGATGACACCTAACATTTAAACATTTGGTAAAAAAAGCCCCTCAAGTTTTTTTTTTCCAAAAACAACTAAAGTTTTCATTTCTTTATATAAAGGCACCGATACCCAAATTCCGTTAAAAAAACATTATATTTAACGGTTGTTTCATTTTTATTTGTCTTAATCATTTTCATTTATTTAATCAAACTCAATTAATCCATTCATCTCTTTATTCATCTATAATACTCGATTTTTTATCTAAAAATTCTTTTATATTTTTCTCCAATCTCAATAAGAGTACATCATAACAATATGAAGATACTCTAATTCTTCAAAGCTGGTGAATATCGCTTCTAAACTGGACTACTCTTCTACTGACCCTAAATGATATATATATATATATATGTTCCGGACATCCTTCATCAAACTTTTGCAGATTCTACTCTGCATCTTCTCCTCTCTTCCCTGATTTTATATACATAAAAGTAAGGACAATTAGCATATATGATTTGCTTCATATAAATGGACTTGCTTCAACACTGTATTGTATCTATGCATATGATTATTTATTTGAAAGCTAATAATCAACAAGTCTCATTTTATTTGTGGAACACCATATATTTTCAATCTAACTTTAGTTAGTAATATTTGATTAATACTCCGTATATAGCCATCAAATTGAGTATTGTGGAAGAATAAAGGCGATGGATGGATTAATTAATTTTGATTAAATAAATGAAGATATTTGAGAAGAATAAAAATGAAACAACCGTTAAATCTAACGTTTTTTTTAACGGGATTTGGGCTTTGTTGTCTTTATACAAAGAAATGGAAACTTTAGGTGGTCTGCGAAAAAAAAACCTTTGTCTTTTTTACCAAAAAACTGTACCTTTTGACAAAAAAACTCATTTTAAATGCTTTCATTATAATATACTTTCATAGAGTATAAATTTCTTATTATTTGTTCGAAAAAAATGTGATAAATTTATTACATATAACAGTTGTAAAGTTATCCATGATAACAAATTATAATATGGTGATGAAATTCTATATCATAAGTAAGATTAATCATTCGTGCTTAAATATCTACCAAAAAAAATTTTGAATCTAAAAAAGAGAGCTCTTAGGACTATAAACCGTAAGTAATTATTCTACGTCGAAAAAGTATGATGAGGTGTGAGATCGTTTATGGAAAATAGGATTGGTGTATAATGTTATTGTACAACCAAGGCAAAGTTTTTGAGTTTTTGTGTATATTTGTTAAGCTTATAAAAGTTTCTGAGCTGAGTTGTAAGTTTTTGAACTTAAACATTTATGTGATTTAAATCGACAACTTTACACTAAAGCTTAAAAAATTTACTGCAGAACTCGAAATCTTTGTGATAAAGTTCAAAATCTTAAAACTAGTTGTACAAAGAACTATGTACAACTGGTTGTATAATCCTCTAATTGATCGTTTATGGGTAAAATTGACTTAAGGTAACTTGGGATAACATAGTAGGTTTAATAATGACATTTTTGTAAATTAGTCAAAATGGAGGGCCATCTTTGTCCAACCCAAAAGGCCAAAAATCACGCAAACCTCTTGTGTGCAAAACTGCAAACTCTTGTAGTCTTGTGTGCCCTCCCTCTTTTTGAGTAGGTCATATTATATGATATGAGATGATATGAAATTTACCGTACCAATTTTTGTCCTACATATAATTTGATGCAATAGATCAATTATATAACTCAAAAAGCGAACAATTTTTGTTATATACTCTCTCCGTTCCAACGAATTCTATACGTTTGCTTTATGCACGTACGTCGATGTTAATATTCTTTTGTCTATATCTTTAATTACGTATTATCAAAAATTATAAAAATTTGGTATTCATAATGTATTCGATTAGACGATTTAAACAAGATCTCTCATGACTATCTTTTATATTATATATTGAAAGTTATATTGAAGATTCTTCTCACTCATGAATAGTGTAAAAAAAATCAAACGTATACAATTCGTTGGAACGGAGAGAGTAGAGAGAGAGAGAGGGGTGAGATCCGGTAAGAACAAACACTCAGTGAGAACGGTGAGAACACGTGCTAACCATTAGATTAAATCAAATAAACGGTCAAGATTTTATCAAACACTTAACCATAAAACCAACACAAATCACCGAAGCAAAAAAAAAACCAACCCAAATCACTAAAAAGGAGAAAACAAGAGACTACGACAAACAACTTAACCGCACTTCAATATCTCGCCTTCGTCATTGGGAGCCGCCATTATTATTATTGTTATTGTTGGAGAAGAAAATTGCAAATTGTTGCTGGTGTCAAGCAACGAAAATGTGACAACCATTTTACTGCTATAGTTATTATTTTACTACAATTGCAATTGCTAGATACACTTAATAAAAAGGAATAGAGATTCCGTAAAAAAAAAGGTTTATTTAATAGCAATAATACTGACTATTGAGCGTATTCCAATAATACCAATTACAGTTAATGCCAGAATAATACATCAAATTGGAGTATTCTAATGATAATGGTACAATTGCATATGTTACCTGCAACAACAGCCTTTCTGAAAAATAAGCTGCTACTTCAATCTATTCAATCCACATCCACTTATCCTATTTCTTCATCTCCATCTTACTTAAATTCTTGTCTTCAATGACAACTCTACAAAAAATTTAAAAAAGTCTTGATTTTTATTACCCTCCTCACCTCATTAAATCTAATAATGGCATAAACATAAACTTCATTAATTAAAAAAAAAACATACGGAGCATTATCCAATGTGATAATCAATCAAACCATCGAAATTAATTATCGCCTCATCTCTGATTCTGATCTCTGTCTCCTTCAACTCCTAGGTACTCTCTTTTCGATTTTAAGCATTGCTAATTTGTTTTATTTTGTACAAATTTGGGGTTTTGGTTTCAATTAGTTTTTTTTTTCTGGGTTTGTATTTATTCGATTACCGTTTTGATTATGATTTCTTGGTCCTATTCGGGACTTGATTCGCTTCTAATTTCCAATTTTAGCACAATTCACTTGGTCAATCAAATACTATTTTATTTTTTTGCAAATTTCGACAATTTGGAATTTTGTTTTGATTAGGTTTATTTTATGGGTTTATATTTATTTGATTAGTGTTTCGATTATGGTTTCTAGGTCCAATTCGGGAGTTTATGTTTATGTTTTAATAAACTGTTCACTAAGTTTTGTGAAATCTGTTTTGTCATTCACAATTTCATTCTCAAGGACGAGTGAGAAGTAAATGGAGAGTGAAGTAAATGGTAATGGTGATAGTAGGAATTAAATGAGACGCTTAAGGGAATGTGGACCGGTTATTCATTAAATGAGGTAACCGGTCCACTGTACCATTATCATTAGAATACTTCAGTATTATTTTGGGATTAATTGTAATTGGTATTATTATTGGAATACGTCCAATAGTCAGTATAATTACTATTAAATAACCCAAAAAAAAGGGAATACAGATACATTTTTTTACGTTCTACGTCTTTATTTCGGGGTAACTTTCTAGTCATTCTCAATAGTAGTATGTATATATTAACAGAATAACAGGTAATAAATTACTCGACAAGGAGTCATGGACCTACCCATTAGATACGGACACTAACCCGCTAGATAAACTTTGAAAAGGTGTAGATACATTTTTTTGTTTATCCAGTGGGATATCCCGTGTATGTGGTGAGTTATCTTGTACTACCTCCGTCCCACTAAGATTGTCACATTTCATTAAAATACTACTCACAAATAATAGGCAAATGGGACAATCATTTAGGGACGGAGGGAGTATAATATAGTGACTTATCTTGTGTATCTGACGGGTTATCTTGTATATCTGCTGAGTATTTACTTTTATTTATTTATTTGCGGACTATCTTATGTATCTAGTGGGCTGTCTTGTTTATCTAACGAATTATGTTGTGTATCTAGTGAATTAGTCGTCATCGAGTAATTTTTTTACCCATAAATATACTTTGTATATGACCAGAAAGGTTCTCGATATAAAGACGTAGGGTGCAAAATTTTTACCTACATCAAAAGTGTATATAGCAATTATTTTATTTATCTAATAGATTGGATGAGCCTGTTGCGATTTGCATTAACGAAGATATTCTTGTTCTTTTAGAGAGTTTCTCTTTTTCTTGTTGTTTGTATACGAAGTGTGGTGGTAATACCGTTGTCCACTGGCTAGCTAGATTTTGTGACATCATGGGCAACGAGATTGTACTTTATCCACATTTTTCATAGACGGTCATTGAGTTGTCGAAAATTGATTACTTGATCTAATATAATGATTTACGTCTTTCCCTAAAAAAATAATTTTTTACCCATTAATATACACAAAAAGAACTACTACTAACAACTAAAGCAAAAAATATCACTAAGCACCATAATTACCAATCCATTTGATTTGGCATTAAGATATTGAGTAATCTCTCCCAGTAGGGAATAATTTCCCTTTTTTTCACAAAAATGAATAAGAGAATAAATAATTGATTAAAGTAGAAGAAAGCGGAATATAAAGTAGAAATATTGTGGGATTTATGAGTAAAGGGAATAAATAAAGACTTGAAGAAAGAATAAAAAAATGATTAAAGTACAACAAAAAATGGAAAGAGAAAAAATAACTGAATTAATACAAATAAGGAAATACTACGAGAGAGAGCAATACTTTAATGGCTTTGATCACCCTATCACCAAGTAATGATCAATTCGATTATGTAATACGAAGTACAGTTATAATTAATGAATCAACCATTAGTAGTATTAATCAATTATTGTGGGAGGTGTATTTAAAGTTGGAATGATAGCACGTGAGAAGTGATGAATGAGTTTGTCAAGAGTCGATAGATCACGAGTCACTACGTTGAATCTTGGCCACTAAGATTAATTATTTAATCTAACGGTAGTAGATGTGTGTTCTTATCGTTCTCACTGAGTGATCGTTATTAACGGATCCTAATTCTATCTATCTATATATATATATATATATTGAGTATCAACTCCCTGCTACTATACACACACCAAAAGCTTATTGCCTTGTTCAGTAGTTATTGTAATTAATAGTACGTACTGTAATAATGTGGAGGTTAAAGGTAGGAGAAGGGAGAAAGGGGCCGTATTTATGGAGTACTAATAACTTTGTAGGACGTCAAACATGGGAGTTTGATCCTGATTATGGTACTCCTGAAGCTATACAAGAGGTTGAAGATGCTCGTCTTAACTTTTATCAAAACCGTTTCCAAGTCAAGCCAAGTGCTGATCTTCTATGGCGTTTTCAGGTTTGCATTATGTCGTCTCACTTAACTTGCATGCATGCGTTTAGATTAGTATCTTCATTCATTCTATCTTCAGCTCATGCATGCATGACGCAATACAACTTAAACGCGTCATATACACAACATAACTCACTGGATACACAGTATAATAAGACGTCACATACACAATATAATCCACCAAATACGTATGATGTATATACCCCATGTATTAATTTCCGAACCCCCATGAAACCTTCCCGTGTTCAGTGTTCTCCTGCCGACAATAAGAGCAATCACAATGGAAGAACTCATATGCCACTTCATTTTATATTATATCTTAAATATAAGAACTTTATACCACAATAATGGAACAACCTTCCATAAAGTTCTTGGATGTTTTTTCTCACACAAGATTAAAATAAGCAAAATGATTTTATTTGTCTACTTTTCTTGTTTTAAACAAGAACTTGGTTCTTAAAATCAAATCAAGTTTGTGAAAATAAGGACAAACTTTATCTTACAATGGACAAGCTTTTTAAATAAGATTTTTGCGACAAGAACTATCCATTGTGGATGTTATGACGACACTACAGTGATTTTCATGCAAATAATAACATGGGTACGTGTAAATCAAACCTACCTTAGATTATTGTATGTATACGGATCGAGGCACAAGACTTTGTACTCTGTATTTGACTTCATAGATTACTTCCATCTATAGTAATGTTTTCTTGAAATAATGGATCAATATTAAAGTAATATCTAACGGATTATTTTGCGTGCATGTCTAATGGATAAGTTGTTATCAAGTACGGAATAATTTTTTACTCATTAATATACGTAAGATGATACGCTTATACAGTGTGTACAACATTTTTTATACACAACTAATAAGAATTTGACCCGTGTTGTATTTGATTTAATCAAAGATGATTATTTGAAGGTTATATTAGTAATTTTACATCTTAGTTTATTTTCAAAAGTTTGTATTTTTGTTATTTTTCTTAATTATTTTTCATTTATTTATATGACTTATATTTTAGTGAGTAAAATTGTTAAGACTTTTTATTTTATATGTTTACTTACTTATCATTTAATGTTAGTTAGATTTTTAAAAAGAAATAGAAATTCATCCGAATTATTTTATTTAATTATTAGTTCATAGTTATTACTCGTATTATTATTATTATTATTATTATTATTATTATTATTTTTTTTTTTTTTTTTAAACGGAACTTTCATTAAACACCAGAACAAATTACAAGAAGTTGGAGGGAAGCCGAGATACTATCTGGGCACCCACTCCCTTAGCGATAGAAAAACTAATTATGAACTAATAATTAAATAAAATGAAAAGAACACCTATTGAACTACTGCTATATTATTTTGTAAATTAAAATTAGATACTACGGAGTAATTTTTTTGATGTTTTTTTTTTCTTTTTTTCATTAATAAAATAACGTAATCAAGATTATTTCCTATTTTGTTTTATATGATACTAGTGTATACCCCGTGCATGTATGCACGGTATTTATAGAATTTTAATATTTTAAGTTAATTATTTACACAAAGTAGATTTTAATTTAGCAACCTGATAATTTTTCACGATTCTATCATTGTATTTGGATAATAATAAAATAACTTGAAATTGCAACCTCGACTAATATTATGAAATATGTAGTACAAAAAAATTATTATCTTAATTGTTGTTAGAAATTTAAGCGACTATATTTCTACAATTTATTTGTATCGATACACCCGTTGTTAGTTTTTAAATATTTAACCCGTAAGAATTTTTATATGATAATTGAGTGTGATTCTTCCTCATTTGTTGTATTGATTTGTCCAAATTGAGAGTTTAAAATTTAGGCGAGAAAAGTTTTGAGATTTTTTTTCTCTTAGTTAGTAGAGATTGATAGCTTAAAATTTTGGTGCGAAAAGTTTTGAGAATTTTTATTTTCTTACTTAATAGACGATTACAATATTTAATTACAATCAAATATCAGTCATGATTATTACAAAAATAAAACGTATTTTCGTTGGTATATATACAGTCTGTATTTAGTATACACTGGTGCAAATAACAGAGATTGTAAAATATACTGGTAACAAAATTTCAGTATTACATAACCAAAGCAATTAAGGCCCAAATATGAGTCCAATATGAATAGACGAAAAAATATAAAATTAGATGGTACTGTCAATTAATCAATCAATTAATTAGTATGATGATATATAGAAAATCATTTATACTATTTTATGGTATAACAAAAATGGTAGCATCTACTCAATTAATTATATTATTATACTATTTTATGGTATATAAAATATAAAATTAGATGGTACTGTCAATTAATCAATCAATTAATTAGTATGATATATAGAAAAAGATTTATACTATTTTATGGTATAACAAAAATGATAGCATCTACTCTATTAATTATATTATTATATTATTTTATGATAGTATCTTTTAAACATATAGCTATTGATCGCAGTTAACATGCATGGGTAATTTAGATATAAGCCAAACCAATATATATTAAACAATCCAAAAGTAAGCCCATATGGTAGGCCCGTATGTGATTAGGCGGGAAAATTTGGAGATTTGTTATTTGGTTAGTGGAAAAAAAATGAGGATTTTCCTTAATTAAATTATTGGAGTCTATAGTTTTAGGATTAATTTAGTGATAATTGAAACAATGAGATATTGTGGTGTAGTGGTAGACTGGTAGAGAATAAATACTACATATCTAGGGTCAAGGGTTCGATTTACGTATAAGAATAAATTAAATATGTAAACTAAAATTTTGGAAATAAAAAGATTCTACCAGTAAGGTCTTAAGAAAACATTAACCCATAATTTATTCTTTTTTTTAACGTTTAATTACTTCACATTTAAAAAAAAAACTTTTTTATTTGTCCTTTTATTTATTATTTTCATTTTTTGAATAACAATTAAAAATATATTTCCAAAATATAAAATATTTTAAAAGATGTTGATTTTTGTGTTTAAACATGAGTATACTTCGTATTTTTTAGTCATGCATTTTTTTTGTATTTTAAAAAAATAAGACCAAAAATAAAAGACGAATGATAAAAAAAATAAAAATGGACAAATAATTTTTGTTGATTTACTAATTCTCTTTAATAAAAAAATAAAAGAAATGATAAAATAGAAATAAAGTAATGACTAATTTTCAATACATCTTAAGTTATTGATTTTATGTTTATATAAAAAATAAAAAAACAGAAAAAATAATTAATAGAGTAATAGAAAAAATAATCAATATTATTCATCATTTAAACCAAAATAACAATAAAATAGCAAGATTTATAAAATATAATAAGAAATACTCCCTCCGAGGAAAGTGGGTAAAAGATTGAACTCAGGTCAAAAAGGAAAATGGGGCAATGTTAGAAACTCGGAGGGAGTAATATTCACCCAAAATAAATCAAAATCAAAAAGAAAACCGACTAAAATAAAATTCCATAAAGATAATTGAAAGGTGATAAAAGAAATATCAAAAATAAAAACTTTCTAAAATTAACCTAATTAGATTAAGGTAACAAATTAACTAAATGAGTGAAATTACTAACCTATCCTTAGACTAATTAAATTTTAAATGGCATGTGACAATTTCTAATTAGTTGTGCATATATAGACTTTTCATACACCTTGGGTAAGTGTAGTCTTTTCGTTAATATAATTTTAGTTTGACCAAATTTCTAGACAAAAAGTAGAATAATGCAAAAAAATGTATTTACCCTAGCTATGTCTATGGGTGTATAAACGTTATTCTGCGTATCTAGTTTGTGAAATGTGAATCATTATCAATAACTTCGTTTACTCATTAATATTCTCGTATAAACAAGATAGCGTGATAAATGTACTTTTAAGACGGAGTAGATACAATAATCGTATTAAAATAATAAAATATTCTCATGTGAGAGGTCTCACAATAATCGTATTGTGAGACGGTCTCACAGGAGAATAACTATTTATGTTAACCTATGTCGAGAAATTTGGTCATACAAAAGTATTTTAATGGATAAAAGGTTACTCGATAACGATAACGACTCATTAGTAGATACTCAAGATAACCTAAGTAATAGATACACAATTTTATGCTTTACTTTTTGTCGAGAAATTTACAGAGTATTTGGTGATGAGTAACTAGTACGTACTCTCTTTCATCCATTTAATCATTATATATAATTTTTCATTATTTTTAAAAATTGTGTTAAAAGTAAGAATATTTTTGGTAAACCAAATGGTGTTATATGTCCACCAACTTAAAGTAAAAAAATGTAGTGATATTTTGTAAAAATAAAGGAAGAATGTGAGGATTATAAGGAAAAGTTTTTTGTTAAAAAAAGAAAGGTAAAGAATTGGTTAAATTGTTCATTTATACTAAGGGTTTGTTTGGGATGAGAGTAGATTATTAAGGGTAATGAAGGTCAAAATGTGAAGAAAATGGAGGATATGGGTGGATAGAGGGTGGTATTTTATAGTGTAAAGTGAAGGTGAGGAAGTAACAATTATCTCCATATGGAGTAAATACATTACTCTGCTCTACCGCTAAGTAATGCATTAACCCCATATGGGGGTAATTATTACTCCTTTACCTTCTCTTTATACTATAAAACACCATCATTATTCATCACATTCCTCCCTTTTCTTCACATTTTGACCTCTATTATCCCTTAATAATTTACCCTCATCCCAAGCGAGCCCTAAGTGGGTAAAAAATTGTTTAGAAGAGAGTAGGATATTAATGTGTAAAAATCATATTTTCTACTTAGTAACATAATCCATTGGATACACAACCTAAGCTACTAGATACACAAGATATCACGTCAGATACATAACATTACTCATTAGATATACAAGATAACACACTAGATACACAAAATAATCTGCTAAATACATAACATAACCTACTAAATAGACGAGATACTCCGTCAAAGACACAAGATAACTAACTAAATACACAAGATATTCCGTCAAATACACAAAATAATACTCCCTACGGAAACTATTTTTTACCTTATTACTTCAATATTTGTGAATAATATTTTAATGAAATGAGCTAAAAATAGTGTCCAGAGGGAGTACACTAGAAATACAAGATAACCATTACTCTCTTCGTATTTTATGTTTCTTCTTATGTTTTTTACACATGAAATAAGAAAGTGGATAAGAAAATTGTAAAGTAATACTAGATGATAGACCTTATGAAATGGTTCACAAGGACACATCATTTGATACTACGGAGTATAATACTTGTTTTAGAACAGATATCTTCGTCACAACTTTGAAATGTGTTGACAAGGACACGTCATTTGATATTAAAGAGGAGTAGATCTACTGAGAGACGGTATTTTGTTAAGTTTATTGATAGATCAATTACAAATGAAGATAACAGTGGTACCAAACCTAATAAAAATAAGCACGCTTAACCTAAAAGATTGAGAGTATATATATACACAAATATAAATAGGTACGTTTGTTATAAAAAGCGGTACAAACAAAGTTGTCATTTAGATGTACATCTAATCTTAAAATAGGTACGAATAAAACTTAAAGTGGTACGAACAAGTGGTCTCTCAATAACTTATGGAGTAAGCGTCTCTCCCAAGACTTTGCGATTATAAAGAGACACAACATTGTTGATCCATGCAACATCATCCTCCGGAAATTAATTTATACTGTATATATATATTTGCATATAAACTAGTACGATAAGATTAATTGAAATTCACTAACGATGATTCTAAGTCGTTTTCATCGAGTGTTCATTCCTAACAGATCTTAAATCTATATATATGTATATATATAATTCACTAACGATCCCACTTGCGTGCCCGACGTAAATAATCCGTTTCCTAAAATTTTCAATATGGTACTATGGTAATATGGTACTTCCTCCATTCAAATTGAACGTTCCCTTATTCCTTATTCATCCTCCATTCAAGTTGAACATTACCTTATTCCTTTTCAAGTCCAACCTACTCATTTCCATTCTAGTCATTGTTTTGTTTTAATATATCAGATACGCCGCCATGGGATCTCGGTGTCCAATCTCGACGTCACCCCCTCACATGCACTCCTTATTAATGAGGTCTCTCACATGTCCCCATTATTATTAAGGGGAAGACCCGAATAATTAGGGATGCATGTGAGAGGGTACGGTGACGCCGAGATTGGATGTCACCCGGTGGCGCTAACTCATTTTCCTTAAACAAATACTTTAAACCTTATATATTTATATAAATCTTCATATCTACCCCATATTTAATATTAAATAAATATTTAACTTTTACTTATTTGTAGGAGTATTTTTTAATAATAAAAACTCGATTTCTTAGAGCTTGTGCAAAAAGCAAAAGAGAAGGTTCGACTTGGACAGAGGGAGTACTTAGCTTGGGTGATAGGGTGAACCAAACAACCCTTGAACTGGAATTGAGTTTGGTGATGGGTGTTACTCCCTCCGTTCAAATCCAAAGGACACGCTTACCTTTTAGACGCTATTCATAATTTAAGAAAATCGTTAATAATCCCGACAATTTATGAGAGAAATATAGTCATGTGGGATCTTGTTTGATTCGTTGATGCGAATGCGCAAGCGGTTTAGAATAAGAAATGAAAGTTGGGTCGATGGTTAATGTAACCTCGAGTGATGACGTGGTATTTGGGGGTAGATTTGAACTAAGGTTAATGTAACCCGATCTGTGGTTAAGGTTTGTGAGGATTTTGAGTTTTGTGGCTTGGCTATTTTTGGGAAGCAAACGCTTCAATTTTCTGTATTTTGTGATCCGATGTTAATCGGTGAGTAACCAAAAGATATTTAATTCGTAGTTCGACCTTGAACCCGTAATTAATAGCTCAGAGTTTGGAGCATCAAACCTCTAAACGCTTCGAAGCAACTGTGGCTTATATAGCCTACAATGGTTGATATCCTCGTGATACTACGAGGAATATTCTAGGATAATAATACTAAAGATAAAATGAAAGAACTACTAGCAATAGCTCGAGTAATATCCTAACGATATCTCGGGTAATATTCTAGAATAATAATATTAAAGATAAAAGGAAAGAAATACTATGAGATATGCTACTAATCAAATTAATTGAGAGTGAGGTAAATGAGAAGGGTAAATAGGTAAAAAGTTTTTAGGATTGAGTAAAGACTCGTTAGGAAAAAACACGACCCTTGCTTTATCTTGACTGTTGATTAATTTTTCGGGCTCCACAATCGGGTCATTCGTTTTACGAGTAAATTAAGAATATCAAATTTTTATAATTTTTTGTTAATGTAAAACGAAAGATATTAACAATGTAAAACGTGTCTCGACAAATGTAAAAAAAAGTGAACGTATCCTTCGAATTCCAAAGGATAAAGTAATTTGGGGTCAAACAAGATAAATATAGGAGAATCCCCCTCCTCGTGCAGCTCATGGCAAAACCGCACAAGTCGTACGTAAACGTAATTATTCCATTACTAAGACAATCATTATTACGTAATTATTAATGGATTCATAATTTAATTAATCTTTTAATCGGTCACACTATTTTCATAGAATACTCCGTACATAATTTAATCTTTTAATGGGTCCTCCATACATGGATAAAATAATACAGTAGTGTACCACCCTGTCCCTACCCCTCCCCTCCTTTTTGCCATCCGTGTACACCGATTCACCCCTCTCCTCCTTCCTGCATTTGGGTTTAATCCATTGGTGGATAATAGAATTTGAAGAGATTCGTATATGTGACATTATAAACGCCACGTATATAGTAATACAATCATTTTTCTAATATCGGAAATTAAATATCTACGAAATCATAATATTATTCTCTACGGTATATTTCAATAGTCGTATTTTCTAATTATGATATCTCGTTATCTTCAGATATCTCCAAATATCTCAACAATAGAGAACCTTTTACTATCCATTCTACCTAGGGATGACCATGGATCCGAGATCCGATCCGGATCCGCAAGATCCGGTCCATACGGATCGGATATGAATCCTAAATTTTGAGATCCGTTGGATATGGATCTGGATTCGCTATTTTTAAACGGATCCGGATATGGATCTTAATGAGTAAATTCGGATCCGATCCGCAAATCCGTTTTATTAAAAAATACTCCCTCCGATTCATTTGATCTTTACGTTTGCTTTATCACACTTACCAATGCATGTTTTGTTTCGATTTTATCTTTATTCACACACTAGTTTAGAACCCGTGCAGATGCACGGGTATATTTAAGTCACATTGGTTATTTATATGTTTATCAATAGGTGTTTTAACAATATATACTCCGTATAATAGATAGCTATTACAGTATTCACTATTCATTCTTGAAATAATTTTAGAATTATTGGGTAAACCCGTGCACATGCACAGTTGTTTACTTAAAATTTTATGATGATAAAAGAAATTCTTGATAGTACGACATAATTAGAGTGTTATATTATTAAGATAGTTTATTCTGTTGAATAAATCTCATACGATAATAAGTACGATGTTTTTTCGTCCCTACTTATGGAGGACATCTTTGGGGTGACTATTCCTGTGTAACAGGTAGTAGTAAATTCTCGGAGCTTTGTCTCTCTTTCACACCAAAAATAAAATAAGTATGTTGTTTTTCACCGTCATCTAATATGAAACGTTTGATTGCGAAATATTTTAAAAAAATCTTAGACTTATTCTATGACAAAGTTAATTTAAATGAAAATTAGACATTTACTTTAGAAATTTAGAGCATAATTTTCTTAGATGGAAAATAAGTAATTTGTTTTTCGATATAAATGTTGAGCTATTGAGATAAAGTGATAAAGATTAAATTAGGAGAAAGTAAAAGAAAGAAAATGAGATCATGATTATACGGTTAGACTTGATAAAATTGACGCGACCCGGCACTCGAACTGAAAATTCAAGTTTGGCCCGTAATCCGAATTGACTCGCCTAATCGATAAACTGACGCGAATTGTTTATTATGCTTTAAATTGTTGGAAATAACAATCCCAAAAATGATATGAGTCCAAATAATCTGGTTCAACCTGAAATTGACCCAATCTTTACTGATCCGAATATAACTCGAGGCGACCGGTTGACCCAAACATAAAAATAACACTATTTAATTTAAAATATTTAATAGAAAATAAAATATAAAAGTTTATAGTAATTGCTAAATATACGTTGACAATATATATTGGGATATCTTTTCGGAGGGAAAGTTGAAGAGATCAAATTGTCCCTTAATTTTTGTTTTAGTGAATAGAGGATTATAATAATAATATAAATTGTTATGGAAATAATATCAATTGCAATTAACATAATAAGTTGTTTTATTTGTCAGCAAGATTATACCTACTCTATTTTCAGATATTTTGACACGTTTAAATAAATTATATTACCATCAAATTATTTTAAAACTTGTGTCTTTGCCGTTTTAATAAGGTATATACAAAAATATTTTATTAATATGAAAATTAGGATTAATATTATATTAGATTAATAGTTATTATGATATTTATATTATATAGATTATTATGGAAATTCTGATATATTAAGAAAGTGTGTTTTGGCGCCAAAAACCAATGCGTGGTTCCTGTATTATATATTAGTATAGATTATTAAAAATCGTAAAAATTTGATATTTTTAATGTATTCATTAAGACAATTTTAAAAAGATCTCACAATTGGAAATTATATTCGATATTCTACCCACCCATGAATAGTGCCAAAAAGCAAACGTAAAGAAAAAATGAATCGGATGGAGTAATAAAAAAAAATTGTGTGTGACTTAAAACTTTAATTTGTGTGTTTTTTTTTGTTATTCTAAAAATTTTTTCTTTTAGTTTATTGATATTTGATTATGAAACTTTTTAATTCCTCCAAGTTTTAATGATCTACCCATTGAAAACATTAAAATATTGAGAAATAATAAGAAGTGTGGGAGTGGATATGTAGTAAGACCATGTTTATCCCATACTCTCCTTCACCATGTCCAACCTATATAATATTCTTCTTTATTTACAACCCAACTTATCAAACCACAGTTATTTTCCTACCTTTATTCACATTTTCCTTCCACCATGGTCCTACATATTCTTTATTACTTTTTTCATCTAAATTTTAAAAATCATTTTATTGAACAATCAATAATTATTTTATGAAGTCGGTTATGTATTTATGTTAATGGAAAATATTACTTTTTACGATTTACATTTTTATTATTTTTTAAAAAAACATAATTTTTTTATTATAAAAAAAGAGACAAATATATAAGTACCTAATTACGGTTGTCGAATTACACTTTACTCAACTTAATTAATTCGATTATATAAAGGATGCTAGAACTTAAAAGTTGTATCCATATTTTGAGTTTTTTGAAGATAAAAGAGAGTAATTAATAAGGGAGAAAATGAACAAAAAATTTTGGAGTAAAATATGTCAAAGTTGGTGTCTATTTATAGAGCATGAAAAAATATGAATATTGGTGAATTTTTATTTTATTTTAATAAAGTACGTTTTAAATATATTCATTAGTTTATAACAAATACAAAAAAATAAAAATCAATTAGGAGATGACAAGTGTGAAGGTGAACAATGAGGTGGGAGAGGTTCTATTTGGACCAAATGTTGAGCAAAATGAATTTGGGTCCAAATTTTTTATTATTAATTTACCTTTCATCCTCCACCTCCCCCTTTTTTCCACCCCATTAATCCCAGTTTAAGGGTAATATAGAAACTTGTAGTAATGAATAAGTATAGAAACTTGTAGGAAGTAGTAAAGGTAATATGGTAAAAACGATGGCCAGATAAGGAAAGAAATAAAATGGGAAGAAGATAGAAACTTGGATGAAAATTATAAGTGGGAAGATGTTAGAAACTTGGACGAAATATTTGATTTTATTTGTAAGATTATGAAAATTTAATATGGTACTAAATACTTGTTAATAAAAAAATTTGTAGAATATAAATAAGAAATTGAATCCGCGGATCCGATCCAGATCCGGCGGATCTGGATCTGGATCTGAACTTTTGGGATCCATTGGATCTGGAACAGATCCGGATCCGCTACTGGGGATGCGGATCTGATTTTGGATCCATGCGGTTCTGGTTCGAATCCGATCCGTTGTCATCCCTAATTCTACCTATAGATCAGATCTGGATTTTAAATCCTAATGATATAAATCGGATCTGAATTTTAAACCCTGAGCATATAGATCAGATCTAGATCTACCACAAAATTAGATTCCGAATTTGGATCGTATAGGATGCTATCATGATCATACTTTTGATCTACATTCCTGCTCCTATATACTTTCCCCATTCAAATCCACTTGTCTCATTTTCTTTTGGCACATTTGTCGAGACGCGTTTTACACTAGCGATATCTTTCATTTTACATTAGCAAAAATTATAAAAACGAATCAAACAAAATCCCACATAATTATATTCTCACTTATAGATTGTCGAGAATATCGAAGATTCCCCTCAAGTGTGAATAGTGTCAAAAAATGAAATGAGACAAGTGAATTTGAATGTAGAGAGTACTTCGTACTAGTTTTTTCACTACCAAAATTCACTTACTACTAAATATTAAAAAAATGATATTTTAGATATACGGCTTATTAAATTTCAGATATAAAAAAATCATCAAACTAGTATTAAAACCTAATTATATTTTACAAAATTTTAAAAGCATTATTAATTACTCGTATGATTCGATACTATTATCAAACATATACGGAGTAAATGATAGGCTATACGGAGTGTAATATAAATTGCGGATTGATTTGTACACAATGGTCACTCGAACTTTGTTCCTAAATTTGTTGGTAGACGGTTCTGAAAAGCTTTTGTCCCATCAAAGTTGAACGATTTGGTTAGCATGGAAGCGAAATTAATTTAATACCCGTTATGGATTTTCCTCAAAAAAAATAAATAGGAAAAGGCAATTAAGGTAAAGTGAAGTAGATGAAGAATATAATTAATTAAGGATAGCGATAGGGCGCCACCCGGTGACACTGAATCTCGGCGTCACCATAATTAAAAAATAAGAAAATGAAAAAAAAATGAAAAGTGAGACTTTTATTTTTACACCAACCGCTTAAGGGTAGATAAGTAATTTTATATATATCTAAATGAAAATTACTCGTATCTTTTAATCTTTTATACGAAATACTCCGTACAAATTTATTTTAACGGTTACAACGATTATGTTTCTTTATCATATTTTATACATTTTTATTTATAATTCTATTCTTGAAGCATAATATTCATCGTTATTTACCATACCGTTCAACGGAAGAAAAAACATACACAAATCTTGAGATGAAATACCGGCATTCGTCTTATCAGCCGTTCGGCTAGACATCATATCATATAACAAAGTAATAGTACTAAATTTCTTCGTAACATTTTATTGTGTGTTATGCCATACCTAGTAACAAATTAACCACGATTTCCTACAAATAGGACTAATATTATGGGAGAATCTAAGATTTTTTTTACAAATAATATAATTAATTAAAGTTACTAAAGTACCCTTTTATTACTAATTGATTTAATATTAAAGTTTTTAAAAAGTAAAATAAAAATAATTAATTAAATCATTATTATATTCCGGTGGCGCACAAATTGAGCGCCACTAGGTGGCGCCATCTCATTTTCCATTAAATAATGCGAAAATTACACATTACAACCTTATAAAAATAAGTTTTTTTGTAATTACAACCTTATAAAATTTTTCTTTTCAGTTACTACCTAATAAAGCACTTTTCATTTGCAATTGCTACCTTTAATGAACTTCGGTAGCTTAGTAAGCTAATTTCCGTCCCAAATCAGATTACGTCTAATTTTGTGACCATTTTGCCCTTGACTCAGTATACTCTTTCCCCAACCTTTATCTCTCTTACAACATCTCTTAAAAATTGTATTGCTCTTCAATTGCTTCACTCTTCAATTCAATTTTTGCAGTCTTCAATTTCTTCATCCTCTCTCTATCGTTTATACCTCTTCTTTATTTTCGCCGCCATTAGTGCCTGTAGTTTATTGTTGTGTACGAACAAGATATGTAACCCTAATTCACGATTCTGTACTTTGCAAAATTTCTGTTAACCTAGAAATTAGGACTTGTGGAAATTTAGGGTTTATCCCTAATTCCCTTTATTATTCGTCTAAATGTTGTAAGTTAATGGTGAATGGTTGAATATCCATATCTACAAAAAATTGAATAGCAAAAGCAACATAGCAGACATTAGGGGAAACAAAATCAACAACAAATTAGAAACCCTAAAAATTGAAATTATCTAATCGACAACCATATTTGGCTCTCAACATGCTAATGAACTACAATAACACTATAACTACACTTAATTCATATTAGAAAGACTAAAATTAAATGCAAATCTGGATTTTGTGTGAAGAATCGATTCAAAACCCTAAATTAACGAAAAATCCCTAAACTAACGAAAAAACCCTAAATTAACGCAGGATTTGGGACTACTTGCTTGCAGATATGTCGTTCCCTTCAATTGCGCCAGAATTTGGTATGGATTTTGGATTCAATTGGAAAATTAATTAGGGTTTAGTGGATGATGATTGAAGAGGAAGGTACGGAGTGAGTAGTGTAGGAGGTGAGTAAGAGGGGTTAAAGGATTAAAAAGAAATTTTAACATCAAGGGTATTTTCGTCATTTAACAAATTCGCTAACGGAAAATAGCTTACTAACCCAACGGAGTTCATGGTAGCAATTGCAAATGAAAAATGCTTTATTAGGTAGTAATTGAAAAGAAAAATTTTATAAGGTTGTAATTACAAAAAACTGATTTTTATAAGGTTGTAATGTGTAATTTTCGCTTAATTAATCCGGTTTAACCTAATTGGAAATAATAGAAGTAATTGAAATTGAATGAGTGAGGCGTTTGGCAAGAATTGATGGTTGAAAGTGCAGTTCTTAAGGGAGAAGAAGTTCAAGCAAACAATAGCACAAGTGAAGGTGGGAGACGGGGAGGAGATCAGCTGCGAAACTGCAACAGCGACGTTAAAGAGATCGGTTAATCTCTTGACCGCCCTACAGTCTGACCACGGTCACTGGCCGGCCGAAATTGCGGGCCCTCAGTTTTTCGTGCCTCCCTTGGTGAGTTATACGTATTGTATTTAATTTGCGGTATAAAATTAAAAACTACTCCGTACGTACGTACTTATATTTGTATCATTTGTATGTACGTATGTGGCATGCATGCAGGTGTTTTGCCTGTACATAACAGGGCATCTCAACTCTGTTTTTTCGATACATCACCGTCAAGAAATTCTTCGGGGCATTTACTATCATCAGGTTCGTAAGTAACAAATGATTGAGACAGAAAATAGTAGTCACTGCGCACGGTGTTTTATATACTCTATGATTGTTGTGGGTTGTGGCAGAATGAAGATGGAGGGTGGGGATTCCACATTGAAGGCCACAGCATCATGTTTTGCACCGCGCTCAACTACATATGCTTGCGAATACTAGGAGTCGGTCCTGATGAAGGAGACGACAATGCGTGTCCTAGAGCCCGTAAATGGATCCTCGACCACGGTAGTGTTACTCACATCCCCTCTTGGGGCAAGACTTGGCTCTCGGTCAGTCCTACACACCTACCTACATACATACATGCATGCATTTATTCTCACTCTATTGTGTATATTTATGGATGTGTATGTTTTTAGATACTGGGTTTGTTCGATTGGTCCGGAAGCAACCCAATGCCACCCGAGTTTTGGCTCCTCCCTTCTTTCTTCCCCATATATCCAGGTTAGTCCCTCCGTCTCAGTCAAACATACAGTTTATATACTTTCATACATACGACTGAAGGACGAGTTTAAACTGTACGTGCAGCGAAAATGTGGTGCTATTGCCGAATGGTATACATGCCAATGTCCTACTTATATGGGAGGAGATTTGTGGGTCCGATAACACCTCTTATTTTGCAACTTAGAGAGGAACTCTTCAATGAAGCATTCGCCGAAATTAAGTGGAAAAGCGTTCGTCATTTATGTGCAACTGTAAGTCAATCAGTCGAACCAGCCAGCCCCTGCCCCTGCCCGCCCCATCTGATCATCGATACTGATCAATTATTATTGGTTGTTGATGCATATATCGCAGGAGGATCTTTACTCTGCTCACCCATTGCTTCAAGATTTAATGTGGGATGCTCTTTACATCTTGAGCGAGCCACTTCTTACACGTTGGCCTTTTAACAAGTTGGTTCGAGAGAGGGCGTTGCAAGTGGCGATGAATCACATACATTACGAAGATGACAACAGTCGATACTTAACTATGGGATCTGTCGAGAAGGTAAACAACGTAACAGTCGATACATATGTTTAGTTTGATAGTCGTATCTAGCATGCATGCAACACTCTTACAATTGGTGTATGTATAGGCATTGTGTATGTTAGCTTGTTGGGATGAAGATCCAAATGGCATTTGTTTCAAGAAACATCTAGCCAGAGTTCCTGATTATATATGGATTGCCGAGGATGGACTTAAGATGCAGAGCTTTGGAAGTCAGCTATGGGATTGTGGGTTTGCGGTGCAAGCCTTGATTGCCTCCAATCTAAGCCTTGATGACATTGGGTCTGCACTTAAGAAAAGCCACTTTTTCATCAAAGAGTCGCAGGTGAAAGACAACCCATCCGGCGATTTTAAGAGCATGCACCGTCACATATCCAAAGGCTCATGGACTTTCTCTGATCAAGATCATGGATGGCAAGTCTCCGACTGTACTGCTGAGGGACTTAAGGTATAACACATTCAAATACTCCGATCGAGGCAATAATACCGACATGATTAACTAACTACTTAATTGCTTGCTTGTTATTGTGTTGTTTGTGAATTCAAGTGTTGCTTGACCTTATCAACAATGAACCCTGAAATCGTTGGAGAAAAGATGGATCCTGAGCTGCTCTTTAATTCTGTTAATGTCCTGCTTTCTCTTCAGGTACATGAATTATTACATTCAATTTAGTCTTTGATTACATACCTCGATTAACATTATAAAATTGCAGAGTGAAAATGGAGGAGTATCTGCCTGGGAGCCGGCCGGAGCAGAAGCATGGTTGGAGGTAACTAACTCACCTAAGATGATCTACACAGTACAACGACCTGGTCGCAGCCAACTCAAATACTCGTGTATCATATATGTATGTGTGTGTCCACTTAATGTTAGTAATGCAACTAGGTTTTCTACAGGTTCTCAACCCAGCGGAACTTTTCGCAGACATTGTGATCGAGCATGAGTAAGTGATTTCAACTACCACTCGTCATGACTGTGTGTGTAGAACGTATGAATTGCGTTTAATTAATTAATGTGGAAAAAATTGAACTTATTATTGTTGTTGTAGGTATGTGGAATGCAGTGGTTCAGCCATTCAGGCATTGGTATCGTTCAAAAAACTGTACCCTGGTCATAGGAGGAAAGAAATCGAGACTTTCATTGAGAAAGCGTGTGGATTCATCGAGGACACTCAGTATCCTAATGGTTCATGGTACGCTCACTACAGTCTTCACGTACAGGATACTGGATACTGGATACTGGATACTGGATACTGGATACTGGATACTTACTCATTAGCTAGTGGAGTATATATTTCAACTTCCTATATATACGTATAGTATCTATAATCTATGTGAATGAAGGTTAATTAGTTGAAATGCGGGCATGCAGGTACGGAAATTGGGGAGTATGCTTTACATATGGGACATGGTTCGCATTAGGAGGACTAACAGCAGCCGGGAAATCATACTCATACTCAAACAATGCTGCAATTAGGAAGGGAGTTGATTTTCTACTAACATCTCAAAAGGAGGATGGTGGCTGGGGTGAGAGCTACCTTTCATGCCCTACAAAGGTACCTCCACTCTATATACTCTTAGAATTAAGAGAAAGATTGATTATGAATTGCATGATTAATATTGATGTACAAGGGTCCTATTTATAGGATTACAATGGGTACAAGTATAATATTACTAAGATATTCCAAGAGATACAGATTACCTAAACTCAAGATTCTAAGAGATATAATTAACTAAACTAAATTATATCGCAATACAATAATATATTCTAGAGATATTATATTAATATCTCTAATATGCTCCCGCAAGATGGACGGCGGAACGGAAAGTCCAATCTTGGAGAAAATAAGAGGAAGGAACATCGGGTGCGTAAACTCGCCAGTCTAGGGTGTCGGAACATATCATCAGGGTCCGTCAGTCTCGGGTGCGTAATTCGCCAATTTAGGGTGCGTAAACTCGCCAGTCTAGGGTGTCGGAACATATCATCAGGGTCCGTCAGTCTCGGGTGCGTAATTCGCCAATCTAGGGTGCGTAAACTCGCCAGTCTCAGGTGCGTAATTCGCAAATCTAGGGTGGTGCGTAATCGCCAATCTCAAATGCAGGTGCGTAACTCGCCAGTCTAGGGTGTCGGGACAATATTGTCTGAAAATATCCGACAAAATATTTGACCGAATATAAATTTTAAGCTTGCTAATAGATTGAAGATGTGAAGGCAAGAGAAATTTTTGAGAGTAGAAAAGAAAATTTAATCACAGATTTGATCAAAGTTTAAGGGGTAAAAGATTAGATTTAGTGAGGGAAAGGAAAGTTTATGGGTGGAGGAGAAGGGAGAAATATTTTGATGCAATTCTTCAGTAGGGCAGCGGAAGACGGGTAGATACAGACTGATTATATAGATCTAGGCTCTGATACCATCTTAGAATTAAGAGAAAGATTGATTATGAATTGCATAATTAACATTGATGTACAAGAGTGCTATTTATAGGATTACAATGGTTAGAAGTATAATATCACTAGGATATTCTAAGAGATACAAATTAGATAAACTAAAGATTCTAAGAGATATAATTAACTAAACTAAATTATATCACAATACAATATATATTCTAGAGATATTATATTAATATCTCTAATATGCTCCCGCAAGATGGACGGCGGAACGGAAAGTCCAATCTTGGAGAAAATAAGAGGAAGGAATATCGGGTGCGTAAACTCGTCAGTCTCGGGTGCGTAATTCGTCAATCTAGGGTGCGTAAACTCGCCAGTCTCGGGTGCGTAATTCGCAAATCTAGGGTGCATAAACTCGCCAGTCTCGGGTGCGTAATTGTCAATCTCGAGTGCAGGTGCGTAACTCGCCAGTCTAGGGTGTCGGGACAATATTGTCTGAAAATATCCGACAAAATCTTTGACCAAATATAAATTTTAAGCTTGCTAATAGATTGAAGATGTGAAGGCAAGAGAAATTTTTGAGAGTAGAAAAGAAAATTTAATCACAGATTTGATTAAAGTGGAGAAGATTAAACCACAAAATTTGGTTCAAGAGGTAAAAGATCGATTTAGTGAGGGTGAAGAAAAGTTTATGGGTGAGGGAGAAGGAGAAATAAATATTTTGATGCAATTCGACGGGAAGGGCATCGGAAGACGGGTAGGTTCAGGTCGATTATGTAGATCTAAGCTCTGATACCATGTTAGAATTAAGTGAAAGATCGATTATGAATTGCATGATTAATATTGATGTACAAGGGTCCTATTTATAGGATTACAATGGGTACAAGTATAATATTACTAGGATATTTCAAGAGATACAGATTACCTAAACTAAAGATTCTAAGACTAAGTTTAAAGGGAGTCTGAGTATGAGTCTGAGTAAGAGTCTGAGACTCAGATTTGTTAAGTCTGAGACTCATACCTGGATAATGTGGTTGGTACGAGTCTGAGGCTCATACGGATGGAAGATTAAAGGAGGTCTGAGGTTGAGTCTGAACAAAAGTCTGAGTCTCAGATTCTTTGAGTCTGAGACTCATACCTGGTTAAAGTGGTTGAGACGGTCTGAGACTCAGATAAGTCTGAAGTTGAGTCTTGGATTTCAAAGACTCATCCTCAGACTCGTTCATTCAATTCCGTTCATTTTAGTTTAGTTCAGTTCAAATAAGTTGTTGTTATTATTATTATTATTATTATTAATTATTATTATTATTATTAATATTAATTGTTATTATTATTATTTGTTAAATATTAAAACTAATGACATTTTCATAAAAATTAATATTAATATAATAATAAAAATTAATATTGTTTTTATTGTTATTAATATTATTACTATTAAATATTAATATTGATTATTAATATTAATATCAGTATTATTATAATATTATTAATAATTAATATGATTAATATTATTTTTTATTATTACTATTATTACTATTGTTATTGTTATTGTTATAAATATTATTATTATTATAAAATATTTTTATTAATAATATTTTTATTAAAATTATATTAATATAATAATAATAATAATTAATACTTTTGATACAATAATTAACATTATTATTTGTTGTTACAATAATAATTAATAATTTTTTTGTAACTAGTAAACTTATTACTCCGTATTATTTCTGTATTTCAGGCTACTTTAATTCAATTTGTCTAAACTCAGTTCAGTTCAGTTCAACTTATTTTACTTTAACTCATTTCACTTCATTATAAAAGAACATGATCAAAAGTTCAACTTATTTTTCTTTAACTCATTTCACTTCATTATAAAAGGACATGATCAAAAGTTCAACTTATTTTTCTTTAACTCATTTCACTTCATTATAAAAGGACATGATCAAAATAATTTGTATTAGATGATATAGTTGTATATATGATAAAAGGCAAATTCGTATAATAAATGATAAATAATACTGCACGTAGTAATAAAAACGGATAATGAATTGATAGTTATTCCCGACCAAACCAAACAAAACCTAGTTCGACCTGTACATGACCAAACCGACCCGAACCAACGATCCGACCCGAAAGTGATCCGCATCTGACCCAGACCCGACAACTAGACATGACAAAACTGACTCGACCTGAAATGACCCAACCTTAATAAGTCAACTCGATCCCGATCTGATATCCAAACTAAAGATTCTAGGTGGACTCGTAAACTGAATTGACCCGAGTAAACCCAAAATTGACCCGACTATTATTATAAAAAACGAGTCGATATCCCTAAAAAGATGAAAATAGCAAACCCGAAATGATCTGGCCTGACCCAAAGTCAAAGCGAAACTCACTTAACCCAAACCCGATCCGGTTGACTTGTTTGCCAGGTTTATCGACAACCCAACCCGAACTCGACCCACCCGTCCGATTGCCACTTTTAATAATGACCACTTGGAAATAAAATTATTCGTATGTCACAAGATTTATTTAACAATTAATTATTTAATTGTAATTATTCGACTAATTAATCGAGTTATATAATAAACGTAGATATTGAGGTAAATAAAAAAATAAAATAAGTTGTTTAGAAAGTTGAGGTGAGATGATGTAAATAAAAAAAAAGTAGATAAAAAATTGAGGTGAGATGAATAAAAAATAATATAAAATAAGGTATGTGAGGGGAGAAAGTCTGAGATGAGTCTGTGGATAAAGGGTACTTTTATAATGAGTCTGAGTCTGAGTCTGAAGAATGAAAAGTGGGTGAAAAGCTGAGGTGGCCGAGTCTGAGGAAAAAGGATGGGTCTGTGGATAAACATAGTCTAAGAGATATAATTAACTAAACTAAATTATATCACAATACAATATATATTCTAGAGATATTATATTAATATCTCTAATATATACTCCCTCGTATATATTTATTTACTTACTCGTATTTGATATTATTACTTAGGGAGTACTTATATATCATTAGGAGTATTTTTAAAAGAACTTATACAATGGAGTAATTTCAATTGCGATTTGTTAAACACGTACTGCAGGAATTTGTGCCATTAGAGGGAGCATCTAACTTAGCTCAGACTGCATGGGCGTTAATGGGTCTCATTTCTACACGACAGGTAAATAACTACTGGAGTAATTAGCTAGGTGAATTCATCGGTAAATAATTTATGGAAGTTAAATTGAATAATTAATGTTTTCAGATGGAGAGGGATCCTACTCCACTACACCGTGCAGCAAAACTTTTGATCAACTCCCAACTTGAAAATGGGGATTTTCCACAACAGGTAAATTAATTAATCTAGGTGTTGTAACGGAGGCGTCCCGTTACCTATGGTTTGTTGATTACGCGAGAAGAACAAAATAAATAAGAAACAATAATAAACTGACACACAGATTTACGTGGTTCACCAGCAAACTCACTGGCTACGTCCACACCGACAAGGAGACCAAATTCACTATTGTGGAGATAATAGTACAACAGTAGACTGTAATACACGTGCTTAATAGCTCACAGCTAAAGCCAAAAGTACTACCAATTCTACCAACCATATAGTAATCTCAAACTGGAAAGAGACTACCCAGACTGAGTCGACCTGCGACGAACTCACCGACGAGACGAAAGACAAACGATCTTGCGGCCAACCAAGATCCGAGCAAACTCCAACGGTCTCCAACGAAGACGAGATCAATAGAACCACCAAATAATAGGGACTCGAAAGAAACTGAGTTTTTCCCTCAAGAAAACCCTCACAAATCAACTCTCTTTATTGTGCTCTCAAATCATCTCTCTGTCCTAATTAACCTAGAAACTAGTCAGGTCTTTATATAGTATTATTCCACCTAAACTAGTTATCTAAACTAATTAGGAAACACGGTTCAATCTTTCCTAAAACCAAACAATCTTATGTTACCAAAACAAGAAGATCAACTTTAGGAAAGATATCAGCAACAAATCAATTCAAGGTCCAAAAGAACAATTGCTAGGCACTTATTTCCTAACAATCTCCACCTTGACTAGAATTGTCCAACCCGAACCAATCTTCAAAGTGCAGCTTCGAACAGTCGATTCTCAAGTCACTACTTGTCCCAATAGTCTCCACCTTGACCTGAACGTTCGCATCTTTCAACGGTCTTCAGTCAATAGTAATTTTTCTCCTTTCCGATTGTCTTTTTCACCCAAGACACGGGTCTTGCCTTTTTCACCCAAGGCACGGGTCTTGCCTTTTTCACCCAAGACACGGGTCTTGCCTTTTTCACCCAAGACACGGGTCCTGCCTTTTTTCACCCAAGGCACGGGTCCTGCCTTTTTAACCCAAGGCACGGGTCCTGCCTTTTTAACCCAAGGCACGGGTTCTGCCTTTTTTCACCCAAGGCACGGGTCCTGCCTTTTTAACCCAAGGCACGGGTCTCTCCTTTCCCTAGGAGCCCGCCTCATTGAGAAGCGGAAACAACAGTTGATAGCTTGTCTTCAGAATCATGTAGTTCGACCCGTACAAGTGAAAACTCCACCTTACCGCCAACACTACCATCTTCACCCAAGCCTATCAACCCAAAACTATTACTCCCCGTGAATTTATCAACCTTTAAAATTGTTGCTCCAGACATCTTCTCACCAAAAATTCAACAAACCCAAATAACGCCTAACTCAGCAGAAGCCGAACCTGAAGCTCAAAAGCGGAAGCGGAATAACAACCTGAAGCTCTGATACCAGTTTGTTGTAACGGAGGCGTCCCGTTACCTATGGTTTGTTGATTACGCGAGAAGAACAAAACAAATAACAAACAATAATAAACTGACACACAGATTTACGTGGTTCACCAGCAAACTCACTGGCTACGTCCACACCGACAAGGAGACCAAATTCACTATTGTGGAGATAATAGTACAACAGTAGACTGTAATACACGTGCTTAATAGCTCACAGCTAAAGCCAAAAGTACTACCAATTCTACCAACCATATAGTAATCTCAAACTGGAAAGAGACTACCCAGACTGAGTCGACCTGCGACGAACTCACCGACGAGACGAAGGACAAACGATCTTGCGGCCAACCAAGATCCGAGCAAACTCCAACGGTCTCCAACGAAGACGAGATCAATAGAACCACCAAATAATAGGGACTCGAAAGAAACTGAGTTTTTCCCTCAAGAAAACCCTCACAAATCAACCCTCTTTATTGTGCTCTCAAATCATCTCTCTGTCCTAATTAACCTAGAAACTAGTCAGGTCTTTATATAGTATTATTCCACCTAAACTAGTTATCTAAACTAATTAGGAAACACGGTTCAATCTTTCCTAAAACCAAACAATCTTATGTTACCAAAACAAGAAGATCAACTTTAGGAAAGATATCAGCAACAAATCAATTCAAGGTCCAAAAGAACAATTGCTAGGCACTTATTTCCTAACACTAGGTATTGTATTAATTTAACCATCTTTATGATTTTGATTAATTGTTATACTAAATAAGTGTATTATAAAATGATGCAGGAAATAACGGGGGTGTTCATGAAGAACTGCATGTTACACTATCCAATGTATAGACATGTATTTCCAGTGTGGGCGATTGCTGAATACAGGAACCATGTTCTCTTGAAATCCAAATCATACTAGCTCGCTACCTTCTTTTCCGGGTTTTTACGATTTATGTAAAGTACGGAGCACTCGTATGTACCATGTAACAACTGCATGGAGTACATATATAAACCCCTCAACTCGCTACATACGTCAAACTTTTAGTAGTTGACGGGTTTCATGCTCATATCGATCTATTAAGAAGTACTCGTTTTAGTACTTGATTTCATCTGGCTATTGATCAGAAACATTTGATGTTATGAAGATTGAATTTTGCTCAAAGTCAATTCTCTATGAATGAAGGAGCCTAGCGATCATGCGTGCATCCAGAATGCATTGTGCATTATGTTGAATGAATTTACTTACTGCTGTGCTTCGCAAATCAATAACTTTTTGAAATGGTTCTCATGTAAGTGGAAAACAGGATTATACCTGGTTGTACAAAAGCATTGTACTGTACAACCAAGTGTAAGTTTTTGAGCTTGTGTATATATTTATTGAGCTTAAAAAAGTTTTTGAGTTGAGTTGTAAGTTTTTGAGCTTTATGTGATTTAACCCGACAACTTTACACTAAAGCTCAGAAATTTTACAACAAAAGTCAATTTTTTTGTGATAAAGCTCAAGATCTTAAAACCAGTTGTACATAAAGCTATGTACAACTGGTTGTATAATCTTCTAACTGCATGTAAGTTTTGTAAAACATGTCGAGCAAAGCTATAGATTTTGGTGCAATATATCAAGGACGGAATTAGGAAAAAAGAAAAAAAATACAAAATCATATCCGATCCAATATGCTTTTCCTGTGAGCACTATTTATTTATTTATCAAACAATGATGATAAATGAATTGTTTTTTTTATAAAATTGAACTGTTTGGTGACTGAGACATTTTATCGTATGCTTTGTCACAGACGTTAAGTATACGCTTGAATCACTGACATTTATGCTTGCACCACTTTCAGAAGTGCAACACTTTCTCTAATGCGATGTCATTACCAGTGTTGTTTGCTTTCTCTTATGGAAGCGTCACTCTCCTTTGAATAACTAAAACATTATTATTGCTATCACTATGTGCTAATAAGACTTGTCACATTAATTGATGCCTTCATTTTTCTTTATTTTCTGTGAAAACGATCTCAACATCATTTTCCTTTTTTATTAAACATTAAAAGAATTTGGATTCGAGTTCTTAGGTTTAGACAATGGTTGGCCTGGGAAGGACAAATGAAATTCATACTAAAAATTTCGAATAAGTCGACCATGGCATGGCCCAAAATGAACGTATTGGAAAATAACTATATATCACGACTTCTAAAATCAGAAAATATGGAGTATAATTATAGGTATAACTAAGATTGATGTTTTAATCTCCTTTAAAATAGAATGTTTGTCTTAAAATTATAAATTTTTCTCGTTCTATGTATATTATTTGACTTGTTATAGACGATTATACCCGTCACAAATAACGATACGCGAAGATTAAAAAGACATGTCGTGAAGCAAGTGTCACTAAAGAGCAGAAGCATTGGGCAGAATGGACTTATCACGTGAGGCCACCCTTACCCTTAAACTTATCACCACCCTACTTTATCTTGCCATGCAAATGTTCTACACCAACCAATTATTCTTCCATTTTATTTTGTGCTATTCTGTCTTACAATAAATCCTTGATTATTTTCTTTATTTCCCAAATTATTCCCTTATTTTTCATAAAATTTATTACAAGTAGTAACATTTTTTTCATTTGATATAAAAAGTTGGTATTGTCAAAATGATTGTTATAGAGTATTACTCCGTATTTCATTAACGTGAAATTAAATCAACATGAAACGTACAATTTGCATCTTGCTAATTAAAACCCGTCTTACCCAAGTTGTTATCCAAATACAGTAAGAATTTGTGATTTTTATTCGAGTTTTTTTTTTTGATATTACATACTCCCTAAAAACTTTCTAAGAAGTGGATTAAATCTTTTAGTTAGTTGCATAAAAAAAAGAAGATGAGAGAGATCCTAGAAAATACAAAAACCAACGGCCTCGCTTCATTAATCGTGTACTTAGTAGTTTTCACCACAATTCTAAGCATTTTATCCCTCTACGCTCCATTTCCCTTCACCATTACCGGAAAACGCCTCTCGTTCCACCCTACAGATCATGGTAAGTTACATTATCTATCGCATCCAAACGATTCTACCCACTTGAATTATAGATATAATCGTTTGGATTATCGATATAATTGTTATGACTTGGTCGATATGTGCTTAACTCTTTTCAGAAGATGATGTGAGGTGTGATTTATTTGATGGGCAATGGGTTCAAGACCCAAAGGGCGGTCCACGATACAATAACACAAGTTGTTCATCGATTCCCTCGTCGAAGAATTGTTTCTTGCATGGAAGAAACGATACGGATTTCTTATATTGGAGATGGAAACCAAGAAAATGCACATTGTCGAGATTTGAACCTTCGACCTTTTTCAAAATAGTCCGCGATAAAACCTTGGCGTTTATAGGAGACTCGGTGGCTCGAAACCAAATGGAGTCGCTTCTATGCCTCCTATCTCAAGAGGAGACTCCAATAGATGTGTTCAAGGATGCCAAGGACCGGTGTCGAACATGGTTTTTTCCTAGGAGCAATTTCACACTTATGGTGTTATGGACTAGGTTTTTGATCAAGGGTGTTGATAGGGGAGGTGGTGTGTTTGATTTGCATCTTGATCAAGTTGATGAAATATGGGCTCAAAATGTGTCTCATGGCCTTGTGGATTTCGCCATTGTATCCGATTCACAATGGTTCTTCAAGAAGAATTACGTGTTTGAAAACGGGGAATTGATTGGTTGCATCGAATGTAATGAAAGTGAAACCAATGTGACTCAATTTGGTGTCACACTCGCGATTGGCAAAGCCCTACAAACTACGCTCAGGTATCATATTCTCTTTTCTCTGGCCCAAACCTGACCCATATTATAACGTTATTTTTTGTACAAGTTTGACGTTTGAACGAGTAGTTTGGAATGGATTTGCATGCGCGATATGTGGAGTGCAGGTACATAAATGATTGCGAAAAATGCAAGGACATGGTGACCATAGTTAGAACGATATCTCCGTCCCATTTTGAGAACGGGACATGGAAAACCGGAGGCAATTGTGAACGATCAAAACCTTACGAAGCCAAAGACATGGGGGAATTGTTGTCGGATGGTAAAAATGGAGTGGAGTGGGGGGTGAGGAACGTTCAATTGGAAGAAGTCGAGAGAATAAAAAGGCAAGAAGACGGTTCGACCAGAAGAGGGAATTTTCGAGCCATGGACATGACTAGGGTTATGGTGATGAGGCCGGATGGTCACCCTGGCTCGCACTGGCGCGATAAAAAGAAGAAAGGGTTCAACGATTGCGTACATTGGTGCATGCCCGGACCCATTGATGTATGGAATGAGCTTATGTTAGCTCTTTTGAGTTAGCTTGTACATAAACGAACTATTTGGATTTTGAATAGACCATGTAGCCATGTAGGTGCTTGTTTGTTTTTGTTTTTTTCGTAATATTTTACCTCATTTAATTTTTATAATACTTTACTACTCCCTCCCCCACTAAGATCTTCCCACTTTCCTTAAAACAAAACTCCACTGAGATTTTCCCACTTCAAAACTTTACTTATTCATCCATCATACTCTCTTCCTATTAGTTACTTTATGTGATTTGACATCTTGAACCCCACCAAACAATTTACCACCATTCATTATCCATTTCTTAATCAATGTGGAGGGAAGGGAGTATTATTTATGTGGATTATTGTAATCAAAAGTAATCAAAGATCCAAAACACGAACTCGATCCAACGTTTCTAAAAATTAGAATTTCTGTACATCTAGGTCGTACAATAAAATTTCGTATTTGCTCTTCATATAATGTATTTATTTATTTATTTATTTATTTATTTTGTTCAACGAATGAACGAAGAGCACACTAGCTAGTAGCTACGTACTAATTAAATCAGAATGGAAGAGCAATATGGATTTTTGGTACTAATTAAATTTTATTGATTACAATTAGTACATAACCCATCAAGTAAAACTTTTTTTATGTCCATTAAGAGAGGGATCAAGGGCCTCAAGGCATAGAATTACATGATAGTTACATCCATAATAAAATTACAGAGTATATAATATATTCCTTATTGGATACAAGTTGTATAACATAAAGTAAATACGGATTATATATTATATTTCATCCGTCTCAATTACTTATTTAATTTATTTATTCTTTATTTTACTTAAAGATAAAATAAATAATTGAGACGGAAATAATTTCCAGATACATAATATTCCCCAATTAGTTGCGGACCCGATCACCCAAGGTGGGTCAAGGTTGGTGTATAGAAGATGCATCCCAACAAAATGTTAGTCTGCCAAAAAGCAACGATTTATGCAACCATGAACCTCCCTTATGCCAAAAACAAACCCAATGGACTTTTTTTTTTCCAATTGGGTCAAAAAATTTGGGATGGCATAAGATAAAGGCACAAAAAGAAGCTACATCATTGCTTGTGTAGTCCAACCACGACTCGCCACGTGTAAATCCGACACTCCAACTATATATAGGGAATGTACATACCCTGAGTAAAAAGCCATAGTTACGTAGGTAGTTGATGACGTGTATTTTAGTGAACAAGCCTTATTTGACTTGACTTTGTAGTCAAGTTAAAAAAAAAGGCTTACATGAAGACGAAGCTTTTTTATTCATCCAATTCCGATCCATTGTTTTGGAATTGGAAGTCGAAAGCGGCCAACAAACAGATCCTCATTCATCGCCTTGAATGTACCAACAAAGGAGCATGGTGGCGCATCGTCGAAGAATGTAGACCCTAGCACGTTGCTCCTTAACTAAAGAAGCACATTTCTTTGTGAATCTATTTCCTTTTCTCTTGGAAGAGACATATGAAATGTTCTTGTGTTGTTGAACTAATTGGGCCATTTCTAGTAGATGAAGAAAAGAAGAAGGTAATTAAGTTTAAGAAAGAAAGAATGAAGTGATGCACTTAGGTTGATGTAAGTGAGAAAATAAGTATATGATGTGAGAATGAATTGAATGTGATGGAAAGGGAAGTGTAAGTAAGTGGCTTTATATATGGTTGTAACTTAGTACGGAGTAATAAGTTGAGTTAGGTGGAAGTTGACAACTAAGATTAGATAAATTAAACTTCTGTTCGAAATCTCTTCCCTGTATCAAAAAGACGGGATCAAATGTAGATTTGATAATAACAATAAGAGGAGAACACGTACATTCTCGAGAAAAGGGGATTTCAAGGAGAGTGGGGGAGGGGGAGGCGAATGTGGTCGATAACTTTAAGTTATTTTTTTGAGTACATTACTCTACTACTCTTAGTTGTAATTTTGCAAGTGAATGGAGTTTGAGAGATGCGAGGGGTGGGGATTATAATATGGGCGGTTGTATGGGAATTAGGGGGAGGAAGATTGTGAAGTGAGCAAAGTGAGGGAGAAATTGCTTAGAACAAGAGAGATGAGGGAACAAGAGTCCGGTTATTGAGGTAGGTATGATTTTAGAGTTACGAAGGGTTTTTTGTTGGGGTTGCATGCACAAATTACAATAAGCTCTCTTTCCCAACACATGCTTACACCAAATACCATGCATCCTTCTCTTTAACAAACTCCATCTTTTGGGTTCAATTCGATCAAGTTATGCATAAACGAAATCGTTATATGTATACAATTGAGTTTTCGATCAAAGTGGAATACAACATTTCATGCATACAATATACAACGATTTTATTTGAGTTTTATATAGAAATAGCTAGTACGGGTTCATCACTTGTCGTTCATTTTAACATTAGTTAAGTTGATTGTCAGCATTGTCATTTTAGTATCAAGATTAATGGTGTCGTCATTACTTGAATCTTGATACGGAGTATGATGCATGCTAGTCATTTTAAGTATCTTGGGCATGTGAATGAAAGATTTACTAAGTGATATGATATGATGCTAGTCTTGTCTTTTGGATTGATTTTGTGTACTACAGTTCATTTAGTTACACACGATTTTCCACAAGCCAATGCAAGCTCGCTCTTGGGCTCTGCAATGGTGTTAAGAGTTAGTAATGGCGTCCATTACCACATGGGAACAGGCAGGTAGCTTTACAGATTTGCTGCTTGATTTCCTAATCATAGGGTTGGTACATGCATTATGCATATACAAACAACCATTCAACTCTATCTTGATAACATTAACTAATCATCTTTGATGGTTTGTGAAGCAAATTTAATAGATTTATGAGTTGAATATTTGCTCTTGCCTTGTGGAGTAGATTTTTTTTAGTTTGTACTCTTGCTTTTGCTAAATCACTGACTATTTGATTGAAGATTTGTTAATTATCTAATCGTCTTCTGGTCTTGACATATTCAAGATTAGATTACTTTCGTTGATATGAGATTGGTCTTTAGATATTGACGGGCCAACCAATTAACCCTTTATGATTTGGGGCGTTGAGCAAACCATTTGTTATTAGACTGAATTGTCAAATAAACGGTTTAATCTAAAAATGGGATTTATGTGGAGTAAGATTAATGGGATATCCAACACTCCATTAAGACTAGTTAAGAGTTTAGTGTGATTTGATTAATCCATTTGTCCATCTAACTAACCAACAAGATTAATGAAAACAAAAGGAAGAAGATTTGATTCAATGATACACATAAGACGATAAAAACAAGTGGTGAAGAACTAACTAATCACATTTTCTAATCAGAAAAGATAATTAAGAGTAAACCAGTTTCTGATATGTTGGTCGGAGTGTCGACTAAAATGGGTGCACTCCAATCATGTTGCAATCTCCACTTGACGTCAAGTCAACAACTCTACATATATATTTCCTCTTCAATTCTCGAATCATTATTCTATTTTCAGTTTGGTTAGATAAGACGGTCTAGAGAGAAAGCAAATTGTTTGTCTTTATCTATTAAAGTGTTATTTAATCTGTCATAAATTTATAACGATATGCTCGGACCAAACCCACTCCATTATGCTTGTTCTTTCTGTTTGAAATAAGCTAAATTAAATTGAAATATACTACGTGTACTTAACTAAATTGAATAAACCAAATTGACTCAAACAAGATAGACTTAATTAGAATAAATTTTACCTACCAATTAGATTACCAACTGAAAATAAGTCGAAAAAAACAATATTATAGCCAAAGTTTGATTAAAATGGACTTGTAATAAAGATGAAGCGAGCCGATCAGCCAAACCGCCAAAAGTAAATACAAATTGACCTAAATTTTATAGAAAAATACTTTGAAAGTAATCTCTCATCAAGTTTTCTCCAATGCAAGTCATCTCTCCTCCAAATCTTGTTGAGCAAGCAAGCTTAGAAAACAGTTGTGGTTCAATGTTAACTTTGGAAATGACTGATTTTGTTGTGTTTCCCAGGAATGTGTTTTTAGTCCCTGTGCAATGTATACCCATATTTGTTGTACGGGTCGGGTCAGACTGTATACTCATACAGGTCTTGATTCTTGATTCGAAGATCCTCACTACCCACAATGGAGTTCGTTCATGATGATCGGATCATTTTTATGAATTATTTTCTATTTAAAGATATTTTTATACAATACGTATTTCAGTCGCTACTTACAATTTCAGAAAGAATACATTTTGCTGTCAAACATTGGTTGCAGCGGCCAGTTCTGGTAGTAGTCTTCGACCAGCAAGCAGCTCGTAGTCCTGCACATTTTTCAAGAAGGGACGGGTTTAATGGTTATCACCCACAACTGACTTACTCATAACTTGGAGAAGTTGAACCGTTTCATTTTCAGATGGAATGCCGATCAGACTAGCTGCTGCATGGAATTAATATTCAGGAATCATTTATCAGTGGACTGCTGATTAACAGTTTACCTGGACAATAGCCTGAGCACAAAACTTGCCGGAGAGAACTGCACCTTCCATCGATGCCAAGTACTTTTGTTTTGTGTAATCACCAGCTAGATAGAAACCCGTCACCGGCGATCTTTGCAGTGGCCGACATGGTTCGCAGTTTGGGACAGTTTTGTAAACAGATCTGCACAACCCACAATCAGTCGCAGATGACATGATGTTTCTATTACTTGGTTCTATATTGCGATGAATTGATGTAAATCAAGGAGGACTAAATTATATATGAGTTGACTAATCTCTAACCTTGGAGTTTTAACGACGTGATACTTGAGGACCTTAGCCTTGCTTCCATCAGCAGCGATTTCATCAGGGAAAAGTTTTGCAAGTTCCTTCATCGTAGCCTCTATAATATCAGTATCACTCCGAGTAATCCATTCTTCTGCGGGTGCAAACACCAATTCCAACATGGATTTGTTTGGATCGTAGTACTCCTGCAGGCCCCCGACATATTCTTTAGCATTATTTACCTCTCAGTATATGTAAAGGCTTCCGAGAAGAGATCCCGGTTAATCAAACAGTTATGTGAATTGACAATACGATGTTTACCTTGCATGTCAGTGACATATCAGCATAAACACTCAAAAGGGGACTTCTGAAAACACAGACAAAATGAACTTAATGAATAATCGACTACATGGGTTACGGGAAAATCACAGGATTAGGTGTGAGGACCTGCTGAAAAGTAGATGGTCATATGTATTTTTCAATTTCCTGTCGAACCTGCAAGCATCATAATCACTCAAATGAGACATCCTGTAGGTTTTTCTTCAGAAGAGATAAATGCATCACTGATTTGAGAGATAGCGGTCTATTATTAGCGTGAACTTACCATATGTGAACATTAATGACTGGAACACCTACTAATTTATCCAATTTTTTGAAGGTTGGGATTTCTTTCCATTCCTCGGGAAGAAGCAGCTTAAAGATGTCAACTGACAATAAGACATTTCAGAAGGTACGTCAATTTCTTTCCATTCCTATGTATATTTAGAGTATAGTTGTCGATTTTTCAGTCTTTGAATGATTGTTTAAGTCTTGAATTCCAATTTGAATTTTTAATCAAGGGAAAGATTAAGATGCGAACCTGGAGTAGCAGAGACATAAGCATCCCCTCTTATCTGTTTTCCATTAGTTAGAAGAAAACTTTTCACACTTCCATCCTCATTCAGCTCGATCTTTTTCAAACGAGAGTTAAGTTGCACTTCACCACCAAGTGACTCGATATGTTTAACAATGGGCATGCACAGCCTCTCCGGAGGATTACCGTCTAGAAAAGCCATCTTGGAACCATGCTTCTCCTGCAACACTACATAACTATCAGCTAAACAGTTTTTTGGTACTCTACGGTCCGCTTATGACATAAATCATCATACTCCGCTCATAACAGATGTATAAAAATTCAAGGATGAAGTAGGCAATGACATGCAACATACCTGCAGAAATCGGTTTAGCGCAATCAAGATGCACTGCATTGAAAGTTCATCGGGATTAATAAAGTTTAGTGCCTTTGACATCGCAATGAATACTTCGTCAGTTACACGTTCAGGAATGCCCTACAAAATTCACAAAAAGATTATCAATTGTCCAGATTCCTGCATAGACAAACTGAAATATAGGACACTTTTGATTGAAAGGTGCAGGAGACAGTACTTGTTTCTTCATCCATTCTTTGACACTCAGTCCATCTTGTGCCTCGACATAAGGCTGCCCACCCAGCATTGCAGGCAACAAGCCTATGGCAAATTTAACTTTCTCAGGCCAAGTCAGCATTTCGTTGTTTCTTAAGATAGCAAATATACCTGAAAATTACATATTTATAAGAGAAAATTATTTGCCTGTTCCACAGTTCACAATCGGTGAACATTTAGTTTAGGTTAGAGGTTTAACAATAATTAATTGTCGGTTTGATTGTTTGATAGTTAGAATGAACATGCATACCATTCAACGGTGCAGGCAGGACATCAGGAAAGTCAAAGCGGCTAAATTCACCGGGTTTGTTAGGCATGGCAAAAATCATGGAGTGCTCCTTCCACTGCAACCGGTCATTGATGCCAAGCTCTCCAAACAGATTCTGTACATTTGGGTAAGCCCCAACTTCAAGGATACACAAAATTTCAGTAACTAATTAATATTCATAGCTGCTAGTAGATGTACGCCTGAGCAAGAGAAACTGTATTAATACTGTGAGCATATCTACAGTTTTATGAAGGACGTCAAGAAGAATTGGCACACGTACATAAATCCGGAAGAAACTGGGCTCTAAAATGTAAAATCTCTCGTTTTCAATCTGAAGCGACACCAGAAGGGTAAACTAAGGAGCGGAAATTAGAAAGCTAAAGAGATTTTGTAGCACACTCACAGAATATATGTAGCC
The DNA here is from genome assembly GCA_958450325.1 of Agrostemma githago. NCBI lineage: Eukaryota > Viridiplantae > Streptophyta > Magnoliopsida > Caryophyllales > Caryophyllaceae > Agrostemma > Agrostemma githago. Next base: position 3,506,144 of record OY288239.1, read on the forward strand.
CCGTCTCATACCAGTCCCCATCCTCATCTTTCCATGCAGCTATCTGTCATGAAGTAGACAGCCATGAATACGAGAGCCAAGAATTCTAAAACCTCACATCCTAGGCTCCTAGCAGCAGGCAAATAAATCGATAAAAATGGAGAAGGAAAAGAATTTTCAACTCCGTTCAAAAACCCTTATTGAGAAGTCGCTTGACTAGCGCAAGGTGTGCAACAAAGAGAAATCAAAATATGGTACTGAAGTTCTTTGAATATAGGCATGGAGCAGAACAAACCTTCCCTCCCAAAACATCTCTCCCTTCCAACAATATCGGCTTGTGGCCTGCATCGGCTAAATACTTTGCAGTGGATAGACCCGCCAAACCTGCGCCACGTGAAGAATAGGTACATGCATACAAAAAACTTCCATTACAAAACCTTGATCCAAAAAGGTATGCATCGACAGTAACAGAATTTATCTTAGCCTATTAAGCTACTCAACACCAAAAAGCCGCAGCAATCAAACTGATGAATATGTTCTCGAACTCACCCCAACAGTTAGCTTAAAGGGTGGGAAATTCCAATTCTATATAAATTCCACATTCAGCCCCCCATAAGACCGTTGAGGGACTCTCAAGTCCCATACCATGCAATAGACCGTAACAAAACCCTAGAACTATTAAGCCTATTTCTAAATTTCAAAATAAAATAAATTACTCCGTATCAGCTATGTCTATTCACCACACCGAAGCCTCACCTGAAATGAGGTGAAGTGGGTTGAAGTAGCTCACACAAAATTTAGCTAATGGGGTTGACTTGAATTGAAGTAAAGTGAAGTCGGCTCAACAAGTGAGTTGAAAAGAACACGGCCTTAGTCCTAGACAACCCACATACAGTGATACAACCCTCAAATAAAAAGACCAAATTCTCAGTTATCACCTACGAGTATCTATCAAAAACTAGCTTTCTTTCATACGAGTAGTATATAAGAACACACACAAATACTACTCCCTCTCTTCAAATCCAAGCTTTCCCCTTTGTTTGTTAACGTTTGCCAACGCGCATTTTGTGTCGTTTTGTACTCACTTGAATCAAACAAGTGAAACAAAACATAGCAAAAAGGACATTGAAGTAACATACCAGCACCAGCAATGACAACTTCTAATGGCTTCTCGGGACGAGGCGAATTCCGAAAACTTGAAGACAAGATACCAGCTTCCAAAAAATTCACTGTGTTATCAAGCTCAGGCCTTGGATAATCTACACATACAACCTTCACCAATACAAACAACACAATCAAATCAAAACAACCCTAATTTGCATAACAAAAACACAAAATTAAGCATAAAAAACCCTCAAATCAACCACAAACCTTTAATGGGTAGTGTCCACTTCTCTTCCCTTTGTTAAAATTTTTACTATTGGTAACATTTCTTACAAAATGACCCATAAATCCACTATTACTGGCCTTAATTGAAGATGAACTGGGGTAATTTGAAGTACCCAAAAGAACATATCTTGAAGTGGATTGTGGAACACAAGCATACCCAAAAGTAGTCATTTTTTTAAGCACTTAAACGATCAAAAGCTCGTAACTTTGCAATGGATTTGAAAGTGGGTAGAAAAAATAGTTGATGGTACTGTAATTTGGTGAAATGGGTATATTTTAGTGAAGTAAATATAATCGGAAAAAAATTGGGAGGAAATCTGGTAAGATGATGGAGAAGGGTGAGTGTGTTTGTGTGGAGAGTCTCGTGTATTGTCTGCCAAAGCTGCAATTAGCGCCTTTGCGGTAGTTAAGTTTACCCGTCATCCTCCCTCTTATTTGTTTCTATTCGAGTACTCCCTCCGTCCCATAAATAATTTATGTTTCCTGTATACACAAATACGGTGGAATACATGTTAGGATTACGTTCTTTTTAACTTATATTTAGACTGTTTCAATTCAGTTCATTTCAGACACATTAATATTAATAATAATAATAATAATCACAGAATTTTGAAGCGCGTGTCGCAATTCATATTTTCACTCTAATTAGTTTTGCGATTGCTAAAAGAGTGGGGACCCAGATAGTATCTCGGCTCCCCTCTAACTTCTTGTAATTTGTTCTGGTGTTAATGCAAGTTTCGTTTAAAAAAATAATAATAATAATACAATAGTTATTATTATTATTATTATTACTTAATATTTATAATAATATTAATATTATTTATTATTTAATATTAATATTATTAACCATTAATAATAATAATAATAATAATAATAATAATACGAGTAATTAATAATAGTTATTATTATTATTATTATTTATATTAATTATTATTATTATTGATTATTATTGTTGTTATTATTATTTATTAATTATTTATATTATTAGTTATTTCTATTGTTTATTGCTTTTATTAATTATTTTTATATTAATTATGATCCATGGATGTGACTATGGGCCGATGCCTTCCTAATATTCCGTAATGTAATACTCCGTATTACTTGATCCGAGATCACTTATGAATGCTAGATGCTAATCTAATTCAGGGAATTCAAATTCAAAAAAACTTGGATGAGGAGGGTGGGTAATTTAAAGGATTATTTCATAGGAATAATATCAACTATTCGTATGCTTCTTAAAATAATACAAACTATACGTAATCTCATTTTAATATGAATTACACATTCATTAATCTCGCTTTGCTATGTATGAAATTATGACTTGCTCACAGTGACTTGTTGTAACTTTCTAGGATTTTATTAGGTCCGTTGCAGTCATCGTGTAAGCCAAAATTACAATAAAAACATCTTTTTTTCATAGTTTCTATAAGACTAATTGAAAATGAAATTGAAGATGAATTTTTGGAAATTTTAATTTTTCTTATCAAGAACCGAAAATGAACCCGAAATGTGAATCAGATGAAAAAAAGTTAGAGGAAGAGTTGAATAAGGGATGTTCAACAGGTAGTTGGTCACCCATAGCAAAATGAGGTTAACGAAGGCGTAGTTCGTATTAAAATGAAATTGCGTATAGTTTGATTTTATCTAAGAAGCACACGCATAGTTGATATTATTCCACGAAATAATCCTAATTTAAAACCCTAGTTTTCCTCCTCCTGTAAAAAAATCTAGCTTTCCTCCTCCATATGGGAGCTTTCATCGATAATTAATCGATGGTAAGCACCAAAATTATTTAATTCTCAATTTCTGATAATCAAATATTTTTCAATAAAAGTCTCTCTTTTATGAGAGTTATTTTTTCATCATTTATTTCAAGGTTTATTTCATTTATGTCGAGGTTTCAGTCTTTACATTAGTATAGTTCTTAGATTTCAAGAACTATGGGTAAGATCATGAATTTCAAGAGCAGTAGAATTTCTAATACAATTGAGATCAGATCTCGATCTACTATTTGTCAAGATAGAGAAAGTTAATCAGTCTGGAGACTATTTCATTAGATTTATAGATTCCTTCGCGAAAAGTTGTGTCAATAAATAACGATATATAGAAGGTTATGCAGAAACGCTTTATTTTCAATTTGACATCATTTGTAGATGTCGGTTGACTTATTATTAATGATATTGATCTTCACTTCAAAAATAAATTGGATGAGGAATGATTTAATGTTGACGACTCTCCATAAAAAAAATTGGGGCCGCCGCCAATTAATGCTATCGAAAATATAATACTGAGTACTGACTCTCGCAATTCCAAAAATATGTTCCCAATTATTTTTTTTCAGAGTCTTCGAAACATGTTTTGATCGTGTTTTATCATCGAAGGAGGATTAGGTATAATCTTGCTAGCTAGCATAAAGAGTGTTGCAATTTGGCTTGATATAAACCAATGTATTAGAAATTCTATATAAAAAATTGTACTCCCTCCGTTCAAGTCCAAACTTCCATTTTCTCTTTTCGACACTATTCATAATCAAGGAGAATTTTCGATATTCACGACAATCTATTAGAGAAAATATATTCATGTGAGTTCTTGTTTGATTCGTCTTTAAAAGTACATTATTAATACAATTTCCATAATTTTTACTAATATGTTACGAAAGATATATTAACGATGCAAAATGCACGTTGGCAAAAACGTGAAAAAAGCAAAAGGGTTGGACTTGAGCGGAGGGAGTATTAGAAATCAACTTAGGAGTCGTTTGGTTGCCTTCTTAAATCATGGGAAGTAGAATTTCTCATAAATTGATAAATTGGGATGTTGTTTGGTTGCCCATTTCATGGAATTGTCACTCCCTCCATAACGAGGGAAGTTACTCACCAAGCCTCCCTTGGTGTGTAGAACTTTCCGCATGGAGTCATTTCTCAAATGACAACCAAACAATATTTTTGTAATTTCCATGAAATACAAATTCACGTGAATTTAAGTTCCCGGTAATTCCATCTTCTCATGGTGGACCAAATGAGCCCTAATACTTTCTTAATCCTCGTACAAAATAAAAACGAACCCTTTGGCTTGGATATAAATGGAGGGAGTATCTTATTTCTTTTCAGCTAACAAGCTTCTCTTCCTCCACGGCAAAGTGACAAAAGCATTTAAAGCGAGAGAGATGGGGAGCTCTTGGACCCGTCTATGAAACCACGATCCATAGAAATACTGGTACATTGGGTCTCACCCCCAATAGCTTGCTCTCAATATCGAGGGGCCTCAAAAGGTAATAACCTGGGTATCTCGGGTGCAGGGGTATATTCCGTAATCCGAATGACCAGTTTATTGATGCTTTCACATAACACTTGGGCATAGCCACCGTAACTAGAGCGGAGCTTATGGCCCTCAAACGCGGCCTAATCATTGCTCGGGAAAGAAATATTAGCAAGCTAATCATACAGACATATTCTTTGCTGGTTATAGTTAATAATCTCCTTGAGAAGACAGATTCCTTCCCGTCAGCCCATTCACATATGGTTCAACTATGCCAATCCCTCATTTCTGATCATGACTGTAGCGTGAAAATACAACACGTGTACCGTGAGGCAAACTCCTGCGCGGACTGGCTGGCCAATTACGGTTCAGGACAACAAGAGCGCCTAATTAGGCTTGAATTTTGGGGATATTTAGACACCTCTATTCAACCTACTTGAAGCGGATATGTGTGGAGTGTCTTGGCCACATCTTGTTTCGTTTCGTGCTTCTTAGTTCCGCCTAGTTTGTTATTTTTAGTTTGTTTGGGTTGATCCCTCTTCTTAGCACCAAGAAAAAAAATATCAACCCGTTCCCCCGCACCCGAATGAACCTATTGCAAAAATCAACCCGTTCCCCCGCACCCGAATGAACCTATTGCCATGCACAAAATCAATATGAATTGGCCGATGGTCGTATGCCTCTTTAGTGGCTAAAGATGCATACCACCATCGGCCATTTCATAATGATTTTGTGCATGGCAATCCGTTCATTTGGGGGCGGGGAACGAGCTGAAAAAATCATTTAAGGGCTTGCTTGAGATGAGAGTAATACATTAAGGGGGTAATGGAGGTTGAAATGTGAAAAAAAAAATGAAGGTGAGGGGTGGTTTGTGTTGGTGATTTATGGTGTAAAGAGGAAGTGAAGGAAGAACAATTACCCCCATATGGAGGTAATACATTACTCTCATCTCCCCATAAGTAATGCATTACCCCCATACAGAGGTAAATATACTCCTTTACCTTTCCTTTACACTATAAAATATTATCACTATCCACCATCTTCCTCCATTTTCTTCACATTTCAACTTTTATTACCCTTTAATGTATTACTCTCATCCCAAGCAAGCCCTTAAATGATTTTTTTGCTCAAAAAAATCCCGTCAATACTTGACCCAAAACTGACCGGACTCCATTCATCCAAGCATCAGCATTACTGAACCGGATAATGACCCAAACCAACAACCGACTCAACAAATCTATCTAAATATCTCGACCCGAACCAATTCAAACCCAGTCCGGCTCGACAATTACTTGGAAAGTGAAAACGGTACCAACACATCAAACCCGACCCTACTCGACACAATTATCAAAATAACCCCAACTCGATTTGATAGCTATGTATGTTACTCTGACACTTCACCTGGCTGTCGTGTCTGACACCGACACGTCACTCCGATACTTCAATTGACCAAAAAATTGAAAATTTTGCCCAAAACATACGTGTGTGCGACACTCAAACACCGTATCAACACAAAATCTTGGAAGGGACGGTCTCTCCATAAGTTATTGAGAGACCAATGTCAGTACCACTTTAAGTCTTATTCGTACCTATTTTATGATTTATCTCTGAATAACAATTTTATTTGTACCGTTTTTTATAACAATCATACTCACTTATATTTGTATATACTCTTTTAGGTTAGACGTACCTATTTTTATTAGGTTTGTTTTTACTATTATCCGTATGAAACACGATATTACATAACAATCCGAGTAAAGTTTGACCGTTACATGGGAAGTGGAAACGTTTTTTCTCCATTTTCCAACTCCTTTTTCAACCGTAATCGACGTGCGTCGTGGGTCTTCCACTATAAATACTCCCCACCCAAATTCATTTCCAGCAATTCAAATCCTTCAATTTCCCCGCGCAAAATAATGTCTCACAAAATCCCGAATTCCGCTCCAAACCCTAACCCTAGCCCCCAAATTCCTCAGTCGAACATGACTCGGACCCCGAACTGGCTACTCCTACAAGAAGAAATCTGGTTCTTGATTCTTTCTCGACTTTACACGATCCACATAATCGAAAATGTTCAGAAAGTTTGTAAATTGTTCCGTAAAATCTGCTTACAACCTTCCATGTTCAAGGTCATTAACATGACTCTACCTGCTCCGTATGAGGATTTGAAGTTTGATGTTATGAAGATGACTCGGTACGCTGTCGATCGCAGTGATGGTGAATTGGTTGATGTTTATGTCGAGTATTTGTGCGATGATGATACCTTGATGTATATCATTCAGAGGTATTAATAATTAATTACATCCTAACTACGTTGTTTTCTTGTTCGATTGTTTGTTTTTATTCTTTGTGAGCGGTATTTTGATAATTGTGTAACGAATTACTGTATTCTTTTTGTTAGGTTACGATAATCTGGTTTTTTTTCTGATTAAATGATGATCATATTGATAATCGTGTTTTTGTGTCATTGTTTGCCGGTTGTAAGAGGGTCAGGTGGAGGGAGAATCAACTGTAATAGAATCAGTTCAGTAACTCACCTCTGTTCAAATCGAGTTCAGTTCAGCTCACTTTTTAGTTGAACAGGCCTAACTACCCATTACGTAGGAACTTATTTTGAGACTGTTTTGTACTTGTATTGCTCATAGTCAATTGGTGTTCTAGTTGCTTGCTGAATTCTGAATGCTGATGTTCCTGGCGAACTTTCTGTCGTATTTCACCATGTTCTACAGAACCAGTCGAACACTTCACTTAGCTCTTGTGTTGCGTGTCTGACAGGTCGAAGAAACTGAAGCATCTGCGCATCGGACACCGACCCAACATTTCATTCAACGCCTATTCCAAGCTCTTCAATTCTACCGCACCATTGAGGAAGTCGAGATCATCATCTGCAACATACGAGACGACATCGTCGAAGCTATAGGCCACATCTGTCGCTCCCTAAACTCTTTCAGCCTAAACAAAATCGGAGCAAGATACCGGCGTCGTCGTTCCAATGCTGAAGCCCTAGCAATAGCCGAAAGCATGCCTAACCTCCGCCGCCTGCAACTAATCGGAAACAACATAACAAATGACGGTTTGAAAGCGATCCTAGACAAATGCCCTCATATAGAAACCCTCGATCTACGAGCTAGTTTTAATGTGGGTTTACATGGTGAGTTGAGAAAACGGTGTGAGGAGATGAAGCTGTTTCGAGGTCCTGATGATTCGACTGCTGATTATAAGCACGTAGCGTGTAGGGATAAAAAGCTTACTTATTACACGTTTGATGAGTTTCATGGTCCTCCTCCTGAGTATGCGAGTGACTCTGATTCGGATTGGGTTCCTGATTCATGTCCCGGGTATCTTGGGTCTCCCAAATTTAGCAGTCGTGATAGACGGGCTGTGTATTACTCCGAGGAATATTTGGCTGCTGTCGACGAATATTATAGGGATCATTTTCCTGGTGATGAATACTCCGGTTCCGGCTCTGATCCCGAATGACGAATGTAACTGAATTCTTAAATGTTGTGCCGGGTTTGGCCTCTTGCAATTGTTTTTTTTTTTGTTTCGGAACAATCATGTTTGTGTTTAAAATATACTTTCGTTTCAGTTCGGTTTAGACATTTTCAGTCAAAAAAATAGGGTCTAAGGTATTAACGTTAACCTAGTGGTTAAGATGCAAGATGAATATGTCAGCATAATAATTTTGGGTTTGAATCCTCGTGCATGCTTTGTTGAAACAAAAACAAATTACTTATACATATGAAAGATTTTTTTAGAGTACGATTTATTTAGATTTTTTTTGGGTACTTTTTACTTTTCTACATTGTACCCCTTCACTTTTTACATGTATACATGGTACCCTTGTACTTTACTAAAAAGTTTCTTTGGTACCCCTAAACTTTATTATTATCTTTATTGGTATCCCTAAACTTTTTTTCTCGTCAAGTTTTGACAACAAAGTACCTTTTTATGTTCAAATTTAAAAGTTAAACGTCATTTAACATGGCTAATTAACCAATAATTGAACTTAAACTAACAATTTTGTACATGTTTGCAGTTATACTCCGAATCTAAACGGATTATATTTTTGACGTTTTATTGTCAAATCAAATGATAACACTTAAATTAAGCTCAATTACTTGTTAATTATCTACATTAAATGATATTGAAGTCTTAATCCTAAGTTAAAAAACATAATCTAACGACAAAACTTGATGGAAATAAAAAATTGGGGCGTTAGTTAAATTAATAATAAAATTCAAGGGCACCATGTATAAACATAGAAAAGATAGGGATACCAAGTAGAAAAGTGAAAAGTATAGGGTACTGCGTAGAAAATCTTTTTTTTTTCTAGCTGAAATGCTCTTAATAGAAGTGAAAGAAGTGAAATTGAGGAGATAAAATGAATTAAATAATGTTGAAGAATTGAATGTGGTTGAGCTTAGCTACACCAAACGATGAGTTAATTCTTACGAGTATTTGATGCGTCGCCAAATTTTTATAGATATATCCATCACAATTCCGATTTAGAATAATGAGTAGTCTAAGAGACTATTTGATTCGCACAAAAGTATCGGTATAGAATGAAGAATAATACCAGGGTGGTATAGGTTTGGAACTTCATTCCTGATACCCTATGTTTAGTTCATTTCTGATATGAGTAATATCCGGAAAAAAAATGTTTGTAATTCTAAAAAAAATGCTTTAATTAAAAAAATCAATTATTATTGTGGGAGAATATTATTTTTTTAGACATTTTTACTTGATTGAACGATAATTTTTTTTATTTTGTTTTTTATGTTTGTCATCTTAGAAAAAAAATGTTTTAACTAAAATATCAATACTCCATATTATTTTTGAATAAGAATTAATATTTTATGTCCATTTCCTTATGAGTTTGGGATATGAATATAAAAACAAAAAAAGACAAACAAACTCAACATATAAAATTTGATCATTTCAAACTCATACCTTACTTAAAAAAACACTCATACCTTGTCCCCGGTGAACCAAAAGGTCCCTAAAAAAACACTCATACCTTAATTGACTCACTCTTTTGGGCGGTCTACCTTTCTCCTCTCAAATGCAACGGAAGCTTTATAAAATGCACAAAGACAACACTGAAAAAACGATTCACTCCAAAATCACGCTGATCAATTGTCAAGTGCCCTTTATTATCGATTAAATTGGGCAAAGTTTTGTTGATTTTGCTACGTTCCTTGAATCAATTGAATTGATTTTATCTCATCCATCCACAAACCTCCATCCCCTTCGTCCTCAAGTAAGTTTTTCCCTATCTTTTGTTTTTCTTCTTCCATTAATCACTCAAACTTTCTGATCAATCCTTCTTGTTTTAATCAAATTACCTTCAAACCTTAAATCCCCCAGCCCGTTTCAATCAAATATGAAGTAATTTGAACATAACCCTTTAAACTAATTGAAATAAATATGATCCTGGGTTACTTTACTCTACTGTCTTGATAAATTCGATTGAAAGTTTTGTTCTTTGTGATTGATTGATTGATTGATTGTTGGAGTTTGTTTGTTTTTCACATGTGAATGATCCAGGATAGTGTGAATAAGGAGGTGGGTATGAGCTAAAAATGGTAGCTTTTGAAGGAACAATGGCTGATTCCAAGAAAAACCCAGCATTGTCGAATTTGAGGTATTCGGGTTTGAAGCGATGGGGGAGGAAAACCCCGTTTTTAAGATATGGACTTCCTCTCATTTCCCTTACTGTTTTTGGGACACTTGGTCTTGGGCATATGTTGCAAGGAAGGTAGCAACTTTTACTCCCTACTTCTCAATATATCTCATCTTCCGATGATGTCGTAGAATGATGGTTTAGATTGGGGTAATGCGGACACTAGGTCGCTAATTTCGATCCCCCGTTGATTGTCCTTGTAGTGCTTGCCCCTATTGCTCCTTTGATGTGGCAGCCTCATATAGACCTGTCTTTTCAACTTCTTTTCACCTTACTTTAGCCTCAAGAGGTTGATTTTGTCTCAATACTTCAGCTCACTTCACTTCAGTAGGTCATAGTGGCTCATAGGTCGTAATTTGATGGGGGTATTGCGGGCTAATGTGGATGCCTCATTGCCCATTGCCCTTGTAGTCCTTGCCTTATTGCTCCTTTGATGTCTTAGCCTCATATAGTGGCTCATAGGTCGCTAATTTGAATCCCCGTTGCCCTTTTTGTTCTCAATATATCTTGTCTTCTGATTGATGTCGTAGAATGATGGTTTAGATGGGTATTGCGGGCTAATGCGGATACCCCATTGCCCTTGTAGTGATGGCCTTTATCGCTCCTTTGATATCTTAGCCTCATATAGTGGCTCATAGGTCTCTAATTTGAATCCCGGTTGCTCTTGTTGCTGCTTTGGCTACGGAAGGGGGATAAAATGGATAGGAATGTTAATTCTCAATATATTTTGTGTGGAATTGTTATTGTCAACATATATCTATGTTTGAAACTATGTTACTCTGATGTAATTATAGTTACAAAGGAAGCTATAGGATCTCGCGGTATGTGAGCTTTGATGGAGTACTAACATTCATTCATACCTTTTATAAAATGAAATTCTAGGATGATCTCTGCAATACTGTAATCTATCAACTTCCGTCATTACCTCTGAAAAATGGTCTTCCTAACCATACTTATAGTTTTGTGTAGCTGTAAGTAGTTGCGGGTGTGAGTTAGAACATGTGATTTACTTTGATTCCCAGTAATTGATTTGATTAAATCTGCTGTATGGTTGCTATGAAGAGCTGGATCTTACTCAGTATATTTTTTGTGAAATTTCCGAAACTTTGGTCTGAATGTGAATCTTGATTATGCTACTTCGTTGCTTTGGCAGTATTTAATATGTGATTGTGCTGCATATAACACTCACGATCACAATTTTGTATTGCCCTTGGATTGTATGTATGTGCTGAGTATTATTGTTCTGCTTTATTGCGTTGTGTATGATTTAGAGCGTAACCACGTATTTGTCGGGATTTCAGCAAGGATATTGCGAAGGTGAAAGACGATCATGAGTGGGAAATCATTGAGGAAAGAAAAGCCCTTTCGAGAACAGGACCCGTCAATGCTTATCAGCCTAAAAAGATTTCATTGGAGGATGAACTCAAGGTAATTCAACCTTTCTTCATCACTTGACTAGCCAAGCTTTGAATAACACACAAAAGAATGTGTCAACTAACAACATGCTTTCAACTTCACAGGCATTCCAGGAGAAAGTCGATATAAACAACTTCGAGTACAAGAGCATTCCTCGACTTCCTGATACCTCATCAGAATAGTTACGATCTTCAGCTTTCAACTACTTTAACATCCATTACATCATTTTTTTTGTGGCATGAAGATTTCATGATTAGAGAATAATAATGTATGCTTTTAGTCGCATCAATCGAGTGTAGAGTGACTAGTTGATGGTGTAATGTTGTTTCAACTGCTGAACAAGTTTTATTGTCGGTTTTACAAAGATAGTTCAGAAAAACATCCAAGACCAAAATCAGGAACGATAAGGCGGTTCTGAACTTAGAACGTGCATTGATTACAAAAAGGCTATTCAAGAGAAGACATGTGAATAGAATTTTGAGACCCTAACCTCACAGAATTAACATAATCCCTGGGGTTATGAGCAGATAAACCTGGTAATACTAGTCCTACTATCCTCGCCAATATCGAAAACCAGTTCTCTTTGAAGTCCAGACCGTGCACATAATGCATCGTTAGCCCCCTAATCAACTCCCAGGCCGCGTTCATGTATACTGGAATCAGGTACCTTATTTCCAGAAGATTTTTGTTTGGCTCCTCATCTACTCTCTGCATAGATAGATACACACCATAACCAAAAAAGGAAAAAAAAACACAAGAAAATGAACTACTACACTGTTCTTTCTGTCTGAACTGAAGTGGGCTGGGTTGTCGAAAGGGTTAAAGAAAACGAAGCATACCTGCTCGGAATAGCAGCTGTTGTAGTAAAGGCAATCGCCAAAATGCTTATACAAGAATGATTTATCATCAAAAGGCAGTCGAGGCACAATGTCATTGCAGTAAACAACTCTGAAGTACCTAGTCTCAGGCTTACAGAGTTGAGCTTCCACAAACATCCCTAGGTCTCTGTTTCCAACCCTCGGCTGTCCAAACGTGTAGACACCCAACAACCTACGCAACATTTCTGTCTCCCCACGTATGACCAGCACGATCGGGAACAGGATAGCGAGGGCCCCGCCTAAGCTATGTCCAGTAACCACGAATTTCGCACTGCTGTTTTCTTTCAGTAATTCCTTCAGCTTGGTTTTTACAGCATGAAAGGCTGTTAGCTCTCCCATCTCTAATGAAGGGACTTGGTTGACAGCAGAAACATCAGCATCATTCAACTGAAGATTCTGCTGAAATGTTTTGGCATCATTTCGATTTCCTAAACCCAAGGCTTCTAAGAATCCGATGTGAATTTTCCCGACTCCTGGGATCTCGTACCAGGAATAGTCGAAATCTGTGCTCCAATCATTGGAGTCGAAGGGTTCAGTGCCTCGGAAACTTATTAGTATCAGATTCGCATCTACGGGCTTGTCACAGAACATAAAGACACGGGTGGATCTCTCCTGATGATAATCTGATAAAAATACATGAAAAGCACAATCAAATAAATGCAATAAACTCGATAAAATGACGCACAATTTCAGTGGAAGTTCTTACCATTCCAGCCATCGTAGAAATCCACAAAGTGCATCTGAATAAGAACAGAATAACAGCATTCATTACTTCTACTTAAGGCTCACGCGAGTATAACAAAACTCAGATATTGGGCACTGTCAGGATTCAAGCTGTTAGATGAAGAATCCCAACCAAAATCTTAAGGTAACTTAAATATTGAAAAGAAATGTAGGGAAGGAGCTATTGAAAGAACTTGCCTCCCAAGTGTTAACCACAACATCTTTAACCAAAACACCATTTTCATAAGCTAACTTGGAAGCCATAATGCAGAGGTCCATAAGAGACTTGTTCCCCATCACTACTACGACTGTCCCTTGAAAAAGACGGGTCTCATTCTCATACAAGTTAATGCGGCCGTCCAAATGTCCGATTGCACTTACGAAAGTCGGTGTGTCCCTCTGAGGAACTATCAGCTTTCCTGCATTTTGTTTAGCACTCACTCTCAAGTCATACAAAGTGTATGCATCATTTGAAGCACTCAAATCAAACAAAACTTCAAGCCCAACTATTACATTTATATCTATTACACCCCTCACTCGAATGCAAATTCTACCTAAGAGTTCATAAATATTGGGAACTGTCGGTGACCTTTAATCACGCAGACTCTGATTGAATTGGCTCATCTAACATCACGACTCATTGTCAATTTGTGACAGATATATTGGTCAACGGTAAAATCTGCTAATTGCCAAACACGACCAAATTCAATAATAAATGGAGGAGCTAAGATGGGGCCGGGGTTAAAGCTAAGGTAAAGCATACCTCGGAGAAGATTGAAGAGGAAAGCAAGGAAGTGATTAGCATTATTAAGAGAAAGGAGATTGAGGAAGAAATCAAGGAGATAACCAAACCACTTTAATGGCTTACTAATCAGCCTTAACAACTTCAACATGATGACTGATACAACAATCACCCATCTTTCATCCTTGTCCCCTTGAAACAAAACTCCATCAAAATCTTCTTCATGAATACTAATAATATTATTGGTGCTAGTAGTATTAATAGTAGTAGTAACAATAGAAGTGTGAAAATTAGTTCGTATGAATTTGGAGGCACTTGATGTATCATCATTTCTCCAGAAATTCCACAAGTCAAGAATTGCAGCAGATTCTGGGCGTATGATCATATACTTCCACTCATCCTCATCCTCATCCCCCACCTTCATTGTCGCCATGCATGTAAAATTTTGAGGGACAGGTTATGAGTGTTATTAGTTGTGTTTATGACATAATCAAGTGAGTGAGTGGGGGTAAAGGTTGTTGTGATGTTGTCACGTGTACTCTCAACTCAGAAATCATGTGATTCGGATACAAATACAATCGGTTGGTTTTTGGATTATATCCTGTCATGTCGGGTTAGGATTCTTGTTATATCAACGGATTCATAATCATCCCATTTAATAAATCTAACCAGGATAAATTTTGTGTCGGGTTTGTGTAATCGATTATAATCATCAAAATTATTAAGAGCATCATCAAGCTGAGCTTTATTAAGATAAAAGTAATGTATGAAGATAATATAACTAAAATAAACAAAAAAATGTCACAATCAAAAATCAACTTTCTTCATTTTTTAGTTCATTTTAACTCATCACAATTGACTCCTATAGACAGATGAATAATCAATTGCAGTAACAATAAAAGCTCGTTGATATTTGTATACTCCCTCCGAGTTCCTATTATTGTCCCACTTTTATTTTTAGGCTGAGTTTGTTTTTTGTCCAACTTTCTTTTTTTGGCCATCAATGTGTGGTTCACATTTACTGTCTTATTTCTCTCTCTCTTTCTCCTTCTTTTTTGAGCCACTCATTTCCCCTTCCTTATTTTCCATTCCAAAAGCTTTTGGGACAATAACAGGAACTCGAAAGGAGTATATATTATTATTATTGTATTGACTCCTATAATTGTACGTATTGTTACTATTGTATTAATATTTGTATCATTATCATGTTAAATTGTAGTAAATGCCGATGCTGATTTTACCAAAAAAGAGAGAGGGGGAGAATGACACAACACAGTACGCACGTATGTAGTCAATTTGGAGATTACCATGCCGCGTTCACGTTCAATCATTAGCCGTCCAAAACCAATAGAGTTATACTTTATATACCTAATCAAGAATCATGAACCTTAATTCAATGATAATATAAAGAAGTAATATTTTCTAAATGTAGGTAGATGATCAAATTAATTATAAATTAATATTTTTGAAACAAAAAATATAAATAAATGATTAAGACGTTCTAAAATTAGAGGGTAAATAAATAATTGAAATGAAAGGATTAAGTATTATTACCAATTATTCAATCGTTCATTCATTTTGATGCACCAAATGTATATACCTGATGTTGCGTTAATTGTTAATCAACCACCGACGTCCGGCCAACAAGACATACATGATACATGCAAACATGATACCCTTCTTGCCCATGTACTCCGTGATTAAGCATACTACTTCTATCCATTCAATTCTTTACATAGGTTAATTATTTCTCCTCACAAAAACGGTTCCCACGTAAAGAATTGAATGGATGAGAGGGAGTAAATATGTATACATGCATTTGAATTTGGTCTTAATAGCTTCTATTTACGATCGTCAATGGAATATGAGAAACAATTAAAAAAAATATAAATTCTTGTTTGTGACAGGTCAAATAAAAAAGATAAGACAAAAAAAACATATATAATTGTTGAGGAACAACAAATGAGTTGTTTTTGTATTTACTAACATAAAAATCATTATTGTTTTTGATTAATCACCCTAATGAATAATGTTACTCGTACTTTCTTGTTTGACCTACAAAAAATATCGTTATTTGATTTGTCTTAATTAAGATGGATATGTTAATCATCGTAAAAGTTACTCTGCACTAACTGTTTTTTCAAACCATCTTATTTGAATACGGAGTGTTGTATATATTTGATCGCAAAAACTTTACAAAGACCGTATTTAATATTTATTTGTATGATTATCAGAAAAAGATTACGACTTGCGACCAATAAAGGTGATAAAACTATAGAAAATGAAGGACATACGACGAAATAAAAGTTAAGCACAGAGTATAGTATGTATACAGAAAATTGAGATACTCAAATCAAATAGTCCAATGTTACACCGCATCAGCATGTAATGTAACTCTCGGTTACCTACCAAGTACCAAGACATCCAGTACAGTACAGGATATATTTTAATTAAAAAAAAGGCGTAAACAACAAAAGAATATGGGGAAATGAAAGAGAATATTAAGTGAAGTAAAAGGTGGTGGATAATGGATATTCGACCTGCCCATATACTCCACTAGATTTGCCACCACAAAGCCCATCTATTTTTTTTATTTCTTCCCAATAAAATCGAATTTAAGACCTATTATAGTATTCCCTCCGTTCTAATCAATTTCATACGTTTGTTTTTTCACATTTGTCGATGCACGTTTTCTTTTGTTTATATCTTTAGCTACATATTTCTAAAAATTATAAAAATTTGATATTCATGATGCATTCGATTAGACAATTTAAACAAGATCTCACGTGACTATATTTTATAGTATATATTAAAAGTTATATCGATAATTCTTCTCATCTATGAATAGTGCAAAATATCCAAATGCATGGAAATGATTGGAAGGGAGGAAGTATTATCTGTGATATTATTGTCATCTTAGAGACTAAATTAAGACACTAACGATAAAAACTTAGTTATATTTTTAGGATAATTATAGAATCTGTACACGTGCTACAAATTATCAGCATGAGTGGTCAGAATGTAGGATAATGTACATGTTAGCGTGAATTTTCTTTTAAAAATCATGACAGTCTTATACGTGGACTTTTGATACGAGTGATATATCAAAAGTTTATTAGAGTTTTGCAATAGATTTTTAAAACTAAAATTTCAACTAAAACAGTTGCAATAATATATATATATATTCCGTAAATGCAAAAAAACTACTATTAAAAGATTTTATCAAAGACCACGTAAAAGTAATGCGAGAGATCGTAACGAAAAAAACGTATAGTACTATACTACCATCCGTTCTCTTTCAATTGTCATTCTCATTTTCACTATCCAAAATTATCGACATTGATACGATACTCTAAATTTCAATTCTAAGTATGCTCCCGTGTACAATGGATTTTTCTATATCATACATAGTAAATCGTAAGTCGTAACCGGTCAAGTATTGACAGTCCTATTCCCGATAACAATATTTTATCATCATCTAGTTAAATGATTATTATTTGACCAATTATAACGATACGATATATATACTCCCTCCATTTTTTTAATTTTTTTCTCATTTGCTTTTTTTTTACCGTATTTCTGGACATGTAAACGAAACTTTTTCTTGATGAAACTTATATTTTATGAAAGATAATTTGATAATAAATACTCCATCTGTTTTTAATTTATTGTCTCGTTTCATTAAAATATTCCACCTATATATTGTTCAAATGAGACGAAAAATTAAAATCAGAGAGAGTATGAACTTTTGAGTTTTATGTATAAATTATTTTTATTCTCCAATATATATTCATGGGCAAAATTTGATAACTTAGGCACTTAAAAAGTAAATAGGCGAATGAAGGTGTATAACTAGAGATGACAATGGACCGGATCTGGACCGGGTCCACTAGGATCCGGACCCGTCAAAATTACCCTAGATCCGGACCCGATCGGGTCCAAAATTTTAAGACCCGGATCCAGACCCGCCGGGTCCGGGTCTACCCGCGGGTCTCACTATTTTATTTTATTTTGTCCTACATTTCTCATTTCTTCCAAATTTTAAATTTTGTCGGTATTTTTTATCACGTACAAAATTATCTACGACATATATTGTATTAAGAAATTAAACACTCTTACAAACTCATTCATAACGGTCTTAGGAAACCTTGAATGAACATTGAAATGGTGAGGAAAGAAGAGAGAGTGAGTTATTTAGTTGTTTGCTAGCAGTTTTGCGTATGTATATTGGTAGATTTTTGTTTTAATTAAAGTGTCGGGTCCACGGGTCGGGTCCGGGTCCAGAATTTCAGACCCGGACCCGGTTTTCAAAAATAAGATCCAGACCCAACCCGGATCTGTCGGGTCTGAAAAAATGAGACCCAGACCCGACCCATATGGGTCCGATCCACCGAGTCTGGACCGGGTCCTGGACCCGTTGCCATCCCTATGTATAACTCTTTTTAAACAAGGTACCTAAATTCCAACTAATTTAGGTTAAAAAAAAGGGCAAGAATATGATTATGATTCATAGAAAAAGGGACAAAATATTGAAAAACAAAAAGGGTAGGATTCTTCTGGTCTACCGTGCATGCCAGCTTTATTTAATTTTAATTTGCACAAATAAAAAGAAAAAAAAGGTCCAAACATCGCTCACATTTTTACTCCCAACACTTCCCAATAATTTTATCACTGTGTTTTCCCTCTACTTCAAACCTCAATTATCACTTTCTAGTCACAAGTCATGAAATGCTTGTAATGATAATAAAACCAAATTCTAATTAAACAAAGATAATCAAGAAAGTTAAAAAGGCAGCAACTTTAGGCCATTTTTAGCCTTTGTTTCTTTCTTTCTTTGTTTATTTTTCATCTTCACAGAAAAAGTTTAGAGCAGAGATGATAAAGCTATGGTGGTGGTGGTGGTTGCAGTTAATCTGCATTTTACTGCAGGGTTTAAACTCCATTAATGCTGATACCAATTCTACAGATGGTCAGTACTCGTTTTTTTTTTTTTAAAAAAAAATTTGTAATCTTTACTGTTATCTTTAGGGATTTCAGACATCTTGGTTGTATTTTTGTGTAATTTCTGGTATTTTTGTCTCCTTTTTCAAGATAAATTTTTGCTGATAATGTCTTCTGGGTTTTGCATTATTTCTACATTTTGTTAAGTGGGTGATGTTATTTCTGCATTTTGTTAAGTGGGTATGGATTATTTCTGCATTCTGTTATTTGGGTGATGTTCTTTCTGCATTTTGGTTTGTGGAAAGAATCGAACTTGGGTGCTTGTTCATTGCTTATATCTCCTGTTTTTGTGCTGCTAATTTTAGCTGACATTAGTTTAATATGGAGGTAACCTGGACAATAGGTCGACATTGCTCTAGATGTCTTAGTTTAAGACGGAGGTACCTTAGACAATATGTTACACTTCGATTACCTCTCCCTATTAGTGTAATACGACTAAGTGCTCTTCGTTGGAACTTGGAAAATGAGTAAATAAATTAGCTGACATAAACATTGCATTAATTGCTTTGAATATTTGTTTTTCTTTGGTGTTTGGTCTTTGTTTCCCCTTTTGCTTTATGAGTAGGTATTTTTTTTGGTGGTGACACTTTTGGATTAGTTCTTCAAGACATGGAGATGATGTCAAATTGTCAATCTGTGTTTTTGAAATTTTTTGCTTTGTTGGAACTTGGGATTATAAGTTTACATTAGGTGTGTCGGCGTCAGACACGGGATACAACACCCAAGTGAAGTGTTGGAGTAACATAGATGTCATAAAAGGTGACGTTTTGACCGCCTTTTATTGTAAATATGTGACATGTTCTTCATCCTTGAATCTACAGCTTCTGCTCTGAACCTCATGTACAGCAGCATGAATTCTCCATCACAACTTACTGGATGGACTTCATCGGCTGGTGATCCGTGTGGTCAAACGTGGGAAGGCATTACTTGCTCAGGCTCAAGAGTAACACAAATGTAGTGTAACGATGCATTCAACATTATATGTCCACCTTCCATTTTCATTGTCGATTCTGTCAAGTTCTCATTCGTTTTTTGATCACTGCAGAAAAATTTCAAATCTTGGGCTTACTGGTTCAATAGGGTATTCGCTTCAAAATATGGACGCCCTCACCGATCTGTAATACTCTTACTTATCTACAAGGCCTCTCACAGTTTGTTTACAGTCGTCGTTCTTTAATTTATATACGTGCTTTTGTTTGCAGCGACGTAAGTCACAATAATTTCGGAGGCACAGTACCGTATAACCTTCCTGTAAATGTGCTGCGATTGTAAGTTACTTTCAGATGTTTCTATATTCTCGGTTGTCCAACTTATACTCGAATTACTTAGTTGTTTATTGGTTCTTAAACAGAAACCTTGCTAGTTGTAACTTCAGTGGAGCAGTTCCCTATTCAATTTCTACCATGAAATCTTTACAACAATTGTAAGTTCATTGCTTTCGATACCATCTTGCTCTTTACTAAAATCTAATAAAAAAAACGGTGCTAAACCTTTGTTCGTCTACTTGAAAATAGAGACCTCAGCCATAACCAATTCAGTGGACAACTGATCGTTGTTTTTTCAGACTTGGCTTCACTATCATCAATGTGAGACGTCTTTCCATCTTTTCAATTTTCTGTGGCTTATTTAGTTCCGAGTTACTCCTATATTTAGCCGTAGATGAATTGAAGATTATTTTTTTGCCATCCAAACTTTTCAGGCATTTTGTTGAAAAAATGACTGGTAGTTGAATGTTAATGTTTCAGGGATGTCTCGGGGAACTCACTTACAGGCAACCTCTCATCATCCATGCGTGCATTGACCAGTTTGACCTCGTTGTTAGTGCTCTCTCCATATCATATTCATACCCCCTTGATTTCTCCTCAGCTAATGACACATGCTGTTGCAAAGTATTCATCATTAGTGTAATTGCCAACATCTTGCAGAAATTTGGAGAACAACCAGTTTACAGGCACAATTGATGTTCTTGCTGAACTACCTCTTCGGACTTTGTAAGTAAACTTCCCTATATATTTGCCTACAATCACTCACTTTAACTAAACTTCCCTATCTATAATTTCTTCGGGATTTATTTATTTGTGCCAGGAATGTTGCGAATAACAATTTCACTGGATGGATTCCACGGCAATTGCAAAACATAAATCTGGAGTATGCATCGCTGAACAGTGAACACACCATATTTTTCTAGGAGTAGATGCTTAATATAATTCTTTCGAGTACATTGTCTGTATACTGAAATGTTGTTCTTTCACAGGAAGGGTGGTAACTCATGGAGCACGAGTCCCTCACCGCCAGCTACACCTAGTTCGCACAGTCATCAAACATCCTCGACCCACAAAAAATCATCACAAAATTCAAACTCTAGTAAATCTGGTATTAGTGTCGGTGCTGTAGTTGGGATAATATTGGCTATTGCTGTGGTTGTAGCAATTGTTGGTTTTGTCATATTTAAGAGACGATCACGGAGGCCAGCTTCCGATGTAGAGAAGGTTGAGATTAAGAAGCCTTTTGTCTCGGTTGCTTCTTTTGATGTGCATGGTAATTTCGCCTTCTTGGATTTTTCTTTCTTTCTCATAACTGAATGGTCAACATAGTTTATGCAATACCCTGAGTTTAAGAGGATATTGGATATGGTTTAAGGAACTCGGATGAATGCTCAAGTGATACCACATTCCAAAAGTGGCAAAAATGCATACTCCTTAATAATTTGATGATTAACATTCATTCAGAATGATTCAGTTGACAACGTTAACGTTTTTTACAGAATTGAAATCCGTGCATTCATCATCCTCAATCAACACAACCACGCCTGACGCAGTTGCCACAATAAATCTTAAACCACCACCACTTGATCGCCATAAATCATTTGACGACAAGGATTTCGCGAAGAAGCCAATAGTGACCAAGGTGCCTACACCATTGCCGGCCAATGTAAGATCATATTCCATAGCAGATCTGCAGATGGCTACTGGCAGTTTCAGCTCTGAGAATCTTATAGGAGAAGGATCGATTGGGCGTGTTTATCGTGCTCAGTTTGAAGACGGGAAGGTAATGTCGCAACCTGCATTACAAGCCTAGATGCTTATCAAGTTTTAGATTCCTGAAATGAATCAATTTGACAGGTGCTGGCTGTGAAAAAGATTGATTCATCTGTGATCGCGAACCATAGTGAAGATTTTGCCGAGGTTGTTGCCAGTATCTCTCAGTTGCATCACGAAAATGTGACTGAGCTGGTTGGTTATTGCTCAGAACATGGTCAGCACTTACTAATATACGAATTCCACAAAAATGGTTCGTTGCATGACTTCTTACATCTTGAAGATGAATACACTGAACCGTTGACCTGGAACACCCGTGTCAAAATTGCTTTGGGAAGTGCACGTGCTCTCGAGTAAGTAAAAAACAACGATAATCATCAATTTAGCAACTGTGTGGAATGTTGCATGTAATGACTACTGCCTACCGTTGCCACATGACCAGGTATATACATGAAGTTTGCTCACCTTCAGTAGTTCATCAGAATTTTAAGTCAGAGAACATATTACTTGATGGAGAGCTGAATCCGCATCTATCCGACTGTGGACTAGCTACCATCCTTCCAAATGTAAATCAGGTGAATATTATACTTGATGAAGTATACTGTTCGTTATTATTATTACCGAGGATTTATTCCCTTTTCTGCTCGTTGGCTTGTGTTGTATGCAGGCAATGAATCACAACACATGTGCGCCAGAAGTCGCCGATTCTGGTCAGTATACTCTAAAAAGTGATGTGTTCAGCTTCGGTGTGGTCATGTTAGAGCTTCTCACCGGACGAAAACCTTTTGATAGGTAAACTGACTAAACTCATCAAGCCCATCTCACAACTAGAACCTTAAGGCGATGGCTATGGTTGAGGCCCGACCCATATACTTAGATCCTATTAGAAACCGATTGAAAATATAAATTACAATATTTTCATAAGATGATGCTGTAAATGTATTCAGCTCAAGAACAAGGGCTGAGCAGTCTTTAGTTCGATGGGCAACCCCCCAGCTTCATGACATCGATTCTTTGACCAAAATGGTGGATCCTGCTTTAGAAGGACTGTACCCTGTCAAGTCTTTGTCTCGCTTTGCCGATGTCATTGCTCTCTGCGTCCAGGTATTTCCTGCTCGTTAATGATACCTGTTTTTTTTTTTCTTTAGATGTCTTACTCTATAGTTTGTGAGTTGACACAGTTATTTGTGATTGTTTGAACAGCCTGAACCGGAGTTCCGACCACCAATGTCAGAGGTGGTGCAGGCTCTAGTCCGGTTAGTTCAGCGAGCAAATATGAGCAAGAGAACAGTCGGAAATGGTGGTCGGCCAACTGAAAGTTCAGATACCAATGACAGCGTCAACTGAATGAAATCGTACCACACTCGTTTCTCTGATCAAATCTTCTGCCAGTCCATCAGTTTGTTTCTCGTCTCGTTGATTCCTCGTTTGTCTTTTCTACCCTCATTTCTCGATTTCTTATACCTTAGCAAAGGCCTCTCAAAGCTCCTCCCCATCCCCATTTGTTTGTTCTACTTGTAGCATCACATCTGTTGTATAATATCTAACATATCGAAGGTGAAAGGGGTTTTCTTTTTAATGTTTTAATTTAAAACATGTACATATGAAATTATTTACCCTAATGACAGTCCATCTTGGTGTTTTCTTTGGGTGTAAAGGAAGTTATCATCACGGTTTTGATGCTGAAATTTTCGAAACTTAAGACTCGAGTACAAATGTACAATTGCTGACTCTACAAGCTTCATCACATAAAATCGGAAGAATGTACTCAACTGCGACCCAAAAACAGCAAAATTCATCATACTTAACCGGCTTGAACGAGAAAAAAAAAAAAAAAACTACTCGTATCATATTTGAAATGATCAAACAATGGTCGATCCTTAATCATTGATTTTATAATGTTCTTGCAATTCATTTGACGCAAATAATATCAATATACAGTGCGTTTAGAGTATAACACATCGATTTCTGAGACACGGGATTTACACTATTTTTTCCTTACAAAAGAGCACAGATCCGACTTGGGTGGTCTTAGCCACTACAGGCTACAAATTGTATGCCTGTTTTAGTAGAAGTGTAGTGGGTGTGTTTTCAGAGTGCAACAATGGGGGACGAAGAGAAGAGCAACATCAGCAACTTCCTAAACTCTGGGATTTACAAATTCCCAAATTCAAATACAACCTTCATTGACCCTGTTCGAATCCTCAATCGCAACTACACTCAATTTAGGGTTTCCCCTTCTTCTTATTACTCCCGATTTTTCAACTCCCAATCCTCCATTGACAAACCACAACAGCAACAACAAATTGGAGAAGATTCAGAATCTGGGTTTCCTGTGAATCGTACAAAGAGGAAGAGGAATCAAAAGAATAAGAAGAATAAGAAACAATGTCATGGTCTAAATCAGAAAGAATTACTAGCCGATCGACGTCACCAGGTTGATTTTTTTTTTGTAATGTTTAATTTGAGCTTGTATTGATTTGAATTGCAATTCTAATTCTCCACTATATTAAAGTTTCAATCTTTATTATTTTGTCGATGTTTTTATGTTTGATGATTCCGTCTCACTCATTTCTTAACGTTTGCTTTTCCACGCTTGCCAATGTACATTTCGATTGTTTTGTTCGTATCTTTATTTACATTTTTAGGACTTATTTTTGTTTTATTTTTTGATTTTGGGGTTGTTTTTGTTTGAAGGGAATTAGGCCATTACTAGTGAAAGCACATGAGGAATTATTACTAGCTAAAGAAGTGTTGGGTGTGATGGGTAAGCTTAATTGTGAAGCTGATGGTTGGGAATGTTGTATAGACTTGAATTCCGGGGAAATGAAGGAAGAAGTCAAGCTCGTTGAGCTTGGAAAGGTTTGGCAAGCTCCATTTTATGAAATCGCTCTTCGTTTTAAGGAGAGTGAAGAAGACATTAGAGGTTAGTAGTTTGTTTTGATTTTCGACTTTTGGTA
This sequence comes from Agrostemma githago, assembly GCA_958450325.1. NCBI lineage: Eukaryota > Viridiplantae > Streptophyta > Magnoliopsida > Caryophyllales > Caryophyllaceae > Agrostemma > Agrostemma githago. Next base: position 3,531,214 of record OY288239.1, read on the forward strand.
TGCGTGGTTCTTGTTGTTTTGGTTGCCTTTCTTGAGCGATGTTGGACTGTTACTTGTAGAGTTGTGATAAGCGAACCAACTATGAAAGTTCTCCCAAAAGGTTATTTTTTTGGAAATGTGTGTTGCGAAGACGATCATAAAAAGTAATTTTCTTCAATGCCAGTGTCAAAAATTCATGATTAACACAACTTCAAAAACGATTCATGGCTTCTTTGTACTTGAGCTTGAAGGTGTTTCCTTTTGGCCTCGCAGTGTCAGTGTCAGTGTCAGTGTTATCACTTAAATGCATCTTTCTGTAGAGGCATGACACCGCCATGTCTTTAAGCTTCTTGTGAGTTATTTGGTCTGCAGATTCCCCAACAGATCGGCATTATGATCGAAGAGTGCTTCCTTTGTTCAATAACTTGGTCTCAAATGAGACTAAAGACGATGTGGTTGCTGAATTCTTGACGAGTGAGTACATTTTACCAAAAAATAGCCATTTCTACATGGTAAGTCGTCTTTACTGATTTAGTCTTTTTACCATATATATGTTTTTTGTTCATCGTCTCATGGGAGTCCGTGCTTAAGCCTTGTATTAATTTTGTTAATAGCGCATTCATACTTTTCTTTTTTTCTCTTTTATCCATGTCAAAGTCTGACCTGGGACGGATACACAACCTTGTTCCTGGTATGAGTGTGATGAAATTTCTTCACTGTGTAAGTTTCGTCAGGCCTCTTCGTTGTCAGCTACTGAGTGTGCAACATTCTGATCTTTCTCTCTTTTGCCCTATTTTTGTGGTCATCACAGCTAATGAGGATTGTGGATTCAGTTTAATAGTGGTTGATCCGCCGTGGGAAAACAGAAGTGCCTATCAGAAGTCAGCGTACGTGTCATTTCTTTCTACTTCGTTAAATGTTGTTGCCCGGGACCCCACCCACCCTTACCAGCTACTACTTTATTCTTGTAGGTATGCTACTTTGCCAAACCGTTATTTCTTATCCATTCCTATCAGAAAACTTACCCATGCAAATGGAGCTCTCGTAGCCTTGTGGGTTACAAACAGAGAAAAGTTGCGAACTTTTGTTGAGAATGAACTATTTCCGGCTTGGGGAGTCAGATATGCTGCTACATTATATTGGCTGAAAGTACGTGCTTACTACTTAGCTGTCCACCGACTCCACGCAACTCCTTTTTCTTTATATGAGATTAACAAGTTGTTTGATGTAAAAAATACCTCCTTATATTGCAGGTTAAAGCTGACGGCTCTTTGATTTGTGATCTCGATCTCTTTCATCACAGGCCTTACGAATGCCTCCTCCTTGGCTATAGTGGCAAACAAGTACTCATAACTTTTTCCCTAATCCCTCACGTTTAATGCTTTGGTTTGATTATCAATTTTGCCTGGTCTGAGGGAATTGTTACAGGATTCCGATTCTGAGATGTTATCGTTGAAAATGGCATTGAAAGGCGACCAAGTTATGATCACCATTCCAGGTGACTACTCAAGAAAGCCGCCAGTAGGAGGTATACGGATTTTCTCACTCTTTCATATTCTTTTGAATCTTTGTTATATATCTGGATTCATTCTTCATGTTAAGAGTGGTTACATGACATGAATTATTTTCCTCGAAACACTGTCAGATTTGCTGATGGAGTATGTTCCTGGGCCGAGGCCCGCTGGATGCATCGAGCTTTTTGCTAGAGAAATGGGTGGTGGATGGACATCTTGGGGTAATGACCCTCTTCACTTTCAGGAATCAAGATACTTTTGTCAACAAACTAGAGCGTGCACGGTCTGAAGATATCACTATGCATTTATGCAAGTATGCCTTTTCCCTAAGCATTTATATTGATAGTTATCTCGAGTTTTTTCACACAATTTCAACACAATGAGCGATTCCGAGCTACTCTTAATCTGTTAGCATAGAGATACACAGTTAGTTAGGAGTACATGGGAGTGGCACTGAATACTTTTTACCCTTCAATGATTTGTCATCTCAAGTGAAATTTTGAATCAAATTTGACCTGGCAATTTTTTTGTGCTACCAGAACGAATTTTAAAGTAAACTAAAGAAAAATCTAACAAGAATATTCGATTCTGGTCGGTTTATGACACTAACCGATTTTCTTGTAGAAGTTGGTAATTTTTATTAAGATTTTGGGATGGTTTTTCAACATGAAACTTACCATTTGTAATATCAAAACATGTAATTAAACGTCACAACCGAAATTTTGCAAAAAAAAAAAAAAAAAATCAACATTTGTGTTCGTCAGGGTAATTAACAATTATTCAATCTGTCTCAAAATTAATTGCATCATGATCCAACAATCCTCACTAATGACCAGGATTAGTATAATAATCAGCCAATTGCACACTTTGCACCCATTTAACTACTCTTGGCTACTTTTATTTGACTTAGGTTTGTTAAATCCCCCTTCTTTAAATTGATGTCATGTTAACCGATGACATGTGCTTAACTCGTACCCTGAATTGACCCGATTCAAATGTTTATTGTCCCTGACGAACCAATATAGAGTTTTATAGAGCAAAAATAACCCAACTAACGATCTTGTATGTCATCATGTTGGATTCCTTTGTTAATGTATGTATATAATGCAAATCCTGTGGAAATAACATCAGTATCACATCAAAGAAAATCTATGATTAATTTATCCGAGCCATGTTAAAGGTTTCTTTACTTCAAACTCATTACTTTCACTTGTTATTCATCTTTCTGTTACAATCAACCACTTTTTCTCACCAGCAAGTTTGCAACCCACAAGACCAACAATCTCTCTTGACCTTTTCTGATCACTTCTCGGCCAATTCATCGAACCTGCTGAATTGGAGTGCCGGCTCTGATTGCTGCTCAACGTGGGACGGGATTGGCTGTGACAACACAGGCCGAGTCACTCGTCTATGGCTACCTTTGAGAGGTTTAAAAGGAACCCTACCCACTTCACTTGGGACGCTAACGAGCCTTTCTCAGCTCAATCTTTCCTGTAATTCTATTTCCGGGTTTCTCCCTGACGTGCTGTTTGGATCGTTGACTAGCCTCAAGATCATAGATTTGAGCTCAAATCATTTAACAGGTGATCTCTCAGCATCATTTTCCTTACATGGTAGCTTTCCTTCAACTATCCAAGTTGTAGATGTATCAAATAATCAGCTCAATGGCCAGATTGAGCCATCATGGTTCGTTCTTGCATCGAACTTGACGAGTTTTAATGCTACCAACAATGATTTCACTGGTCAGATTCCTGCAACAATTTGTACTGACTGCCCTCTGCTCAGAAAACTTGATTTCTCCAACAACAATTTTAATGGAAAGATTCCTGCTGGTCTAGGTCGTTGCTCGAGACTTGAAGTTTTCCGAGCAGGCCTTAATTATCTGTCAGGAACACTTCCTGCTGACATTTTTACATTAAAAACATTGGTTGAGTTATCAGTTCCTGCAAACAGCTTATCTGGGTTCTTACCCGAAGGCATACTTGACCTCCCCAAGCTCAGAATTCTTCTGCTACACTCCAATAAGTTTTACGGCACAATCCCTCGAAACATAGGGAATCTCTCGAAATTAGAACAGTTGAACCTGCATGGAAATAATCTCGGAGGGTTTTTACCGCCATCCTTGATGAACTGCACAAATCTCGTCAAGCTCATTTTGAGGGTCAATCTCCTGCAAGGAAACATCTCATCATTAAATTTCACAAGACTAAGTAGGCTTCAGATCATTGACCTCGGAAACAACAACTTCACAGGGAACTTACCAGAGACAATATTCTCCTGCAAGTCACTAACTGCAATCAGAGTAGCAACCAACAGGTTAACAGGAAGAATATCCCGCAGTGTCGTGGCTCTGAAATCCCTGTCTTTCCTCTCTCTATCTAATAACAGCTTCAGCAACGTGTCCGAGGCCATCAAAATACTTGCGGCCTCTAAAAGCCTCACAACCCTTACACTATCTAAAAACTTTTACAGTGAAGTCTTACCAAGTAAAGGAAGCTTCATTAGGTCCGATGAGTTCAACAGTCTGCAGGTTCTTGCTTTGGGAGGTTGTAACTTCAAGGGTCAAATCCCGGGTTGGCTGGTTCATATTAAGAGCTTAAAGATTATAGACTTGTCTTATAATCAACTTACAGGGACAATCCCAGGGTGGTTCGACACTCTGCTGGGCCTTTTTTACTTGGACTTGTCCGCGAATCTTCTTTCAGGGCAGTTACCTTTGCAACTCGGTAGGCTATCAGCATTGAGGTCAAAGACGGTTATGGACAATCTGAATCGAAGCTACCTTGAGATCCCTCTTCTTGTTATTCCTGAAAACTCGAATAGAAACGAATATAATCAGCTTGCACACCTGCCCCCGGCTTTATATCTTGGGAGCAATAACCTCACAGGGAACATCCCAAGTGAGCTGGGTCGATTACATAATCTTCATGTGCTCGATCTCAGCCAGAACCAGTTATCTGGCAGAATACCACCAGAATTTTCGACTCTTTCAAATCTTGAAGTGTTGGATCTGTCTCAGAATAGTCTGACAGGAGGAATTCCCTTTTTGCTGCAAAAACTGAACTTTTTGTCAAACTTCAATGTTTCCTACAACAATCTTGAAGGACCAATACCAACAGGAGGTCAGTTCAATACTTTCATGGAATCAAGCTATGCCGGGAACCCAGGATTATGCGGTCTGCTTCTGCAGGATCCTTGTTCTCTCCAACCACGTCCAGCAAAACGACATCAAGACAGTCCTGGTGAGAGAGTCGAAAATAACCCATATCTACATGGATTTATATTTGGTGTTTTAACCCTCTTTCCAACTGTTTTTGTAATTAGAATGATCCCCCAATTTAAGATTCTCTACAAATACAAGCAATGAAAGGAAATCCTTACAGTCAAACAGCAAAAAAACTGTTGCAGGCTGTAAGTTTCGGAATCTTACAGCCTTACAGCCTTCTCTTTTCGTTCATCCTTTATCGTACTGACAGTGCATAACGCATACAGATTTACATACTTCAATTTTCACTCTATTAAAGACAAATTTAGGTTTATCACAAAATCATTTGGTAATCACAAATTTAAAAGTACACATCAAACAGCACATATAAACATTTAGACTCTCAGCACATCAATATCAATCGTCTTTCCAGATTCGGTTGGTAAAAAACAAAAATCTGACGTATGAATTGAATTAATGAAATAGAAGACGGCAAAACTAAGTACATCGCAAACCTCCAAAAAATGGATCACTAAATCACTACAATGAAGACTGCCTTCGAAGTCATTCATCTTCGGCTATGAAGTTTGGTAGCTCACCCTGGCAGATGTATTCATCACAGACTGATGCTGATGCCCACCCTCTTCTTAGCCGAATTATATCTTCAGTGAAAGTGGACCCTGAAGAACCGATGAATACACTCGACATTGCACAAATTGTTTTATCTAGCATCGCATCCACCTTCATAAGGCAAACCAAAGCACTAGGAGTATCAGAACCCACTTAAGAATTATTTTGAAAAAAAGTTCCATGATTCAGAGTCTTACCTGGGAATCCCCATCAAGGCCATGTCGATACAGCAAAGCATCCCACTTCTCAGCTGAATTTCGTGCTGGACGCTGAACAAGGGGCACAGCCTTCCCATCGACGACAACGAGTGACTGAAGCAATCCAGTTTCACTGTCTGCAGCATCTGTGGAAAGATATATAACTGGAGTATTCGCCCGTTCAACTACCCTTGTAATGCAGCTTGCTGCTTGCGGAACTGAATAATAGCAGCTTGGATTTTTCGCGTTGCTGAATATCGAATTGTAAGACAATGTTAGAATTTACGACGTCAATGAACATTGAACAATGTAGCGGATTAAGTTCAGGGTACTGAGCATACCAAAACTTTAACCATCCATGTCTTCGAAAATGTAGGGCAACGTAGTTCTTGCCCAAAAATGTTTGCACAAAACGCTGCGCAGTGAGCATTATCAGACGACTAGGCTCAACCAAAGTTCTGCACTTGTGAGCAATAGGACCTCCAGGCTGCATCACCCATTCCTTTTCAACATCAGCGAAAAAGACATCTCCAATAGCAATAACCGCCTCATCGGAAGAAAAGGCATCCTTGACGTTCTCAATAGTCCTTTTCTTTGGTTTTTTCACATCTTCCCCCCAAGGTGATTCTAGCTTAGGCAAAGACAAACCTAAAGACTTCAACTTCTTAACATGATCATCATCCATATAACAATCCGTGAAGTAGCAGATAAATCGATCAATGCTCATTTCCTTCTTCCTAGCCTCAGCAAAGTCCTCAAACGTTACAACCACGTTTTTTCCCAAACACGTGTTTATATGCTCAACATCTAATACCTTACTAAACTCATAATCAACCTTATGGCTCGGGATAACCAAAATCCTACCTAGAACCGCGGCAAAGAACATATGCTTCTCTAGGCAAATCAAGTGATTCGACATTTGGCCCGATACACAAATCGCAAACAAATACTTGTCTTTTCTTGGATTCCACTCTGTGGTTCTCCTTTCTGCCAATTTCTGATCCACTTTTCCACACATATCAAACCTTCCTTCCATTAAATCATCATTTCCGACACCAAATTCAGAGACATTCACATCCCCATTCTTGTGTGTTGACAACAAAACCTTTTGAATTTCCTTATTCAACATCAACCCATCAAAAATCCTACCTTTCAACTCCTCAAAACCCGATTTCTCAACCGGCATCCCACTCAAATTCAAGTACCCAGAAGTGCTATTATCATCACCAGCTTCATTCCTACTACTGTTTAATGTAACATTTGATCTAAAAGTATGATTCAACAAAGAAGCTAACCCTAATTGCTGCTTTTTCAACAGATACAAAGCCCTCAATTCAGCTTCCCTCATTTGATCAGAAGATGATCGAATCAAACTAATACCCCAACCACCACTTGAATCACTATGCAAATCTAATGAAAAGTAAAGCAAAAGTAACAAGGGTATTAAAATCACCAAAAAGAGATACCTCTTTTTCATAAACTTACAAAGATCAAGCTTGAAACGACGTCGCTGCGAGACATCATCAATCTGGAAAGTAGGTTTGACGGTGTCGTTTTGATGAATCAAGTTCCTTCGATCATCTTCCTCATCGTCTGAAGAACTAACCTCTCTTCCCAATTCTTTCATCATTGCAATTTTACTGCTACGCCGTACACACCAAATTTAGTGAAGATAAAGGTGAATCAACTGACAAATTGGGTAAAGAATCGAACTTTTTATCTGGGTATGTGATAAAACAATGATTCTTCCAGTGAAATTGAAGGGATTGTGAATTGAAGTGATAAAGAATTGATGAATGTGTATGTGTTATTGAATAAATCAAAGAGAAATTCAGTGAATTTGTGAGGAAATAGTGCGAAACAAATTGGGAAAATCAAATTAAGAATAAGAATTGCGGTTTCAATTTGATTTCTTTTGGTTTTGCTTCAAGTGATGAACTAGAGTGAAGGGTCAGAGTGTGGGACAGACAGGTTCGTCTTCGTCTTGGTCGGTGGAGGAGGTTGACACTCCACTTCCATTGCACACCAATATGACATGATCTGATAGTGTTATTGATATGGATTGGAGTCGGATTATTCGGGTCGGTTCAACTTCTTGCTGAAAGATTTACTATAGGGATATTATATACGGAGTAATACAATAATATGCAGTACTCCCTCCATCCCACTATGATGTTCCCACTTATATTCCAATGTGAGGAATAGGGAGAGAAAGAGAAACTGGAGAGACATCAAATAGGCGTTTATTCATTCCATTAATGGTCATATATATAGTACATAGTATATATTGTAATGGACTATAAGGCCCGATGGACATCCATATAATATGTTTTATAACACCGTATATAATTTCAGTTGTATGATACAGGATATCCGATTTTTAGGCCGATTTTTAAAATTGAAAGTTTCACTTGATTTACAAGATCGGATTGGATATCCAGTTTGGCCCACGGCCTCACGCCGTAGCCTAGCTATGCGTTAAGTGGAATGAATAGGTGTTTGAGTTGAGTCGAGTCTGGGTAGTATCGCATCAGTGGGTAAGTGGGTTGATAATTAGGTAAATGGATCATATTTTAGGATTCTATTAAATCGGATCCCCGAGGGTTGGGATGGAGTCCGGCCTCCACGGAGGGATCAACTTTGTTGCTACGAGTGAGTATATATACTGTAAGACACATGCAGACTGCAGTAGGTGGACCAAAAACATGCAAGTATTACCTGGGAGGACACGTACCCGTTATGCATGCCTCACATCTACACTCACTTCATTCCCATCATCCAATTCCATATATCATCACTTCTTAGTTCTTACCATAAAAAATAAAAGTTGTACAAGGTTTAAACAACACCATACCAACAAATTTAATTAATTATGAAGTTTATAACATCATCGATTATGGGGTTTATGCTCAAGGAGAATAGTTTTTCATCATCATCATGTTGGAATAATAATCCATCAAGGGTACCGGTGATTAGTCCATGTCATATCGTCAACAATAATAATGTTGATATGAAAAGGAAGCAACAAAGTAGATTCATGGTTGGAAAAGCCAACAATCGTTCGGGTGTCCATGCCTCTCATCTCCCTACCACTCCTATCCTCGATAACGTTAGTCACCAGTCAACTAACCTTTCATTTTCGACTTTTCTTACAATATTATTTGCATTCACTTAACAATAATTTTCTATTTCTTTTTGTGCAAAACAGGAACCTTTAATTAAAATAATGTAGAGCTTAATTGATTTGATAAATATATGATCGAGTAAACTAAATAATGACAGTACAATAACTCATTTATTACGTACGTACGATTTACACAAAATTTAGAAGAGACGATATTATTATTATGATGATGATGATGCAAGCATGTATGTGAATTCTGATCTGATGACGTATGTTGAAAACGAGAGAGTTGTAGGTAGAGGAGATGGAGAAGAATATAAAGAAGGGGAAGAAGGGCAAAGAGGAAAAAAGGAAGCAAGTGGAGGAAAGGGTAGATTCACGGCTTAAGCAGCGTTCGGGTCAACTCCCTAAGGGGCCCTTTGGTTCGCACAAAGGTAACGGTATGGAATGAGGAATCATATCAGGGTGGTATAGGTTTGAAACTTCATTCCTGATATCCGGTGTTTGGTTCATTTCTGGTATGAGTAATTTTCGGGATAAAAATGTTTGTAATCTAAAGAAATGAAATGTTTTTAATTAAAAAATCTATTATTATTGTGATAGAATATAATTTTACACATTTTTATTTGAGTGAACAGTAATGTTTTTTTAATGTTTGTCATCTTAGGAAAAAAAAATACTTTAACCAAAAATCAATACTCCATATTATTTTTTAGTAGAATTATTTTTATGCACATTTTCATCATTGAAAAAATAAGTATTTATTTGAATAACAATAAAAACGCACAAAAAAATTCCAATAAATATCTTCTTGAAACAAAAAAGAATTTTTGTTGATTTGATACCAAGGTATCAACTCTCATACCCACCCCCACCCTTGGGTATGAGAAACTCATACCTCATGGGTTTGAGGTATGGGTATGAAAACAAAAAAAGACACAAACAAACACAAGGTATGGGGTTTGGTTATTCCAAACCCATACCTCATGCCCATACATGGTGAACCAAACAGACCCTAAATCTTCATCAGATTAATTAGACTACTACATTTCACAACTGCATGATGTCTTAGTTCAGTAGTTAACACTAAATGCTCTGTCTGTCTCAGGTTCGAATTTTCCTCCTCCTATATTGTAACGCGACTAAGTTCAATTGATCACTTTTCTAATATGTACATTAATAAAATATATTATTGTAATGCGACTAAGTTCAATTGATCACTTTTTTAATACTCCGTATGTAGTAGAATATAAATATAACCGTTAGAACCTCAATTCATCACTTAAGATTTTTGGTTGAGATGATTCAATTACTCCTAGATCGAGAGTCGAGGCGAAAAAGGTATCGGTTATAATCTTGTAAAAACCAGCCTAACTAGTTTATTTCTTCTGTATTATCCCTCAGACGACTCAATAATAATTTATGCATGTTATCCCATTTATTGGGTCTTGGATCGTTCGAGTCATCATATATGCCTTTGGCGTTGTGCCGGAGTTCTCTTACTCTAAGGACTCTGTCTTCCTCTCTCGACTGGCTGGAGATGGTTGTAGGCACCAGTGAATTCGTAACCTCTCGAGTCTTGATTGTCCGTACTCATCGTAGTTAAGTGACTCTCTTGTATGAAGGATGTTGAAAAGAAGGGACGATATCATCTTTAAACGATCAAAATCTTCATCTCCAGACTCAAAGTCAATAAGTCATCGTCCATGATAGTTAATCAAAGTTGAAATTCATCGACAAAAGAGAAAATCAGGTCATCTTAACTATACGGAAAGTATCGAAGATGTCTTGGCCCAGTGATCAATACTAGGTGCTTTGGGACAGGAGATTTCAGGTTCGAATCTTCCTCCCCTAAAGCGACTAAGTGAGCTCTTCACGGAAAAATCCTTGCTTCAGACTAGGCCAAGGTCACATATATTGTCATCTGATTCCCTGGGAGACAACGAATCGTGAATTCTGTCACATCGCTTTCTAAAACTCAGGTATACAGTTGATCAACCCGGGCGATGGCTAAAGGCCTAAGACTTAAAATAAAATTATTGGGGTTAGTGCATGATAATACAAGATCGTGCGGCTGTGCAGTGAGTCGTGGTCAACAAGTTTGTAGAGTGGCTAATTTGACTTTCTCCTTGATTATTCAACTTTCAATTTGTGACAACTTCATCCAATTAATCTTTCTTGCCTACGTCCTTGCTTTGCTTATATATCCACCTCTCATCATTTCATCATTCATAATTTCCATACTTTCCAAATTCCAAATTCCAGTTATTTCTAAGAAATTTCCAATTTTTTGTCACTTCTTCCAACAATTTCCTTAATTGCATACTTGTACATACATGATACAATTCAAATTCCCTTCTGGGTATTGCTCAATTACTCATTTCAGCATCTGGGTCGTGCTCAATTTCTCTTAAATCTTTGTAATTTGATTGAAAAATGGGGGATACCAGCAGCCTATCACCACCTTCAATCAGTTCAATGGGAGGGATGAACTCACAAGTTGTAGCGGTATCGGCTAAGATCATGGTGACGGCCATGATTGTCCTGTTTTTCATAGTAGCATTCGCATTCTTCCTCTGCCTCTACGCTAGATGGTATTGGTCAAGAAGTGCGGATCCTTTTGTAGTCTCTTGGCGCGGCCGTGCAGCACCGTCTGTGGCGTCTCAAAGACGAGGTTTAGACGCTCGTAAGCTACGGTTATTGCCGGTTGTGGTTTATGATCCTAAGGACTTCGAGGAAGGGTTGGAGTGTTCAGTTTGCTTAAGTGAAATAACACAAGGAGAGAAAGTTAGGGTGTTGCCTAAGTGCAATCATGGGTTTCACTTGGAGTGTATTGATATGTGGTTCAAGTCTCATTCTACTTGTCCATTATGTAGGAGTTCATTAAATTCTTCAAAAAATCAACCCATTGAGGTTAGTCATCAAGAGTCGCAACAGGTTGCTGCGAATCACGTTTCATCAAACTCAGATTCGGATTCAGACTCAGATTCTGATTCAGGTGCCCTACATCCAAGGGAAGTGTCGTTACAACTTCCTATAAATGTACTTATATGGGGCAATGAAGGCCAAGTTAGGTCACTTGGAGAAGGGTCCGGGTCTGAGTCTAGGCAAAGGGGTGAAATGGTAATTGAGATACCGAGATATTTGTTTGACGAGTCTATGTTGTCAATGTCGTCACCCTCCACAACCCAAGTTAGGGAGGAGGAAGCGAAGACTCCGGTGGTGTCGAGATTGAGCTCGTTGAAGAGAATGTTGAGTAGAGGGAAGAGGGTAGCTCCTTCAAGCTCCGGTGATGTTGAGTCCGTTTAAAGTTTGACTTTGGACACTTCAAATTTGTTGATAACCTTTCTAGAGAATACGAGTATGCTTTGTAGATTGAATTATTTGATGTTAACTCATGTAAGATGTGGATTGGAGGTTTGGTCAATGAATTTACAGCCCCTCCCTAAGTTATTACCTTATCTAATCAACTTCATTATATGTTTGACTCGAAATTATCAAACACAGAGGTTACTAGGTAGAAGTGATCAAATGGTTCAAGTTCATAAGTTCAGTTTGATTCGGCCTGGTTTTTTATGAAAGGTTTGAGCCTTATACTATACTCCTTCGGTTACATTTGATTCTTTACGTTTGATTTTTTACACTTACCAATACATGTGTTCTTTTGTTCATATCTTTAGTTACATATTTTTAAAATTTATACAAATTTGATATTTATAACGCACCCGATTCTTAATTAATTACCTTAAAGAAGGCACCAAGGCAGCTGATGTGGCACTGCTAGAATCGCACAAAACAGCCCTCTGAGGCCTCACGTAAATTGGGCAAAAGCGTCCAATCACTTAATGCACTCATAGTCTCTTCTTTAACTGAGGGGCAGAAAAGTCATTCTCTCATCCGTATATTTTTCGTATATAAATACTAAATACATTTCGTATACAGTATATATATCATCTTTTCCCGTATACATTTCGTACACCGTATATCCCCTTCCCATATACTGTCGGTTTTTTTTAAATTTCTTGGTATTTCGTATTTTCCATACTTAATATATTCTTTATCTATTTAATATTTAGTTTCATTTAAATTAAATAATTTTATACATTAACATATAACCACATATATTATAACATATGTACATTTATTTAGTGACATAAACTTTAATGTGACACATCAAATATATAATTTTATACATTGACATATAGTTACATGCACTTTAATTAAATATGTGTATGGTAGTCATAAACTATATACTTTAATTACATAAACTATACATATTATATATTTTCAATATTATATTTACATTTTATATATTTTTAATTTTATATTTTATATTTTACCTTTTATTACTTTCAATATTATGTTTACATTTTATGTTATATTGTTACATTTTATCTTATATTTCAATATTATGTACTTTAGTTTATATTTAATTATATAAAATTAATTGGGTCACGAATTAATAGTTTAACTATAGTTTTTACTATATCTTAGTATTATAGTATGTACATTTATACTATAATATTCATTTATAATATAATGTTACTATAATGTTTCATATTCTTATAATATACTATGCTTATTATATAAATCATTCCTATAATTATGTATATTAGTTATATACTTACTATTGTTCAAACGAGAATCATGGTTAGGTGTAACCATAAAAGAGATATTATTAGTGATTTTTTTTTTTTTTGAAGTGAAGATCAATTTCATTAATAATTAGCCATCCGGCATCTACAAAGGATGTCAAATTGAACTGAATACAAATTTGTAAAAAATAAATAAAGAACACCTTTAAGAGAAAGATCGTTATTAGAGTAATGCGCTTCTGCATAGCCTTCTATATATCGCTGTTTATTGACACAGCCTCTCGCGAAGGAATCTATAGATCTGATTAAATAGTCTTCAAAGGGATGAACTTTCTCTATTTCGACAAATAGTAGACCGAGATCTGACCTCAATTGTATCACCAAACGTAGAAATTTTATTGCTCTCATGATCTTGCACATAAATCTTGTACCTCTCCCAAAGAGGGAGCAAACCCACCGAAAACATAGGAGCAAACCCATCAATTGATGGGGGCAAAACCTCACAAGGAGGAGGCAAGAGTTATTCATAATTATCTAAAAATTAAATAAGATTAATAATAATATTGTAATAGAGATTAAAATTTGGGGCTTACCACTACCGAAATTGGTAGATGGCAGCCCCGAACGAAGAATTTTTTCTTTTTCTTTTTTAGGGTTTTGGGAGGAAGAGGAGGCAGGGAGTAGGGTTTGGGACGCTGAAAACAATTAAATGTGGTTTTTTAGGGTTTGGGACGCTGAAAACAATTAGTGATTTAGTAATACTATAATACTATTAGTCATTTAGTAATACTATAATACTAAGATATAGTATATCTAATATTCTAAATCACTAATAAGATTTAGTGTATAAAATAACTAATATATCATAATACTAAGATAAATGATAGAATCACGGATATATACATCTTTTGTATATAAGTTGTATAATATTTAGTATCTTATTGTTGGTAATATATCTTTTAAATATATCTTAAAGATATTGTTATCTTTTAAATTTATATTGTTATATTTAACCGTGTAATCTGTACCAGTTCTTATTGTTAGTAATAAATGATTACCAGTGATAATATATTAGTTTAATAAGTATCCTAAATTATTATAGATTCTATGATATTTTGTTAAGTAATTTAGTAGTACTATGATACTTTGTTAGTAAAGTAATTTAGTAGTACTATGATACTGTGATACCCGTTCCATAATCATGGTTATTTAGTATCTTATTAGTATCTTATGGATATTCAATGCAGTTTTTTATCTTGAGATATTCTCTCATTATAATATTATATGTTCATACATCCTAACTAATTTTAGTATATCTTATTATATGATAGAATCACGGATATATACATCTTTTAAGTATATTTAGTATCTTATTGTTAGTAATAGATCTTTTCAGAATATCTTAAAGATATTGTTAGCTTTCTAAACAATTTATATTGTTATATTTAACCGTGTAATCTGTACCAGTTCATATTGTTATTAATAAATGATTACCAATGATAATATATTAGTTTAATAAGTATCCTAAATTATTATAGATATTATGATATTTTGTTAGTAAAGTAATTTAGTAGTACTAGGATACTATGATACCCGTTCCATAATCATGCTTATTTACTATCTTATTAGTATCTTATGGATATTCAATGCACTTTTTTATCTAGAGATATTATCTCATAATAATATTATATGTTCATACCATCGATTAATATATATAGCATTCTCTGTTTAACCATCTGTTTATTTTCTCATAATAATCCATAACAATCCATCACTTTCCACACTATGTCGACTACCAATTTCACAAACATAGCGAAATTGGAGCAAGGCAAGCGGCTGAAAGAGATGGTCGTAAGGGTCGTCCATCGTTGGACTCGACCGGTCTTGAAGGACAGAGCCAAGGTAGAGTCTATCGAGATTCTCATGATCGAATTTGAGGTATTATGTCAACCATATTTTTGCGTAAATCATCGTTTCCTTGGTTTATTTGTTATATATTTCTTTTGTTCACGTTTCATATACATATATTACGTTTTCTCTCTACATTTTTGTTCCTCACCACCTTTCTTCTCCTTACGAATTATTAAAATCATCGACAATTTCCGTTATCTATTATTAATCTATTTAAATTTTCATTAATCATGTATTAATTTAATCATTCTTTCATGAATTTATATTTATATTATTATGAACTTATATATTTTAATAATTTTATCTTATACTAATAGTTTGTTATTTTTTTCGTTTTGTTGTGATTTGCAGAACTAATCAAATTCAGAATCAATGGTATAATTTAATCTAATTAATCCATAACTTTTGAGCTTATATAAATTGCTTCGTTTTTCTGTTTTAGTTGCTAATTGTTATGATAAAATATGGGTCCACAATTTAAGATGAGTCTAATCATCTACTCCTATAATTTTGTAATCATCTACAATTTTCTTTTTTACTTCATAATTGCTAATAAAAGATGAGTTGTGATAAAAGCACATTCAAGATAATGTCGGAGATGAAGATTATGAACTCATGAAAAAAAGGTCTGACGTTTTTAATTTTAGAATTTTTTCACCTTTTTTAATTTAGTATTTTATTTTTTGACGTTTTAAATTTTTTAGAATTTTTGACGTTTTTAATTTAGTATTTTTTTTTGTCTTTTTTTTTTTTTTTTTTTTACCTATATAGTATTTTAACTTTTAGAATATTTTGGCGTTTTTAATTTAGAATTTAGAACTTTAAAGTATTATCACGCCCTTATGATTTTTGCACTCATTGTGTGGACATGACGTAGGTCCACCCCGACGCGGCGACGCGCGGGTTTGGGTAGGCGAATGAATCTCGTGGTGAGATTGTTCTCGGGTTCGAAATTTAAGTCAAAATGGAGTCGCCACCGAATTTTGTGGTTATTCGGAACCATACGAGCCCACTCTATGTCGTTATGGGCTATACACAAAGTAAGCCCACTCCGATTTCAGAGTTCATTGGGCTCGTCCCTTTGCATTGCGATACCGATACCATCTACACCGGTATCGTGTAAAGAATGACTCTCGTTCGCCAAGGGTTTCGGACATCCGGAAACCAAAGGTTCTGAGTAAGGGGTGAGGGTACGTGTTGGGAAGCCCACTAAGGACACCCAACCCCGCCCGCACATGGCGGCCTCTACTAAGACATCGTTCGTGTTCGTGATACGCGCGCTAGTAAAATAATGAAATGATATGCAAACAGCGTTTTTAACTAAACATGCGAGTTTTGCGTTAACGTCATTTAATGCATCTTGAATGTGGTCGAAATAGTTTAGCATGCGAGGTTCATTTATATAAGCGTAAAAGCAAATAATAAACAAAGCTCGAAAGAAAGAAATGGAAAGCGTACAAGCTACACGGGCGGAAATACAACCCGGATTTCACAATACGACATAAACGAAATAACGTAAAGATAAAAACGGACCCGTATGAAAGCTAGACCGCGAAATATGTAGATGGACCACCCCGCCTAAATACGTATTATGTCACGTATTAAGCGAAGGACGGAAATGTGAGATTGTGGCGTATTGCTAGCCTAGTCTTACATTCCGTAGTCTTGTCCCGACTTATCACGTAAAAGTGGTCAAAGTCGTTCTACGTGTCGTGATGTGTATAGTTTTGAAAAATAGGGAGGCCGGATGATGGTCTAAAGTCGATAAAGAACGGGGCTCGGAATATGCGTCTAAGCCCTCGGTATTGCGGGTTATGAGACCCACTCGATCGAGTCATTGACTGACTCGGTCGAGTGTGTCATTAGCGTGGCTACTGACCACTTTTGGGGGGGTTACTCGATCGAGTGCCCTATGGCACTCGGTCGAGTGCAGCATTAATGGGGCTACTGCCCAGTTTTTGGGGTGCAACTCGATCGAGTGGCCTATGGCACTCGGTCGAGTGCCCCCTGTACGAGCATGCTTTTGCTCGGTTTTATGACTTGAAATCGATGATCGGCCGAGTCAAATATAAATATCGCACGATTTGTATTCGACTCGGCCTCCGGTGTTATAATCGTGTATGAACGATTATAATACCGTCACCGGAGTTTTTATGAAAACGTTTGTGCTAGATTACGAAACTTTGAATTAGTAACGAGATGTATCCCTCTACGTCACGACATCGAAACTAACCCTTTCGAGTTATGTGATGTCGGTATTCGTGTCAACGGGTCTCGTACCAATTATGGAAAGGGAATTGAATTCGTTCAACTACGACCGATCACGGTCGCGTCACGCCCTTGAGTACATTGGGGCGGGGCTCCTCGAAAGGGCTCCACCTCCGTCGTTGCTCGTAAAGGGATTAGACGGACCAATAGTGATCATCGTAGTCCAACGTTTTAAAACCGGTTTTAGTATTAATATATATACACGGTATTAATAACATTAGTAAAAAAATAAAATAAAAAAAGATAAAAAATAAAGATGAAAAATGTAAAGAAGTTAGTGTTAGTGTTAGTGTTACTACGATGCAATAATGCAAAAATGTACATAAAACGATATAGAAAAGAGATAGAAAAAGGGTTTAGGACACCCTCAACATACATGCTAGTATAGACCTCGGAAATGGACTCGTAAAATAGCGGCAAGGCTTGGGAGTATCGAGGATGTATGCGAGTTATGGTGTGTATGGATGTGTATGTGTATTACGTCGGTTTTTCGAGGGACGAAGGACTCTGTCTTTGTGTGTATTGCTTAGGATTTCTAAGGCTTTGATGTGTGATGAAGTAGGGTTGAAGTGGGGTGAAATGTGGCTGAAATTGTGGGGTAAAAGTGAGTGTCAAAAGTCTTCCCAAAAGGTCTCCAAAAAGGTTCCCCAAAAAGGTTTTTTAAATGCATGGGAAAGAGTCGGTATTTATAGGCAGCCCCGACCCCGGGTCACTCGACCGAGTGGCGCGGGTGTACTCGGTCGAGTGCCCTCGTGAATGTATCTGGACGGGTTTGAAGAGGCTCCACTCGATCGAGTGGCCAATCCACTCGACCGAGTGGATCAATTAGACCGGGCTATTTTGGGCATGATTGCCCTTGATTTATGTTTAATTGATTATGTTTGATTTGGATTGATTTGTGAATGGATTTGGCTGATTTTGAACTTGGCGCAAATCTCGAGAATGCACTTGGCTGATTTCTGAGACGGTTTCGTCTTTGACCGGGTTTTGACCCGGTCGCTAAAAGACGGGAATTATTTTTGGTGCCGGTTCTGACCCAAATTAGTCTTGTTTGACTCGGAACGACCCACTGGGCCTGAATTTGAGGTCTGTTTTGTGAGATTTTACTCCGCTAAAAAGTCCATGTCGGATATTATGAATTCCGAGCCCAAATCCGAGTACACTAAGTCACGTTGACGTCCAATCATCATCGGGTGTTTTTCGGAGACTACCATAGACACGTGGCAGTCAAAATGCGGGTGTCTACAGAGCCCCCACTCTGACTGAGGCTTGGACAAGGCGAAAGTCAGAGTAGCTACCAAGCCCGTTAAGACCTGGTAGACTTCCGGTCGGGTCGTTTATAGTCCGGTAGACTCGCGTGAAGGGCTCGCCAGCCATAAGTAAAGGGTCATACCTGTCCTGATGATGATGGCTGTGCGGGGAGTCGGACTCGTAGCATGAGTTCTGGCGCGCCTGTGTGGGCCCATCCCGTATTATTTTGGGACGATGCCGCCTTGGGCGTTCCGCTGGGGAAATAAAGGAGCTGCACGGGCTTGTTTCTGAAGCCTTGGGTCGCATTTGAGCTGATGATGATGCTCCGTGGGGAGTAAAGCCTGCCTCTTTTGGGGAGTAGGTGTACCCGTATGCCGACACATCGCACTTTGGATATAGCACACGGGGGAAAGCTGACTCCGTTGGGGAAATTAAATGGTTTCGCGGAGACTTGCCTTTTGAAGTCTGGGGTGTACCTGTATGCTGACACATAACAATTTGTATGTAACATGTAGGTAAAATGCTGACTCTCGCTGGGGAGGAAAAAAGAATTGAAAATTTTTGGAAAGACAAAAATTTTGACGCGAAGAAATTTTAGAAAATATTAGGAAAGCTCGGGACAGCTTGATTCCTATTCTGGGTTCAGGTTTGAAATCAGGCCTGCGCGCGCATAGGGCCCAGCTGGATGAGGAGGCAGCAGCAGTTAGGTTTCTGTTAGGTTTCTCCATTATAAATATGGGAGATTCCTACTTCAGTTCCTGCATCACAACCCAAATTCTCCTTCTCCTTTCTCAAAATCTTGTAGACTTTTAAGAAAGCTAAAAAAAATTCCTATCATGGGCATCGATCACTTGACTGCCATGCTTCTCGCCTGGTCCCAATACTTTCGGGACGAGGAGAAGGTTAGGCTAACCCAAATGGGAATAGTCAATCTGTTCCCCTTCCAACGGCTAATAGTGGATTCGCATTTTCTGGATGCCTGTCTGTCGTTTTGGGACACCACCCATCACGTGTTTGCATTCCCGAGGGGCGAGATGTGCCCCTTGCCCGAGGAGATTTCTGCTATTGGTGGTTGGAGCTTTTCTGCCCAGCCAGCTATCCCTCCGTTCTACCCGGATCCAAGGAGGCGGTTGAGGGAATTTTTGGGTCTGTCTCATGCTGAGACAAATCGGATGGTGCAGGGGGATAATGTCTCCCTATTCGACCTAGCTGATAAGTTTATGAACCCTCGAGATGTAAGGGCTACCCCTGCTCATAGGCGTAGGGCATTTGCCTTTTGCATGCTGCATTGTTACGTATTCGAAGGGTTGATGGATCTTGACTCATGCATGGGTCAAATCAGGCTGATCGGAGTGGTTGACCAGATGGAGACTGGTCATAGCCCTGCTTGGCTAGCCACGGGGGAAATCATTATGGGGCTGGATGCTCGACGGCTTGACCCAACTCGGCGGCTGATGGGAAGCACCCGTATCCTTCAAGTATGTAAATTGAAAAAATTTTCTTCTCTTTTTTTTACGTTTCACGCGTATTTTCTGGTCTTCGTAAGTCACTCGATCGAGTGGACCTGTCACTCGATCGAGTGACACTTTTGTCGTGCTACTGCCTGTTTTTGACAGGCTTACTCGATCGAGTCAGATGTTGCACTCGATCGAGTGGCGCTCGAACCTGACTACTGCTTGTTTTTGACAAGCTTACTCGATCGAGTCAGATTTTGTACTCGATCGAGTGGGCTGTAGCGAATTGCTCCGTTGCTTATGAAGTTTTGTATATGCCTTTCAGATATGGTTGTCGGAACGACTGTCAATCATAGAGACCCCTCCGAGCATTTCCAGTTATAGGAGTAGTCAAATCAGCTCTAGGAGGCGGAAGATAAGCTCGAGTCACCAGATAAACCGAGCTTACTGGGATGAAGAACTGGCATTCCATGGGGGTCCTTTGATCAGGTGGACCGTTGCTTGGTGGTTTCTTTCGAAGCTAACTGGATTGGCCAAGAGGGACCAAGCCCGATATCTGACGATTTTGTCCCTAGACTGGACGGTTCATATTTACCCGGACCGCCTCCTAAGGCAGTTCGGTTCATCTCAGCGCATCCCTGAGAGGGAAGCCATTATTAGCGTCCCGCTCCAGTTGACGGACGCTATGTGCGACACTTGGTTGCAACGATGGTTCACTCGTCCCACATGGACGATACCTAGCCCTTGCCAATCCGCTTGGGTATCGCGGGCTTACCAGAAGTGGACCACTGAAGAGTCTGAGGAAGCTCGAAAGGCCTTAAAAGTTGACGAGGCCATCGAATTGGTGCAGCGTGAGTCGGCGAAGGATAACAGAGAGCTCTTCGCCGGGGAAGACATTCCTGGAGCTAAAGTCCGGGAAGAATCGGGTCACAAGTCACATACTAGGACTCGATCTAGAGAAGTCGGTTCTAGCAGTACTCAGGGGCAGACCGACTTGGAACGACGACTTGGGCCGAGGTTGGCAGTCCGGGACCGACTTGGTCCGCGTGACCGGCTCCCTGAACCGGTCAGGGCTCGACTTGGGCCCATTGATATGACAGGGGAGTCGGGCTCAAACACTCGGGCCCGAGCTAGAGAGGTTCCCTTAGTAATTCGGGAACGCTCCCCTCCACGTCGTCGCCAGTGGACGACTAAGGATGCTAAGGACAAGGGGAAGGGCAAGATGCCCTAAATGCCGAGTCCTTAGATTTATTATTATTTAAGTATTATTATTATTTTTATTGTGTGCCCTTTTTTGTTTTTTTTTTTTTTTTTTTTTATTCCTGCACTTTGTAATTTCCCGAGTTTATCGGGATATATATTTTTTGAATTAATAAAAGAGATTTATTATTAAACCGTTCCTGTCTTTTCTTGATTGCATTGGTTGTACCCTTTTGAGGGGTTGCCTACGTATCCGCGATTAGCAGAATCAAACCAAACGTAGTTCAGGCATAGGAAATTTGCAATCTCGAATTACACCAAGACTATTGGTTCAAGATGTTTATGACAGTAGAATAGGTAATTCTAGCTCATTGACTTGCTTTTTGTAAAAAATGATTTTGATAAAATTTGCTAATGACATTGAGAAATGGCTAAGGGTAGTAACGCTTCAGCTGGTCCAGGTTGGTTGGGTTGACAAACTCGTTCCCGTCCAGGTCCGTCAGCATCACTGCTCCCCCTGATAGGATTTTCTTCACCAGGTATGGCCCAGCCCAATTGGGTTTGAATTTTCCCCTTGGGTCAACCGGTAGCAGAGCTCGAATAGACTTAAGGACTAGATCGCCCTCCTTGATGTGTCTGGGCCTTACTCTCTTGTTGAAGGCCCGTTGGATCCTCTTCTGGTAGATTTGGATATTATTGAGGGCACGAGACCGTCGTTCATCTAGTAGAACCAATGAGTCATATCGTGCTCGTACCCAGTCAGCTTCGGGTACTTGGCTTTCTAGCAGAATTCTGAGGGACGGTACTTCTAACTCGACGGGCTGGACAGCTTCCATCCCATAGGTTAGGTAATATGGCGTTGCCCCGGTTGCGGTGCGAATTGACGTCCGGTACCCCCATAGGGCAAAAGGTATTTTGTCGGGCCAGTCCTGGTAATTATCGGCCATCTTTTTGAGTATGGTGACAATTGTTTTATTAGCCGCCTCCACTGCTCCATTCGTTTGGGGACGGTAGGGCGAGGACGTGTGCCTTTGAATTTTATATTTAGTCAGCAGGGCCGCAGTCTCGGCTTGAAAATGAGTCCCGTGATCACTGATGAATTCATGCGGGATTCCATACCGACATATTATCTTGTTTTGGATAAATTTGGCGACATGCTTAGCATTGAGAATGCGATATGATTCAGCTTCGACCCATTTGGTGAAGTAGTCGATAGCTACCAAAATGAAGCAATGCCCACCGATACCCGAGGGATTTATTTTCCCGATTATGTCGATACCCCATGTTGAGAATGGCCAGGGTGACGTCATGGTATAGAGTAGCGATGACGGCATATGTTGCACATTGCCAAAGATTTGACAGTTATGACAATGTTTGACATATAGTTGACAGTCGGCCTCCATTGTATTCCAGTAATAACCGAGCCTCATGATCTTTCGGACCAACATGTGGGCATTCATATGTGGGCCGTTTTCACCGTCATGTACTTCGGTCATAACCTTTTCGGCCTTGTATTTGTCAACACAAAGGAGAAGAGCCCCTTGTGCCGTCTTTTTGTACAGTTGTCCGTCATCAGTGCGGATGAACTGGGTGGCTAGCCTTCGTAAGGCTTTCTTGGCTCGACCTTCCGTCCCGGGAGGATACTCTCCGTCTGTCAGGTACTTCAACACGGCTTGGTACCACGGGTTGGGATCGGTTAACTCAATGTCTTCGATGTCGCAGATGTATGCTGGCTCGGACCGTCTTTCGACGCAAATCGGCATACTAGTCACGTGGTCGGGAATATTTAGTAAAGATGCCAA
Organism: Agrostemma githago; assembly: GCA_958450325.1. Taxonomy (NCBI): domain Eukaryota; kingdom Viridiplantae; phylum Streptophyta; class Magnoliopsida; order Caryophyllales; family Caryophyllaceae; genus Agrostemma; species Agrostemma githago. The sequence goes on from OY288239.1 coordinate 3,554,344, forward strand.
TTTTGAGAGTGCATCTGCGAACTGATTTTCTTCCCGGGGCAGATGTATGTATTCTACCTTTTGGAATTGTTTCTCGAGATCCCGTACTCGTGCCTGGTAGGCCATGAGATTAGCATTTCGAGTTTTCCATTTTTGAAGTGCCTGGTTAATGACCAAGGATGAATCACCATGTACCCGGAGATTTGTGATCCCCAGATTGGCGGCGGCTTGTAGCCCGTAAATGCATGCTTCGTACTCTGCTGCATTATTAGTAACATCAAAGTCCAGTTTGATGGAGACGGGAGTATGTTCCCCTTTTGGTGAAATTAGGAGGATCCCGACTCCGAACCCTCGAAAATTAGATGCACCATCGAAGTATAAATCCCAAGTTTCAGTATCAGTATGGAAAATATCTTCGTCTGGGAAGGACCAAGTGTCGGTGTGTCCTTCCTCGGTTATCGGGCTATCGGCGAGAAATTCAGCTACTACTCGACCCTTAATAGCCTTTAACGGCACAAATTTTAGGTCGAATTCTGCCAACATTAAGGTCCATCTAGAAATTCGGCCATTGAGGATTGGTTTTTCGAAGAGGTATTTGATCGGGTCCATCTTGGATAGCACATGGACCTCGTAACTGAGCATATAATGTCGGAGTTTCTTGGTGGCCCAGACTAGAGCCAAACACGTCTTTTCGAGCATGGTATATTTGCACTCATACTCTAAAAACTTTTTGCTGATGTAGTAAATGGCTCTTTCTTCGGAGTCAACTGTCTGAGCCAGCATAGCCCCCATGGCTGTCTCGGTCGTTGTTAGGTATAACGACAGAGGCAAACCGGGTTGAGGTGGCATCAAAACTGGCGGAGCAGACAGAATTTCCTTGATTTTGTCGAAAGCGGTTTGGCACTTGTCATCCCATAGCACCCGTTCTCCTATTTTCAGTTTCTTGAAAATTGGTTCACATACCATGGTTAGCTTGGAAATGAATCGACTAATGTACTGGACTTTCCCGAGAAATCCCTTCATTTCTTTTTCGGTTTTAGGAGCTTGCATCTCGGTAATGGCTTTGATTTTAGCTGGGTCGACTTCGATACCTCGTTGGCTAACGATATGACCCAGTAATTTGCCTGACGTTACTCCAAAACTGCATTTCTGAGGGTTTAGCCTCATGTTGTATTTGCGCAGTCGGGTGAAGAATTTTCTTAGAGCGGCGATGTGACCGTCCCGTTCTTTGGATTTGACGATCATGTCGTCTACGTAGACCTCTACCTCTTTATGCATCATGTCGTGTAGTAAAGTGGTAGCGGTCCTTTGGTATGTGGCCCCGGCATTAATGAGACCAAATGGCATGACGGTGTAGCAGTAAGTACCCCAAGGTGTAGTGAAGGTAGTCTTACTCATGTCTTCTTCCGCCATCTTGATTTGATTATACCCGGCATACCCGTCCATGAATGACAGAAGGGCATGATCGGCCGTGTTATCCACCAGTATGTCGATGTGTGGTAACGGAAAATCATCCTTCGGGCTTGCTTTGTTAAGATCCCGAAAGTCTACGCATACCCGCACCTTACCGTCCTTTTTAGGAACCGGCACGATGTTTGCAACCCAGTCCGGATATTCGGACACTTGTATGAAGCCGGCTTTGAATTGTTTGTCGACTTCTTCCTTTACTTTGAGGGACCACTCGGGCCTCATCCGACGGAGCTTTTGTTTGACCGGTTTGCACCCGTCTTTGATTGGTATGTGGTGCTCGGCTATTTCCCGGTCTATCCCCGGCATGTCCTTGTAGGACCATGCGAAGACATCTTTGAACTCCTGGAGGAGGTTTATGAACTGTTGTTTCTCCTCGGGATCTAAGGATAACCCTATCTTAAGTATCTGAGGCTCTAAGGTTGTTCCCACGTTTACGGATTCGGTCTCTTCAATTACCGGATTCCGGGATTCCCTTTGCTCGAGTTGCTCGATCAGATGTGGAGGCAAGGGTACCTGTTCGTCGGATTTCTCAATGTCATAGCATAAATTATTTTTGAAAATGGGATTTAAAAGAGACAAGTCGTAAGCAGAACGGTTGTTATTATTGATTGAAAATTTGGAAAACAGCTCAAAGAGAGCAGCCATCTGATCATTGGTCAGAGGCGGAATTGGCAAGGCACTCGGGACAGACCCCGAAGTGCCAGCAGCAGGAATGATAGAAGGGAGAGGGGTTACAGGAGTGACTCTAGCACCGACTTCCCTAGACTCGACCTCAGACTCTGACTCAGACTCCGACTCAGACTCGGACTCAGACTCAGGTATATCTCCCTCTCCGGTGACCAGCTTGTAGATCTTTCCTTGACTGTCAGTCCACTTGACAGTCTTCCTCCAGGCCCTTTTTCCCGTCTCGGAACCAACATCCGAGATCAGCTTGGTCGGGTCAAACCTGTTGCTGCGGAGAATCAGGTTGACCAGGTCTTCTTTTGGGGTCGGGGCTATGGTGTCTTCCCCGAAGAGCAGCCCTAGCGCGGGCTCAGCATCATTGGCTTCATCAGACTGGATGAGGGCGAACACATCATCCGGGATGTAGTTGCAATCTCGGGCCAAGTGGGTCCCGAGGTGCGTAGCATTGGGTTGGTATAGCCCAACCTGGACAGCCCCGAATACGGGTGTGACAAAGTAGTCAGACAACCGTGGGCTGTAAGGGCTCAAGTAGGTACCCTTCATAATGTTGCAGGCCTTCTCGATTCCTGCTCGGACAACGTTGTCCGGAGTGATGGCATAGCCAAGGCCGAAGTGAGAGTCTTCGTCCTTAAGGACCTCGATGATCTTCCCAGCTGGAAGGTCAGGTCGAGAGGTAGCCCCCGGAAGGTACCCTAGGTTTTGGAGCATTGTGTCAATGCTTGTGGTGAAGTAAGGTCGGAAAAGGTACTCTTCCTCAATCATCCCCACAAAGTCGAACCCCCAGAGGTCCGTGCGGCCCGTGGCGTTACAGCTAGCCACGGTCATTGGGGTTGCCTCTAAGGTAATAACATTGTCGAGTAGAGGCATCTTGATCTTGCGGTGGAGGGTGGAGGATACAGCTTTCACCGCGTGAATCCACGGCCTTCCTAAGAGTAGGTTGAATGAGGAGGTGACATCAATCACCTGGAATTCAAGCTCCTTTTCTACTGGGCCCGTGATGATGGTCAGTTTTATGGCCCCAGCTACCGACTTTGGGCTCCCATCAAAGGCTTGGATGGTTTGAGCAGTCGGGATATAGTCGGCCTCGGTAATGCCGAGGGCTTTGGCGGTCCTTAGAGGAAGGACATTCACGGCCGACCCGTCATCAACTAGGGTCATCGGGAGGTACTTCCCCCGGCAAATCACCGTGATGTAAAGGGCTAGGTTGTGGGAGGTCCCGAATGGCGGTAGATCGGCTTCGGAAAATGTGATCATTGGGCCTCCTACTTTGGCCTTACCCTTTAGGTGGGGTAGGACCGTGGCTACCATTTCAGCGGGGGTAGCCAGAGAGTCGATCTTGACTTGATCGAGAGCCTTTGTAAGTGCTTCTCGGTGTTCTTGAGAGCTAACAAGGAGTTGCCATATAGTGAGGTCAACTCGGGTTCTCTTCAATTGCTTCACGACGGCCGTTTCAGCGGTCGGCTCTTCAGGGGCGACTTCCATCCCGAGTGGATCGGTGATGGTTGTCGGGATAGGAGTGTCCCTAGTGCTTGTGGCTAAATAGGGACGACCAAGGTTGTTGCTGGCTAAGACTCGAGTTTTGACTTCTCGAATCTGTTCAGGGGTGATGGGAACGGCTTCCCCTTTGGCGAGGTAGATATCATCCTCGTCATCGAACCAGATCCCGTCCACTTGCGGGATAAAGGGGGAGATAAGGTGAGAGCAATCGATCACCTCCCCGGCAAAGATGGCATGGGAGCTGAAAGGGTTCTCCTTGTTGCTGGGCTTATCTCCGGGTAGCGGGATTTTTCCGCTTTCAATTAAGTCCTGGATCAAGTGTTTCAGCTTCCAACACTTCTCGGTATCGTGCCCATTGCCTCGGTGGTATTGGCAATAGGCCTGAGCATTGTAGTTCTTGGAGCGTCGCTCGACCGGAACTTCAGGAGTTGGGCCTATCGGTTGGATTAGGCCTTTTGAGGATAGCCTTTGTAAGGCATAAGTATAGGTAGTACCTATATCAGTGAAGACCCGAGGTGGGGTGTTCTTCTTGGACGGGGCATCTAGTAGATTAACCGCGTCGAAAATGCTGCGGGTTGCAGCTTGAGGCTTGGTTGTGGAGGAAGAAGCCCCTTGGTAACCCTTAGCAGCGGCCTTGGTGAGGCCTTCCAGTCTCAAGTCATCTTCGATCCTCATACCCATTTCAGTGAGGGTGGTGAAGTTGGGTATGACAGCATATCGGAGGTGAACCCGGTAGGATGGGAGGAGGTTCTTAACAAAGGCCTCCACTAGAGTCTTCTCACTGGGCTTGTCGACCAGTTTCACGCTCTCGGCCCTCCAGCGTTGAAGGTATTTAGTAAAACCCTCCTTCGGCTCTTGGGCCATAACCTCCAGAGATCGCATTGTGGTTTGGATCTCGGTGTTGTCAGCATAGTTCCGAGCGAACTCGGTGGCCACATCATCCCAGGTAGGGAACTTCTTCGGGTCTAGTCTGTAGTACCAGGCCCGTGGGTGTTTCTCGAGAGATGCGGCAAAAAGGTTTTTGAACATGGATGAGTCCACTCCCTTGATGGCCATGAATTCCTTGAAGGCCCGCACATGTAGTAACGGGTCCTCAGTTCCTTCGAACATGGGCAGACCTGTGAGGTTCAGGTTTGCGGGCAGCTTGTCACTCACCGTGGAGTACTCTCGGCTATTCTCCCGGTGGATATTGTTACTCCCAGTCAAATGGACTTGTTCTTCTAGCCGGCGCACTGCGCTGACCAGTTCAGTTATGGGCCCGGTAGTCCCGACATTAGGGGTCCCTTGCTCCACCGTAGCTAGGCGAGCAACGATGGGCACTTGGCCAGCCCTCATTTCGGTCAGTTGGGCCTCGATGTCGGTTTGCTTTGCGACCATGGCGTCCAAAGCGGTTTGCAGACTGTTCAAAGTAGCCATTCTTCGAGCGTGTCTGGTTGCCGGTGGCCTGTCTGTAAGAACACCGCGTAATCAGAAACCGAACCCAGTCTTGGAATCAAAGGAAACAGCACATCCCGAGTGACCCAAAAAAGAAAGGACTAAGCGGACAAGACTCGAGAAAGACATCTAGACGGATGACTCGTGGGTGGTATAACTTCCTTAGGATTTCGGTTTTGTGGGCCTAATCCTGTTCGAAGGAAGGTCCACGTGAGATTACTCCCCAGACTTTTGACTCGAGTGTATGGACGGACCTTCCTTTGTAGGGGTATGCCCTACGCGGGTTGGTCGTGCCTTGACAGATAAGGCGGACTTGGGAAAAGGGGGGAAACTCGTGATATAAGATCGACGGAGTTTCGACGCTATAAACCTTCTACGTACTATGCAAAGACCCGACACACGGATAGACGGTAGGTCCTATAATAAGGAAGGTTTATTTTAGGAAAGTTGAAAGTTGAAGTTTGAATGCAAAATGAACGAATTTCCGAAAGTTTTGAAAACTGAAAACGGAATTTCGAAAACCGAGATTAGAATTTTGAAAAGGAAAATTCCGAAAATCAAGGTGATGGGGGTGGAAATTCGAGAATTGAAACGGACAGCATGCCGACTACAGAAAGGATGTTTTGAGTCAAATCGTTGATCCTAAATTTCGGCGGCATTCCGAGTTTTGAAAATTGGGTATTTTGAAAAGGATGAGTCCCAAAATGGGCAGCATTTCGGGTTTTTCGAAAGGTGGGTATTTTTGGAAAGATGCATTTTTGAAATGACGGTTTTTGAAAAATGACACGGAAACCAAGTAGCACGTAGTCAAACAAGCATTATAACGACGCTCATGTATGCTTTACGCTAAGTCTCGGTCGGTCAAAATAGGGTTTATACCAACAACGATGGCTTTCTCATGTGATGGACGGACTCCCTAAGCCGAGTTGGTCTTAGGACATGCCGCAAAACCGAGACGAGTTCCACCATCGATGTCTTTAGCGCACCCATGTAGGAATGCACCGTGGTATAGTGGGACGTCGGTCACAAGTAACCGGCCCGGGCAAATTTGGGTTATGCATGAATCATTAAACTAATGCGCGCACACTAATATTCGAACGATTTCTCTTCGAGTCTCACCCTAGGAACCCCGATGACATGTGGTACATCAGGTGTCCCCAGCGGAGTCGCCAAATTGTGGACATGACGTAGGTCCACCCCGACGCGGCGACGCGCGGGTTTGGGTAGGCGAATGAATCTCGTGGTGAGATTGTTCTCGGGTTCGAAATTTAAGTCAAAATGGAGTCGCCACCGAATTTTGTGGTTATTCGGAACCATACGAGCCCACTCTATGTCGTTATGGGCTATACACAAAGTAAGCCCACTCCGATTTCAGAGTTCATTGGGCTCGTCCCTTTGCATTGCGATACCGATACCATCTACACCGGTATCGTGTAAAGAATGACTCTCGTTCGCCAAGGGTTTCGGACATCCGGAAACCAAAGGTTCTGAGTAAGGGGTGAGGGTACGTGTTGGGAAGCCCACTAAGGACACCCAACCCCGCCCGCACATGGCGGCCTCTACTAAGACATCGTTCGTGTTCGTGATACGCGCGCTAGTAAAATAATGAAATGATATGCAAACAGCGTTTTTAACTAAACATGCGAGTTTTGCGTTAACTACGTCATTTAATGCATCTTGAATGTGGTCGAAATAGTTTAGCATGCGAGGTTCATTTATATAAGCGTAAAAGCAAATAATAAACAAAGCTCGAAAGAAAGAAATGGAAAGCGTACAAGCTACACGGGCGGAAATACAACCCGGATTTCACAATACGACATAAACGAAATAACGTAAAGATAAAAACGGACCCGTATGAAAGCTAGACCGCGAAATATGTAGATGGACCACCCCGCCCAAATACGTATTATGTCACGTATTAAGCGAAGGACGGAAATGTGAGATTGTGGCGTATTGCTAGCCTAGTCTTACATTCCGTAGTCTTGTCCCGACTTATCACGTAAAAGTGGTCAAAGTCGTTCTACGTGTCGTGATGTGTATAGTTTTGAAAAATAGGGAGGCCGGATGATGGTCTAAAGTCGATAAAGAACGGGGCTCGGAATATGCGTCTAAGCCCTCGGTATTGCGGGTTATGAGACCCACTCGATCGAGTCATTGACTGACTCGGTCGAGTGTGTCATTAGCGTGGCTACTGACCACTTTTGGGGGGGTTACTCGATCGAGTGCCCTATGGCACTCGGTCGAGTGCAGCATTAATGGGGCTACTGCCCAGTTTTTGGGGTGCAACTCGATCGAGTGGCCTATGGCACTCGGTCGAGTGCCCCCTGTACGAGCATGCTTTTGCTCGGTTTTATGACTTGAAATCGATGATCGGCCGAGTCAAATATAAATATCGCACGATTTGTATTCGACTCGGCCTCCGGTGTTATAATCGTGTATGAACGATTATAATACCGTCACCGGAGTTTTTATGAAAACGTTTGTGCTAGATTACGAAACTTTGAATTAGTAACGAGATGTATCCCTCTACGTCACGACATCGAAACTAACCCTTTCGAGTTATGTGATGTCGGTATTCGTGTCAACGGGTCTCGTACCAATTATGGAAAGGGAATTGAATTCGTTCAACTACGACCGATCACGGTCGCGTCACGCCCTTGAGTACATTGGGGCGGGGCTCCTCGAAAGGGCTCCACCTCCGTCGTTGCTCGTAAAGGGATTAGACGGACCAATAGTGATCATCGTAGTCCAACGTTTTAAAACCGGTTTTAGTATTAATATATATACACGGTATTAATAACATTAGTAAAAAAATAAAATAAAAAAAGATAAAAAATAAAGATGAAAAATGTAAAGAAGTTAGTGTTAGTGTTAGTGTTACTACGATGCAATAATGCAAAAATGTACATAAAACGATATAGAAAAGAGATAGAAAAAGGGTTTAGGACACCCTCAACATACATGCTAGTATAGACCTCGGAAATGGACTCGTAAAATAGCGGCAAGGCTTGGGAGTATCGAGGATGTATGCGAGTTATGGTGTGTATGGATGTGTATGTGTATTACGTCGGTTTTTCGAGGGACGAAGGACTCGGTCTTTGTGTGTATTGCTTAGGATTTCTAAGGCTTTGATGTGTGATGAAGTAGGGTTGAAGTGGGGTGAAATGTGGCTGAAATTGTGGGGTAAAAGTGAGTGTCAAAAGTCTTCCCAAAAGGTCTCCAAAAAGGTTCCCCAAAAAGGTTTTTTAAATGCATGGGAAAGAGTCGGTATTTATAGGCAGCCCCGACCCCGGGTCACTCGACCGAGTGGCGCGGGTGTACTCGGTCGAGTGCCCTCGTGAATGTATCTGGACGGGTTTGAAGAGGCTCCACTCGATCGAGTGGCCAATCCACTCGACCGAGTGGATCAATTAGACCGGGCTATTTTGGGCATGATTGCCCTTGATTTATGTTTAATTGATTATGTTTGATTTGGATTGATTTGTGAATGGATTTGGCTGATTTTGAACTTGGCGCAAATCTCGAGAATGCACTTGGCTGATTTCTGAGACGGTTTCGTCTTTGACCGGGTTTTGACCCGGTCGCTAAAAGACGGGAATTATTTTTGGTGCCGGTTCTGACCCAAATTAGTCTTGTTTGACTCGGAACGACCCACTGGGCCTGAATTTGAGGTCTGTTTTGTGAGATTTTACTCCGCTAAAAAGTCCATGTCGGATATTATGAATTCCGAGCCCAAATCCGAGTACACTAAGTCACGTTGACGTCCAATCATCATCGGGTGTTTTTCGGAGACTACCATAGACACGTGGCAGTCAAAATGCGGGTGTCTACACATTGACTCATTTCAAAGTTAGTCAATATAGGGTGATCCAATCCTAAGATACTTATCGAAGTGAAAATTATAGATTTACCGTCATTGACTCATTTCTGAATCGAGTTTGCCCAATTGTTTTTTGCAGGCCAATAATAAGCGACGAAAGAGATAAAGCAAAGATCTCAACCTTGCAAAACTTGAAATCGTGTTCGATTTACTGTCATAAATAATCCAGTGTAGTGAGTTTAAAATTTGTTATACTCGATATGATATTATCTTACGGTGTAATGGGTGTACCATCTTACGACATTATTTTCCCTTTAAAGATACTTTTCTTATACTTTTTACGAGTCAATGTCAATCTATTTAACATTTTCGTAATTCTTAATAAAATGTTATGTTCTACGTCGGTTACAAATATTTCGTTAGTTAATACTGAGAACACCCTACTGCTAATATGATCATCTATCAACCCGTGATTTATCACGGGGTTTATACTAGTAAACAATTTAAACAAGACATCTCACGTGACTATATTTTATCTTATACGGAGTATATTAGAAGTTATATCAACAATTTCCCTCACTTATGAATATTGTCCAAAAAACAAATGTAAAGAACCTGTTGGAACGGAGGAAGTATATAATGAATTGCTAAAAGTGAGAGCTATTCCTTGTCGTCGGCGTTTCAGCTGGATCGTCGGTGCTTTATAACGTGAATTGACGCATTTGCCCCTCCTTTAACTTACCTCATTAACATTACTAATTACATTTTGAATTATTTTACTAATTATACTAACATTACTAATTACTCGATAATGTGACGGTTTTTGTTTTTTCTAAAACCGTCCTCTCCGCAATTTTTTGTCCTATTTTATGGGTTATGGTCCCTCCACCACCCCACACTTCATTACTCTATTCTTTAATAATCTCTCTCTACAAACTTAAAAAAATAACATAATGGGTGGAGCCTAAGTGTTTACGTATTTTTCGATCTAAAACTAATGGGGACCGGGCAACCGTATTTGCATTTCGGGGTTAGTTTTCTCGCTATTTCTTAAAAAATATTGTTTAATATTTACTTATTTTCTTTAACTTGCATTTTAGAGTTATTTTTAAGTAGAATTATAACTATCGCATGAGGTTCGATCATCTAGTAGAATTGTAACTTTTGTACGTGTATTTGCTAGTAGTAATACAATTTTTTAATTTGACGTAGAAAAAGACGAACTATAACACGTAATAAAGTGAAAAATGTGAGAGTATCACGTTTTACCGATCTGCAAAACTTGAGAAAGTCACGTTTTACGGATCAGTAAAACGTGACACTTTCACGTTTTGCAAATCGGTAAAACGTGACATTTTCACGTTTCGCGGATCTATTAAAACGTGACATATTCACGTTTTACTGATCCGTAAAACATGCTATACCCACGTTTTGCAGATCGGTGAAACGTGCCTTTTCCACGTTTTGTCCTATTTTTTGGTTTATTTATTTATTTATGTTTTAACGTTTCAATGTTGTAGAAATGTTTTTGTCACATTTTTTTATTTTAAGTTTCATTATAAGTTACGGTGTAAAAGGGTCGTTTATGTTTTTGATTTAGGAATTTTTGTAGTTAATGTTTACTAAAATATTTTTTGTCTAGGTGTACCCGGAGGATTTTGGTGGGGACGGCATTGACTACCGTTGTTGCTTCATATTTGCGCCCCCCTTCGGTAGCTCGAACGAAGCTTTTAATTACGCTAACGAAATAGCGTCAACCATCGGAATTAACCTGGTCAAAGCCAGCAACCAGCGTAAAAGTCGAAGAGATGAGCTTTCAGATCTTGGCGCTAATTACTTCAAGTGTGATCGATACGGTAATCCGAAGACGACAGGTACAAAGGAATCTAAGAAGATTGGTTGCAGAGTTTGGGTGAAAGCCTGTCAAACCCTTGATCGGGAAAGATGGATTCTTACCGTGGGTCCAACTGGCGTACATAATCACAAGTTACTTGAGTACGATGACGGTCATTGTCGTCGAACAGCTCTGACTGACGTTGAGAAGACTTTCGTTATTACGTCTCTGAAGGCGCATGTTCAAGCGGCTAAAGTTCTGTTGGGCCTTCATAACATGAACCCAGGTAAACCTCGACCTTCGATAAACACGATATACAATATTGGGGCTAAATTGAGGGCTATGTCAAGAGAAGGGAAGAACGCAGTTGAGCAGATGCTTGTTCTGGCGCGTAGGGAGCAGTACGTCCACTTTTTCTTTGAGAATGAGATTACGTTGGAGGTGGAGCGTATATTCATGACGCATCACGAGTCTGTTAAAATGTACCGGACTTACCATCAAGTCGTGCTCATGGATGCAACGTACAAAACAAACACGTACGATATGAAATTAGTGGAGATGGTTGGGATTACACCTGTTCGAAAGTCTTTCGTCATCGCCTATGCCCTCCTTCGATATGAAGACAAGCCTTCGTATATATGGGTGTTGCGTAAGTTACGGATGCTCACTGGTGATAAGGTGCCGAATGTCATTGTGACCGATCGAGAGATGGGGTCGGTGGAGGCCATTCCTCTTGTATTTCCAACTCCATATACCCAGAATTTGCTATGTACTTGGCATATTACAAACAGTGTTGAAATCCGTGCCCATAAAGTGTGGAAGCGCAAATCTGCTGTCGAGAACTTCATGAAATATGGTTGGGGACGAGTACTGTATGCCAATACCGTCCCAGATGTGGTCGCAGCTTAGGATGACTTCAGACAAAGGTACGAGTTAACTAGAATCCCGGTTTACATAACTGATACTTGGTTGAAGAAATATGATCGAAACTTTCTTCATGCATACACCAATCAAGTTCTCCATTTTGGGAACACGACAACCTCCATTGTCGAGTCCGCACATGCAGCACTTAAGAAAGCTCTTGGTACGTCAATCGCCACATTGGATCGTTTGTTTGAAAGAATAGACAAACAGATCGGTCGTCAACATTCAGCGATACGAGTGAAGTTGGAGAAGTCACGCTCTAAATCTCCATATGAGAATGAATCGAATTGAAATTTAAATCGAAGTTGGAGTCGCCACCGAACTTTGTAGGAGTTCGGGCCCGTTCGAACCCATTCTATGTCGTAGTGGGCCGTGTACAAATTACGGTCCATTTCCGATGTCAGAGTTTATTGGGTTCGTCCCTTAGCATTTGATACCGATACCGACTTGATCGGATATCATGTATTGAATGACTCTCGTTGCCAATGGTTTCGGACATCCGAAAACCGAGGTTCTGAGTAAGGGGTGAGGGTACGTGTTGGGAAGTTCACAAAGAACACCCAACCCCGCCCGCACATTAGCGGCCTCTACTAGGATATCGTTTGATTTTTGAATACGCGCATTAGTTGAACAATGAATGATATGCAAACATTGTTTTCCTAAGCATGTGAATAATTGAATGAGTTGCTAAGTCGTTTAATGCATGAAAATTAACGTCAAAGTTGTATTTTAGCATGCGAGGTTCGTTTTAGTATAATAAAACAAAAGATAAAAAGAAGAAGTTGCTAAAAAGACGAACAAACGTGTTAGTAATGATTGAATAAATCGAATGAAAATATGAATGCGATGAATAATGTATCGAGACCTGAAATCTTGCTAAAAAGACGTTGTTTTGTCCAAAAAACGATGTTCGAAGAAAGATAATAAAAGAGAAAAGACGGGTCGCGCTTCAGTCTGCCACGCGACTCGCCCGGGGTGCGCGCGACTCGCGCCCCGGCCTGTTTCGAGGTCGATTTTCTGATATCGATGTTTTTATTAAATCGCGTACAAATATTGCACAATTTGTACCCAATTTAATATCCTCGACGTTCGTCGTATTCGATATTCGATTATGAAATCGATATCGAATATTCGGAAAAGGCGAAAAGGTTTTAATAAATTGTTTTGTAGAAAAAACGATGTTTAAGAAAAATCGAGAAGGCGAAGAAAAGAGGGCCGCGGATCAGGCCTCCGTGTGAGTCGCCTGGGAGTGGCGCGGCTCGCGCGGATGGCTGTCCCGGTTCGGTTTTTCGAGAAAGTGTTAATTTTGCTAGATCGCGTATAAATATGAATTTATTTATACCCGGCCCATGCTCTCGATATTCGTCGTATTCGATATTCAATTATGAAATTAATATCGAATATTCGGAATGATTTTAGAAAAAGTTTTATAAGATTGTTTTGAAAAGAATTTGAACGAGAAAAATGTTAGCTCTCTCCGCGTTAGTATCGTTGTATTTTGTAGAAAAAGTAACGATTTTTTGCATCAACGAGATTAATTTAATTCTTTTAATACGATATTCGATTAGGGAATCGGTATCATATTTTTAAGAATATTCGTTATATGAAAATAGTTTTAGTAGTATCGATATTAGAAATAAAAAAGATGCGACGAAAGACCCGTAATAAAAAAATCGACCGACGACGCGAGAAAGAAAAAAAACGAGAAGAAGGAGAGAAGAAAAGAGAAGTCGGGTTTGGTTACACCTTCAACCTACATGCTCTTGTTAACTCGGACCGGGGCTCGTCGAAATGTGGCTAAGGCACGGGAGCGTCGGGTTAATGTCGGTGAGTTGGTGGTTCGGTTTGGATGTACAAAGGGTGACGGGTATAGGCCGGTTTTTGTAGTCTCGGGTTACACTATCGGTTTCTCGATGCTAAATGTGTCGGATTTATGAATTGTGTATGGATGTAGAATGTCGGGAGTTGTACGAATTAAATCGTGTGTGAATAATGTGTATGAAAATTGTGTTGTGTGTTGTGTGCAAAGGGTCCTATTTATAGGAGAAGACGGTTGAGAGAGGTATCTTGCTTGTACGACAAGAAATACCAATCGGGATAGGAAATGTAAGAAGTTGTGAGGAACGAGAATTTCGTTACTTGGCAAAGAAGAAAAAGGAACCGGCTGAAAACAGCCTGCTCGGCCGGGTATTCCATGCTCGGTCGAATGCTCGATTCGGTATTTTGATAGGATTCCTATTTGAGATCGAATTCTACCTTTAACGGAATTATTTAATATTTGTGTAGCTGATTTTTTGTGGAGTTTGAGCTCGAATCAGCCACGTGAGGTGACACGGCTGACTCACGCGTCTCGAGAAAATATCTTTGACCGGGTTTGACTCGGTCGCTAAAAGACGATTTTACCCCCGGTGTCGGATTCGACCCAAATTAGTCTTATTTGACTCAAAACGATCCAGTGGGCCTGAATTTGAGGTTGGTTTTGTGAAATTTGTACTCCGTAAAAAGCCCAAGCCAAATATCCATGATTTCGAGCCCATTTCCGAGTACGTTAAAGCACGTTTGCGTCCGATCATCATCGGGTGTTTGTCGGGAACTGCTATAGACACCTAGCAGCCAAATGTGGGTGTCTACAGTCACCTTCACATCAAACTAAGTTTAAATTGTCCTAAAAACTTAATCTGTTTATATGTATTCCAATACTTAAATAACGTGACATTATAAAAATTAATAACGTGATTTATACTTAAATCAAACGTATTCTATAAAATATGGAATATTACGAGCAAATAAAAAAAAACGTCAAAATGTCAGACATTCACGTTGCGCAGACCCACAAAACGTGAGAAACTCACGTTTTGCAGATCGGTGAAACGTGAGAAACTCACGTTTTGCAGATCGGTGAAACGTGAATTTCTCACGTTTTGCTGATCGGTGAAACGTGAATTTCCCACGTTTTGCTGATCGGTGAAACGTGAATTTCTCACGTTTTGCCTCCGTTTCACGCTATTTCCGGATTTTTTGATTATTCCGACAAATTCTACCTACAATCCGTAAACTAATCTCTAATCATGCCGCAAACAACAAATCGAACTAACATAACGAGCATCCTAATCAATTAATGAAATAAATCGACCTACAAACTAATTACAAAATTATAAATCAACCTAATCAATTAATCAATAATTTGATATAAAACAAAAACCTTACTTGATTGGAACAGTACAACCGATTTCTTGAGAAGCGGTTTTGAGAAGCGATTTTAGAAACAAAATAGTTTTTTTAGGGTGGTTTAGGAGGAAATGAGAGAGAAGTGAAAATGAATTATGAAGTACGAGAAGAGTTTAAATAGAAAAAATTAAATAAGATTCCCGAGGTTTATGGGAAACGTGTCAAATAAACCGTTAAATTGAAAAACCGTGACAAATTTAAACTCGAAAACAGAAAATTAGACTTAAATAAAAACCAATCAATTATATTATTGGTTATTACAAAAAGATTTCCGAGGTCCATGGGGAAACGTGTCGCATAAACCGTTCAATTTACGTGTCAAATTAATACTCCGAAACGTAAGATTAGATTTATAAACCAAACCAATTAATTATATTAACGATTATTATACAAGGGCAATACGGTAAAATCACGTATAAAGCGCCGACGATCCAGCTGAAACGCCGACGACCCAAATGAATTGCTAAAAGTCGACCCTAAAAGCCCCAATGTGTTTTTGGGCTTGGTTTGGGCCATGAATTTCGACCAAATTTTGGTCCGATTAAAATGTATTTAATTGCAATAGAAACGTAAAAACTAAACTTCAAAATGAAAAAAAAATTAATTTAATTTTTTTTAAAGCTTAATAATTACTAAAAACGGTTAAACAACTCATAAGGGTGTTGCCTAGTGGTTAAAACTTGTGGTCATCGGCGAACTTGTGGAAGTTGTATGGCTTGAGACTATGCCGGTTAAACATTGTATTTATGACATTTAAAAAAATACTCGTATTAAGAATCTGGGTAAGCCTATAAGGGTATGAGTCTTACACTCTTACATCTAACACGGACCCGTAAACTTTTAAGATGACTCATATCAGACCCGTACCCACAAAGTTTAAAAAAAAAAGAACGATACCCAATCCATTAAGGTAAGATCCTATGAATCTAAGCAAGTTCCTATGAACCCATTGTCATCCCTACTTATTATCGCACCACATCTATAAATTCACCGTCTAGATTGAGGAACGTTAACCTAATCTAGTTATTCATTGTTATCGGCCTCCCTTTCCATTCTTCCAAACTTCATTCTAATCTCAACCAGAAGAAAGACAGAAGAAGAAGTGAGTGACGACTATGGTCAATTCGGTCCAGTATAGTCCGTTTCAACCTCATTCAATTCAATTTAATCTCGTTATTAAATGCAACTTATGTAAATTTATTCACTCATATTCAATTTAGTTCAATTAAACTCACCAACTTGAAAAGAACAAGATTGTAATCCGATCATTCTAAATTTTTTTAAATGACTTTAGCATGGACTCATCATAGAGTATAAGGAACAAGGAGATCTTGGAGTATAGGGAGTAATTCTTATTGAACAAGAAAGGAAGTAGACTAATTGGGTGATTATAAGTATAACTGGTACATAGAAATTATCCATTCAAAGTAAGAAACTCGTTAAAAAAACTGAGAGAAATGAAGCAAGCAAAGGCACATTAATTAATGAAGTAGAAGTAGCAGTAATATGATTAAATTTAAGGGCACTTAGGCTTGCCCTTCTTGCTCTTCATGTCACGGTAGCAAGGGCACACATTCTTGTCACCTTTAGGTCCATAAGGAACGCACTTACATTTGCCACAACAATACATGCACAACTTCTTGCATAGCTCCCTTGGGTTCAACGAGCATCTACGTATGCACTTGTCTGGGCAGAATTTTGGCACTGTACGTGTTCATATCATTCATGCAAACATGTTAACTCTAATCACTCATAACTTACATACATATAATTAAATATTACTCTGTAATACGTTAAATCATCTCAAAGTGTAATATAAGACCGTCATTTAATTAAGACAAAATGAATGCTTTGTTTGGTCAAATTAATGAAAGAGTTAGTTGAACGCTGAAAAGTAAGATCGAGCTGATAAACTAGATGAAATAATCAATACAGTCAACACACACACGTATATATTGAGAATGAAGATCGACTTACTTCCAGGTTTCAAACGAAGATGTTTGCTACGAGGAAGAGGGGGTGGTGCGGAAGCATACGGAGGAGGAGGAGGAGGAGGTGCAGAATGAGGCGATGGTGGTGGTGGTGGTCGTGGTGGTCGTGGTGACGGTGATGATGAATAAGCATCAACAATGTCAATAAAAATAGCAAACATAACAATTGAAAGAACAAATAACGTTCCAAGTGACAAATTCTTCATGATTAAGCCTTATAATTTAATATAGGGGTTTATATTAAAGCAAGATTGTTTGTAGTCTTCAATTTATGGATTGAGTTTGGATGAATATATAGGGGGAGTACAAATAAGAGTATAGCAGGGTTATTAATAAATGAATTTTACTCTCTCTTTTTTAATACTATACAAATAAGGGGCACGTAAATACGGCTGATTCTAAGCTTACACTAAAATGTATGAGTACATAAATTAATGCAGGAGTCGGTGGATATATAACTCAGAGTTACACGTGAGGAAGGTTCATTCGTCTCTATGTATGTCTCTGTCCATCCCTCACACTCACATTGGCCAATGCTCCAACTTCTCAAAAAACAAAAAAATTAAAAGATTTTCTCTTATTATTGTTAACGTTAATGAGAGATATCTCAGATAATAACGGTGGATTTTATTAATTTTAATTTATTTTTTTTAACCTATATTTCTTACTAACTTAACAAAAACAATCTCTCATAAGATCACTTGACTAAATTATCTTTGAAAAATTAAGGCACTAAATTATCTAACATATACCTACAAACTACAAAAGTTAAGTAGTTTGGTTATTAGGAGTACTTACTAATAAAAGGTGATACTCGTAATTTAGGGTTTCAATACTACTGATGATTTCTGCATTAATTAATTAATTACGCACATCGAAGCTAAATCTAGTGGGTAGAAGATTGTCAACTTCATTTAAAGCAGTAAATTAAAGACTCGGAGAATGAGCTGCGCTGCTGGCTGCTGCCATCCGACACCGCCTTCTCGTACTAACGTAACATACAGTCATACACTGATACACGTACTGCATCAAACAAACAGCTTACCACCCTCGTAGATTCCTTCTGGTTTTATTACTACTAATTATCATTCTTATTATCGAAAATGTCGTGGTTAAAATTAGATGCTTCCTCCGACTTTTTAAGATCTTTCCATTACATATTCATTTGAGAGATACTAAAATAATTAAACGAAAAGATCTTAGAAAGTTAGAGCAAGTTCAGTAGTGGTTTTAAAGGACCTGCTTGCAATTAATAAAAATATTCTAGCTATGTACAAACTATTGGGGAGAGAAATGGTGTTGTGGCTTGAAAGTATATCCTGCTTGTTCAAGTTACCCATGCTGAAAAATTAAAAAAAAAATTACCATCATTATGAGTATTAGTATAAACGGTTGGTCTTATTTATTTCGAGGGCTTTAATACACTCCATATTTACAACCTATGTTTTCAGTCTTTATCTTTATCGTATAAAACGGGGGTAGGTCTGGTTTGGGCCGAGGAAGGTCGGGCTAATAATTATGAATACGATTACTGGTGTCAGATCATTTTCGATCTTGGGCCGGCCTTTATTGGGTTATGGGTCATCAACAAGTTGGATCGGGTATTGAGCCTAGTGTGTTGGGTTATTTGGGACCAGTGCGGTTTTTGCTATTGGGTTTATTGGGCGGCCTCCATATTTAGCTATTCGGGCCTACTCTGTAACTGTCCGGCCCATATTTGTTTTTCGCGAGACATTGTTACATAGTACTCCATAGCAAAATCGGCCCATATTTATACTACTACATTTTATGCTTAAGTTTAACCCCCTTCATCCCACTATGATGTTTCCACTTATATTTCAATGTGAGTAATATAATAATCAAATGAGAACATCTCTTTGGGATCGAGGGAGTACGTCAAGTGAGATTTTCTAGATAAAATCCAACGAATTTATAGATGGTGATGTGAGACTTCCAACGAATTTACATCAATCTGACCCATTTCATTATAATTAACAAATTTGATTAATAGATTTGGTTAACAAGTTTGGTCTAGAGCTGGGTTGGAAATTGACAGCTTTAGATTAATTGGTTGTTTAACTTCGTAGTAAAATGACAAATAAGGACAAATAAGATGAACCCTTTTTGGTATAAAATACGAGTACTTAATTTAATTATATTTTTTCTCTGCGAATCGCGCACCATAATCACATTACAATAGCGAAGAAAAAGATATTGAACCTGAGATCTATTATCCAAGATACATCCATCTTTTTAACTCCTAATCATCAGGAAACTAGATCATTTATGCCACGGAGTAATTAACTTAAGCATCTAGCTAACACCTTTAGGCTTTATCCATGTGTAAAGTTTGAATTGATGCTATAGGAGAATATTATATTCTACTAAAATCGAAAAGAAAAGGTTAAGATTGGGAGTAAGTCAAATCAATGGAGCTACATAAAGTGATTCAAGAACATAAATTATTAAGGTACTATTTTCCTTATTAAGGAGATGCTAATACCGTGATTCTTGCACCTTTTGACTGGTGAAAATTGCCAAACCAACTTGTAAAGATAAAGATTAAAGATCAACAAGTTGCTTTACAGTTATCAACCAATAACTCACCATCTCAATTACATATTGTAAATAATTCTATCATAAAATTTCCGAGTTTTATTGTAAATTTTTTGAGCTTTAATGTAAATTGTCGAGTTAAATCACATAAATGTATAAGCTCAAAAACTTACCACTCAGTTCAGAAAATTGTACTCCCTCCGAGTTCCTATTTTTGTTCCACTTTCCTTTTTGGGCTGGGTTTAATATTTGTCACACTTTCCTTTTTAGACCATCAATGTGTGGTTTACGTTTACTTTTTCATTTCTCTCTCTTCCTCTGTCACTTATTTTTCCTTCATTATTTTTCATCCCAAAACCTTGTGGGACCATGATAGGAACTCTGAGAGAGTATAAATTTAATAAATATATATACAAAAGTTCAACAATTTTGAGTGATTGTACATCCAACTAGTGATATGATACGGAGCATGGAGTACTATTTTCCCAATTACAATCATTTATTTTTTGTGTCTCAATTATTTATTTAGCTTTTATTACGAGATACCTGTACTAACTTATACTCGATTTGTATGCTTATTGCTTTTGGTCCCCTCACAAAATTCCCACAAGATTTGAAAACAACGTTACGTATATAAATCTTGTGTCATCCCAAAACATTACTTGAGACTTGAAATAAAGGACACTTATTTGTAACCACTAACTAAGCTAAGCAACCGACACAATCAAATTACGAGTATTTCAATATTAAATCAACTTTTTTGATTTCAATCAGGGATCAAATTAGGTTGATCATGTTCTTTTCAATTTCTTTTCAAGTCATTTCAATTAGACGTGGGATAAAAATGTACTAAAAAAAATGCTCACCTAATAATCGGAAACGCAATGCCAAAAATTCACTATTCAAGGGGAAAAAAATGTGGACGTATAAATATACAAATAGAATAAAAAGAGTATATTCTTGTTATCTTGTATATCAAATTATGAACCATATAAACAACTTCCATACATGGCAGAGTTTGGCACATACTGGACTACTGGAGTCACATATACAAGTGGAGCCAGCTGATGAAATTTGTGAGGACACATTTTGAATTTGGTTGTATATAAATGTTACCAAAATATTCACTAAATTGTCTACTTTCTTTGTTGACAAATATAGACGACAATGACAAGCAATTTCGGGTTATGATATTTTAGACTACATTATTTTTATTTTATCGTTTCATGAAATTATTACTCCATGCTTTTTTTGCCTACATTATTATTTTTTTGTCTAGTTTCTATGTCAGCATGGATAACCATTTTTACGTGTGTATTTTAATCTGTTTTTGTTATTTTAAAAAAAATTACGTAAAGGTAATTTGTATGTTAAAAATTTAAAATAGTCTAATATTTTGATTAGAATCCCGTAAAAAAAACTATCTGGATGGACAACTAGTAGCCATATATATGCTTCATGCAGAAGGCAAGGGTGTTTGGGTAAGGAATACGAATAATATCTCCACAAGTATTATTGGTCAAGGATACTCCAATATATAGGCTTCATTATCATTATTATATTAGCACACACTAATATTATAATTTACTCGTATATTATAAAAGTAGTTAATTATGTTTATTAGTAACAAACCAAGATTGTACAGGCTAACTGCATTAGCCTATAAGGCTATAAACACATGAGTATATGGAGTATATATTCCAATTATGCATCAAATAATCACTCATCAATAATAGTTTTATGAATTATTCCCAATTATTTCCTGCTTAAGAAATCCCGATATAGTAGCAACGATGATTAAGATAAGTTTATCATACCTAACAGGATGGAGTTAATCGAAAATGTCTTTAACTTAGTGGTTAAGATTAGATACCTTGAACGATAGGTCTCCTGTTTGTATATCCCTTCCTCAATATTGTAATACAACTATGTGCGCTATTTGTTGAACAAAAAACAATGACGGAATTAAACACATGTCAAACAAACCATGCCATAATTAACCAGACGACTTTTTTTTAGGAAAAACATATACGATAATTGGAATATCTATGATAAATAATATATATACCGTACTCCCTAGGTAAGATTGATAAGTGGAATATGAACTTAATTTCATTTTTGCTATAGATAGACATAGACAGATAGTACTAGTAATACGTATAACTGAACTCGAATTTTAAACCTAAATACTAACATAAATTAGTTAATTTTTTTTTATTTATTGAACGTGAGTGAAGAAGGCATCTTGGATGATTGACGACAAGTAAGGTCCACAAAAGTTCTTGTATGATAATGATGGACGTCAATTAATTAACGTTGTCAAATTAGCTGACTGATAAATTCACCCCTAGACTAATTCACTAAATTTCTTTGAGTGTGACAGTAATGCCCCCATATTTCCACAAATTGGGTGGTGTAGTGTAATATCAATTTTGAACCTCTCCATTATTAATTAATGGTCTAAATATTACTAACTACTCCGTATCTCGAAAAGAACTATGATCATAGTATTAATTAAGTAATGGATGATGATGTGTGTGAGAGAGAAATAATACACGGAGTATTACAATGAATGTATTATAGGTGTAATATATCTTCTACTTTGACTAATTCGATACATATTGAGAATTTCATACATTAAATTTTTTTCCTTTGAAGATTTTAATACTTTTTTTTTGGTAAAATGTAAATATATTACGAAATTCAAGAATCCCAGTACACATGCAATTTCTATACATCATTTTAGCTAATTGTTCAAAATTGTAGGTATACTACATATTCGTCTACTAATTTGACCCTCAATGGAGCCCTTTATCTCTTGAATCAACTTTTGAGGCAGTTTCAGACTCTCTTCCTTCCAACAACGATTTCGTTCCATCCAAATCCCATAAATTGTTGCAAGTGCAGCTGCACACACACTTTGTTTCTTGCAGGTCGAACCACAGGGAGGCGGTTAAGCGGTATTGGTCAAGTCTAAAATTTAGTTGCGATTGAGATTAAGATAGGGGGTTTTGGGACGAGAGGAGTTGAACTAATGCTAGCGAGCTACACAACTAAAGCTAGAAACAATAATGAGAAAGGCGTTAGGGAGAGTCGAGGAGTCGAAAATCGAGATAAAAGTGTAACACCGCAAGAATTATCACAAGGTATATAAGGGAGGTTCCACCTTTCGGTTTCCCTACCAACCAAGTCTAAGCCCGCTTTCGCGACGAATAAACTAAGGTCTCTATACGGAATTACCCAAACCCCGAGTTTCCCCATATTGGTCCAAGTGAGTCAAGTCAACCTAGTTGATCAATTTAAGTCAATCAAAACACAACAATCCCATCAAGACAATATCATCATCAAATGCAATATTCTCACAAGATAAAACATTTTCCTAGAATTCCTCCTTCTCTAGCCCTCTAACTAAAATCTACTCACTACCATAATGAAACTAACACTAAAGAGACTAGAAGAAAGACTAAACATGATTAAACTAGAGGAGAAACAAATAATATAACACAATAAAGAGAACTACACTAACAAAACAACACTAAGGAGGAAAATAAACAAATGCACAAACTATGGAGAAACAAACTAAGGAGAGACAAAAACAAAGAACAATGAAAAACTACTCTAACATGAAGAATGACAAGATATATAAACAATGGATTAACAGGAAACTAAAAACAAAACTAATTAATGGAGAAAGAGAGAGGAAAGAAACTACCAACAATGAGAAACTAAAGGAGGAAGATGAAGATTAACATAAAAGATTGAATCTTGGAAGAGATAATACAAGAACTTGTCACTAATTCTTGCAAAATTCTTCAATATTCAACACAAAAACACAAATCTTCTACTAAAGATGGAAGCTTCTTCTACTAATACTAATACTAATGAAATCTATTAAGTTTTTATGGAAATTTTTACTAAGAGGGCTTACTACTACTAGAAATCCTCTACACTACTCCTACTCCACTACTCCTATTCCTAATAGGCTCACTCAAGGCACAAGAATGACACAAAACCCTAGATTAAGTATATATACTAGTGTTAATGGGTCACACAATCTTTAAGCCCATAATCCAATTCCTCTTTTTTAAGCTAGATATTCACTCTTTGCATCTTCATGGGGCAAAACTTCACCCTGCGGTTGACGAGCTGACACCACCGGGCGAAATTTCACCCGGTGAGATTTTCTTCCCATTTCGCGATTTTTGACGCTTTTCTCCATCGGGCGAAATTTCACCCACCGGTGGTTTCGCCCGGTCGTTTCGCCCGGTGGTGAGTGTCCATGAAAATCTTCGGGAGGTGGAAAATGTCATCGGGCGAAACTTCGCTCGGTGGTGACTCATCAGGTGAAATTTCACCCGGTGATACTCCGCCTCTTTTTTGGTCTCTTTCTTTGTCGATCAATTGGATTACTTGAACTTTCAGTTGTGTGATTTACTCTTTGGACCGTATCTCTCTCATGCTCGTAGAAACTCAGACACGTTTTTGGTCGAAAATCCTATCAAAATAGACAGAAAACTACCAAAAACACGTAAAATGCAAAAGAGAGACATTAATGCGAGAATTACTCAAAATACGGCGATAATCGCACTTTAATCTCGCAAAACGGAGGAAAAACATATCTAAATGGGAGGAAAAACGGTCCAAATTTGGCACACAACACCATTGCTACATTGTAGCCATTCCTGCAATAAATCAAATACTCTCCTGGTGTATGAACACTCAAAAAATAAATGTTTATCGTTTTCTTCTTCCTTCCAGCACAAATAGGAGGCATTAGTATCAACAATTCTGAAATTCAATAGGTGATCCTGTGTTAGCAGTTGTTCCCAGGCACACAACCACGCAATGAAAGAGTGTTTAGGTAAAACCATTCTACACCAAACCACACTCCACCATGCTTTCTTCTGCCCATCAGTATGCAACCATTGATATACCCACTATTAACAGTATATCCTCGTGTTCCTGCAACCCAGTTACTTCCAGTATACCCATAATTCAGGTCACTTTTTATACTACAAATCTTCCTCCAAGACCAATAACTTGAGGCCATAGTAGGTTGATAATAACTAGTCCAGTTAGTCCCTTTTATATAAATAACATTTACCCATTTAATCCACAAGTGATCCGCTTTAGAGTAAATCCACCAAACATATTTCTCCATTAGAGATTTATTCCAACTTTTACTCTCTTTAATTCCAAGTCCACCACACTTAATATCAGTACAACAGGTTTCCCAGTTCACAAGAGGACTTTTACTACCTTCAGTTTGGCCTCTCCAAAGATAATCCCTGCAAATTTCATAACAATAATATCAACTATGGAGTGCTTCTTATATTAATACCAACGATATGTAATCCCGTTTTAATATGAACTATCCCCTCATTTATCTCTCTTTATAACAAGTTATCGGCTACCTGATGAGCCGGTTCCCTTTTTCTTTTAATTTCTTTTTGAATTAAAGTCCCCCTCCCACCATACTTTGTACACTTCCTCCCTCGTTACTACGTACTCTTCTCTCACCATTGTTGAACTCGACATCTCCTCTCGCCATTGCTTTTCTTAAATTTTCTTAAATTAGGTAAATAGATTTGAGCATCTTATTTTGAAATTGTGGTAAATAGATTGGAGCATCTTAGCTGACGTTTGCAAAAAAAATCTGACATTTGAAGGATACGAATTAGAGGAGGATCCAGATGAATAACCACATCTCATTGTGTCAATGAGGGTTCTGAAGGTTGATAATGGAGGATGACTTTTAATTTGATGAATATAAAGGGGAAGAAGAAGAAGAGACGCACCCAAAACCTAGCAGGTCACAATTACCGGTTTTTACAGGTAAAAAAGCGTTGATTATAAAGAGATATCAATGAGGGGATAGTTCATATTAAAACGGGATTACGTATAGTTGGTATTAATATAAAAAGCACCCCCGACCCATAGTTGGTATTAATGTTATGAAATAACCCTATTATCTACTATGTCCCTATCTTTGATAAAGGCACTTTGATTTTGGCTCACAGTGTTAGGCAACACCCCCATAAGCCTATTACAATGTTATAATGGCACTTTGACTTTAATACTCTATATACCTTAAAACATTTTTTTTAATTTACGAGTAATAATATTTACAAGTTCCCCATTTTATGTTTATCGCATTGGATCGTGATAGGTTAGATTTAAGTTAGGTTAGTTGTGGATCGGATTGACTCGTGTTATGGGTCAGGTTTGATTTTGTGTCAACCTCAATTATCGAGTAGTATCTGTCATCACCGAATCAGGTCTAGTCGATTTGCTCAGATTTTGGGTTCGGTCAGCCTAGCCAACTCAACTCCTCCATATACTGAGTAGTTAATATGCATGCATTTCATGCACCACTTATAAATTTGGAAAATTATACAGCAAGAGATAGTGAATTATTTACTAATATACCAAATTAATTAAAAAACGTAATAGTACCATTTTAATCAAATCGTAATTAAAAATCCGAACCTAGATGATTAGCTCACTTTCTTTGTCTTCATTATTTGTATAAATAGAACTTGCTCTTCATCAACTTATCATCACATTATCCACATACATACATACATTATTTCAATACAAAAATCCCATAGATAGAAAAACCAACATGAAACAACTCTATGAAAAACACAAGAAACTTATCTTAACCCTAATCTTTTCAATCTTACTAATATCCTCCCTTATTGCAATTACAATTGGAGTTAAATCCCACCCCCATCCAACCCTCCACCCCTCCACCCATACCTTACTCAAGAGCTCATGTTCCACCACTCGATACCCGGACCTATGCTACAACGCTATAGCCTCGTCCCCAACCCACATTGTCGCCAAAATCTCCTCCACCAAAGACATCATCATCGTCTCCCTTAACATAACCACCCTCGCTGTCGAGCACAACTACTTCACCGTCCAAAAACTCATCAAAACTCGAAAAAACCTAACCATTCGCGAGAAGAATGCCCTACACGATTGCCTCGAAACAATCGATGAAACCCTAGATGAGCTTAGGGAAGCCTTACAAGACCTAATCAAATATCACCCTAGTAACAATTTTAAAAAAATTAACCGTGGTAATTTTGTTTTGGAAGATTATGTTGACGATATGAAGACACTTATTTCATCCGCGATTACTAATCAAGAGACTTGTTTAGACGGGTTTTCACATACTAAAGCTGATAAAGTCGTGAGAGCTGTCCTAGAGCAAGGCCAAATGCACGTCGAAAAAATGTGTAGTAATGCTTTGGCCATGCTTAAGAATTTAACCGATCATGATATTGCAACGCTCCAAATGTTACGTACTCAAAATAATAAAAGACGATTATTCGACAATAATGATAATATAGATAACGATAAAGATAATAATTGGCCTCGGTGGATGTCACATGGGGATAGAAGGTTGTTACAACAAGGTGGTGTGGCGGCGGACGTGGTGGTGGCGGCGGATGGTAGCGGGAATTATCGGACGGTGGGGGCGGCGGTGGCGGCCGCTCCGGTGAAGAGTAATAAGAGGTTTGTGATTAAGATTAAGGCAGGAGTTTATAGGGAGAATGTGGAGGTGGATAAGAAAAAGACTAATATTATGTTTATGGGAGATGGACGGTCCAATACTATTATTACTGGGAGTAAAAATGTGATTGATGGTAGTACTACCTATGATTCTGCTACGGTTGGTAAGTACTCCAATTAATTCTTAATCTTTATACTACGGAGTATTTGTTTAATTTGCTGAATTTTAATTATATTCACTAATTAATTAATCTTTATTTTGCATAGTAGGTAGAGGTTTTTCTTTTGGTTCAAGCGAAAAATGTACTTAGTCGCATGATAATGCAAGGGAGGGGGATTCAAACCTGCGACCTATTGTCACAGGATACCTAGTCTTAACCTAGGCTAGGACATCTAGGTAGAATTTTGTGTGTCATATATAGTATCTTGTTAGTAGGTAGCTAGCAAAATTTAAAGATAGTTAATGGCCGCCTTAATTAATAATGTTGGTTAAGTATAGTAAGGACCGTCCAATAGCAAGTTCATAAGCTTTTTAGAACTTCGACTCATTTCAGTAATTTAGTAACTAAAGACTAAAGACTAGTGAGTGATCGATCATATTTAAAAAATGTTCAATTTAAGTAAACAATAACTAGTTCAAATTGTCCGTATAGGTGGAACCTACTAGCATAGTGGTTAAAACATGTGGTCACAACCTGATGAGTCTCAGGTTAGAAACATCTAAATGAGTACGTTATTTTTTGGAAATCGGGAGTATTAAATAAGCCACTTGTAATGCATAATATCGATGAAACTTGAATCCAGGTCATAAAATTATGGTTCGAAACTTTGTCGGTTAAATTAAGTGGATACTCATATTAACAGTGTCTATTATACACATTTGATATTATTAAAAGTGATAATGACATATGTTTGTTTTTCCTCCACTAATAGTGTTTCTCATTTTAATGATAACCTACTTTTGGCATGTTATTATTCATTTTGAAAGGGACGCCCATGTTCCTTCTACGTAGAAATTCGTTCATTAATAATTCTCGTTGTTGGCATTTAATTAAAATCAATTAATTAAAGAATATGGAGTATTATTCATAAATAATACTCGTATATGGGTAATGTTAAATACAGTTCATAGGATTGTATTTAAGCATTAAAAACTTACTAATTATGATATAAACTTTGAAATTGAAGACTATATTACACATCCATCGATACAATTAATACATATATTACCACTTTTGGACTATTAAGTACAGCCTTAAGGATTGTATTTATCAAGTTCAATAATATATTACTTGGTTGTACAAATAATATTATTCATATATAATTCACAATTTCTTGTTTCGTAATACGATTATTATATGATTGTCTCATAGATATCTAATCTTCGCAATTACACCTCATTTCAATAAATAATGCAACTTATATATTGAATTGTGCATAATTGCATATGACCTGGTTAAGCAATCCAATGTTGAAATTCACGGATAAAGTGTTGTTAAAAAGTTAATACTTTTTTTTTCTTTTTGCATGTAAAACACGTCGTACGTAAGTGGGTTAAAAAATTTAAAAGATCTACTTTTACCTATTGATACTTTGATTTTTGATTAATCATTTTCCTTATTCATATGCTTAAGTAAATTAGGATCGAATCATTTCATTTCATCGGTGTGCTATTTATTTGAAGTAGTCTATATATGTCACCAGATAACAGTCTAACACATCTGTATAAAAGTGAAATTAATTTTGACGATTAATTTGATGAATGCAGCTATAATGGGAGAAGGATTCTTAGCCCGAGACTTGACCTTCCAAAACACGGCGGGTCCATCAAAGCACCAAGCCGTTGCTCTTCGGGTTGGATCAGACCTCTCGGCATTTTACCAATGTGACATCCTGGCATACCAAGACACGCTCTACGTCCACAACAACCGTCAATTCTACATCAATTGCCTAATCGCTGGCACGGTTGACTTCATCTTTGGCAACGCGGCCGTAGTATTTCAAGATTGTGACATCCACGCCCGAAAGCCCAACCCTAACCAACAAAACATGATCACAGCCCAATCCAGGACCGACCCTAACCAAAACACCGGGATAGTCATCCAAAAGTCACGAATTGGGGCGACGTCAGACCTGAATGCCGTCAAGAAAAGTTTTAACACGTATTTGGGTCGCCCGTGGAAAGAGTACTCAAGGACGGTTGTCATGCAGTCGAGTATAAGCGACGTGGTGCACCCGGACGGGTGGCATGAGTGGGATGGCAATTTTGCACTTAATACATTGGAATATTTTGAGTATAAGAACACTGGACCGGGTTCAGACACGTCGAGGAGGGTTAAATGGAGAGGGGTTAAGGTGATTGGTGATGCAGAAGCTCGCCAATTTACTCCAGCCAATTTCATTGTTGGTGGTAGTTGGTTGCCATCTACTAGCTTCCCTTATTCTCTTGGCCTATAATTATAATTAAGTAGGCCAATTTGATCATACAAATGATTAAATGAAGGAATGAGACAAAAGAAGTATCCAACGTGTTAGATTTTTCCGTCTAGACATTGTTGTCTGTGGTAGCATTTTTATTTTTATTTTTGCGATGAATAAGTGATCTGACGTGCCTTGCTAATTATTGAGCCGAATCAACGTGATTGAAATAATTTTTTCTTCCTTTTTCGATTAGAGCCACGATTGATTAGACGAGCCCTCAACAGCGCGATCTCGACTTGCACCGGTCACATTTAATTACCTTAGATATCTTTAAAACCATATCACAATAGTCAATAGAACCAACCCAGGCCAGCCCTTTCAAGTTTTCAACTACTGCTCCACAGTCCAAATGTTCTTGGACTGGACATCAAATAAGTTGTCCAGAATCATGATAATTGATAATGCAGACTACAGAGTGACCCAACCAATGATTCAATAATAGGTCTCCCTTGTAGCATGCATGTGGGTGTTAACGAGTCGAGTTGAGACCGAGCCTAACCTTGCTCGGCTCTTGTTCGTTAAGAAAATTTCAAACTCAAGTGGATCTTGAGCGAGGTTACCCGGGCTTGAAAAAAATGAGCTCGCGGGCTTTTCGAGACGAGCCAATACTTGATTGTCTTGACTCGTTAAGTTGTCGAGTCGAGCTCGCACGAGCCGTGCTTTGACCAGGCCGAGCTCGAGTTGCTCGCGAGCTGTCTCGTCTCATTATCACCCTTAACGATCTTAAGTTCAATTTCAGTCTCAAATAACAAGTACACGTCCATTTTGCACGAGTTTTCTGCTTTTAGCCAATGTGAGTACGATAAGTTTATCACTTTTTGATACTATCAATTCCCATTCGTTGGCTTTAAAAATATGTGAGGACGCGTTATATGACCTAAGAATAGACCAATCGATTTTCGGAAGTTTTGTTCTGGGGTCCCGGATTTTCGAAAACCATATATTATACAATACAATTTGAACGGTCCGAGAGATCCTTTCAGACAACGTCTTAGTTTCTTCCGGTTTCCATACTTAGACCCTCATGACCAAGGTCAACTTGGATGGGGTCATGCTAATTACAATATTATGGATGACCTTGTGGTTGATTATCATGACCCTTTCCATTTGCACAAATTCTTGTTTGTGACGGAGATATCCGTCACAAACAAATGACGGACCAAGTAGATATCATTTGAGGGGAAAAGACAAAAGTGAAGTTGGTGGGACCTTTGTCCTTTTCCCCTCAAATGGTATTTATTTGACCCGTCTTAAGCTTGCGATGGTGTAGACACCCACATTTTGACCGCCAGGTGTCTATAGTAGTTCCCGCCAAACACCCGATGATGATAGGACGTAAACGTGCTTTGACAGACTCGGATATGGGCTTGTAATCATGGACATTTGGCTTAGACATTTTAAGGAGTACAAATCTCACAAAACCAACCTCAAATCCAGGCCCAGTGGGTCGTTTCGAGTCAAATGACACTAATTTGGGTCGAAACCGTCACCAGGGGTAAAACCGTCTTTTAGCAACCGAGTCAAAACCCGGTCAAAGATATTTCCCGAGACTTGCGGACTGACCGTGATGTCTCACGCGTCCCACTTCTACCCAAATTCCTACAAAAATCAGCCATACAAAAATAATAAACAATTCCGTTTAAGGTAGAATTCGATCTCAAGTAGAAATTCTATCCGGAAACCGATTCAGACATTGACCGAGTACCAAATACTCGGCCAATACACCTTCAAACCAGCCGGTTTTCCTCTTTCTTCTTGGCCAAGAAAGCGGAATTCTTATTTCCCTCAAACTCCTATGTTTCCTATCCTAGGCGGTATTCAAACTCTCCTAAACCAAGGTCGGAAACTCCCTATAAATAGGACCTCCCGTCCAACACAAAAGGAACATCAATTACAACTATTTTTTCAGCCAACACACACGGTTCATACACCAATCCAATAGTTAGAGAATTCCGACACGTTATCCGAAATCCCGAAGCCTCGTCCGTCCCATCACCCGGCCGAACCCACGCCTCACATACACACAAAAACATTCCAAAAACCGACACCTTAACTCACCCGCATCATCTCGACGCTCCCGTGCCTAAGCCACCGTCCGACGAGCCTTATACCGAGAACACAAAGCATGTAGGTTGAGGGTGTAAATCAAACCCGATTCTTCTTCCTTTCTTCTTCTTTCTCACGTTTTTTCTTCTTTTTTTATTATTTTCGTCGGTCGTTTCATATTTTAATATGGGTCGTTCATCGCATATATTTTTCTAATATCGATATTATTAAAACTATTTTCATATATCGAATATTCTTAAAATATGATATCGATTCTATATAATCGAATATCGTATCGAAAAGAATTATATTAAGATTTCGACGACTTCATTATATTTTTTCTTCGTTCAAAATCCTTTTTTACAACTTTCAAAATTCCTTTTTTTTATTTTTCATTCGAAAACAAACTTTTTCAAAACCTTTTTCTAAAGTCATTCCGAATATTCGATATCGATTTGATAATCAACTATCGAATATAACGAATATCGAGAATATTAAGTCGAGTACGAGTTATGCGATATTCGTACGCGATTTAATCAAAAATTTTCGAAAATCGTTGTCGAAATCAGGCCGCCACGCGACCCGCATGAGTCTCGGGCGAGTCGCGCGGCTCTCGGCCCACACGCGTCTTTTTCGTTCTTTTTTTTTATTCTTTCTCGAACATCGTTTTTTATACAAAACAACGTTTTAAACCATATTTTTCAGATTTCGATTAATATTTATTTTCTCGATTTCATATTTCTTTCCTATATTATTATTTCAATCGTTACTAACCCGTTTTCTCGTGTTTGTAGCAATTATTTCTCTCATATTCTTTTTTTATCGTTTTATTAGACTAAAACGAACTTCACATGCTAAAATAACTTTGACGTTATTAGTTTAACATGCATTAAACGACTTAGCAACCCATTTATTTATTTTTCCTCACATGTCTTAGGAAAATAATCTCTGCATATCATTTCATCGTCGAACTAACGCGTGTACACCAAAATCGAACGATATCTTATAAAGGCCGCTAAGTGCGGGCGGGGTTGGGTGTTCTCGCTGAACTTCCCAACACGTACCCTCACCCCTTACTCAGAACCATGGTTTCCGGATGTCCGAATCCATTGGCAACGAGAGTCATTCAATATACGATTAACCGCCCAGTCGGCATCGGTATCGATATGCTAAGGGACGAACCCAATAAACTCTGACATCGGAAATGGGCCAGGCTTTAAGTATGGCCCACTACGACATAGAGTGGGTTCGAATGGTTCCGAATAACCATAAAATTCGGTGGCGACTCCTACTTCGATTTAAAATTCTATTCGATCCATCTCATATGGAAATTCTATCGCCTCCCCAAAACCCGCGCTTCGCCGCGTCGGGGTGGACCTATGTCATGTCCACAATTTGGCGACTCCGCTGGGGATTAACTGATGTGTCACTTACCATCGGCATCCTCAGGGTGAGACTCGAAAAGAAATCGTTCGATTAGTAATGTACACGTTTTAGTTCAATGGTTCATGCATAACCCCGTTCTATCCCGGGCCGGTTACTTGTGACCGACGTCCCACTATACCACGGTGCATTCCCACTTGGATGCACTAAAGACTTCAATGGCGGAACTCGTTTAGACTTTGCGGCATGTCCTAAGACCAACTCGGCTTAGGGAGTCCGTCCTCAGTACGAGAAAGCCATCGTTGTTGGTATAGACCCTTTTAGACCGACCGAGACTTAGACTAAGAGCATACATGGCGTCGTTATACTATTTCTATGACTACATGCTACTTGATCCTTTTCGGTCTTTTCAAAAAACCGCCTTTTTTTCAAAAAAAAAAAATTACATCTTTTCAAATCCATTCCTTTTTCAAAACCCGGAAAGCTGCCGAATTTAGGACTTATGATTTTTGACTCAAAATAGCCTATTTTTAGCCGGTATGCTGTCCAAACCTTTTTAAAAAAAAAGCCCGAAATCTCGGCCCGATAACCTCTTTCTCGGTTTTCAAAAAAAAATCGGGTCTTCCAATCCGACTTTGCTCGGTTTTCAAATTCAAATTCCCTTTTCAAAACCCTCTTCTTCTTAGGACCTCCCGTATTTAGCAGTGTCGGGTTTTGTCATAGGTTGTAAGAGTTTATAGCGTCGAAACTCCGTCGATCTTACATCACGGGTTTCCACCCCATCCTAGTCCGCCTTATTTGTCAAGGCACGGCCCACCTTCGTAGGACAGACTCCTACAAAGGGAAGCCCGTTTACACACTAGAGTCTAAAGTCTGGGGAATTCTCACGTAGACCTTCCTTCGAACGGGACTAGGCCCACTTTGCCGAATCCCAAGGAAGGCCCACCGTCTACGGGTCATCCATCTAGAAGTCAGTCTCCGGTCTTTTTCTAGTCTAGTCAGTCCCACTTGGGGGCTACCCTTCAGCGGAGCGATCAATCACGGTTGCTCTAAGGGTCTTGTCTTACACGTGTCTCACGTACCCCACTTTCGAGTCACTTAGGTGTCACACCATCTGAGTCCTATCAGATTATTTAGCTTCACTCGGGGGCTATCCCCCAACCGAGCAGTCAACCACGGTCACCTTAAGGGGTACCCTACGTTCATCCTACACCGGCGTTCTTATGATGCCTTCTTCGAGTCGTACCTATGCTACAAATACTCGAGTCATCTAGGGTTAGGTCACCACGGTTGGTCCAAGCACGCGACGCGGTCAAACACGGTTGCCTCATTTTCGGACTCGCCCTCATACACCGTCCGAGTCTCATGGTCGAGTCCAAGCCAGGGTCGTTACCTCGTCTAGATCAACGTTCGAGTATCCCGGTCCAAGAGTCTTTGTCGACCCATCACCCCGAGCCGTGTCTAGTTTGACTCCCTCTCTTGCACTTGCGCAAAGCCGAGTTTAGGCGAGTCGTGGCACCCGTCTTTCTCTCCAATCAAAGACCTTACCAAAAAAAATAACCAACTGAGCGTCCGAGTCCGGATTTGATTCGAGTCTAAGTCTGAGTTCGAGTCTAGGATACCATACATCTTCATTTCCAAATCAGCGTCAGAGTCATTCGTATTCTGTCCTCTTTTCAAAAATTCAATAAAATCAGCTTTTCTATTTCTCATACATACTTTCCTTATGTGTTTTCGAGAACATGATGAACACCATCATACACTGTGAGCACATGCAAGTGACTATTATAGGCACATCTATAACGACTGCAGGGAACCGAGCCCGTGTTTTCCTTTTACCTATTCCATGTCTGGTATAGAAAGCCACATAACTACCCGTAGCAGGAGCATATCGAATCCTATGACAAATCTGGGTAGTCTTCTAGTTTGGGTTCAAGACGGGAGGCAAGCCCACTTCCCACAATAAACACCCTTTCCAATAGGACTAACCAAACCCTACCTTAGGTGTTAGTCTGACCAAAAAAAACTGGACACAAAAAAATCAAAAGTCCAAGAAAAAAAAAAGCAAAAGGCCAAAACAAAAAAGTTGGCCATGATCAAAAAAGAATTATCAACATCTCTCGACCAGACACGGTCAACTCAAATGAAGAATCCCATGACCGGGGCTAAGAGGTCAACCCAAAGAATTCAAAAACCCATGACCGTGAAACGGTCAATTCAAAAATTATCAATACCTATACCATCCAATAGGGGAGAGACAGTCAAGCTGGTCAGCTAACACCACATCTAGCCTTCCCACATTACAACCCTCAAGACCTTCTCGAGACCTAGGCTAGAGACAACCCAAAATTTTGAGGATTCAAGCTCCATAGGATACACCCTAACCTTTAGGGCCAGACATGGAAATCAGATCCCGCATTATCAAACCTGCCCAATCGAAGCTCGAGCCATTCTACTCGACTTCCCCTTTACATAACAGAATTCACAATCAACATATGCAAATCCGAGAGCAAAACTCGTTACAATCCCCGAGAGCAAAACTCATCAAATCCCCGAGAGCAAAACTCGTTAAAATCCCCGAGAGCAAAACTCATCAAATCCCCGAGAGCAAAACTCATCAAATCCCCGAGAGCAAAACTCATCAAATCCCCGAGAGCAAAACTCGTCAAATCCCCCCGAGAGCAAAACTCATTAAAATCCCCGAGAGCAGAACTCGTTAAAATCCCCGAGAGCAGAACTCGTTAAAATCCCATCCCAATTCTTCTCATTCAAACCAGTTACCAACCCCAAACACGGGAACTCAACTTGTAGTCGGCATAGAACATGCCCAAATAAGTTCACACCACCTCTGGGGGCTACCCCGGAGAACGCTCACAGTCACAGGATCAACATCCTAACTATTCTAGCCCTTTGATCAAGACATCAGTGGGAATGCACCTAGCCTACACCATCGCTATGACTAGTTACACACAAAGCCCTAGTAAACTAGGCACCATTATATATCTTTCAATTCACTGAACTACGGCTTGGTTTGATTTCACTAACACGTGAATACGTAGGCAGCCTTTCAACAGAGGCACAACCACCCACATTGACACACATTCAAAAAGCGCCATCATTCCGGTCACGACACCATCATGTTCTCAACAGCTAGCTTTGTCGTCCTGGGGGCTTCTCCTAGGCAGAAGTTCTCCATCCACTCACATAATCCAAATACTTTCAAAATCTAGCCACCTTTCTGTAGTGTGTCCTAGTACTCGGCTCAGCTGAAGAAAAGAATCTGTCAGGACTCGGAGTGATACCCACTTTGGGAATATACCCCTAAATCAAAAGAATATCCAAAAGAACACCAGTCTACGGCATTGCTACCACAAAGCCCTGTCGTACGGAAACAGTCCCATTCCGAGGATTCGACCGTGTTGCCACTCGCCTAGGCTACGGAATAGCGCAACTTAAGAGTCTTGTCATCTTAGGTGGCCTACCCCCTACCGAGTCACGGTCTAACCCTTAGAGAGTAAAAGTCGTGTCTGTCAACTCGTCCTCTCGCGTCCAGAGTCGAGTCTGTCGGTATATCTCTCTCTTCAAATTCTCATTTTTTGCAAAACTTAGCCATTTGGGAAAATCCTTTTCCTAGTCACCACGGGAATAGGAAATTTTATCACACTTCATCTAGGCATACATGCCTAACAAGGGGATTTTTAGGAATCCATGTCAGGATCTGATTAGGAATCAAAGTCATCCCAGACATCCTTATTTTCAAAACTTCCAAAAATTTTCAGCATTCCCTTTTTCAAAATTTTTTCAGAAAAAATCACTTTTTTTCTTCCCCAGCATGAGTCAGTGTTTCGGCTAAATGTTACATACAAATTATGTCAGCATACAGGTACACTCAAGACTCCCCGAGAATTCTAAGTTCCCTAGTGGAAAAGCTCCTGCGCAATTCTAAGACAAGATATATCTGCAAACAGGTATACCCATAGCTTTCTAGGCAAGCTCCCGCGACATTATCAGCATCAACCCAGGTATGACTTCTATCCTATGGCTGGCGAGCCCTTCACGCAGGTCTAATGGACCCTAAACGACCCGATCGGAAGTCTGCCAGGTTTTAATCCTTGATTGACTTGGTAGCTACTCTGACTTTTGCCTTGTCCAAGCCTCAGTCAGAGTGGGGGCTCTGTAGACACCCACATTTTGACCGCCAGGTGTCTATAGTAGTTCCCGCCAAACACCCGATGATGATAGGACGTAAACGTGCTTTGACAGACTCGGATATGGGCTTGTAATCATGGACATTTGGCTTAGACATTTTAAGGAGTACAAATCTCACAAAACCAACCTCAAATCCAGGCCCAGTGGGTCGTTTCGAGTCAAATGACACTAATTTGGGTCGAAACCGTCACCAGGGGTAAAACCGTCTTTTAGCAACCGAGTCAAAACCCGGTCAAAGATATTTCCCGAGACTTGCGGACTGACCGTGATGTCTCACGCGTCCCACTTCTACCCAAATTCCTACAAAAATCAGCCATACAAAAATAATAAACAATTCCGTTTAAGGTAGAATTCGATCTCAAGTAGAAATTCTATCCGGAAACCGATTCAGACATTGACCGAGTACCAAATACTCGGCCAATACACCTTCAAACCAGCCGGTTTTCCTCTTTCTTCTTGGCCAAGAAAGCGGAATTCTTATTTCCCTCAAACTCCTATGTTTCCTATCCTAGGCGGTATTCAAACTCTCCTAAACCAAGGTCGGAAACTCCCTATAAATAGGACCTCCCGTCCAACACAAAAGGAACATCAATTACAACTATTTTTTCAGCCAACACACACGGTTCATACACCAATCCAATAGTTAGAGAATTCCGACACGTTATCCGAAATCCCGAAGCCTCGTCCGTCCCATCACCCGGCCGAACCCACGCCTCACATACACACAAAAACATTCCAAAAACCGACACCTTAACTCACCCGCATCATCTCGACGCTCCCGTGCCTAAGCCACCGTCCGACGAGCCTTATACCGAGAACACAAAGCATGTAGGTTGAGGGTGTAAATCAAACCCGATTCTTCTTCCTTTCTTCTTCTTTCTCACGTTTTTTCTTCTTTTTTTATTATTTTCGTCGGTCGTTTCATATTTTAATATGGGTCGTTCATCGCATATATTTTTCTAATATCGATATTATTAAAACTATTTTCATATATCGAATATTCTTAAAATATGATATCGATTCTATATAATCGAATATCGTATCGAAAAGAATTATATTAAGATTTCGACGACTTCATTATATTTTTTCTTCGTTCAAAATCCTTTTTTACAACTTTCAAAATTCCTTTTTTTTATTTTTCATTCGAAAACAAACTTTTTCAAAACCTTTTTCTAAAGTCATTCCGAATATTCGATATCGATTTGATAATCAACTATCGAATATAACGAATATCGAGAATATTAAGTCGAGTACGAGTTATGCGATATTCGTACGCGATTTAATCAAAAATTTTCGAAAATCGTTGTCGAAATCAGGCCGCCACGCGACCCGCATGAGTCTCGGGCGAGTCGCGCGGCTCTCGGCCCACACGCGTCTTTTTCGTTCTTTTTTTTTATTCTTTCTCGAACATCGTTTTTTATACAAAACAACGTTTTAAACCATATTTTTCAGATTTCGATTAATATTTATTTTCTCGATTTCATATTTCTTTCCTATATTATTATTTCAATCGTTACTAACCCGTTTTCTCGTGTTTG
This sequence comes from Agrostemma githago, assembly GCA_958450325.1. Lineage (NCBI taxonomy): Eukaryota > Viridiplantae > Streptophyta > Magnoliopsida > Caryophyllales > Caryophyllaceae > Agrostemma > Agrostemma githago. Next base: position 3,592,942 of record OY288239.1, read on the forward strand.
TAGCAATTATTTCTCTCATATTCTTTTTTTATCGTTTTATTAGACTAAAACGAACTTCACATGCTAAAATAACTTTGACGTTATTAGTTTAACATGCATTAAACGACTTAGCAACCCATTTATTTATTTTTCCTCACATGTCTTAGGAAAATAATCTCTGCATATCATTTCATCGTCGAACTAACGCGTGTACACCAAAATCGAACGATATCTTAGTAAAGGCCGCTAAGTGCGGGCGGGGTTGGGTGTTCTCGCTGAACTTCCCAACACGTACCCTCACCCCTTACTCAGAACCATGGTTTCCGGATGTCCGAATCCATTGGCAACGAGAGTCATTCAATATACGATTAACCGCCCAGTCGGCATCGGTATCGATATGCTAAGGGACGAACCCAATAAACTCTGACATCGGAAATGGGCCAGGCTTTAAGTATGGCCCACTACGACATAGAGTGGGTTCGAATGGTTCCGAATAACCATAAAATTCGGTGGCGACTCCTACTTCGATTTAAAATTCTATTCGATCCATCTCATATGGAAATTCTATCGCCTCCCCAAAACCCGCGCTTCGCCGCGTCGGGGTGGACCTATGTCATGTCCACAGATGGATATATCCGTCGCAAGAGAGACCAACTATTTCATTTGGGTGTCTTCCTCTTTTTTGTACTTTTGGAGGTCTCATTGCATGTTCACTAACTAAAAAGGTAGGAGAGAGATAGGTGGGTAGAGAAATATTGAGTTGAAAAGTAGAAAATTATTGGGTTGATGACCTAGGTCATGATTTTTTGAATGGGAGTGTATAAGATGAGTGAAGATCAACAAATTGATTAAAATACTAAAATAAGAATAACCTCCATTAAGGTGACCCTTTGATGGGGATGGTCTTACCCACATTCGTGAGCCAAATTAAGCCACCTTAATCACAACCTGATTAAACCTTCAAAAAAAACATACTGTAAAATACTCCCTGCTCCTATTCCGAGTATTCCTCTCCAATTTTTTTGGGGGGAAAACCAAGGAGGGGAGTAAAATAATAATAAGGGTGGAGATAAAGTAAGAGAGATGAATAGAAAGTGGGGTATGAAGTGTAAAAGGTGGGGTATAAAGTGAAAAGGTGTTGGGTTTAGATGTGGAGGAAAAGAATAAAGAATTGAAGGAAGAATAAAGAATAATTATAGCTAGTTGAAAAGCCCGTGCATCGGGCCGATTTTTAATGACATTGATAATGACATCAAGTTATTATGCATAATAGTAAACGAATATTATCCATATATGTGAATGTATTTCTAGGTAGATATTATTTGCGGTAAATGTCAAATTAAATTATAGGCGTACATTATAGTTAGAAAGATTAATTAACAACTACATATTCGTACCATTATTTATTTATATTTATATGGAATATTTATTTGTTACTCTATAAGTTTTGCATTCAACAATATTATCTATATGTATTATTATTATTATTATTATTATTATTATTATTATTATTATAAATGTAATAACTAATAAATAAAATGACAAATAATATTTACGTATCAATGTAAAGTAAGAGATCCAATTTGACATAGATAATTCAAAAACATATTGTATGTATAGTGGATATATAGCGATATGAGTAATTAAATTTCATGATAATATAAAATGACGTGTTTATTTTGTACACAATAAGAGGATTAAAATATTGTTCATATGATTAACTAAGTACACATAAGATTGTGCAAAGACTCTGAGACAATTTCTATAAATTGTCAAATATAAAAATCTCTTACGTTATCTCACTTTCTTAAAAAAAATAAAACTCTTGAATCATGCTATTAGTAATAAATTATAATCAAATATAGTACATGAGCCGCTTGTTAGTGATGTTGATAAAAAAATTATTATAATTAATTACATTTTAAAAAAAATTAAGAAACTTTTCAAGTATCCTGTACGAAGTATAATAATAAGTACTACGTTTTGTTATTCTCAGATTTTTTTTTTAATTGATATAATGATATCTAAGGGTGATTGATTTCTTTTATTTATGATATAGAATTTCATCACCTCATCATAATTTCTCGATGTGAGATAATTTTACTTGAACTCTTTTTAAAATTCAAAAGATTTCTGTTTGACGGATGATTCCTTTTAATTATATAATAGAATTTCATCATCTTATTAGTATAATTTTTTGATGTGTGATAATTTACTTCAATTTATAGCCTTAAGAATTAAGAGTTGTTATAAGACTCGAAAGATTTATCGTTAATATCTAAAACGAATGATTTCTCTTATTTATGATATAGTATAAAATTTCATAAGCTCATACAAATTTCTATATATTCTTTATTTAAATTAAAAAATATATTAAAACTGTAATAATTATTAATAATAATATTTAAAAAATCAAAATTTTAATTTTATATTTTTCGAGATAAATAAATAAATATTAAAACAATTATCAAACAGAATTGACTACGCGTTTCACGTTGCCGCGGTCCAATTTTTGTTGCCTTATGAGGTGATAATCGTCGGTTTATATAGTGATAATTTTTAGAGTCTTAAATAGGGTAGGATTATTTTTTTGTATATAGAGCCTTCCACAATTTTTGAACGGTAGCCTCTCCATAGTGCACTTCCGATGGTAGCGGGTACATAATTCCCCTAAATTGAATATGAGTATAACGTTAACTACGCAAGAGTGTATTGATATAAGTATACCAATCATGAGAGAAGATTAGTTAAAAGTATCTCTTCGTCAATGAAGACCATGTCCACGCATACCAAGCTATTATTATTTCTGAAGTTAGGAACTTCCCATAGTCTTGAGACACAAACCTTAATTTTCCATTCGGTTTTCGATGAATCTAATTACCTGAGGAATGAATACGACCTTCCAAAAAAATAAAGAAGAGATGATTAGACATATTAACCGTGCCACGTTATTGTAACCGTGCCGATCATGAGTCAGCACGTGCTATGTCAGTGTCCGTAGGGAAGAGAGTATGGGAGAACTTTGGCCCGACAAATGTGGAAATTGCTATTCTTAATGATTTTAATGCGATGATATAATCCCACTTTTGGGGATTGCTTCAAAAAAAAACAAATACAAAAAAAATCAATCACTTTGGAGACATAATTAGATGGTCATGCTCCATGTAGAATGTATAAATACATTGATGATGCCATTAATGATTTCAAGAGAAGTAATTACTGGATTGATTGCTAGCACTTTGATGGATATATTGATTTGTTACCGCCTTATTAACCTTATATATAACTAAAACAAATCCTAAACTTAACTAAATTAGAAGTGTGCATTGTAATTAGAAGAGAAACTTATTTTTGAGATAGTGTGTAATATTTGTTGGAATTTTATTGGAAGTAAGAGTAACATCATAACCGTAAAATTATCGTACAAAAAAAAAAAAAAAAAAAGCCGTAAAATCAATATTATTAGTGATGTTGTTAGTACGATATCTATGTAGTATCCGACCCTATGACTGATTACTTGCCCACATACGTTAGTCTATCCTACTAAACTACTGTATCATGATGTATAATGTATGTATGTATTATTATTATTATTATTAAAGTCTCACAAAGCCTAGAATGATTCGCATAGGTATTAGGTATCATATTAGGAGAATTAGGATTAGAACTGGCATAGGTATATTATACTCCTATTATTATAATCAAACATATTATTACTATTATTAAACTATGTAAACCCATTCCATCACCTAAACTTTAATTAAATAAAATAATAAGTAAACTTTAATTCTAAATATATTAAAAAAATTCGATCAATCACATCGCTCGAAAAGTTCCTGCTTTATTAATATACATTGATTGATTGATTATTTCCAAAAAAGAAAAGTGAGAAGAAAACCAAACTAAGCTCAAAAAGGAAAGTAGGAAGAATACTCAAAACACCATGTGCCGGACTGGACCAAGCAACAGGAATTGAGCTTAACTAGATCTGGATCCAGTTCCACAATGATGGTTCGATCTTGACCCAATCCGACCCATCCCGAAACATATGTCCATGTTTAATCGAGTACGGAGTAATTCCCAGTTTCCCAGTTACGATGTATCTTCGTCATACCATGTCATGAGAGTTGAGATATAAATAGATTCTTTGATTTTTATGTTTCTTGCGCAAAAAGAGACAGAAAGTTGCTGACTTTTGTCATAAGGAAGTTAGATTACCATAAAACTGTGGGTTTGAATCGCTTACAATGCGGAGGTTCGTAGCAGAAACTGCAAAACATCTCATCAAAAGACGAAGCATCTCCAGTGGTTCTTCATCATATCACCATCAAAATCGCACCTTTCTTTCTTCTTCTCAATCTCTGTTCTTCTCTTCACCTCTTTCTACTTCAACTTCCCCTTCTCCTTCTCCTTCAATGGATAATTCAAATGGATCTTCACATCATCTTACTCTTCAAACTATCAATCCAAAGGTCTAATCTTTTATCTATTTTAATTGTTTGATTGGTTGTTTATGCACTTGGGTTTTGCTTTTTTAGTCAGTTCTTTGATGGGTAGTTGTCGAATTTGGATTTTTTTTTTATTTTGATTGATGGGTATTTCTTACAATTGTGTTTTTGTTGTTTAATTAGGGATTTAGGGTTTAGCTAATTTCACTTTGAATGATCAAGTGGGTACACTCTGTGTTTGATCATATCCTTCTGTTACTATAATTGGTTTATTTCCCTTTTGATATGATTTAATGGGGACTTTTAGTGGAGGAAATCTTGTACTACGTATTGGTTTTGAATTAAGCTTAGTGTTTTTTTATTATCAAGAGGTCGATTCGATGCTAACAGGTTCGAACCCAGAAGAATAGATGATGAGTACCACCTTTCATGACCTTACGAACTAACGGAGTGAGGGAGTTAGCTTTCTCTGTAATAAGCTCAGTGTGGAGTACTTATTTTAGTTTGCAATTGAAAATATGAAATTTCTAGACCATTCTGATGTGATGAAGTTCAGCTGTTAATATGTAGAGGAGGGACAAGTTTCTTACTTTAGCTGTGATTATATTTCCAGGTGTTGAAATGTGAGTATGCTGTTCGTGGCGAGATTGTTACTCAGGCCGAGGTACAAAGAATTTGAATCTATTTTTGTTCTGTCTAGATTAGCCATTCAAAATCCCCTTTTACCGAGTTTTTGTGTTAGAATACTGTAAACGAAATAGATTTAGGTGATTGAAATTGAATACACTGGAAGAAGTTGTAGTGTAAATTAGCTACAACTTTGTTTTGCCCGCTGACTGTTGATGAATGATGAAGCTAGGAAATCGAAGAATTTAATGGAGCAAATTCTTAGTACTCTTGGGTTGTGCATTGTGTACTCAGAACTAGCAATAATATATTATGTTTCTGATGAATTGTAATCGAATTAATCGAGTATTTAGTTACCTGCATTCATCTAAGAGTGCTGTTGTGTTTTTATATCACAGAAACTTCAAGAACAATTGAAGAAGCAGCCAGAGTCTCTCCCTTTCGATGAGGTATAAAACAAATCCTGTTCCCATCACTTTGGTGTCTATCTATGTTCTACGATATATTTTTTTGAATGGTCTGTGGAAATTTTTGATGAATGAGAGCTGGGATACTGTTGTTGATGTTGTATACCATTGAACCTCAATGATAAATTGGAATTTCTGGTTTCTTCGAGGTCAATGTGCTATGTACGCTGTCATGCTTCAAGTTTAAGTTGCCTTTTACCTGCGCAGATACTTTACTGTAACATCGGAAATCCTCAATCTCTTGGTCAGCACCCAATTACTTTCTTCCGTGAGGTTAGTTTTCTCGATTAGATTTGTCACCAGCAAGGAATGTAAGTAGAATATCATAATAATAATCTTAATAGTTAATAATATTACTTGACGTGTTTTAGGTCCTTGCTCTCTGTGACCATCCAAGCATATTAGACAAGAGTGAAACACAGGGACTGTTCAGGTATTCTGCATTTAACCCAATCATGATCGTTTTTCTCTCTTGTGTTCTACTGCTCGTGAGTCAGCCTGCCATACCGAAAACTTCCTCAGTTGAAAAACTGCTCACATGATCAATTTATATCTGAATTGTGTGGGGAATTATGAGAAAGAGAGACGATGTACTTTCATTTTGCACACCAGTACTTTTATTCATCTTCTTCGTCACTCATTGCAGCACTGATTCAATAGAAAGAGCTTGGCAAATTCTGGATCAAATTCCTGGAAGGGCTACTGGTGCATATAGTCATAGTCAGGTGATAAACACGCTCTAATCTGAACCCCTAAACTGCATTACGCCGCTCAGTCAAATTTGTGCCAGCTTAACGGAGTTAATTGTTCCATAAATGAGCTATTGAGCATGATATATAAAGTTATAAACGCGTTGTCTTTTATTTATTTTGGCTTCGTCAACATCACAGGGTATCAAGGCTCTGCGTGAAACAATTGCTGCTGGAATTGAAGCACGGGATGGTTTCCCGGCAAATGCAAGTGATATTTTCTTGACAGATGGGGCTAGCCCTGGGGTAAGTAGCTTCTTAAATCTTAATGCTCTGATTACTTCGCTTTAGAAAAAAGTGGTTTTTATCTTTCTACTTATTTGTTTATTTAGGTTCACATGATGATGCAATTACTGCTAAGATCAGAGGAAGATGGAATTCTATGCCCTATTCCACAGTATCCCTTATATTCTGCTTCAATTGCTCTCCATGGTGGAACATTGGTACGTTTGCACTCAACATGGCCATATCGAGCGCTTTCAACTAGTTCTTGTTGGATATTTTACCTTCGTCTTTTTGTTTATTTCAAAAAATAATAAAATACTCCTGTTGATTCCACCCAACTTGAACCGTCATATTGATCGACTTTCTTGACATGATGATTAGGTGCCATATTACTTGGACGAAGCAACTGGATGGGGTTTGGAGATTTCTGATCTTAAGAAACAACTCGATACTGCCAGGTCTAAGGGTATCACTGTTCGAGCCTTGGTTGTGATAAATCCTGGCAACCCGACTGGGCAGGTATAGGATATCATCTGTCTTTCATGTTTATTAATCAGTTTTGCAACCCTTCTAAAAATTTTCTTTCAGGTTCTTGCCGAGGAAAACCAGCGGCAAATTGTTGAATTTTGCAAGAAAGAGGGCATCGTCCTTCTAGCGGACGAGGTAAAATTTTCTTTTATGACGTCAATAATAGACATCAGAAGATATCTTCTGGATTTAATCAATGATGAAGTTATGTCTTTACGTTATGTGAAACAGGTTTATCAAGAAAATGTTTATGCCCCAGACAAGCAATTTCACTCTTTCAAGAAGATTGCACGTGCTTGTGGGTTCGGGGAGAATGACATCCCCTTAGTCTCATTTCAATCCGTGTCTAAAGGTAGCTTAGCTTTACTGCTTGATTAAGCTTTTTTTTTTCCCAAGTATGGCCGATGATGTTTGATTTCAATCGTGACTCCAGGGTATTATGGAGAATGCGGCAAAAGAGGAGGTTACATGGAAGTAACGGGATTTAGCACTGAGATAAGGGAACAACTCTACAAAGTTGCCTCTGTCAATCTATGTTCTAATATAACCGGTCAAATCCTTGCCAGTCTCGTCATGAGCCCACCAAAGGTACTTTTACCATTGGACCCTTTTGTTTCCCGCTTATTTTCAGCTCACTTCAGTCAGTTCAATTTAGCCCCATTAAGTTGCTAAGTAAGTTTGCATTGTCATCCAGGTGGGTGACGAATCGTATGAAAGTTATTCTGCGGAGAAAGATGGTATTCTTTCATCTTTGGCTAGACGTGCAAAGGTAATTTTTAGATGCCCAACTGCAGAATTTTCTGAATAGACGGACGTTTATCTGAAACTCTTTACACATCTGAATTTTGAATTATTGCAGACGCTGGAAGACGCATTCAACAGTTTAGAAGGAGTGACATGCAACAGAGCAGAGGGAGCCATGTACCTATTTCCTCGAATTAATCTTCAAAAGAAAGCGATAGAAGCTGCTAAAGCAGTGCCCACTGCTCCCGATGCCTTCTATGCTCGAAGCTTACTGGAACAAACTGGTATCGTTGTGGTTCCTGGTTCCGGTTTTGGACAGGTGAGCACCTGTGCATACTATTTTCATTCCAGTTTCTTTCATCTCTTCCTTATACTACTCCAGTATTTTGGTTTTGCTTATTTATCGCTTTCTTCTTCTTCTTTTTTATTTCGTGAAGGTTGCTGGGACATGGCACATCAGGTGTACCATCTTGCCACAGGAGGATAAAATCCCTGCCATTGTCGATCGTCTCACGGCCTTCCATCAGAAATTCATGGACAAGTATCGCGATTGAGAAGTGCTCCGTTGTTTAAATAAAGGGTTCTGAATAAATGTTTTGAGAAATTTGGACACGGTATTTAGACATGTTTTTACAGTGAGCCTGTTTTTACCCGGGGTTTTCAACAGTTAAATCTGCAGTAATATATTCATTCATGTTTTTGTTTTTTATCCTTTAAATCAGTTAAACCAAACAAAATATTTGCAGTAAAATGGTTTCGCTTCTAATGACGGTAAAAGAGAAAAACACCTTCAAGAATATAATCTGAAGACGATACTAATCAAATTACTCTGTATTTCCAAATGAACTTCCTCTTGTAAAGTCTCGAATTTTCTGTAAAAGCAAATCGCCAGCATAGTTCAAGATCCGTTAGCATCATAATCGCCCAAAACGTCTAATAAATACGGAGTAAGAAACTCACGCTAATTAGCTGAAAATCGTCAGTAAATACACAAACTAAATTCGTCGAATTTGCTCTTACTAGAGTTAGATGAACAAAGATTGACAAAAAAAGTTACGAAAATTAATGTTTTAGGTATGGAATATAACTCGCGTTATTATACTCAACTGTTACAATCCTTCAACACCCGTAATTCCATTAATCAAATTAGACAGCTCCACCTTGTATTCCTAAAAAATGGTGTCCTTAATTCTGTGATTACAGTTGGTAACCGACTTTTGCAGCTGTATAGCAAAATGGGTGAAATGGGTGATGCAGCTAAACTGTTCGACGAAATGCCTCAAAGAAACTACTTCTCCTGGAATACTATGATTGAGGGGTACATGAAGGCAGGAAACAAACGCAAGTCGTTGGAGTATTTTACTTCTATGCCTTACAAAGATGATTTCTCTTGGAATGCTGTGATTTCGGGGTGCGTAAAAGTGGGTGATTTGAGTTTGGGTAGGATGTTGTTTGATGAGATGCCTAGGAAGAATGGGATTGCTTGGAATTCGATGATTCATGGGTACGCGCGACATGGGTTTAGTCGAGAAGCGTTGAGGGTGTTCAAAGGTTTGAGTTTTGAGCTTGGTGAAGTGGGTTGGAGAGACCCTTTTGTTTTGGCAACAGTTATTGCTGCTTGTACTGATTTGATGGCTTATGAATGTGGCAGGCAAATTCACGCGAGAATTGTTCTTGATAATGTAGAATTTGATTCGGTGTTGGGGAGTTCACTTGTGAATTTGTATAGCAAATGTGGATTTTTGGATAAAGCGAACCATGTCCTCGGATCAATGAAGGAAGTTGATGACTTTTCGCTTTCTTCGTTGATCACTGGATATGCAACCATGGGGAGATTGAACGATGCTCGAATGATTTTTGATGGTGTAGCTAAACCTTGTGCTGTGGTTTGGAATTCTTTGATTTCTGGATATGTGACCAATAATGAGGGGATTGAAGCTTTGGCTTTGTTTAATATGATGAGGTATGAAGGTTTCAGCCCAGATTTTTCTACTTGTAACTCTGTTCTTAATGCTTGTGCTAGCATCAGTGCTCTTTTGCATGGAAAACAACTGCATAATATTATTTTCAAATCTGGAATTTCGAAAGATGTTACTGTTGCGTGTTCTCTTATTGATATGTATTCGAAATGCAAACTTCCAGATGACGCGTGCAAATTTTTCCATGAGCTTGAGCATCATGATACTGCGTTGCTTAACTCTATGATCAGCGCGTACAACAATTGTGGAAGAGTGAATGAAGCCAAGGAAATCTTCGACAATTTGAAACATAAAACCTTGATCTCATGGAACTCGATGTTAGCAGGTTTCACTCAAAATAATCACCCTGAATCAACTCTAGATCTTTTCCGCGAGATGAATATGCTTGGAATTATAATTGACAAATTTACCCTCGCAAGTGTGATCAGCGCTTGTGCCAGCATTACTTCAGCTGAATTTGGGGAACAAGTTTTTGCAAGAGCGATAATCTTAGGTTTGGAGGGTGACTTGATTGTGTGCACATCCCTTATTGATCTCTATTGCAAGTGTGGTACTGTTAACCTGGGTCGAAAGCTATTTAATGACATGGTTAACTCTGACGTAGTTTCTTGGAACTCCGTGTTAACCGGGTATGCTAATGATGGTCAAGCAGCAGAAGTTTTGATTTTGTTTGCCGACATGATACGTGGAGGAGTTATTCCTAATGATGTCACATTCACTGTAGTCCTGTCTGCTTGTAGTAACTGTGGACTGATTGAGGAAGCCAGGAAATGGTTTCATCTTATGCAAACCGATTATCATATAAAACCAGGATATGAACATTACGCTTGCATGGTTGATCTCTTGGTTCGAGCTGGTTGCCTTGAAGAAGCAGCGGGTCTAGTTCGACAAACACCTTTTGAGGGTGATGTAGTAATATGGTGTTCTGTGCTGAGAGGGTGTGTGGCCCATGGGAATAGAGTTTTGGGTCAGGAGGTTGCAGATCTTATCATTCGTCTTGATCCTGAAAATTCTGGGGCGTATGTTCAATTGTCAGGAATGCTTGCTGTTTCAGGCGATTGGGATGGATCAACTCAAGTTAGACATACTATGAGAGCTAAACATCTTGAGAAAGATCCGGGTATAAGTTGGTGATAATCCAATCCAGGATAACATGATATTTGTAAGTTGCATTCTTGTTTCAGCCTTCTATTGCTATAGAGTCACTCCGTGTTTCGTTTCAACTTCCTGAGATAAACTGCAGGCTGATTTGTTGTAGTGATTATATATGTTCAGTTTCCTACAGAAGGTATCAAAGTGCAGCTGTACTGCTCTATGCTCGCATTTTCGAGAATTTTGTAAGATTATGTTATTAAGGTCCCTTTTCTGTATTTTCTTTGCCTGACAAGGATTAAAATGAAGGTCATTGAATGATCATGTGAAACTAAATTCTGGCTTAATTAGCCATTGCTTCTTATTACCTGCAATATCAGCATTTAGGTATATGTTTGGCACTTTTAGGCAAATCATACTGACTTAACTTCAAAAGTTATACCTTAGACGGCACGCTCACAGTACAGACTCTCTAGCTAAAACCGTCTTGGGACATCATAACCATGGACCCTCATCGCCTTAGCGAGCGTGCCTTGTGCCTTTTATGACTAAGCATTTCGCCATCAATAATCAATTACGGAGTACGAGTACTTCTTAGACTTAGACTTCAAAATTTTAAATGTAGATTGCTGCTGCTACACTTAAGACTTCTCATCAGTTGCTATTAACTGTACTGTTTTGCTATCAGGAAATGATCTTATAATTGTGTACTTCATGAAAGATTTGGAACAAGAGTACAAGACTAAGACAAGGTAACCAACTACCCAGTACTATATATTGATTTCTTCTATATATTGATTTTTTTTTATGAACAAGTTATTATCAAGATTGTGACTTTCCTATGTTTGACCTTTTCCTTAATGTTCAAGTGGGTGTCTGATTATATAGCAATATAAGCCTTTGATGATTTAACATCTTAATTATTCTAAGAAATATATGAGCTCAGTGATTTTCTATAGATTTTTTTTCCTGGAGATCATATGAGAGCAAATTGTGGCTGCTATTCATCTAAAATTTCTGAAGAGTGGAATGCCAACTAGGAGTGCACTAATACAACTTTTTTCAAATGAAAATTTACTCTTAATTTGGTTTATTCTTTCCAATTTTTTCGGGATTGGTTTTCCGATTTTCTGTGTTACTTGTTAGATTATAGAAAATTATAGATATTTGATTATCGATCGAGGATAATGAGTTAGGCGTAATTTTTATGTTGTTGACTTTAAATAGTACTTATGATAAATCTATGATGTACAAGAAATTGTCACTAACTCACTATACAAGTCAGTTTCTGCGATATCAAATCTAATGACAACGATACAATCATACAATATTTACTCATCTTAGGCATCTTTAATATCTTTACTAAAGTCTAACAACAATAGCGAGGATAGAAAAATTGACAGAGATACGAGGGAAAGGGAAAGGAAAAGGGAAGCCGAATGAGTTCAGATGAATATTTGTTTATAATAAGTCGACTATTAAATCGAAATGTTAGAGAAAAAAACATATATTATCGAAGCCAGTACTTGTCTCACCATTAATAATTCTCCATTATTATGAGCATTAAAAAAAATTATGCAAGAGAGAGTTCCACAAGCAATAAACATCTTATGATATGAAATGGACAGTCATTCTTGGATTTTCTTTTTTTATTTGTTTGTAGACTTTTCTACCAAAGTGACGTCTATGATATGTTATTAATTTCTGCTAGATTATTGGTGCTCTTTGTTATTTATGATTGGGGGTAACGTGATGACTTAGAAGAAGTGGGCAAACATATTCATATTCAAGGATGGATGGTGATCTATGTTTGACACATCTGATCATGATCATGATCCACACCCAAAAAAACACATACGATCATGAACATGGTGAAGCATTTACTCCGTATCTAACACTCTTGTATGCGTATCATGAGCCGCTTTGTACTGTGTAATACCCTACCCCTAGGATGACTTACTCTCTATGTTAGCCGCTACCCAACGCAATAGTCTGCAAACCACGCACACCAGGTAAGTCATCCTTAGGGTGACTGGACAGCGTTGAATGATGACCAAGTTTTAACCACTAGACTACACCAGTGTAGTCTGTTTTCTTATCTAAAGTTCTGGATACAGTGAATTTGTTGGTATCCTCCAAAACTAGATTGATTAAAATAGTAGATGAGATAAGGGAAACAAGAGTTGCACCTACAAAAAAAACCTAATTTTGAAAGAAATAAGAGGGGTAAACCAATCAAGTTTTAGAAGACTTTGTAGCATTACTAACTAATGAAACAACTTCTGTATGCACTGACAGCTACAAGATAAGCCAGGGTGGGTCCCTCTGACCCTACATACATAATGGAGACTGATTAGGCAGTTTTTTAATCATTTCCAGTGTTGTTTAATGCTTCAATGATAAAGGAGGACAAACACAAATCCTTGGTTAATTACTAGTTAATTAATTACATTAAGGGAGGAGGAGTGGTATCTGCCTCAGTTTTCCAACTTAGTTTACTGATATATAAAGACCTGACTTGAGTTGAGGTAACAATGTAGTAGTAACATTATTTCTTCTTAATCATTCCTTTCTATTTTTGCTGCATTTTCCTCTTGTTCTCATTCTTCTTCTTATGGCTATTTTACAAGCCTCCCTTTCACCTTACACCATACTTCACCAATCTTCTCCTCTTAAGAAGTCGTTTTTCGGCGTGGCCATGTGTAGGACTACTCAGCCTCCGGTCACGAAATCAGTTAAATTTCAGATTAGATCCTCCATTAAAAACTTGGTATTGTTTCTGATTTATGCTGGTTTGTTCTCTGTTTTCCTTAATTATGGTAGGGTATCCAAGTGTTGACCTCAAACCGAGATTAGGCTGCAACAACCGATACCAAGATCAAGGTTTTGATGACTTGAAAGTTGAAACCCGTATTTGAAAAAAGTTCCTAGGGGAAAATTTAGGAAAGTACCCCCATTAATCCATTATCGCGAAAAATTCTAGGGGTAAAAATATAAAAGCAGACTTGTAGAAAGTAGTTTGATGTAATTTTGATGCTGCAGGTTTTTGAAGATCATGCAACAGGTATAATCTGCTATAAAGATGAAAATGGGGAAATCATATGTGAAGGTTACGATGAAGGTCCTCGTCTTCTTCATCCACATCCTCCAACACCGGGTCCTTTGAGGTATTGTTTCTTCTTTTTTTTCCCCCTTGTATTGAAAAGAATGCTTCACCTAAATCTGTGAGATTCTTATGATAGTTTGTGATGCGGATGTAAATACAGCGATGCTGACATACTAGATGGCCTTCAAAAGAGATGGCTTCAAATTATGGACGGACAAAGTGTGAACGACGACATCCTTGTACAGGAACATAGATGTAATGGATTGAATCTGCTGCATTGACCTCGGGCAAGGCAGAGGCAGGAAGGCTGCGACTGTTCTGTTCGCTTTGTAAAAATCAAGAACGTCTCTTCGTTGAGACCTACTGGTATCGTCGTTCAGTGACATAAAACTAGAACCAACTTCCTTGAGTTTCGAGCTCTGTTATCCAGTTTATGCTACCAGACAAATTCACTGGAGGTTGTAAAATGTGTAGCTTGTAAATGAGTTGTTACTCTACTCAAGTGATTCAATAAGATCATCACTTGAGATCATGTAATATTATCTATGATCATCATTCTCGCAATCAAATCGAGAATCTTTTTTGATCCTCTCAAAAACTTGTTGCAAGAATTTCGAGTTGGATCATAAGTCGAGAAAAGCATGCTTGGGTACATGCATGGTGAGCTTTATGGGTGTCGAATTCATGACTCGTAACAGATTACTTAAGACCTCATCATGTACTCCGTATTATGTATCAGAAGATCATATCCAAGATAAGCTGATACAAAGAAAACACCAAAGTCAATTACAGGATGAAATTAACATTAACCACAGCTAAAACTAAAACTCAAATTTACAGACTTGGGGACTCTGCTGATGACCTTTCTCCATCAACCACGTCGCAGAGTTTGGAAGTGATTTGGATGGTGGAACGGTCACACAACAGCGAGCGTTAGTCTAGTCCCATGGTGAAACCTCATGGTTGAGGCCCGGCTATTATTAATATCTCTAAAACACGTCGTCCCCTCCCAGCCATGGATGCGTATGATAGTCTACACGGACAAGCACATGTTTTTATTTGTGTGGCAGCCCAACCTAAACCTCAAACATGGGCCTAGAATTGTATTCAAATTTCAAAGTCCTACAGACATTACTCAGCGAAACACATTCAATTAAAATGCACGATCCAACTTAATTTCTATGCAGTGTTTCATTCATGAATCATGAGTCATGACCAACTTCATCCTAACTTTATATGTGAATGTGATCAACAGATCAATTCAGGGTGTCAAATTTAACACGAATCAATGTCAAGTAATCAATTTCCACATCGCTCAACAAAAAACTCACTAACTCACTTATATTGTATATCTGCATATAATACTCCATATTGATTGATTGATTATCATTTGTGGATTCAGGCCGGACACGGATCGGGTTAAGTGTGAAATTTTGGCCCATGGACAAGCGGGTTAGAGGATTTGGGACAGGTTCGCGGGTCGGGTCTTTGTATATTTTTGAAAATGTTTGTTGTGTTCAAGCCCGCTAAAAATTCATGTCAAACAGGACGGATCAATTGGACGATACGTTCCATGATCGAATAGTTGTATTTCACTCCAACCCTTTGATAATGTATATCAACTTTTTAAAATAGGTAAAGGAAATTCCGGAAAATAATAAGATCATTATTGTTATTGGACAGATCGATATTGTACGTGTTTAATTAGACCATGTATGATCATCGTCTGAGTTGTCTCATTTTTAAACTACATATTGTGTCCCATATTTTTTTATTATGCGATATATCACAAAGATAGTGACACACGTAATGAGAGACAACGTTAATGCATGATGCAGTCCGTATTTATTGTTGTTTACGCCTAAGGTCTGCAACATCAACATTATCAGCGAAATGGGTCTCTGGAATCCAGTTCCCAGTTTTAGGATCTCTCATCCAATACACTACTTGTTTCTTCTCCTCTTTTTCAGATGATGACAACTCGTGATCAGTTTCCCCACTCGTCTTCACATCGCCTTCTCCCCTCAACGCCACCACACCGGATTTTGTTGATTTTTCGGCAACCTTCCAGCTTTCTATCGCACTTGATCTTGATGATGCGTACCTTGGCCTCCTACGTATATATATATATATATATATATATATATATATATATATATATATATATATATATATATATATATATATATATATATATATATGTACCTCGTTACAAATTAATGTTTAAAACAGTACAGAAGAACCTGAATATATTTATTTATTCGTTGGATATGAATCCGTATACGTAGTAGATGCATGCACGATTATTATACTACTGATCTGATCTGTTCGTATGTAAATGATTTACATTTTGTAATAAAATCAATGATAAAATATTAAAATCGGTTAAATATAAAGGCATTTTACTCACATTTTCGGCAGGAAGTTTTTGGTAACAGGGCATCTAGACATAGTGAAAGAAAGTGTCAGAACTTGCAACAAAATAGTGAATGTTTTTTGGTGTGCATGTTTACTAGGCCTGACTTCTGACATGTTCCTTATATAGGAGGAACACATTACAATAGCCCAAGTAGAAATTCAACCTAATTTCTCAGATGAATCAATTCAATCAAAATCTTAAGTTAATGGTTACAATCCAACTATTACATATATTTATATTCTATTACGTTCCCTTACTCAAATGCCCGTTAGACTACTTGAAGAGTGATTAGTGCACAAGCTCACTATGTTAGATGTATCAATCCAACCAAAACAAAGTGATTGTTGAATTGAGACCAACTATTACATTTATATTCTACAGAGTATTGCTAAGACTTGTATGGTGTTCAAGATGTCTCTGTCTTATGTCTCAACTGCTAAAACTAAGACAGTAAGACATCTACAATATTATGTGGTTAGTTCAGTCGATTTTTTTACCAAGATGACAGACTCGAATAAGAAATACCAACAATTTGTTCAATGTCCAAAAGCCAATGCCAAATTAATAAGCCTTGCAGTTGTTAGCACACAAAAGCACCAAGGTATCATAAATTCATATGCAACATATTCTAGAATATTCTATTATTATCCCTTCACAATTCCTAAATATGGATTATGGAGTATGGTTTAAAGACTTTAAACTTCCATAGTCTTAGTCTAGCTAATTCTGGATTACACGCACTTCCACTTTAAAACGGAAAAAAATTCATTGTGTAACATTTGAGTTCACCATTCTTTGTTCAGTAAATATACTAATATACTCGTATCTTTTTAGCCTTAGATGTTTTAACGATACAGTATGTTATGAGTTTTTGAGATCAATGTATTCATTTTCTTCACTATTGTTTTTCCCATTTGATTTTTCTAGTCAAAGTTTTCACGAGTCATGTTCTCTCTAACTAATTTCTCGGTTAATAAAATCTAACTTCTATTAATAAAATGTGTTTGGTAAAAATCGAGCTGAACTGGATGTGCCCGGAGATTGGATAGGTTAGGAGGGGACTCGGATTGGACCAAAACCCATTAGGTTCAATATCTACAATTTGACCCGATTAGAATAGTTCAAAGTGATTATGGGTCTCAGATTGGAAGGGAATTGACCCTGACCCGAACGCACTGAGTTGGTCTATTCTATCGTTCCGGACGTTTTTTCTCACTCTAAATAAATGGAGCAGCCCAGTTAGTACAAAGGTGTATGAATGGGCCTTTTATATTATAGGAGGCATGAACTCTGCTCATCAATAAAATTTAAATCCAATCGATTTGGATAGGATCTGATTTCAATATTAATACGGTGACATCTACTAATATTCCGACAATTGAATTAAGATATTTCTTACATATATTCAATTTACGAAATGTTTTCAGTAAGTGAGAAAAAAAATCCATTACTGCAGATCTCTTTAATAGAGTTTGAGGTTAATCTAAAGAAAAAGAAAAAGATTAAAAAATGTGAATGTGACAGAATTTTAAAATTAAACAAAATCTTATCAATAATATTACTTCAATATTTCAAGTTTTTAACCAGCCAACTAGAAATGAAGCAAATTCTTGTTTGTGATAACATTATTCATTAATAATGTATTCCTCCGTTTCAATGAATTGTTGGTCTATTTCATATTGGGGTGTCTCAATGAATTGTTTGTCTTTCTATTTTAAGAATGTTTTTTGTATGTACTTTGATCATTTTCATGAGTTTTGCACCACATGTCACTTCCTCTTTGGATCCATAATTCATTGGAATGGAGGAGTATATGTCAAATCACATGATAAATTGTTTAGAAAACGTCATACAATATTCTGTAATTTTGTATGTAGCCTTGACATGTTCTAATATTTGAGATGACTAATCCATTTTAAGTAAGACTAACCGGTGAAATAAAAAAGGCCGAACGTACCATTATGGTCATGGGCCATGGCCCATAGTATTGTGACCTCTTGAATTGTGAGATGTGACGTGATTTGTCCCATGTTTCAAAATTTTAATAAACGCGGTGAAATAAACTTGGAATTATAACACGTGGGTCGGTATTTCATAATCAACAAGTTGATAAAGTTAAAAAAAAACAATAGTCAGAGAGACTCAGAGCTAACATCCAATATTCCAATCTCAACTATTCTCCCTTGTGACGAAATTATTTATCATTTTAGCTTCGTATAGGACTGTATTACCCATTGATATTTAATAGATCAAACAATTTTTATTTTTTTTTCGATGTAGCACATATTTAGTCGCATTACGATACAGGGAAAAAGGATTTGAACTAGGTCATGGAATACCTAATTTTAATCACTAGACTAACACGTTTGTGATAAAAAAGACCAATTTTATCATATTTTTTTCCTATACAAATAGGTAGTATTTGACTCGTTATAATAAAATGACGAATACAATATCACTCTCTCTCATCCATTCAATTATTTACACTTATTATAAATGGGCAATCCAATCAATTATTTACATTCTCTTTTTGGCAAAAGACTTTACCTTATAATCCTCATATCCCTCCTCTATTTACACAAAATATCACTGCTTTTTCTTTATTTAAGTTTGGTGAACCCATAACACCATTTGATTTATCAATAGTACTATTATTTTTACTACTTTTTTTAATATTAATGAAAAATATTATGTTAAGGATTGCTTGGATAGGAGGGATCTAGGAATACTATATGGAGTCGTTTGGTTGTCCTCTTAAATCATGGGAAGTAGAACTTTCCATGAATTGATAAATTGAGATACCGTTTGGTTGCCTACTTCCCAGGGATTGTCACTTACTCACCAAGCCCCTCTTGGTGTGTAGAACTTTTTGCATGAAGTTATTTCTCACATGACAACCAAACAATATTTTTGTAATTTCCATGAAATACAAATTCACGTGAATTTAAATTCTCAATAACTCAATCTTTCAATGAGCGCTATAACATTTAATGTACGTGAGGAGCCAGCGAGTGCTTATATAATCACATCATTCACTCCTATTGCTCCACTCTTTCTCCCCCCTCTCTCTCTCTCTCACTTCCCAACTCTTCATTTTTCCCTAAAATCTTTTTTTTTTCTTTTTCATTTTTTCCTACAAAATACAGAATGTCATTAATGATGGAAAGAGGGCATGTAGGATTAAGAATTGTGCAACAAATATACGAGAGTGAGTCCATCAATAATATTGTAGTGAGATCATATGGGTTAAGATCCTTAACAAAAACACCCATTAATAATCCATCATCTATGATTAAGACCAATAACAACTTAATTATTGATCATTCTACTACTAATAATAATAATGTTGATGGAAATGACTCTTGCTTTCTCAATTCATGCCATTTATGCCACAAGACTTTTCTCCCTATTCAAGATGTCTACATGTATAGGTACATACATACATACCCTTCTTGTAATAATACTTGTATATAATATAACCGTCTTATGTTTCTGTCACTACCCTGTTGATCGAGTAAAACCGTCTGTTAGGAAACTTACATATGTGAATTGATGCATGCAGGGGTGACCTTGGATTTTGCAGTATAGAGTGTAGAAACAAGCAAATAATGATGGACGAAAGAAAAGAGATGGAAGCCAAGTATAAGAAGAAGAAGATGAAGACGACGATGATAATGGAGGAGTGTCGTGGATGTGATACATGTAAACTTTTACAAGACCTTAGACGACAACGTCATCGACATCACCCTACCAAATCCAAATACCAACCATCATCTCTACTCTCTATCTCTTAAATTAATTAAATACGACTAGCTCGTTATCAAGAGATTAGGAAACGTATACAGATACAGATATAGATAAGAATGAGGCGGTTTTAACTTGGTAATTAATGTAAGATGGTCGTAAGATCCCGGTTATTCCGCTTTTTATTCAAAACTTCATAAATTACTGCGTTATTCTTATATCAAACCAATTTTGTTATCCAAATGAGAGGAGAGGTCGAAATTTTATACTATCATACTGTAGTAATAGTGAATTATCATTAATGACAGACTTAGCGTATAAAATGAGTATAAATTATTTATTTAATTAGTCGATATTTGTGTTTAAAGTTACTTGTGATAAAAATGTTTAAAAAATTATGCATTAATGATTTAATTAATTTTAAAAAATTAGACTAAAAACAATGGGACACGTGATTTAATTTGCATTGTAATTAAACTAAACTAAAGTTGTAAATATCTTAAAAAAAACGGTTATTCTCTCTAGGATTCTATGAGAGTATCTAGGGTTTCTCCCTTTTTTGCTCTTACTTCGGTAGGATTTGTCCTTCTTTTGGGGATTATAACATTACTACAATCATTTTCTTCGTTTTACATTACTACAATCGTTTTTATTTACTACAAAATCTTGCTAGTCATATAATCATTTCAAATAATACAAAATCTCGCTAGTTATATTATCATTACAATATTTGTTACGTTACGTTGTTCTCATGGAGTCAGGGGTCGGAAGTTCGAGGAAAGGGAAGGAGAAAGTAGGCCAAGAGACGACGATCGCGTGGGTAGATGGAGGGGAGGAAGATTTTAAGGAGGAGGAGATATCATTGATAGGGAAAGTATGGACCACAAAAATGATTAACGTGAAGGCTGCAATAGATACAATGACGAAGGTCTGGCAAACAAAAGGTAAGACTATTGGTTCCATTCTTGACGCTAAAGAGCATATTTTCCTTTTCCGTTTTGAAACATTAGACGATAAGTTGAAAGTGATTGATGGACAACCTTGGCATTTTGATAGAAATATTTGGTGTTTTAATAACCCTACGGGGGAGGGTAGGTTGACAGATACGCCTTTGTTTCACGTTCCTTTCTGGGCCCGGGTATATGATCTCCCTCTTCGGGGGAGAAACAGTAGCGAGAATTTACGCAATATTGGAAGTCATTTGGGTACGTTTGTGAAGGCTGATTCAGGGGTTGTGGGTGGGTCTGAGGGAGCGGTTCGTCTCCGAATACTCCACGATGTTAGGGTACCGCTACACAAACATATCGCCATTCGCATGCCGGCAGGGGGATTGGTGGAGTTCCCGGTCAAATATGAACGTCTTCCAACATTTTGCTATGGGTGTGGGGTGCTTGGACATGGGGAGAAAGATTGCGAGGAGGGGCCTTTTGATGAAGGCGAATTGCAATTCGGGGAAGATTTACGTGCACCTCCTTGGAAACCTATCCGTATGAGTCTTGATAACAAATCTGGGAAGGGTAGGATTCTAACGGAGGCCTTTGACGCTGATCATAAAAGGAATGAATCTGAAATGGTGTCTAAACTGGTGGAGCAACTCCAACTTATATCAGTAAAATATCGTAAATCTAAGGGGTATACGGAGGTGGGACAAGTAGCCGGGTTAACTGGTGCTGTTAACTTTGGAGGGGAAATTCTCGCTGTGCACACCGGGTCGAAAGATAACAATAGGGAGGAGGCGGGTGGTGGACGGGTGATGCGGGAGAATGAGACATTCACAGGAGAGATGAGGGTGGAGGGGAGAACTGGAAGGTGCGTTGACAATGGGGAGAGTGTGTCATCTACGTTGTTGCTTTCTGTTCATAGAAATGGTGACCGTGGTACCAAACAAGGGGGGTGGAAACGTTTAGCTAGAATGACGACCAACAGGACAGGGGAGCAGGGCATAATTACTCACACTAAAAGGGATAGACAAGAGGAGGAGGATCAAGAAGGTAGCGTAGGGAAAAAGACCAGACTTATCATGGGTGTCAGTTCACCCGAGGCGGAGGTTGAGATGACTCAACCCCGCCCGACATTATGAATCTTCTGAGCCTAAATTGTCGGGGCCTGGGCAACCCCGATGCGGTAAGTGGAATTCGATCCCTTCTAAGAAGGGAAGCCCCTGCTTTAGTTTTTCTGTGCGAGACAAAGCTGAGCAGTATGGAGATGCGGAGAGTCAGGGCGGGTTTGGATGAATATGAAGGGCTTGAGGTGGATAGTGCCGGAAGGTCGGGGGGTCTTGCATTTATGTGGAGGAAAGGGATCAATTGTAGGTTGAGGTCAGCTACAATGCATTATATGGATTTTGACATTCATACGCCTGAGGGAGAATGGAGGGTGACAGGGTTCTACGGGTGGCCGAGAGTTAGAGACAGATATCTTTCGTGGGAACAACTCCGTATTCTTGGTGAGGGATATGATAGGCCGTGGCTTTGTATAGGTGATTTTAACGAAATATTATATTCGACGGAGATGAAGGGGGGTACACGGGCTCGATGGCAGATGAATAATTTTAGAGAGGCGGTGGATGAGTGTTGTTTACGCGATGTTTGTTATGAAGGCTACGCCTACACTTATGACAATGGCCAGGTGGGCTCGGATAACAGACAATGCCGTCTTGATCGTGCGCTGTGTAACGACGCCTGGATGGATATGTTTCCGAGGGCTAAATTGCTTCACATGACCCGGGAATGGTCCGACCATGTTCCGGTTATACTACTTTTGGATCCTCGAGTGACGAGTCGGGGAAATGGGAAGAGGCGTTTTCGGTTCGAACAAATTTGGGTGGGAGAAGAAGGTTGTGAAGACACTATCAGAAGGGTATGGGAGAGTGCTCCGAATGACTTGTTTGAAAGTCTGAGAAAGTGCAGTGAAGCATTGACAAAGTGGAAGGGGGTGAGTATAGGGCGGATTCTGAAAGAAATCAAGCGAAAGAGGAGGCGTCTCCAATTTCTCGAAGTTGGAGACCGCGGGGCCGCGCAGCTGAAGGAGCGGAGGAGTTTAGTCAAGGATATTGCAAAACTTACGCGACAGGAAGAGACTTTCTGGCGACAGAGGTCTCGTTCCTTGTGGATCCGAGAGGGGGACCGAAATACTAAATATTTTCATCGAAAGGCGAGTCAGCGTAAACAGCACAACACGATCTCTAGGTTGGAGGATGCGAATGGCCGAGTGTGTGTAGAATACGATGATGTGTGTAGGGTGGCGAGGAACTATTTCACTGATCTGTTTAAGTCAGGAAGGCCAGAGGGTTTTGAAGGATTGTTGGATGGAGTTAGGGGAAGGGTATCTGCTAATATGAACGTGGGGCTGCAAGCTGAGTATAGTGAGGATGAGGTTGTCTGGGCCTTAGACCAAATGCATCCACTAAAAGCCCCAGGACCGGACGGAATGAATGTGCTGTTCTTTCAAACATACTGGCATATAGTGGGTCCCATGGTTATTCGTACGGTCCTTCATGTCCTTCGAGGCGGGGAGTTTCCGAGAGAGGGTAACAAAACTCATATTGTACTGATTCCAAAAAAGAAAGGGGCGGCCAAGATGGGAGATTTCCGCCCGATTAGCTTGTGCAATGTGGTTTATAAACTGGTGTCGAAGGTGCTTGCTAATAGATTGAAAGTGTTCTTAGGTGAGGTGATTTCTGAGAACCAAAGCGCGTTTACACCTGGGAGAATGATTACGGATAACATTCTTGTTGCTTTTGAAATGTTTCACCATATGAAAAATACGAGGACGGGGGAGGGAAATGTGGCGGTCAAATTGGATATGTCGAAAGCTTATGATAGGGTGGAGTGGTGTTTCTTGGAGAGGGTACTGGTTCATATGGGATTTCATAATGCCTGGATTAACAGGGTGATGTATTGTGTCTCATCGATATCTTTTGAGATTTTAATTAATGGAAGCCCATCCCAGGAATTTCGGCCACAACGTGGTCTCAGACAGGGAGACCCGTTATCTCCTTATCTTTTTATCCTGTGTGCTGAAGTTCTGTCGAGTCAAATGAGGAGGGCTGCGGAGAGTAAGGCGATTCATGGGATAAGAGTAACGCGAGATGCGCCGTCTATTACGCATCTTTTATTTGCTGATGACAGTATTTTCTTTTTCAGAGCAAATGTGGCGGAGGCGAGCAGAGTACATAGTATCATGAGTGACTATGAAATGGCTTCTGGCCAAATTGTGAATTATGAGAAGACGACGGCCTCATTTAGTAGCTCGACGGGGGTTCGACGGCGAGGTGAAGTGGCGAGATGTTTAGGGGTGATGGAGGTTGATTACCCGGGAAGGTATCTTGGGCTTCCGACGGTGGTGGGACAATCTAGACAGGTGATCACGGGACTGCTACGGGATAAATTGAGTAAAAAATTGAAAGGGTGGAAAGGAATGTTGTTGTCGAAAGCGGGTAGGGAGGTTTTGATAAAGGCTGTGGCCCAATCAATCCCTACTTATGCTATGAGTGTCTTTCGACTTCCGGGTAATTTTTGCGATGAGTTACGTTCACTTGTGTCTAAATTTTGGTGGGGCTCGGAGCATGGGAAACGGAAAATTCCTTGGATCGCGTGGAGAAATCTCTGCAAACCTAAAAGCCTAGGTGGCCTTGGTTTCCGTGATTATCAGGCTTTCAATACTGCCCTCCTTGGGAAGCAAGTTTGGAGACTAATGACGGATCGCGGTAGTCTCATGTCCCGTGTTTTACGTGCTAGGTACTTTCCTAATTGCGCTTTTGAGAGAGCAATTTTGGGCAGGAATCCAAGTTATACTTGGAGAAGTATATGGAGTGCGAAAGGGGGTGTGTTGCAAGGGATTCGGAAAAGGCTAGGTAATGGGCTCGGGACCAAGATATGGGATGACCCATGGGTTAAATGTGAGTTGGGTAATTGCCTTGTTTCCCCTAGGGTACAAAACTCTGAAAGTTTGGTTGTTGCTGATCTTCTTAGGCTCGACGGGAATGGCTGGGATACAAGTAAGGTCCGGGCTCTGTTCCTTCGTTGTGATCAGGATGTAATCCTTAATATGAGACCACCCAAGGGCGAGAGACAGGATTCATGGTGTTGGGAGCATGAACGAAATGGAATTTATTCTGTCCGTTCGGCATATAGATTGTTAACTGAAAAGCAGGCTGAGGAGGGCGGTCCTTCGACCTGGGAGAAGGAGGCGTGGCTTTGGAAAAGTCTGTGGAAAATTCCAGTCTTACCTCGGGTTAAAATATTCTTTTGGCAGTTTTGTAACGACGCTCTTCCATCTAAGAAGAATATTGCGAGACGGATTCAGAGCTATGATGCGTGTTGCCCTGTCTGTGAGAGTGAAATAGAATCGTGTCTACACCTGGCCAAGGAGTGCAGTTGGGTTGGGTGGGTATGGGATAGCCTGGAGATCGATGTGAAGAAGGATTTTGCACATGAGAATGTTCGTGAATGGGTGGAGGATGTGTGGAGGGACCTAACCACGGAAGAGAGGGTGCTCTTCATGTCGGGATGTTGGGCGATTTGGGGGGCCCGAAACAACTGGGTCTTCAATGCCAGGAGAGTTCGTGGTGAGTATGTAGTGGACCGTGTTCTGGAAAGTAGTCAGGAATTTAAGTCGGAGCTAGGGGAGACATGTGGGGATAGAGGCAGGGGCGTTTGTGTTGGATCCCGGGACAGGGTGTTGGGGTGGTGTAAACCGAGTCATGGGTGGGTGAAGATTAATGTGGACGCGGGGGTAGCATCGAGGAAAGGTACGGGATGCGGGGCTATCTGTCGTGGAGAGGAGGGAGGACTGATTTGGGCAATGGCGAGCAGGTCGAATGTGCAGGTCGAGACTAGAGAGGGGGAAGCTATGGCTATGTTGGCGGCTCTTAATGAAGCTAGGAGGCGACATCATACTAGGGTGGTGGTGGAAAGTGACTGCTTGGAGTTGATTACTGCGGTGAAGGAAGGTAAGGTTGGACGGAATGAATTCTTCGCGCTGGTGGAGGACATTCGTGAAGCTAGAAATTGGTTTGCTGAGATACAATGGTGTCATGTTAGCAGGAAGTGCAACTTGGTTGCTCATTTTTTAGCACACTTTCTTAATAATGTTTGCTGTATGATATGGGATGATCATGTCCCTGATGTCATTAACCGTCTTTTGGTGACGGATCTTATTAATAATAATTAGTCCCGAGATAGGGATTTCAAAAAAAAAAAAAAAAAAGTTGTAAATATCTTAGTGGCTTAGATTGCTGAATGGTGATTGACAACTACTGACAAGTGAGGGACAAACATATATTCCAAAGGATATAAAATGCCAGGGTGTCATTACCATTTTATTTACGAGTAATTATTATGAGTATATAATATTTTCCAAACTTTATTATTTAATGAATAAAAGCATATACTTATAAATTAAAAGATCCAATCAGCATATCTATCCCACTGGGTCACAACTCACAAAAGTATATAAGTATTATGTGTACATTTTGAATTGAATAAAATTACTCCCTCCGTCCCACTAAGATCTTCCCACTTTCCTTAAAAGGAAACTCCACTAAGATTTTCCCATTTCAAAACTTTCCTTATTCATCTATTATACTCTCTTCCTATTGGCTACTTTTTCTGATTTGACATCTTGAACCCTACCCAATAATTTACCATCTTTCGTTACTCATTCCTTATTCCTTGTGCAACTTACAAATGGGAACATCATTGTGGAGGGGAGGGAGTAGTAGAATACTGGTGTGTATTAAAATCTCGTCCAATTGTATGATTTCTTTAAAATTGAATGAATAAATAATTAAAATATTTGTAATTTGGTAAAAAAAAAATTGAATATATGTTATTAGTAATAGTATTACATGAAAATATTGAAAAGGAAGAAAAATTATACGAGTACATTTTTAATTAATGAAATTACTTTTTATTAACGAGTGTTACTCAATTCTAACGAAATTTTCTAAAATTTTCCTATTCTACCCTCTAGAGTCCAGACCAACCCCGCCACCTCGACCACCCTCGCCCACTAACCCAACACCCAGATTGGCCCTGACCCGAACCACCCACCGACCCCAGCCATGCACACAGCCCCGCTGACCACAGCCACAGAGTCACTCCTCTCGACTGTCGTCAGGCGTCATCTATCCACCACCGACCGTGGATGGTTTCGAAGGTTGTGGTGGTTATGGGTGCATTTATGAGTGGTTGGATTTAGAGAGAAAAACAAAAAAAAAAATCAACTTTGATATGATGAAATGACAAGAGAAACAGTAATACGTTGTTAGAATTGAGTAAACACTCGTTAGGAAAAAGCACGACCCTTAATTAATCCTTAATTAATTAACATAATACAATAGAGAACTTTTGACGGGAGAATGACAGATGATAAGTTAATATTAATCTCTTGGTATTAAGGGATGCAAAGTTGTCACATGACTCACATCAATAAATCAAAGAACGTGTCTCGTTTATGACCAATATTTTTATCTTAAATGTGTAAGATGTTAAATGGAGATCTCATTTGATTAGTACATACTCCCTCCATTTATATATGTTCTTCCCATTTTCTATTTTGGGTATTTTTTAATGTTCTACCCATTTCTATTCTTTCCATATTAGTCTCTCACATCTTCATTTTTTAATACTTTCTACTATGACCCACTTGTATTAACTTCTCTCATATTTTCATTCTTTATTGTTTTTCCTTAAGAATCGTGCAAAAAGCATATGGGAGGAACATATATAAATGGAGGGAGTAATACATAGTATATTCATTATATAGATATATCTCGTTTTTGTTCTACTCCATCCGTTAATGTTATATTATTGTTATGTGCTCGGTTGTAAAGTTAAAATCAATATGTGTAAATTAAAAGGAAGGGATGAAGTAGGAGTGAATAAATATGTGTAATCAAAATTGGTTATTACTACCAATAATTAAAGGCTGATAATAAGCAAACAAAGGATGATGGGTTGACATGCATGCTCCATAATCTTGTGTTTATTTCTGCCATTCAAATTTTCCCTACTTTGGATAGTGATTGATTATAATGTTCCAGGGTGCAAAAGTCTATGCTTATACCAACTCATATGTTTTTTCTTACACAAATTATTACATACGATATAATTTAATTATTTGTCAGCTTCAAATTATACAAGATTTATTTATTAGTAATTTTTTGCATGCTTAAGGCTAATTCGTTTGCTCACTTATTAATATTTTTAGAAACATACTTCAAAGTTAAGCAACAGAGGTAATTAGAAATAGTAAAGGTGTCTTCAATAACTCTTCCAAGAGCATTAAGAATTTAAGATAATGGTCTGGATTCAGAAAGGCCTCCAAAATCATGCATATCCTCTGTCCCATTATATGTCTCATCTCTTGTCCCATCATTTTTCTCATTGACACGTAATCACTATCACATAATTAATCACTATTTTGATCAATTAAGGGGTGAGGTATCGCATGATGAGACATAAAAGTGGGGACAGGAGAGCGAGGCAGTGGAATGCTCTTGTAATATAGTCTTAAATATAGTCAACAAGGATTCCTCAAAACAGATTCAGATCATAACTCAAGTTTAAGTAATACGAGTATAATCTTAAATACGGAGTATAAACAAGGTATGAGAGTATGAGAGCCAACCGCAGTACGACAATAGTGTTGATTTGTTTAAACATTCTTTTTGTCATAATGAACCCCACGATAGCCTTACCGAGATCATCTTAATCACATTACATGAATAGTTAAAGAATTATGCATTAAATCCATCAATGCTATAACTATTAATTTCAAATTATTTTAACAAATCAAACTAATAAATTTAAAATTTAAAATCTTTAAATACTATGTAATACACTATGAAGTACGTACTTCGTAGTGTATTACATAAATCTTTTATATGTACAGACTGTACAGTGCATGTATGTAAAGTTTATACTACAGAGTATTAAGTTCATTGAGTGGAGTATATGAGATGTATTACTTGTAGGGTTACAACCCTTAAATCCAAGGACCTGTTACGAGTATTAACCGAAAAGACAAAAGTAGAGGGATAACAATTATACCTTATTTGCAGCGGAACAGCGTATTAATAAGAAGAATAATAAACCCAGAAATATATATAATCTCCACGGACTGAATAAATAATCTTCACGGACAAGAATAAATAATCTCCACGGACAAGAATAAATAATCTCCACGGACAGAATAAATAATCTCCACGGACAGAATAAAGCACCCCAAACGTGATGCCTCCTTTGGTATCCACACGGGTACGGAACTGCGACGTATATGCTAGTATAAGGGTTTTGTGAGACGGTCTCACAAAATTCTCTCTCTAATAATATATGAATCAATACACTTGTATGATTTGGTTCATCATATGAACCTCCTTATATAGGAGAGATAGGTTACCTACTTAACCTAGAAGTTATTCCATAACTCCAATTGGTATAATTAGATTATCACAATAACTCCAGTTACCGTAACTAGATTATTACTATAAATCTAATTACCATAACCCGACAGCACAGCTGAGTCGTATTACTACTGACCCGATATATTAATATACCGATATATTAATAATATCCCGTACACATTGTGTGTGACCCAATGAGCCCACTTAAGACTACCAGACATATAACTCATTTATATGTCAACCCGACATCGACCTCTAGCAAGGCATATCAGATACATAGACTTAAGCAGGTTAATCCGTAGGACAGTGGACATAACTCCTTCAGTCTCCCACTTGTACATGTCCTCTCAAGAACGGCGTTAAGTCTCTTTGCTACTATTGTCTCCAATTGAGAATGAGGTAAGAAGAAGTGTCATCCTCACATATCTCAATCTTTTACTCGAATCTTTGAGCTGACTTGTTAAAAGAGCAGATGAATGACAATCATCCTATCTGAGCGCGGCCACGCATTTGCACAAGTCACACTCTTCGAGTGGCCAAGAAACAATAAATTCCCTTCAATAAAGGAAGAGCAAATCCCCTCTTGTCTAACCACATCCTATCACATGATCCATGCATGCCCAATAACCATCCATAGCCCCCTTTCACAGCTGACGAGGAATAGTATCAAAACATACACATCACATGTACAGAATAGTCAAAGACTCAGGTCTAAAGACCGTACAAGTTCATAACTTGCAAAGAACTTTACTGACACTAAGCGAAATCTTAGTAAAATCCTTTTCGGCGGGTCTGTCTAATGCATGTTCTTAACATACACCCGTGTGCCTGGTTTAGTATCTCAATCACTACAAGAAAAGCGGAGCTTAGCAACCGATATTTACCGACCGTCCAAATAACAGTCGGTAATTTGTTATACCGACCGCAAGCAGTCGGTAATAATAATTCCAGTCGGTAAATTACCGACCGAATATAATCAGTCGGGACATTGGAAAATCGGTCGGCATTGACCCATTTTACCGACCGCTATTTGTTACTACCGACCGATTACTGTCGGTCGGTGACAGTTTTGTATTAAACCCCACCAGCTCTCATTGATCATTTGCGTTTGTTTAAAAAAAAGAAGAAAACCCGAACACCCTAACCCTCCCTCCCCTTCGCGAAAACCCTAACCCTCCCTACCTTTCGCCGGACGCCGGACCTTCGCCGGACATTTGCCGGACACCAGCTTCGCCGCCGCCATTCCATCCCTTCGCCGGAATAGCCCTTCCTCTCCCCATTTCCTGAAAATCCCCAATTTCAACCCAGGGTATGAGTTTTAATTGAGTTTGTTGTTTAATTTTGTTTAGATTTGCTTTATTATTGTTGTATGCTTGATGAATTCAACTTAAGTAAGTTTAATTTAGATTAAACTTGTTTGTTAGATTAGGGTTAAATTAGATTTAGGGTGAAATTAAATTTTAGTTTAATTTAGGGTTAAGTTAGATGAAAAATTGTTTAAGTTAGATGAAATTGATTTTAGGTTAGATTTATTGTCAATTGTTGATTAATTATTGACAAAGGGTTTAGTTTTCTGATTGTTGAAGTTGGTAAAAGACTTAATTAGATGTTAGGTTAGCTTAATTTGTTGGTGAGGGTTAAATTAGATGAAACAATACCGTTAAATTAGATGTCATCAATTCGATATTCAATTGATGATAGTGACCATTAATGGGTATATGTAATGATGAACTGAGAGTCTGTGTTTTATTTGTTTGAATAGCATTACCGTTGAGGCGTTGATGATCAGACACTACAAGGTAGATGAAGAGTACCATTTATGGTAGTTGGTGGTTTAGGATGAAAGGATAAACAATTGTGATTTTGCTCTCTTAAACAATAATATGAGTTTCTTGTATGTATTAGACTACAGGAAGATGAAGAGTCTTACATATAACACGAGCTAAGCATAAGCAAGGGATATGAACAAATGGTAACATGCAGATACTTCAAGGGTTGATTGTGTGTCGATTACTGGAGTTATTGAAGTCGTAAGTCCCTTTTTGTAGGCTTGAATTCATAGCTTCTTATAGTTTGATTATGTTAATATTTTGACAACTTAATAATTTCTTATATGAAAAATTCTAAGTGATAAATGGCTTAAATCCATGAATGGTACTTTAGGGCTTGTTTGTGTCAGTTATCGAAGCTTCAAAGTAGTAAATTCTTTTTTTCTCCATGTTTAGAGGAACAAAAGAGGGTAGACAAGGAAACAAATGAAATACGAGTATAAACTATTAGATCGACGTATGTCTATTTTCTAACATCACTTTTGTAATTTTCTTCTTTACTCATGAGCATGTGCATATATATTTTTGTATTGTCTCATAGCGATTCAACATCGAAGCTATTCATCTTCAAAAAACACATTCTGATGAACTTATTGTTAAAACTTTCAGGTGATGTCAACATTTGTTATGAAGAAACATATTAGTTTATGGTGTCCGTCCCGTTTGAAATTATCAAGGTATTTTCTTCTTCAAGATATATGATGTTCCATAATATTTGATTATCAGGATGTTTAGAGATTAAAACTTAAGTAATGTCCAAACTCAACCTGACTTGAGAATTAGGAGAACAATTTATCAATCTAATACATATTTTGTGGTTATAGGCTTTTGCTACGGTTGAGGAGCAACACATATACTTTACGATCCAATCATGAATGAACGAGGGACGCTTTCGATTGTGATGAACACCGAGGACAAAGTCGATCAATGACTTGATATGCATCTAGATAGTTAAAGCAGTCTCATTGTTTAGAGATGAGTCAATTCGCATTGAGCAAAGGATTAGATACTTTTTTTGTACATTAAGATACTGTACTAAGGACCTTTGCTTGGATATTATATGTAATTGATATTTGATCCTTTAGATGAAGTCTAATTTAAATGATTTGTTATTTGGATATAAATTAAAAAAGTGTGATTTTATTGACATGGGTAGCCTTTATATAGTAATTGTTTATTTGTTTGTATGTGGAATCATAGGCCTCCAGGTGGCTGAAAATGCAAATAGTATTGGAATGTTATCTCAAAAGTTACCGACCGCACTTTCATTTTTGCCGACCGCACTACCATTTTTACCGACTGTTTTTTGACATTACCGACCGAGCAATCAGTCGGTAATTACCGACCGATATAGAATATACCGACTGAAAAACGGTCGGTAAATTGTCGACTGCAAAAATCAGTCGGTAAATTAAATTACCGACTATAGTTACCGACCGATTTTTGACGGTCGAAATTGCTTTTAAAACGGTCGGTATGACCCATTACCGACCGATGTGAACCTTTACCGACCGATTATGTCGGTTGGTAAATCCGTTTATTCTTGTAGTGAATACCTATGACTCAAGGAACTTAGTCATCAACCAACTCACACACTAGTCATTTAAGGGTATTCAAATGTCTCAACACAATACCCTGACTAGAGACAAAATAATTACATCATCCAAATAGAGTTCCAAGACTAAGTCACGTACTTAGTGATCTATTTCATCAATGTAAATTATTTAGGGACAAAACTCGGTTACATTAACCAAATGACAATATGTCATACATATATCAATTATCGAAATAACTCCCACTAAACCAAACACCTCTAAAAGTACTAAGACCACTCGCCCATGCGTCTTATACCGATCATAACTAATATGATCTTTGTGTAGAGAAGGTTTCGGGACATACAACATTTGTATCAGTTATTTACAAGCATATGACCAATCTACCTTATCTCAATTAAGGCAAACTGTTAGTTTCATAAGCAACAATTGCTTCATAAACTTTAAAGTAGTTGAGTGTGTGCTTAATTCGTAATCAAACGTCTATTTGCTTCAAAAGCAATAGAACACTAACTTTAGTTATAATATCAGTCATAAAGTTGTCCTTTGGAACCGTTCCAACACACAACTTCTTATCAAAACAAAATTTACTGAGATTACAATCTCACGTCATCTTTGTCTATTTGAAAATATGAATCGTTGTAACTTGTTTACAATAATTCGCTTATCACATCATGCGCATCTCTTAAATAATTCATCTTTTGCTTCTTAAGCGCAAAAGAACAATTCTTAGATAGCAATTTAGTGACACTCACTAGATTAGTATCTACTCGTCACACGAGCACATAATAAACAACTTTCTTGCCAAGTCTCATAGACTAAAGCAACCAAATGTTGTTTAGTTAGAGAAGTAATACCAAATCATAACGATAAATGCACTCCCACTAGCCTCTTGTACACACTTTGTCTCTCTTCGTCTCAAAGGAAAACAAACATCTTTGAATTACCATATTAAGAACGAAGATATAACTCCATAGTACTTGCTCCAATCAAATTGGATCATTCACATTTGTCTTGCAATTTTGATAATATGAAATTCATACGATGAGTCGCGCACACATCATATTGCATCTCTCTCAAGAAATGTATTTCACACATATATGTCCAAAACTCATCAAATGAGTGATGACATTCAAAATGCTAAAACGATTCTAATAGACTTAAGCATAATGTTGTAAAAAGAGTTTTTCATAGTCATTACTATGAGATCAATCATTAACTACCAACTATGCTTCATAGATACTCTTATATCAATCCATATCATCTTTATATTGAAGACTATTCTTCACTATAAGACCCATTTAACCAAAGTCTATACTTGGTAGTAATGGTATATGAAATCTATTAGATTTTATGTGACTTTTGGAGTCTTTGCCCAGTATTGTTTCATCATAGGTCAAACCTATGTAGGATAATATTTTGCAGGTAAGATGATCATGACTTTTCATGGATGCATCAATATTCTCTACAACTGTTGAAGAGAAATCCTGTTAATCTTGAACAATTTCAAGGTCGATTCTACTCCCACTGTTTCTATTAGAAATCACATATTTTTAAAAGAAACATACCACTCCATGCAACAAAACAGTTTTGCTCTTTGGATGGTTTGTAGAATTAATATAATACTCCTAATAAAACACATGCCATAATTGAATCTAAGTTCTAGAAAACAATTTTCTTTAAACTTGACTTGATAATTAAGAAAAGACTTTTAAGAACATTTTCAATCCATATCTCATATGGTGTCTATTCTCCGACTTACATGGACAATCTCATCAACATTTGTACAAAGACTTTTACAGTGCATAAGCTTCTAAAGCGCCAATAAAATCTGCATAACTCATCATAGACCAAATCATATCAAATATGGTTCGATGTAGTTTGAAATATTTTTCACTACTTCTAAGATGATCACAATCTTTTAGTTCAATTCCTCCCTGTTTCAATCATATCGAACAAAACCATACGTGTTACCCATTTTGCAACATCACTAGTTAAACTCACACATATCTGTATATGTGTGGTCTAACAAGTCTAAGTACCCTCCCACTACAATTATTAGGAGTCACTTGTAATGTCATTTATCCATCTAAACAAGATCCATTTACCTCAGTTGATCCTTATCAATAAGGTTTATAATTTCATCATTATGAAACTTATTCTTATGTCTCTTGTCACATGGATTAAGAACAATGCCATAATAGGTAAAACTCGTGTCAAGGGACGGAACCTTTTGATTGTTATGTTACAATTAAAAGCATTCACTACTAGGAATGTAGAGCCCAACAAACATGTTAGCATTATTGTACCTCATATTCTTGCAAGGTATAGAGCAACAATTGTTCTACTTTTATTAAAACTTTTCATGCCCATACATGAAACAGAATCAATATTCTTGCTTATGACTAGTACAAGAATAACATTTATTCAATTCCAGTATTCAGCTTTATGGTAAAATTAAGTGATTTTCCTTTTATATATGAAACAACAACGTTTGTCAATTTCATCATAAAACACTTCACTTATATACCATTATTCTACCCTCTTTGAGCCATCACATTCACAATATAATAGTTGCATTTGGTATCTTATACCAAAACAGTAGAATGCAAGTAACAATTACTCTAGTAATATACACACCTGAAGTCATACTTCAATTGATTTGCAGATTTTCTAGACACTTCTAGAAAGCTATCTACCAATGCATGCCGTATATTTGTCATTACATTAATGACTAATAAAATCGTACCTAATCTAAATTTGGCAACAACTTTGGGTATGATAACAATTATCCTTCCCTTACTTTAGCCAACATCTTAGATTCATTAATCACTATCTCAAGCAATTTTATTAATGAACTCATAGAACATTAGTATTATTTGCCTTCTTGATACAATGTTCAATCATCTTTTAACATCTCATGCTAAAAGGTGAGAAACTTTATTAAGTCACATGTTTATTCATAATAAAGTGGCCTAAACTTAGGACTAATTGAAAGAATTTCAATTCCTAATTCTTTAGAAAGAAACATCCAACATTTCCTGATTATCAATATAATCACGTCATCATATGACACGGATCAATTAGATCATCTTCAACATTTTCTCACTTAATGGGAACGGTTCCCTTTATTGAAACAATTAATTTTGATACTTATAATCATCTTCATGACTCTAATTATACAGTCCATACTGTACATTAACATTGGTAATAATTTGTCGGAATTATCCTTCACAAGGACAAAATCCGTATCTCTAATTTTGAGAACGATTCTCAAGATACCAATCGATAAGGTTGAACAATTCAAACTCATCTTTAATAAATGTGATAATGGTGACTAAATTACAACTATATGTATATGCAAAGTAAAACGATAATTAATATTAATTAAAAACCTTAAACAATTTTAAGATAAAATCATGAAAACTACCCTCAAGTTCTCATAATATTCCAAGATCCTAAACCTTTTGTCGCTCAAGTGAACTTGGGCTCACTGCTCAAGCTCCAAAAGTAAAGGTAGACAACGACATTGTCAATTACATCAATATATAATTCTTGGTTCGTCGGAATTAGTCATCATATGACACCAACTATTTGCCTCAAAGCCCAAGTCCGACTTGATAGCATTGTTAAGCAAACCAGACCGAACCTGTGGGTAACCGTTACCCACCTACTCAGTCCACACACATCGGCAAAGCACCGCTTAGGCAGTCACTTCAACCAATGATATGAAATTGTTGTAGTGGTCAATTCTGGAAAGGCAATACTTAATATTTGTGTGAGGGATTAAATGTATATGGGTCCTAAACATGCTGCTAGGTCAACTTACAAGGCAACCTAAACACACAAGTCACAAGTCTCAAACAATAAAAATCATTCGACATAATAATTCAATTGTTACTAGTGATTTGTGCATAAAACAAGTTAAAAGATCTCATATTTTGATTCGTAATCATATCACAATTCGTAATTGCTTTTTGGTTTGAACAATTTCACCAATATCTTTCATTTTTCAAACTACGAGGAACAATTTCCCACCCGGAAAAATTGAACGGATATACAAAACTCGATTCACAATCGATCTGCAACTTATAATTGTCATATAGATAAACAATTTATCAAAATCAAATAAGACTCGCGAAACTCTTTTTCCGATCTATTTATGATAATATGATAATTAAAATGCATAATATTATTTACCGATTTAGAAAACTAATTTTTCATTGATTCGGAAAAATAAAATATAATCCATGTTTGATTCAGAATCAATACACAAACGCAAGAAAACGACTTTTCTTAAAAGAGTCACCCGACCCGACACCATGTCGTCCGAGTAAATATTGTGTCGTCTTGGTCAAACCTTTGCCGCCCGGGTCATCCCGTTCCGACCGGGACACACCCGTGCCTACCGAGTCATACTCGTGCCAACCGGGTTGGCCTTGTTTCGTTCCGTCTCCACCATAATTAAAACGTGTCTTGTCCTGATCTTATTAGGACTCATCGTCAACAATAAATTCTAATAATTTTATGTTCTCAATTTCAATCGAGTCTTGACTAATCTTATTAGTCTCATCGTCAACAAAGAAATTAGAGATTATAGTGGATCAATTTAGGGTAAATTAAATTAAAATCATAATCATTATTAGACTTTAAATTAATTTTAAGAATCAATTTTAGAATTTAACAACTTAAATTCATAAATCATAACAAACCCTAAATATGAACAAAATATGATAAATAACCGCAGTATCCCGCATGAAAGAGTCACTGAAAACAAACGGCTAACACCTTTGGTACAATTAATCATTGTGGCATGAAAACATCAATCTTAACCATTAATCATGGGTAAAACAAGAAACTTGTAAGCAAACCATGAAACAATACATCAAGAACATGGCAGCATCAACATGCAATTCACCAACATGCAATTCATGACCATGCGACAAGTGACGAATTGAAGCACCAAAGCAAGAAACTTCTTATCATGTATAAAGCGGAGATCAGACATAACAATTCTAGAGACGAAACTAAATATCAAATTAATACGCGGTAGAATCCCCCATAACCAATTATGAGCCATAGATTCAGGTCAATTAGATTAATACTACGTAACAGAGGCTCTGATACCACTGTAGGGTTACAACCCTTAAACCCAAGGACCTGTTACGAGTATTAACCGAAAAGACAAAAGTAGAGGGATAACAATTATACCTTATTTGCAGCGGAACAGCGTATTAATAAGAAGAATAATAAACCCAGAAATATATATAATCTCCACGGACTGAATAAATAATCTTCACATACAAGAATAAATAATCTCCACGGACAAGAATAAATAATCTCCACGGACAGAATAAATAATCTCCACGGACAGAATAAAGCACCCCAAACGTGATGCCTCCTTTGGTATCCACACGGGTACGGAACTGCGACGTATATGCTAGTATAAGGGTTTTGTGAGACGGTCTCACAAAATTCTCTCTCTAATAATATATGAATCAATACACTTGTATGATTTGGTTCATCATATGAACCTTCTTATATAGGAGAGATAGGTTACCTACTTAACCTAGAAGTTATTCCATAACTCCAATTGGTATAATTAGATTATCACAATAACTCCAGTTACCATAACTAGATTATTACTATAAATCTAATTACCATAACCCGACAGCACAGCTGAGTCGTATTACTACTGACCCGATATATTAATATACCGATATATTAATAATATCCCGTACACATTGTGTGTGACCCAATGAGCCCACTTAAGACTACCAGACATATAACTCATTTATATGTCAACCCGACATCGACCTCTAGCAAGACATATCGGATACATAGACTTAAGCAGGTTAATCCGTAGGACAGTGGACATAACTCCTTCATTACTAGTGTTTGGTTTACGATAAGGTGAATGGTGCCGCTAATGGAAGTTTAAAGAAGAGGGTACGACCGTATTTTTGATGATGTTTGTAAGAGGTAACCTTTCTTCGGTATCAACAATTGAGAAAAACACTTAGGTGCTTGCATCTTGGGTTGACGTATAGTGCGACTTGTGAGATATATTGGGTCATACGTGTGAGATTTCCCCACTCTCTCCCGATTGAGATATCATGCTTGCTTTTCTGGGGCTCTACCATATCATGATGCTTCATCCGTCCCGAACATTTGTTTACCTATTCCTTTTTAGGGCGTCTCATCAACCATTTGTTTACCTTTTGATCGTGGATTTACTTTAGTCTGATAATTTGATCATCCAAGTATCATAATCCATTTGTCATATAACAACAATAACTACAAATGACCTCTTTTATCTTCTTTGTTTTTGTGCCAAAATCAAAGGTAAACAAAGATCAAGATGAAGATACTACTAGTAAGACTAACATCGACTCCGTATTTTGGAGAGGTTTGTGATCATGTTAAACATATTATTATTGGAATACTAGTCATGTGAAAAGGTTCATTCTCTTTCAAATATTTCGGTATTCCGTTATGTTAGTGTTGGACGCGAGAAACAACAATAAAAACAAAAGAACGACTGAAGGTAATAGCAGAACTGTGACAACAAAGGGCAGAGGATAAGAAGGACGACAAAACCGGAGGCAGCAGATGCAGTAACAGGCCGAAGAAGACAGCAGCAGCAGTATACCGAAGGCGACAGAAACCGAAGGCAACAATCGGGCAGGCAATGAAATGGACTGTGCAGCGCCGTGGTAAGGAGACCACTGCCTTGAAAACTATATCGGCACGACACAGGTGGTTATCGTTTACGGAGCCGGTAGTTTTCCAAGGTTAACACTGTGGCTCACAGAATTCGACCACTCGAGTTTGTGAACTTGGAACGACAAAAAACGAACCCAGAATATAGAGAAAGTAGAGGAATAGAAGTGTGAGAGAAGGGTGTTGATTGATTGTGTGTCTTTGGAGTGTGAAGCAGCAGGTATATATATAGGTAAGAGGAGCCTTAAGACTGATTCAAAAAATGTCAGTCTTAATGGCCATTAAAACGCAATCAACCCCATTAATGGCCAATATAACAGTCATAATTGACTGGATAAGTCCACACCAAATACTGAACCTGGACACACAGCTCCACCCAAAGAATGTAGACACACACACGAACCCGAGGCCCAAAAAGGGTGTAAAAGTCGGCCACAGCCCGCACCGCAGGTGCTCCACCCAAACCCGAGCCGGGCCGGACACACGCGCGCGTGCGTGTGTGTTTGCACAAGCCCAACCCACAACACTCACCATAAAAGGCCCACTTTCTCACAACTTGAAGACCAAAGGAAAAGAGAGGCTTATAAGGAACAAAAAAGTTTCTTCCCTATGTGGGATAACAAAAAGAAGGGAAAAACAAAAACACTACTTCTTGCCATCAACCAACAGTTAGAAGGTTCTTAACAATGTTATCTATGAATGTATAATGACGGATGAGATAGTACCAAGATTCAAAGTTCTATTAGACATTGGGGTCAACGAGACTATTTTTCTTGTAATACAATTTTTTTTTGTAAGTAACCCATTTTATTTCTTTAAGATTGAATAAATACAGAAATGAGATATCTTCTTACAAAAAAATTCATTTTTTAAGTTTTGGAGAAATAATATTATACTCCGTGATCATGGAATAAATTATGCAACATAAGGTATTGAACATTTTCGTGTAAAACATACGATATGAATTACTTCCTCCGAGTTTCTATAATCTTTCCCTTTTATTAAACTATATTTCACACATATATTAAGGAAATGAGAAGATCATTAAAATCATGAGGGAGTAGTACTTACTTATGATTTATCAATTTTAGTATTTTTTGTTGATTGAATTTACAAAACCGGGTTATTTTTGTTAACTTATCTGTTATTTATTGATTTTTATAGGCTTTCTCATTTTACATTAAATTTATAAATTTATAAATTTTGAAAGGTTCGATTATTGTAAGAAATTTTCAAAAACTAAATTATTTCAAAAACTAAATAATTTTCTTAACTTTGCATAACATTTACTCATTTTTTTTTAATAATTTTGAAGTATCAAATTTTTTTAATTTTTTTTTTCTCATTTTGCACACAATAATAATATATAAAAAAGAGGAGGGTAGAGTGCCCTAAGTCCCAAACACAAACAAACACAAGAAATTGAAAAAGAAGATTTGAGGAAGCAAAAACCAAACCCCCTTCTTTTCTCAACTCCAACCCTTCACTTTATTTGTTTATAGAAGAATGAAATGAATGAAATCATAAGACTCCTCTCAAAATGGATCTAATTGGCCAAAAATCACAAGTCACAAATTTCACCCAAAAAAAACCCAAAATTAAAACAAAAAATTTCACCCCAACTCATCAGTCCACACAAAAACTTTTAAACTAAAAATTCCACCCAAAAAAAAAAATTAAATCCAAGAAACAAAAAATTAAAGAATGTTGTTGTTGTTGTTGTTGCTATTGTTTCTGTTGATTTCTCCTCTATTCTTTCTCTCATCAATTCCTCCTTCCCACATCAAAAGTAGGTTTTTCCCACTTCTCTCATCTTCATATCCCATTCTTTTTCCCCTAATTTCCCCCTTCTCAAAAATCCCTAATTTTCACCCCTCAATTCTTCCTATTTTACGCCCTTTTGATTCCATTTCCCCTCCTCTTACACCCTTCCACTTGTTTTTGCTCCACTTTCTCACCTTCCACTGCGATTAATTCGTGCTTAATCGCTCCCAAAAACCCTAATTTTTTAACTCCCCGTTCTCTTCAATTTACCCCCTTTTTTGATTGATTTGGTTTGTGGGTTCACTTCGATTATAGTTTAATTTTGATTTTGAGAAAAGGGTTTGGATCAAGTTTGAATCTTGGAAGTGTTTTCGTAGCTGGGGTGATGAATTGGGGGTTTTGGTACTAGTGTAATGGTGCTTTATTAGTTTGATTAGTAGCACGAAGAGGGTGAATTTCAATTGTTCCGAGTTTGTATGAGATGATGTTGCATAGTAATGGTAATAATAATAATAATGGCGGGAAGCAGAGTTGCAACCTTCTTGCAGTTGTATGCGAAAGTAAAAAGCTTTCGGCAGGCGAAACCGAGGATCGAAAGAGGTACCCTTTTCCGGAGCTAGCATCTTCAAGCAGATTGGAGGTAAAAAATTGGAATTTGTATTAAGTGGTTCAGCTTATTTCTTTTGTGAAATGTTGATGAATTATGTGTGTTTTTTTTTTGTTGTTTGTTTGGTTGGTTGGTTGATTTGGCAGGTAAAAACACTGAGTAATCCCAGTTTGGATGAGTTTCATAGAACACTCGGGTCTTTCAAGCCAAATGTGGTGTACTTGCAAGGGGAGCTGCTTCCAAATGATGAAATTGGAGATTTAGTTTGGGATGGTGTTGATCTCTCTAATATTGACGCGATTTCCGACCTATTTGTTCATTATTTGCCTAGCTTGGTATGTGAGCTTGATGCAGTACTCCCTTGTATGTATAATGCTTTGTTAATGATACTAAATCGCACGACTATATAGTACGCTAGCCACAGATGACAGGGGTTGGTGATTGTCGGTTTTTTGAGTTTGGAGAAGTGTCTGTTTTTCGGAACTGAGGGTATGGAGGGAGTATTTAGCATGAGACTTGGGGTATTATAGGGATTTAGCTTAGAGTTTCATGCTTTACTTGTGATTAGGCTGGGACTAGTGCTTATTTAGGCACCGATTCACTAGTATTAACCTGTTAAACCGAGGTCCTGTTTTCGTTCTAAATTCTTTCATTTCTGTAGTGTTTTGTTGGTAATTCACTTCAGGGCTGATCATGTACTTTTTTTACTTTAATATTTTTCAGTTTAGTTGAGGAATGCAACTACATAGCATTTTACTACAGAGAATTTCGAGCAGTTTTATGATCTGAGTTCACAGAATACTACATGGTATGTAATATTTTATTCTAATGTTGCAGGTTTATTTGGAAATTCCAAATGGTGAACAATTAGCAGAGGCTATCGATTCCAAGGTAAGTGACACTGAATCCCCACAATCCTCATGCATTTTTTTGAGGAAGGATATGCAGAGTTATAAACAAGCACTCCACCTCCATCTTAAATCTATTTAGTACCATCGCAATTCTGCACCTGGACAGGACAGTTACTTTAATATCCATTATTGATTATTTGTGTAATGTTAGTTCAAACCCTTTTTTTCATGGGTCATTCGGAAACTTCCAGTTATATCACTTGGTATAGGGCGTGCTCATTTGGGTATGTGACACCCCGGGCACCAATGGGACAGTAGACCACTAGGTGGGATGTTATCATATAAGGAGTATAATTTTGTAGCAACCATGTTCTCACTTGTTTGCCTCTTTTCTGCAGGGGGTCCCTTATATCATTTTTTGGCAGAACACTTTTTCTCGTTACGCTGCCTCTCATTTTCAGCATGCATTATTTTCTGTTTTGCAAAGGTGTGTACATCTTTTGTTTGAATTTTCTGTATTGGTATGGAGGAATCTGATGGATGTCGAATTTTCTGTATTGGTATGGAGGAATCTGATGGATGTCTTGCTTACTTGGTGCATGCCTAAGCTGCGTTCAACTTCTTTAAATATTCATGCTTAAGATGTCCAAACACTCTTTGCTTGCAGTTCACCTTGCCATACATGGGATGCCTTTCAATTAGCTCTTGCATCCTTCAGATTGTATTGCATTCGGAACAATTCGGTGCTTCCTAAGAACTGCCATATTTCTGACGATAAGCTAGGGCCATCTCTTCTTGG
This sequence comes from Agrostemma githago, assembly GCA_958450325.1. Lineage (NCBI taxonomy): Eukaryota > Viridiplantae > Streptophyta > Magnoliopsida > Caryophyllales > Caryophyllaceae > Agrostemma > Agrostemma githago. The sequence goes on from OY288239.1 coordinate 3,636,584, forward strand.
AGAGCCTCCTAATATTGATGTTGTCCTGCCTGAGGCCGATGATGATGAAGAAGACGAGAGCTCAGAGGCTAATCTTTCTGCCGTCAAGATACATGATGATGACGTGACCGTTAGACTTCTGATATGTGGAGCAACATGCTCATTGGTGAGTGAGACACACTTGGTTCGTAGTATTATAAAATATGATTTGAAAAATGTTTCGGGAAGAATCTCCGAAGTAAATGGAGATTTATATTTATGACATTTTGCTCATAGACATGCCTTTGTTTCAGGATGCATATTTGCTTGAATGTCTGGAGGATGGACTTGACGCTCTTTTAGGCATAGAAGTAAGTCCATGTCATCAATGTCTGTTTCAATGTATTTTAACCATGGCTCTCTGTCTCCATTATGAACACGAAATTAAGTGACTCGTATTGTATCCGTCCTGCGTCATTCGTTTTGTCAATGACATCGTGATTGAACTACAACAACAACATCAAAGCTTTAGTCCCAAAAAGATTTGGAGTTGGCTAACATGAATCATTATCCTAAATCGTAAGTCGTTTCCAAAAAAGCAATCATATAGAAAGGCATAATAGTAGCAATATTAGGACGGAAACATCGTGATTAAACTACGAAAAAATATAGAAAAAAGTCTTCTATAAGACTCTTTGTTGATGTTCAACCAGGATATATGACTCACGCTTTTTTAGGTTCTTTAAATTGTGTGTGTGTCGGGGGTAGCTACCATCTTTCTTTTATCTTGTAGAGTTTTGCAGTGGCATGTTTGGGTCATTTATCTGTATCCTTACTTTATTTGCTTACACTATTGTGGTCCACATTATAATAGTGACTTTTGAACTTCTCTTAAAGATCTAAAGTACAATAAACTAGCATGTTGTTGCTGACTTGAGACATGTTATAATAAATGATCAATATGTTTATTTAATTTTCTTGAAGAACTGGTCAGTACCAAAGTTGCCGTTTTGGCCAGCTACTTCCAAGCAAACCGTTTGTGATGGAGCAGTTTTGGCCCTAATTGAAAACAGAACACTCTTTCCCCAACAGGAAAAGACCTAATTACCCTCAAAACCCCCTCTGTGGCGAAGTACTCGTACCGTTTTACTGAATTAACTAGATATATTTTTATCCAGCATCATGCTTATACTCTTTGTTTTGGCTGGCTTCATTAACACATTGAGATCTTACCTGTTTTTTTTTTCATCTTTTGTGTCTTTTTTAACCTTACAGATGCGTGCCAGCAAACTTCACAACCGCTTCAGGTATTTAATGGTTCCACTGGATTTTGAATATGTGATATGTATTTGATTTATGCAAGTAATATGTCAGTTTAAGAACTGTGCTCACTGAACTACTTGTGTGAAGTTATATCTAATGGCTTTTGTGGGTTACTTTTGTAATAATGTGCAGTGCTCCTCCGCCACCACTACAGGCTGGAACGTTCTCACGTGGTGTTGTCACAATGCGATGCGACATATCTACTTGTAGTTCTGCCCACATATCTCTCCTGGTATCAGGCAGTGCACAGACTTGCTTTGATGACCAGGTGATCATCCCTTGCCTCGCTATGATTTACTTGCTTTTTCTGTTTTTTTTTGGAAATATGTAATAATTTTACCGTTAAATCTTGTTCAGCAATTGGAGAATCATATAAAGAAGGAGGCTATCGAAAGAAGTCAGCTGGTGCAAGCACTACCATTGTCGGACGAAACCAAACTACCTTCTTCGGGCCCTCGAACTTCTGTCTCAATTGCATGCGGAGCATCAGTTTTTGAAGTTTGTTTGAAAGCTCCTTCGTGGGCATTGCAGGTTTTTGTTGATCTAAACTTTTCTGCCGTTTCCTTTCCTTATATACATAATTCCCTGTTTTGGCTAGCAAGTTAGGTTGGAAAGATTTGAGGGAAGGGAAATGGAGGGATCCACTTGCCCTTCTAAAAGCTGAGTAAACATTTGAGGAAAACATCCCTGTCACTTCATTTGAACATCTTTCTCGTCTTTGCTCCCTTTCTCGCTCCTCTATCCCCCTTCTATTCCTCTTCTTTTTTGTATCCAAACCCAGAATTTTGTTTGAATGTGATATTTGAGATTTTTTTGAGACTGTATTTTTGGTAATGTAGATAGCTTTGGATAGAAAAAATTATCGTTGATGATGTGTATGACTGTTTTATACGTATTTGAACCTCTTATATTTTTATATGTTTAATTTTCCATCCGTTTACTTTTAAAATCATCTCTTATTTTTTATCTTCTAATATTTTTGTTAATACTTTATCCTCTTGATTTTTCCCCAAATTTTTCTCATTTCAATCTCTTTATAGCTTTTCATTAAGGGTTTCCTCGCCCTTTTAAGTCTTTTTAATCTTAACACATTATTTTCGCCTTGCTTTGTTTTAATAATCCGTTCTCTCGACATCTTCATTGTTTGATAGGTGTCCCAATTTTGTGGCATAGGCTTGCTCTCACTATTGTGGATGTGTTTCTAGGTATTACGGCAGTTGGCACCACAAGCTTCTTATCGCAGCCTGGTTGCTCTTGGAATCGCCAGCATCCAAGGGTTGTCTGTTGCTTCCTTTCAGAAAGATGATGCCGAGCGTCTTCTATTTTTCTGTGCAAGACAAGACAATGTTGAGCTACCGTCAAATGGTTATATTGCTACCCCCAGTTGGCTGAGACCGCCTCCTCCTTGCAGAAAAACTTCTGAAAATTTTCAAGAATCAAGCTGTTTCTCACATAGTGAAGTCCCGCTTAAAATCAAAGTTGATTCCAGAGCACATGACGAAGAAGATAATAATAATAATAACCATAGAATTTATGATGGGGCATACAATCAGGTGGTTGTCGGTCCCATCCGCCAGAAGTTGAAAGTAGCTGCCATGAGACCGATACCCCAAACCAATGCTCGAAAACTAATACCCTTTTCTGGTTTAGTGCAAGCAGAAAGTTATGATACAGGACAGGCTAAGCTCAATTTAGCAGCTACCCCACCTACCATGGCTACCAAGCATAATACATTGGCATCAAATCCTGCTTATAAGAGATCAGCCAATACATTCCAGGCTAAGCAGGTCATTTCGTTAAATCCTATACCTCTGAAGAAACATGGGTGTGGAAGAACTCCTATCACGTTATGCTCAGAGGTAATTTCTTTATGTTCTTTGCTACACTGTATTAGTACTACCATCTCCATCCCAAATTTGTTTGCCATTACTTCTTAACCAATGCGAACTTTAACCGTTGATTCTCCAAATGCATGTATTGAAATTCGGGATTTTTGACTTGTGAAAATCAACTGTTTCCATATTATACAAGCCAACATGCGATGGATGTTAGACCATTGACTGTGTGGCACGATGGGATGGTTCCAAGATTGTCTTACGTCTAGTATGATATTTACATTATATCAGTAGTACTACCTCCTTCCGAAATTTTATTTTCCCCTTTTTCCCTTTTCCTTATTTGTACATCCCAAATTAATTGTCTCCCTACCAAATATGAACTCTTCATTTTACCCGAGGTAAATAAAATTCCAATTCTCATTATACCCTTGATGTTTAAATTTATGAGTTGAAGTGTATTAATGGTATTTTACTACTACTTCAGTATTTCTTAAATCTGAACTTTAGTTAATGGGCACAATAAATTTGGGATGGAGGGAGTATTTAATAGTCGGGTGTTTATCATAGTGGACGATTTCTCCCCCTTTATTGAAGCCTTTAGTTATATATATTAGGCTAATTATATCTAACTATCCAGGATGATTTCCTGAAAGATGTGATGCAATTTCTTATTCTTCGTGGGCACAATCGACTAATTCCTCAAGGTGGGTTAGCAGAGTTCCCTGACGCCATTCTCAATTCGAAGCGGCTTGATTTATACAATTTGTACAGAGAGGTGTGCATTTTTTTTCCCTCCATGCTACTCTCTTCATCCTCTTTATATTGTCCCAGTTTGATTAAATGTTGTATTTGCCAAAAAAAAAGTGACGAAATATCGTCATTACCTTTGGACTGCCAAGGAATAATGGGAAACAAAATAAATGGAGTATTATGCTAATGTCGAAAAAAAAAAATGAAGTTCAGAATGAAACTTAGTTATTTTCATCTCCCTATTGTAGGTTGTTTCGAGAGGGGGCTTTCATGTTGGTAACGGCATTAACTGGAAAGGTCAAGTTTTTTCAAAGATGCGAAATTACACTGCAACAAATAAAATGACGGTATGCTCCCTCCCTCCCTCATTTGGTTTGCTTCTTTTTTTTGATCCCATGGTATTTATTTAACCTAGGCTGGGAACAAACTGATGGTTGCTTTTATTTGCTGGCAGGGTGTTGGAAATACACTGAAACGACACTACGAAACCTACCTACTAGAATACGAATTAGCTCATGACGATGTAGACGGGGAATGTTGCTTGCTATGCCACAGGTTCGTGCATCTGTTTATTTTCTTATTAATCTTATTATGCACCATGTATGTTTTTCCCCCTCAGATATCGCTTTCTAGTGTTTTCTGACCACATGGTTACCAAACTTTTAACAGTAGCGCAGCGGGTGATTGGGTGAACTGTGGAATATGTGGAGAGTGGGCGCACTTTGGCTGTGACAGACGGCAGGGTCTCGGTGCCTTTAAGGTATAAATGGGTTATGTCTATTTTGTTTTAAAAAAACAGGACTTAAAATGTACATATTCCTCTGTTTCGCTGTCCTAATTTGTGTATTTTGCTTCATTTACAGGATTATGCCAAAACAGACGGGTTAGAGTACATATGCCCGAATTGCAGCGTGACGAATTTCAGGAAAAAGATCCATAAGCCATCTAATGGGTTTTCAGAAGGTCTATCCTATCCTCGAGCAGTGTGATACTGATACGGGATAGGCCTCTTGAAGTCCTGCCAATTTTATCCTATTTTTTTGTCATATACCTAGAGGGGTGGCATCAATCTCTCTCCATGTCCAAGTCCAAGTCCACCATGCTTGATAAAATTACATCTGTTGTTGGCTTAATGCTAACATCTGGGTGAAGGAAAAACCCAAAATAGGGGAAGAAGTGGGGGTAGGTTATATATACACAAACTATTGCATTCACCCATTACAGAAAGTTTTTGTGGGGAAAAAGAGGAAATTTAAAACACTCTGGAAAAGGTGGTAAGAGAGTTGAGGGGTATAGCAGGGAGGGAGGGAGCGAATAGATTGGAGGAGGAGGAAGTGTAAGATATAAGTAAAGTAGGAGATGAATGTGTAATGTAGAGATTAGTTGTACCATCATCATCATCGAAAGTATACATCGCTCTTCTCGTCTCTTCTGTTATAAATGAGTCTCGGTATTGTTGTTGTCCTTGCTGTTCTTAACTTCCTTTTCTTTGCCTATAAATATGATGATTAAATGCGGGTATGGCTCGGACACGGGTCTACTGTATTAACACTCACTTCCCATGATGGACTGATGGATATTGTGATTGTGATTGTGATTGTGATTGTGAAATGTGTAAAGATCTGTTGATTGCGTCTCCACTTCTTTTGGGGTCCAAAAGATTTACGAATATAAATTAAAGATCTTAATCAAAGATTTACGAGTACATTTTTAAAAGAAAGAAGTTAATAATTCTATGTTTTGTAAATAGAATTGTAGAAACTCACCTTCAAAAACAAAAGCGTTATTTTAAAGAAAAACGTGTATATTTGTATTTATTATGCAACGGTTTTTTTAACGTGCGTTCACTGGACACATGTTAATAAGTTAATTAGTGCAACATTAACATAGATATCGTCTAATTTATCATGATAATATCATGTAATTGTTGTTTTAATTAACTTGTTAACGTATACCAAGTAAATATACTTTTCAACCCTTTTCTTAGAGATTATAACTTGTGTCCCCGAAAGTTATTGATGTGGTTCAAAACATTTCCTGCTCCACAACTTCCCAAAAAAGCCATTCGTAATACTCCATTGTTTATCACAATTTCCCATTTCCCATACAAAGCTATTGGTAATTAAGATTTAAGCATGGGAAAAAAGAGATCGATGTTAGATGAAGAAAACTTTCATAACAAAAGGTTAGAAAAGACGGTCTTTCATTATCATTAACGAGAGACCTCTTATCTATCTGGATTGTCCCATATAAATATTTTTGCATGAATTATTAATTCTCAAGACATACTCCGTATGATATTAGATCAAACGTGTTATACTACTACTCGTCTACTCCCCGCCTCCAATATTTTAATTAAAGATAAATAAATTAACGATAGAAAGAGTAGTATGTAATTAAAAAACTACGAGTGAAAATAATATTGAAATCAACTTAAAAGATCTCGTTAACTAACTATCGTAAGTAGTAGTGATTCGTGGAATCGTGGGTCGCTTAAGATTCTACCAAAACTTACCCATCTTATATAAACACTACTACTTCTCCTCCACACTCCATACTATACCTAACTTCATACGAGTAAAACACTAATCCTTTCAAAAATTCACTTCAATGGCTTCCACAAACATTGATTTATTCGTCGACGAATCCTATCTCGTAGCGTTAATCAATGACGAACCCTTACCAATCTCCGACGAAAAGTTCGCTCAAGAACTTACCCTTCAAGAAGCCCTTTTCTCGTCTTCTTCAGGCATCATTATTCGTCGAGAAATTGACCAAGACGGAGGAGGAAGTAGTCTAAAACTCAAAGCCAAAGCCAAAGCCAAAGAGTTAGGTCAATCGTCGTCGTCCTCGTCCTCGTCCAAGGGAATAATATGTGGAATCTGCATGGAATCCAAACCCGCAGAAGAAATATTCTCCGAACTATCCAAATGTAGCAATCACACGTACTGTACCGATTGCATGGGAAAATACGTAACGTCAAAAATAAACGAGAATATATCACTAGTGCAATGCCCCTACCCTAATTGCAAAAACACGATCGAACCCCAAAATTGCACCACGATTTTGCCGAGGGAAGTGTTGGATCGATGGGAAAATGCGTTATGTGAAGCGTTAATCTTAGGGTCTCAGAAATTTTATTGTCCGTACAAAGAGTGTTCGGCGTTGATGGTGGATGATGCGGCGGAGGAGGTACGTCAAGCTGAGTGCCCTAACTGTTGGAAATTGTTTTGCGCACGGTGTCGTGTCGTGTGGCATGTCGGGTTTACGTGCGAGGAGTTTATGAGTTTGAAGGAGGATGAACGAGGGAGCACTGATTTAATGGTGATTAAGCTTGCTAATGATAAGAAATGGAAGAGGTGCAGCAATTGTAACATTTTTGTTGAGAAGAGGGATGGCTGTAATCACATGACATGCAGGTTAGTTTTTTTTTTTTTTTTTTTCCATTATATAGCCTTGTTACCAAAAATTTATGATAAATTGTCTATACATATATATACTTGGGATATTCTACATGATATTCTATGCGGTACCCCTCTTTTTGGTCAAAATAACCTTGACTCGCGATAACTTATTGACACCGGTTCCAAAAATGACGAGTTTTCATTAAAATCATTGTCTTTACAATATCCTTGATTTGAGATTTGATTTTTTGCAATTTCGAAACTCGTACTACGAGTTATGCTCAGTCAAATGCTTTTAAACGAATAAATTTTGACTGATCATAACTCTCTTTTCCGAGTTCCGAAAGCGATGATTTTTTTTCCAAACGGATCATTTTTAAGAGATATTCATTTTAAAATTAAAATCGTCTCTTTTGGAATTCATAGCTAATAGTTATCGTCGTAAGTCAAAGTTATTTTGAACAAAATGATGAGGGGTACCACGTAGAATATGAAAAAACACGAGGATACCACGTAGAATATCCCTATATACTTTGACACACATATATAAATAATTTAGTTGCCATATGATTAAAATATTTCTCACAAATAATAAAGCATTTATTTGATTAATGCAGGTGTCGTTATGAATTTTGCTATGTATGTGGAAAGAAATGGAGTAGCAGCCATGCTTGTTAGCCTTTCGGACTTAGCTTCGTCTTGGATCATTTCTAATGTTTAATTTTATTTAACCTTTGTTTTGAATTTGTTAAGAGAGACGGTTTCATGAGACATTTTGATCTTCACATTGTTTGGTCAAGATGGAAAATGTACTTTTGTATTTGTTTCAAACTTTATTTATTTGGTTTGTTTTGTTTTGTTTAGATGATAACCTTTTTTTTTTTTTTTTGAGGTGTTTAGATGATGACCTATAAGTGTGAGTCATTACGCAATGTTTTACTTTTACTTATATTGTTGGTCTATTGCTATTAAAAAATTATTTTAATTAATAAATCTATATAAACCTTCGAATTGTTTCTAGTAAGTAAAATTTTCTCGTAACTTTGAGCTGATTTGCCCAATAAACATGGATGTATCATGTATTTGTACTACAGTATATGTATGGTCAGGAAAACTTAGTACTCCCGTATATACGCAAGGAATTGAACGTGGGAAGCACAAGCCATATACGTGCACGTACCATTCTAATTGCGGGATTACTTCCTAATTTTATTGCGCCAACCACAAGCCATATCTTTTGTAAAGTTATTTGATGTAATAGTCATCGACTAATCGTGTATATTTTGACTTATTAAGAAGTTGACATAGGCTACGATGAGTGGTTGAAGAATTGAATGGATGAGAGGGAGTACATACTACTTTGTAGTTCTGACTATTTGGTGAAGTTAGAGACTTTGGAGTAATAATGCTAGCTAGTCGCTACTACAAAATAAAATTACGAAGGATTTTTTATGTTAAACAACATACTCATCATAATTTTTTTTTGAGGAAAAAACGTGTAACTCATCATATTGTGCACGATTTATTTTTTGAAAACAAAATGAAGTAAATACTAATACGACGAAAATGACTTCATGCCAATATGCTTAGCTTATGTAGTAATTAGAATATTCCGCTGAAATTTAGCCAATTAATCTATATTAATGTATAATTGTATACTCGTACAATAATGTACCACTTGGCACTTGTGATGCTGTGATTGAGAAAAGAATGAAAGATGCTTCCTTCCTTCTTGCCTCTTTATTAGTGGTTATCTTAATCCTGAAAATATAAATTCTTAAACATTTGTAGTTTTAGACTTAAGTTATAAAATTATAAGACGGGTTCACGGGTGAAATTGTTCATTTCTTTAAAAAAAGATTTCATTTACTACCGTTAATACTTCGTATTATTAGAGTATTATTTATTCCGTATATATGAATGAACCTTTTTTTGTTGAGAAGATTGTTGTATCATGATATGAGAGTATGAGACTGTCTTCCATAACAATTATTGAATCCTAGGAATCATCAACTTTAATCATCATTACACGCTAACACGGATTAGGATATTTGATTAGAGGACCTTTGGAGTGTTGATTGGGGAGAGATGAGCCTTAAAACAGTGAACATTATTCAGGCAATGCAAATAGGCTGCTAAAATATTTAAATTATGATTATGACACCAACTAATTAACTATTAGGGCAATCAACTTGTTATGGAAATGTCTTCGCTGTCGACTTACTTTAATTAGAGTTTCAGTAAGTTCCAAGCCAAGTGAGAGACCGGTGGTTGGTTACACGCATTACATTTGTATTGCGAGATCGTTAAATTATACTCCGTACATCGAAGATGGCTTAGCCTAGTGGTTAAGACTAGGTGCTCTGGGACAGTAGGTTTCAGGTTCGAATCCCCCTCCCCTATATTGTAATGCGACTAAGTGCGCTCTTCGATGAACCAAAAAATAAATAAATTATACTCCGTACATGGACATGGATAATAGCCTTATATGACTGTATCGTAACATGTTTTTCGATTAACTATTTCACGATAAATAATTAGGATGAGATATAATATTAGAAATTAATAAATAAAAAAACAATGAATATATAAATACTTTCTTGCATTTATAGTATCACAAATTCTTTTTTGTGACGGAGATATCACAAACGTGAGGTTGGTGGGACCTTTGTCCTTTTCCCCTCAAATAGTATCTATTTGACCCGTCTTAAGGTTGCGACGGATATCCGTCGCAAGAGAGACCAACTGTTATAGTATAGCATGCACCATTTATTTTCCTTTTGGTGACTATAGATATCACCATTATTGTAGATACACTTTATAAATAGTTTACAATTATGACAAAAGGAAATTCTATAACGAACAATAACATTTTACTTTACGTTTATAAGGAAAATTCTACTCGTATAGTATAACACCCATGTAAATACACAATATACAATTACGTTTACATTTATACGAGTAACATGGAGTAAATAATAGGAGTACTAGAGTACTACTGAGTATAAAAGTAAACAAAAAAGTTAAAATAATCAAGATGGAAAGACTAAAAAGTACATTTTAATGAAATTCTTGATCTTAAATATCATTTCCATTGCTACGAAATATTAAAATCGCAAGTTTATGTGTTCAAATCTTAATTTCATGGTAAGGCCATTTCCTATATTTTCACAGTAAGTAGAGGCTAGGTTAAGTTAACCACTGAAAGGTTGACCATTGACCGTGACCATCAGGCCAGGTGTTCCTCCAAAAAATTTCTATTAGTGGAGTATCTCCATCCGTGATCCGTTTACTATATCAAACTTTCTCAACATCCTTCCCCCCTTGGCCCTTGCTGCTCTTGGTCTCTATCTCTACTCCCTCCACTAATCTACTACATACGACTCTGCGATGATAACATCACGTTAAGATATTATTCACGATATTTTCGATTTAGATATTAAATTAACACAATTATTATACCTTAGATTGTATTATATTCCGTATATAAGAATTAGGGATAAGAATTAGAACAAAATACGGAGTATTACTTTTAATGTTTGAAGCGAGAGGTAAACGCACAAGTATATTTATGTATTAAGTATTACGAGTTACGATACCGTACTCTTTTTGTCCCAATTTTTCACTTATCTTTGATTATACAGTAATAAATATTCTCTCAAACAATTATCTTTGAGTAAAAAGGTAGACAAATGCATGATTGACAAGAGTGAAATATTCTTTTGACCTTTAATCAACTTTGTTGGTGCAGTTTCACTCCATGATAAATCAGACATACGAATACCTTTGTGTCTAGCTTCACATTTTCAAAGTTCTATGACCAAATCCATGCATATGATGATGTCGAGTGTCGTCCTATAATGTCATGGAATCGTAAACCATACTTATTTAGAACATTACAGTTTTAGGGCGTGCAATTTTTTTTTATCATGTAAGGAGTTTTAGATAGAGCTGGCAAATCGGACGTGTCAGGTCGTGTTTCGTGCTCGTCCAGCCCGGCTCAGTCGGGCTTGGCAGGTCCGTCGTTCCGGGCCGGGCCGGGCCTAACTCTGAAAACATGAGCCGAGGCACAGTACCCAGCCCGAACCGGTCGTGTCGTGTCTGATCAAATTTTTAGAATTTTTTTAATCTTTTTTTAGGATTTATAGTCGTGTAAGACCTACCGTACCTAGAGACGGACTTCTATTCAAATCATTCCGTAATAAAATTTGGAAATTTGGATGATTGACAAAATAAAATACTAGAGGAGGCTAGGAGGGACCGAAGTTGATCCAAATTGCGGTGCGGCATGGACCCAACTTTGATCTATACGCGTCAGCCGTCACACACTCTTCTTATATAACCCCCCATGCAGCTCACCTACCTAACAGTCCATTACATTCATCATTACAAAAAGTTACAGAAAAAAAAAAGAAAACCAATTTTACAGGAAACCAAACCAAAAGAAAAAAGAAAAAGATGTGTGGAGGTGCAATATTATCGAATTTGATTAGTGACATTAAATCAAGAAAAGCTGCTGAGAATCTACTATGGCCAGGTACCAACAACAACAACACCACTCATACTACTAAAATCAAGCATTCCAAACCTCTGAGTCGGAGGACTGCCACTAGATCCGTCGTCAATGTCGATCAAAATTGTGTTGATGATGATCAAATGTTTGAGGCTGATTTTTTGGAGTTTAAAGATGAAGACTTTCATGTCTTTTCCCATCTCTCTAACCCCATTTTTTCTCCTAACCTCAAATCTTCTCCTCCCCCTCCTCTCAATGGTAATCTCAACCCCTTTTTTTACTTCATTTTTGTTTATTTACATTTTTTTTAATTTTTTTTTTTAATTTACTCCGTATTTAATTGTTTTGATTGTAGTTATGTACTGTACTTATATTTGTTGATTATAGTTTTTCGATTGTTAGCTTCTTCTTTTTTTCAATCAAATCGATTTTCATCTATTGGCAATTAGAATGGTTAGCTTCCTCATTTTTTTAATCAAGGTTGTGTGGTTCGGGTTCGATTCTCACTTGTTACATAGTGATCTCTTCTCTAGACCAAAAGAAAAAAAAAAACTTACGAGAGACGGTCTTTCAATAGTTAGTTGCATGAGAGAAAGGTGTGATCTTTATGGGTTTTTGAAGTAGATATTTATGTTTGATTATGCTCAAGCTCTTTCTCAAGGAAGAAATTTGAAGTTTCTGTGTGTTCTGTTATGGTCAAGGAAGAAAGTTGTGATTTTTACTCGTATTTGTTAAGGTATAGTTCGATTCTTCAATTTGTTGGTATTTCTTCATGCTAGATGAGCATCAAAATTTGGTTTGTCAAACTGTTTTGATTTCATATTTTTGCCAAGCATAACATCATGTTTAGGGGTCTCCCATGGTAGCAAAAATCAATAAATTCAACTCCTTTTTTCGGGATTTGAGTACCCTCGGCCCTCGCCACATACCATATAGCTGTGAACAAATCCTCAAGTGAGACGGTCTTACAACAGGATAATGGAGATCATCTATTATGACTAGGTAGTTATCTAGGGTCCTATAAGATCGTCTTTTAGGAGACTAAAGCGTGTAGATGGGGAGTGAGATTCAATCAACAATGTACAAAATTAATGGAAACCTATTTATACTATTAGCTTAGTGATTTACTGTTGATTTTAGCCATCATTCTAGAAAATTTTAGATTATTTGGTGAAAATGGTAGGTTCTAGGCTTTTATAGGTTGTTGGGTAGAGTTACATGAATTTGGACATTTGAAAAATCTCTTCAGATCATTTTTCATTTTGATTATTTTTTTCCATTTTAATTTTTGTTTCATTTCTTGGAATTCATCCATCAAATCCATCCAGATTTTCGGCCATAGATAGAGACATAAATATCAAATCCCAATTGGATTGATTCACTGTGTAAAAATATTTGTATTCAACCAATTTATGATTTGGTAGCTGAGCCTGAGAGGCCACCATCAATGCTTTCAGTTGTATTCAGTAGATGTGATAACATGATATAGGTAGGGAGGGACCATTTATCTGTTCTACTTAATGTTATTAATAATGTAGTATTGGAATTGATATTTCGGTCATAATCTTACATTTTCCGTGTCTTTGAAGGATTGAATGGGAAGGAAGTCAAGCAAGAAGTTGAGGAATCCGGGAAAAGAAAGAGGAAAACCCAGTATCGTGGTATCCGACAACGACCATGGGGTAAATGGGCTGCTGAGATCCGAGACCCTAAGAAGGGTGTTCGCGTTTGGCTTGGAACTTTCAACACCGCTGAAGAAGCTGCTAGAGCTTACGATGCTGAAGCCCGGAAGATCCGTGGTAACAAAGCCAAGGTTAACTTCCCCATGGAAGTCTCGACATTTTCGTCCCCTAGGCGCACGGTCAAAGCTCGGCCTCAGAAACCTGCTAGTATGCCAAACCCCACCCCCACCCCGACACCTCAGAATTTTGACAACCAATATCTCACCGACTTCTCTTTTGTTGAACAAAAACCTGAAGTTAACAACTTTGAGTATTCCTACCCAACACCGGCGACGCCAAAGCTTGTCCCCAAACCCTCGTTTGATGACCGTGATTTGTACTTCACCTCTGATGAAGGGAGTAATTCTCTTGATTTATCGGACTATGGGTGGGGAGAGAACGGTCCAATGACCCCCGAGATAGCATCATTTGTTGCTGAAGTTCTCGAAAGTGATGAAAACCCCAACAAGAAATTGAAATCCGACCTTGGAAATAATCTTTCTGAAACTGATTTCGAGTCTCAGCTGAAGCTGTTGGAGATGCCATGTCTGGATGAGAGTTGGGCCATGGATGCCTTCCTTGCTAGCGATGCAACTCAGGCAGGAGTAAACCCGACTGATCTATGGAACCTCGACGATTTTTCCCCAATGAACATGGGAATCTACTGAGTTTTGAGCTACTGTGCAATATCGCATCTGTCTTATTGTACGTAAATAAGTGAAGATGTTAGTTGTCTTCGTATTTAGATAGCTTTAAGCAAGTAAGTAATCCTTCGGGTTCTGACATGACTTAACTCGTCTCCTGGAGGAAACGATCGCATTTGTTTGTTCGCTTTTCAGTGTTGTTTACGCTTTTAATCGTAATCCCGTGATCGGTTATCATGCGGCAACTGTCATTTCAGGCATAATAGGTAAATTTAGGCTTGTCTCGTGTTTAAGAATGTTCTTTGTTTTATGTACTATTTGTTGACTTGAATCTTTAATTTTGACGCTTTGGAGTTCAATCTGGGTTTTGTTGTTTCCTTGACATAATCTTGGGTTGTTTCTGTGAGCTGCATTCTGATACTGATGGATGTTGTATAATATCTTACGATGAAGACCGTCATTCCTGCAACTAGACCGTCTTATCTTATGTCTTGCTGCACATCGGGCGGGATCATATTAGGTACGGTTCCATACATTCCTGAGGTTATCTCTTTGTTTTTCGGGAATGTATCGACTAACTGTACTGTCATGCAACATGTAACGATAACTGGACAGCGCGGAGATGATCGATTTTTGATAAATTCAGGGTACGTATACGTTGCGTCCTGGAGAATTACAGGGTTGAAATAATGCAACAACTGCAAGTTGGTACTCAAGTTGAACATAAATACACAATATAAGTGTCCTAGTAGGCTAGTACCAATAATGGGGCAACCATGGAGGGAGGTTCAACTTGCAGAAAGTTTTGTTTGTTTGATTAGAATATTACGCAAATGGGTTTGTTTTATTGTTGTCATCCCTATCTTGAATGAGTACTGAGTAGGTCTCTCCATCTCCGTGTAGGTTATAACCATCACAAACCTTCATCTGTCGTGTCAAGTATCACCCATGAGTAGATAAGATAAAATAAATCACAATGTAGTAGTGCTCGTGACAAACAATAATTTTTGCCTTTTTTTTTATGTGGGGATGACTTTACGACTTTAGGATAACAGATTACAGATTTAAGAAAAATGAGGTCCACAGTCAGTTGTCAGTACACAGTACATTTATCGGCTTATCCCATAATCGGTGATGGTTACCTCGTGCTGTGGTAATGTTTGCTTATCTATCGTATACAGGTAGTTTTGATATTGACAGGTTTCAACCCAAATCATGATTTTGTCGTACATGTATACGTTTTAGACTAATGTCTACCGAATTCATATAAGGTCGCTTTCGATGATTCTAACCCACATCAAGTATTTAGATGGAAATGTGGGTGATTACTGATTACTGATTACTGATTAGGACCTAATTACACCAACATAATGAAGCAACTTCAGTATGCTAGAAAACTAGCATGCTTCAGAATTCAGCTGTGATTGATGTACATCACTTGCCACTTGCCTGCACACATAACTAACTCTACAAAATTGATCTAATTACAAAATTTAGAACTCCAGTATAAAAATGCATAAATTGTATTAGTAGTAGAAGGTTAGAAGAAGAATGGAGAGGCACAGTCATATTTGTACAATCTTTTCTTTCATCATGTTTTCTACTCCTAACTTTCTTGTTCCAACAGCTGCAAAAAACTCCATGTTCCTATTTGGTGACGCGTTTCTCGACACAGGAAACAATAATTACATTGGTAACACCCCTGCCAGGGCCGATGTCTTTCCTTATGGAATCTCCTTCTTCCGTTCTCCTACTGGTCGTTTTTCCGATGGTCGTCTTATCCCTGATTTTCTAGGTAATTCGCCTAATTAAGTAGAGTAGTTGGTTAGTTCTGTCTAAGACCCTAGACTTTTCAGTTTTCAGCTCATTACCCATGTGATGAAATTCTACTTGTGAGATTTTTTTGAGGCTGTCAAGATTCGAGCAAACGACCTTTGGTCAACCTGACTTTGATAGCATGATAGATAATCATCTCAACCAAAACCTTAAAGTGATTGGACTACTGTTGGTTCACGCCCTGGTTGGGCATTCTTTACTCTTTAGTCTTTACTGCAGTTGAGCGGTTACTGAAGTTTTTTCATGTAAATATGTCAGCCAAACATGCAAATCTTTCATTTATTTCTCCATTTCTTCAACCGGGCAATGACGAGCAGTTTCAGGATGGTGTTAACTTTGCATCCGGTGGGTCCGGTGCACTCACGCAAACTTTTCAAGGCGAGGTATGTATGCATACGAAAGTACTAATGACAGGCGCTGATAAAGAAATCATGATTTGATTCGTTCAAAGACGGATTGTTCATGGTCGTTTTGTTTTGCAGGTCATTGATCTCAGTATGCAGCTGGATAACTACAGGAAGTTTCAGCAATTGCAGAGGGACAGAATTGGGGATTACGGAACACTGAGAAAATTTTCAGAGGCAGTCTACTTGTTCAGTGTCGGAACAAACGACTATGGCTACCTTTTCTTGACTAACTCCACGTATTTAACAGCTTACAGTAAATCCGATTTTGTTGATATGGTCATCAGCAACATCACCAACGTCGTCCTAGTAAGTACCATACCGACTGAAACAGAATGAAACGGTCTCACAGAATGGGACTGATAACAGTTGCATTACTATCTACTGTAACATGACAGGAAGTGTACAGAAGAGGAGGGAGGAAATTCGGGTTTTTGAACGTGCCAGTGCTAGGCTGTCTTCCAGGCCTTAGAATCTTGAATACAGATGGTGACTGCATTGAAGATGCTGCAATATATGGAGATTTACATAACAAAGCTCTGCGTCGCTCCCTTATACTCCTAGAACAGAAGCTCCCCGCCTTCAGATATTCGCTCTTTGATGCCAATTCATGTGTACAGCTTAGAATCGATCACCCTTCCCTATACGGTAATTAATTACTCGTAGTTAATTATATGACTTATAATCGTAATTATTTATTTTGAGACAGGGGTGTAATGTTGTTGTTGTTGTAGGAGGGTACGAGGAGACGAGAGGGGCGTGTTGCGGGTCAGGGAGGCTGAGAGGGGAGTTCAGCTGTGGAGGGAAAAGGGGGATTGCAGAGTTTCAAGTGTGTGAGAGGAGAGATGAGTATGTGTTTTGGGATGCATTCCATTTTACAGAGAAGGTGTATGAGCAATGTGCTGATGATATGTGGAGCAGCAGCAGCAGCACTCCAAATAACTCATTCTCATACGGGCCACATACCATCAAGGACCTCTTTTACCTACCTTAAACCTTTGTCCTCCTATATCTGTTACAAGAGAGATACTTACCGTCTTTTAATCATGTTTGATACTGTAATAGAGAGAATAAAGGCAAGTTAAGAACATATATATATAGAGTCAAGATCCGGTGAGAACTACAACTCGTTGAGAACCGTGAGAACCTCAATAAAAACTCAATTATTATTTTTTTCGAAAATTTAGATGACTAATTTACCCTTAGCTTAATTTATTCAAATGTTTTATTAGGCATAACTAATCATATTTTATTAAAAATATTAAGAAAATTGTTATTTATTCACGAAAAGTTGAAAGGGTACACTGAAATGCAATTTAGGTACACTGAAAGTGCAATAAGGTACATCAAAAAAATTAGGTACACTAAAACGAGTATTAGGTACACTAAAATTATATGTTTCCGTTTTCGTCACTAAACAAGATTTTTTTTACCGAAAAATATGTTACCCACCCATTAAATTGTACGACGAATTCAAATATGTCATTAAATTTCAAAAAAAAAAATAATTTAATGGAGTTCTCAAGGTTCTCATCAAGTTGATGGTTCTCACATGATCTTAAATCTATATATATATATATATATATATATATATATATATATATATATATATATATATATATATGCCTCATAGATAGTCATGGTGATCTGTGAAGTCATAGCATCTTTTATTCTTATGTAAGTTGGACATTTTCCTAACGAGTTTTTACTCAATCCTAATGACATTTTACCAAATTGTCCTTCTCATTTCCTACCCCATTCTAAAAAAGTGATGGTTTAATTCTCTCTCTAGAAAAATTGAACACTTGACATTTTCTTTATTTCTAAAGTTACCTTCAACAATTGACATTCATTGGCACAATCAAATACAAGCCTTAGAACACTTCTATAATCGATCGATCGATCAATCAATCAGACTTATAACAAAAAACTAGATTCATAAACTCTAAAAAATCCCTAAAAAATCATTCATGGAGAGAAACCCTAATTGATAAATTTTCCAATAAATTGATTAAAAAGCTAAAATTAAAAATTAAAAAATATTAATTCATCATTAATTGGAGTACTAAGATTGACAATTGAATTCAAAGGAATCTGATTGAATGATTATTGATTGATTTTGGTAGAGCTTAAAGGTAACTAGAATGATTAATCCCGAAAAATCAATCATCGAAAGAAACCCTAATTAATCAACTTTATAATAAATTGTTTAAAAAAACTAAATTTAAAACTTAATGCAATATTGATTCATCATTAATCGGAGAATTGTTATCCATAGTTGAATTTACAAGAGTTTGATTGATTGATCGAAATTTTTTTTGTAGAGATTAAAGATAATTTGAAGGATTAATTGGAGAGGTTGTATAAAAGGTATAAGCGGAAAATTTTAAGAAAATTCGTTAGGATTGAGTAAAGTTTCGTTAGGAAAAAAGTAATTACGTTTTATTATTGGTAAAAGCATCAAGGAATATGAAGAAAGCAAAGTTAATGTGTAAATAATATTCCGTAAATTATACTCGCATTATTCTCTTGATGGATCATTTACTTATACTCCCTTCGATTATTTCATTTCCATAATATATATACGTGAGGAGTATTATATTGAAACGGGACAAACATATAAAACCGGACGGAGTACTTCGTATTCCGTAAGATTTACGAAACTATTTAAAGATTGACAGTGTCTCATATAAGAATTTGTGAAAGACAGATTGGTTGATTGATTAATTCTTCGATGTGCGACTTTTTTTACTCCGTAATTTATATCGGTAAAGATTTGAGCACTACATACTAAAAACCACGTCACGTTTTTTGAGCAAATAATACGAAGTTTTTACTTTTTACACTTTAATTTTAGCATTTTTACCATGAATCTAATTTAAAGAAAATACAAGTAAATATTATGCGAATTTTTGAATTTTTTATAATATTTTCCTAAATAGAGTTGATTTTAATTTTCTTTTCTTTTTCCTTTTCCTTTTCCTTATCAAAATTTGTTTAGTTTCTTCCTTATATATAGTCTGTAAAAATATATTCACCGAAGTGTAACTCAATCGAATTACAACAGAGCACAACTGAATCGAATCGAATCGAAGGTGAGAACTGTTACTATTACTCTCACGTTAACTTCCCTCTTGGCTCTTACCTACGATTACCTCTCTCCCATTTCCAAAGCCCTTTACCTAAAATCCTACTTCCACTCAGTCAACCCAGCAGCCACCATCGTATCCTCAATTGCAATTGCGTACCTTCACCATCTCCTCCATTCCAGACCTCTCTTCAACATCAATACTCCCATTAAAATCCTTACTATCAGTCTTGGTAACTTTACGGTAATTATTTCCAACTTACTCCTATTTTACTTGTACGATTTTTTTACCATTGAAATATTCTGTATTGGTTCGTGTGTATGCTTAATTGTAAATATTCTGGGATTTTGTTTACTGTGCTTATACTTTTTTGATCATTGAATTAATGGGCAGGTTTTGATTTTGGTGTTTTTAGAATGTTAGAGGTTAAAGTTCTGATTTTGTTCATTTAAAAATCCGGGTTGTTACATTTGGTTTTGTATTCTGGGATTTTTTTTATCGTGCTTATACTTAGTTGATCATTGAATTAATGGGTAGGTGTTATGTTCTGATTTTGTTCATTTAAAAATCCGGGTTGACTTCACATTTGGTTTAGTAATCTGGGATTTTGTTTAATGGGGGAGGTGTTGATTATGGTGTTTCTAGATGGTTGAATGGTGAAGTTTCGATTTTGTTCGTTTTAAAATCCGGGTTGTTACCTTTGGTTTCGCAGTATTCTCGAAATATGGCTGATGCTGCATCCTCTCAGCCTCCAGTAATCAAACCACCTCAGGTATTAATATGATTGTTGTCGTTAATTCGTTGACTTTATGATTTAGCATTGTGCATTGATGATTGTTGATTCATTATGTAATAGGGTGAAAATGAGGTTGCTCTTTCGGCTGAAGAACTTGAGAGGAAGAAAAAGAAAGAAGAAAAGGTCTGGCTTTTCTTGCTTTACCTAATTAGTATTTAGTTAGTTTTATGTTCATTGTTTTAGATTTTTTTAATTTAAAATTTTCTTTTGTGCTAGATTAGCTGACTGTCTTTGATGTATGAATTGAAAAATTGAAAAAAAAAAGTGTGTTGTTTGTAATGAGACACAATTATATTGTAATGGACAAATATGTCTTGATGAGAAAATGATGAATTTACATTTTGCATTGCGGTTTTGGAGTGGTAGGGGAACTGAATTGATATTCTGTATTTATTTTATGCTGGAAGAATCGTAATTTGATTTAGAGGAAGCAAATTCAAATTCCAAATCAAAGAAAAGGAAAATTTCACCCCAAATCGTTTTTAATGATTTTCCCTCTCCCACACACCTTTTGGAATTTTGCTACTGGTGTGTTCGTTTACTTTGTGCGCAAATCTCACTATCAATGGTTCATATTTAATTCCTTGTGACAGGCAAAAGAAAAGGAATTGAAGAAGCAAAAGGCTGCACTCAAAGCAGAAGCTGCAAAACTACAGGTACTTGTAGTTTCAACAAATATTGATTTTTTTGATGATTGTTGGTTATAATTATTTTGACATAGTGAGGCTCTGCTCATAGAGATGTCCACCGTACGATAATAACTTGTCAGGAAGGCGGAGTAAAGCATGACAATTTTTTCTACTTTTCTTGCTAGAAACAACCATCTGCCTCCAAAAAGGCGGAGAGGAAGAACGTAAAGAAAGTTGAGGAAGAGGACCCTGCCAACTTTTTAGACCCTGAAACCCCCGCTGGTGAGAAAAAGCTGCTTTCGCCTGTAATGGCAAAGCAGTATTCTCCAGATGCCGTGGAAAAATCGTAAGTAGCTGTTTCATTTCTTTATTAGGTCAATATGTATCTGTTCCTTTCTTCTCCTTTGCGGGCTGCTTCCATTTTAACATGTTGTTTATATTTATATAGGTGGTATGATTGGTGGGAAAAATCATCTTACTTCGTGGCAGACCCAAGTAGTTCAAAACCACCCTTTGTAATTGTGAGTGTTCTCTTAACCTGGTTCTATAAGTTCTTGGAAGTGCACTGCTGCTGGTATACTCTTGTAATCGATGTCCCAGTTGTCATTGGATTGTGTACCTCGTGTTTGACACTATTTTATAGGGTTTAGTGTACAGATCTTCGCTCACTCGAGATGTATAATGATTCAATATGTCACTTGAATGTGATTGTTTCTCGGTGTTATTTATCTGCCAAGCTCATTTCCATCTTCATTGTTCTTTTTTTGCGTTATGCAGGTGCTTCCCCCTCCAAATGTGACTGGGGCCCTTCATATTGGTCATGCTTTGACGAGCTCTATAGAGGTGAGTCTTTAGGCTCCTAAATTTTTTGGTTTTCTGTAACCACTTAGGCACGACAGGGTATCTGAAGAGATTTTTGTTCTGGTTTTGGGTGTATATCTTTGTATGAAGGATACCATTATTCGTTGGCGTAGAATGTCTGGATACAATACACTCTGGGTTCCCGGAATGGATCATGCAGGGATAGCTACCCAGGTAATTGAGAACTATATATTGCGTTATTTCAAATTACTACAAAATTTTGCCATTTGAGTATTTAAGAATTCGATGTGATCATATTTGTGATTCCTTTAAGATCCGTGGTTAGGAGAGAGGTACTTCCTCAACGCTGTTCACTGATTTTAGTTTTTTAAACTAAATATTCATTTTAATATTGCTAAAATAATTTTATTCAGAAGAACTATGGAAGAATAGAATTTGGTGGCTTCCTTGGTTCAAATGAATCGATGGTAAATTTTTGCTTTGATTTACTTGCAGGTGGTTGTTGAAAAGAAAATTATGCGTGAAAGAAAACTGACAAGGCATGATCTTGGCCGAGAAAATTTTGTGTCTGAGGTGAGTTTCCTTGAAGGTTGAATAAGTAACCCATTACTTCTTCTATGTATATTGTTTGTGTTGTTATCCGAGAAAGTGCAAATTGACCGATAAAGTCTTTCTCAATAAAAGGTGTGGAAATGGAAAGATGAATATGGTGGCAAAATCTTAAAGCAGCAACGTCAGCTTGGTGCAACCCTTGATTGGTCTAGAGAGGTGAGGACAGTACTTAATTTTTTTTTTGTGTGAATTGGTCATTTGGGCTTTGGTCATCACTAATAATCCATCATATTCAGTGTTTTACAATGGATGAGCAACGATCAAAGGCAGTGACGGAAGGGTTTGTGAGACTGTACGATGAGGGTCTTATCTATAGGTATGGTGAAACGTGCTGATTCCAAGCATCCGTACTATCGTTACTTTTGGTACTTAGAGCATGACTTTGCGTTGGGATTTGTGAAATCGAATTCATGTGTTTGATTGTGCCTTTGCTCGATTACTTTTTTTCGTTATTGGAAAGCTTCCCTCTTTTTAGCTGTACTCTCAGTTTGGGCTCTTCGTTTTTGCTCTGTCTTTTTTTCGTCTTGTATCTGCAATTTCTAGCTTCTGCATTTCCATCAAGATGAAACGGTCCTAAATCAGATTCAGTTAGGCTCAGGGCTTTGAGCGTTCTATCAGTTGTGTACATTACTTGCAGTATGTTCAAAAGTTTTTTTTTTAGTTTCAAAAAAAAAAGTAATTTTTTTGGTTTTTCTTTGCCAGTTCATGCACCGGTTACGTTTTCATTGCTTCGTCTTCTTTCTGGTTTTGGTTGGCTTGCAGGGATCTCCGTTTAGTGAACTGGGACTGTGTGTTGAGAACTGCGATATCTGATATTGAGGTGCGTTGCCTATTTCAAACTACAGTCCATAGATTACTTTTATCTGCATCTAAACAAGGGTTTGCAGGTGGATTATTTGGATTTGAAAGGAAGGACATTGTTAAAGGTTCCTGGATACGAGACCACGGTGGAGTTCGGTGTCTTGACATCGTTTGCATATCCGTTGGAGGGTGACCTTGGTGAGATCGTTGTAGCCACTACTAGAGTGGAAACTATGCTTGGTGATACAGCCATTGCCGTGCATCCGGATGATGCCAGGTACAAGCATCTGCACAACAAAGCTGCCATTCATCCTTTTAGTGGAAGGAGGATTCCTATTGTTTGTGACGCAACACTTGTTGATCCTGCATTTGGTACTGGTGCCGTGAAGGTAAGACTTTTTTTAATGTACAATAGTTGATCTCTTTCAGTTTTGTTCCGTGTAAATATATGACATTTGTATTGTTCTTTCATGCTCTTGTAGATTACACCTGCCCATGATCCTAATGATTTTGACGTTGGAAAGCGTCATCAGCTGGAATTCATTAACATCTTCACTGATGATGGGAAAATTAACAGCAATGGGGGTCCAGAGTTTGCAGGGATGCCGCGTTTTGATGCCCGTGTAGCAGTTACAAAAGCCTTAGAAGAAAAGGTAAATCCACCTTTATTTAGCTAGGCTTATTAGGTGGATGCTTTTGTTAGAGTGTTACAACCTATGTAGAAACATGTCTGGGAAATTCATCTCTTTAATTTACTCTTTGGATCTTGATATTTGTTTGAATGAGTATTCAAAATGTTTCATGAAATTACTTCTTTGATATGTTTATTCATCCAGGGACTTTATAGAGGCGTCAAAGACAATGAGATGCGTCTCGGTATTTGCTCAAGGAGCAATGATGTTATAGAACCACTGATTAAGCCTCAGTGGTATGTCAACTGCACTAGCTTGGCAAAGGATGCGCTTCATGCTGTTTTGGATAACGAAAATCGAAAGATTGAAATTTTCCCCAAACAATATGAAGCTGAGTGGAAGAGGTATGTTTATCTGTGAAATTTCAGAGATTCGGTAGCTCTTTACTCTTTCTTGTGTATATTCCATGACTAAGACTTTGTGTGGCTGGTAATTATGGATGAAATAAATTTTACAGATGGCTTGAAAATATTAGAGATTGGTGTATATCAAGGCAGCTTTGGTGGGGTCATCGGATACCTGCTTGGTATGTAACGTTGGAGGATGACAAACTGAAGGAGTTGGGTGCTTATAGTGATCATTGGGTTGTGTGTCGAAATGTTGAAGATGCACACGCAGAGGCTCAAAGACGATTTGCTGGGAAGAAATTTCAGATTGCTCAAGATCCTGATGTGCTCGACACATGGTTTTCATCCGGCATTTTCCCACTATCTGTCTTAGGCTGGCCAGACAAGACTGATGATTTGAAGGCTTTCTATCCGACTTCTGCACTTGAAACTGGACATGACATCCTCTTTTTCTGGGTTGCTCGGATGGTGATGTTATGTACTAAACTTGGAGGCGACGTGCCATTTAGAAAGGTAAACATAATCTATGTGATCACAATTGAATGAAATTTTGGGAATTTTATTTGCACCAAAAATATTAATGCTACGTCTGTTATCTTTTCAGATTTATTTGCATCCTATGATTCGCGATGCCCATGGACGTAAAATGTCCAAATCATTGGGTAATGTTGTTGATCCACTTGAGGTGATTAATGGGATATCCCTGGAAGGTCTTCACAAGAGGCTGGAAGAAGGGAATTTAGATGTTAGCGAGCTTATGAAGGCGAAAGAAGGCCAAAAGAAGGACTTTCCTAATGGAATCCCAGAATGTGGTGCTGATGCTCTGCGCTTTGCGCTCGTTTCCTATACAGCTCAGGTCAGCTCTTATGCTATGCACCAACTAACACCCCGAGACTTATAATTTTCTGTTTAATGTTTACTGATGGCATCTTTTCGTATGCAGTCAGATAAAATTAATTTGGATATTCAAAGGGTTGTTGGGTACCGCCAGTGGTGCAATAAACTTTGGAACGCTATTAGATTTGCAATGAGCAAACTCGGAGATAATTACGTTCCTCCTACAACAATAGATCCTAGTGCCATGCCATTTAGTTGCCAGTGGATATTATCCGTCTTAAACAAAGCTGTAGGCAAAACTGTCGTGTCTCTGGAGTCATATGAATTCTCTGATGCAGCCAGTGCAGTTTACTCGTGGTGGCAATTCCAACTCTGTGATGTTTTCATTGAAGTAATTAAACCTTACTTTTCGGGAAATGATGAGTCGCTTGCGTCTGCAAGAGATTCTGCTCGGGGAACACTCTATGTGTGTCTCGATACTGGACTCCGTCTCCTGCATCCATTCATGCCATTTGTCACAGAAGAGCTGTGGCAGAGACTTCCCCAGGCAAAAGATACTGTTAGGAAAGAATCCATCGTGATTAGCGAGTATCCTTCTACTATAGAGGTATGTTGTACATGACAGCTTATGCACATTATTTTTTCTACACCGTTTACCTGCCTCTCGAGTTTCAGTTATACTGTTCCTTTTATCCTATTACCATATTTGAAACGGGGACTTTGATGATAATGTTGTCAGTCTTGGACCAATGAAGCTGTGGAGCGGAAGATGGAGCTTATTGAGGCTGCTGTGAGATCTCTTAGGTCTCTCAAGTCGTCATTACCTCCCAAAGAAAGGAATGAAAGGTAAGATGGTAACAAAAATGTACATATTCGCTCTGCCTTTCTTAGATGCTGATGTAGAATTGTGCATCTCTTTTTTCTCAGGAGACAAGCTTTCGCCCTTTGCCGAAAGGAGGGGGTAGCAGAAATCATTCGAAGTCACGAGCTGGAGATTTTGACCCTTGTCGGTCTGTCCTCTTTGAAGGTGTGATAACAATTCTTTCTCTGATAGTGTTCCCAAAGTTACTGCATGCTCTTGATGGATGACTTGAATCTCGAGGTCTCTCCTTTTTCTTAAAGTTAACTTTATAATGTGGAATTTACAGGTTCTGAATGAAAGCGATGCAGCTCCTCTGGGATGTTCAGTAGATGTTGTGAATGAAAACATCTCCGTTTATCTGACTGTAAAAGGAATGATTAACGCGGAAGTGGAGCTTGAGAAGCTAAGGAAGAAGATGGAGGAAACAAAAAGGTGAATATTTATTTAATAATAATCTCTTAAAACGTCGAACCTCATGTGTATGATACTTGTCAGTTGTCACACTACTACTGTATAACATTTGTTTTGGTTTGATACTTTGATGTTCCAGACAAAAAGAGAGCCTCGACAAGAAAATGGGGGCGTCAGGGTACAAAGAGAAGGTCCCGCCTCAAATTCTGGAAGATGATGTGGCAAAACTGACCAAGCTCACCCAAGAGTTGCTGTCGCTTGAAGAAGCAAGTCAGCACCTGGAAAATGATATTGCTGTCGAGAATAAGCAATAGGTTCAACTGTCTGAATTTGTAGTCAAACTACGGGAGAGTTTACTCTGATTGTAATTTTTTTGTTAGCATGTGTTCGAAAGTCATTCTTCTCATTTTGAAGTACGATTCTGCCAAGATTTTGATTTTGACATTGAAATGAAGTATTTGACATTAATTTGAGGACAAGTCGAGTTGAATCAGTTTGATTAAGTCATCAAATTGGGGTATTGCTTTATATGGGGTTACATATAGATGGATATTGCCAACCCGAAAGTAGTGTATGTGTATCATAGAGGAACAATCTTTTAGGTATGGTCCCGTCCCGGTATGTTGAGGTTTGTGGTCCTTATTTCCATACAGCAAGCCAGCAAACATCGAATAATAGCAAGAGTTACTATTCAAGCAACTAACATTAACTTCCACACATGTACATGGAGTTAGTCTCTGTTAAGATAGATATACCGCTTTATTAAATGGACAAAGCAAAAGAGATTGTTCATCTTCATCGTATGATTAAATCCCAATATCGCTCAAATGTCGTGACTTAAATTAAAACTCATTGACAAAGCCTTGGACATATACTTGGAATATGGGATTGACCTTGATGTCGCGGTTTGTACCACTTTAATAGATGGGTTCCAAATGGCATGACAGTTTTTCAACGAAATGCAAATACGTGGAATAAAACCGAATGTTTGGACTTATAACGCGTTATTAGATGGAGGAGATGGAGTCTAACAGATTTGCTCCGACTACAATCTCCTCATTCATAGGAAGCTTGTGTATGATCTCCTAACAAGGGGTTTAGTACCACATCAAGTTATTTTTAATACTCCACTATGATTAGTGGGTTCTTTCGAAGGGGGCTTGTAAATACCTTTGTAGCGTTCGTAGATAAAATTAAATGAAGCAAGTTGGAGTCTTTTGATATTATGTTCGATTATGGTTAAAACTTTTTTTAATCAACTAGGAATTGCCAGTTGTCTAATTAAGGGAATCGTTATAATTTTATAAGATTATTTAGCTTTATAAAATCAAAATTACTTTTTTTTGTTCTCTCCTAATAATACTTTACTCAATTCTAACGAATTTGTTTCATATTCTAACTATACTTTACTCAATTCTAACGATTTTCCCCCAAGTTTAGGCCAAGGCCTTAAATTAGTACTAGTAATATTACACGACCGTATCACAAAAACTTAATTATAAGAAGTGCTTTCTCAATTATCATGAAATCTCTTACCTGATAGAGATAGTTTTTAATATATATTTTTTCTTTTCTTTTTCGTGATATATATTTCACGTTAGTTTCACATTATCTTGATATGCAAAACAATCTCTCGGAAGAATTACTCGGTTCCTTACGTGGCTGACCTACTGCCTGAGGAACGAACTAACTAACCAGTGCGCACCTAAACCAAAGCATATCTACCCTTGTACATTTATTATACTGCCCACCCTCCCTATAACATTAACTAAAACGAGTACTTCTTTGATTCTTTCCTTCTGACTCAAAGGTTACGTTTATTTTTTAAATATTATTCACAATTCAAGGAAATTGTTAATATTCTTGACAATCTATAAAAGAAAATATATACTCATGTCACTCATTAGAGATCTTGTTTTATTTGTTTTTACGAGTAGATTAATACTCCCTCCGTTCCAATGAATTGTTTGCTTATTCCATATTGAGGCGTCTCAATGAATTGTTT
Organism: Agrostemma githago; assembly: GCA_958450325.1. Classification (NCBI taxonomy): domain Eukaryota; kingdom Viridiplantae; phylum Streptophyta; class Magnoliopsida; order Caryophyllales; family Caryophyllaceae; genus Agrostemma; species Agrostemma githago. Next base: position 3,664,878 of record OY288239.1, read on the forward strand.
GCCTTTCTATTTTAGGAATACTTTTTATATGTAATTTGATCTTTGCCTCCACATGTCACATCCTAATTGAATCTCTTTCCCTTGGTGCCAAAACCAAAGGCAAACAATTCATTGGAACGGAGGGAGTAATATCAATTTTTTATAATTTTTATCAATGTAAAATGAAAAATATTGATGAAATAAAACGCATCTCGACAAATATGAAAAAACAAACCTATCTTTTGGATTTGATTGTACTAAGTACATATTTATTACTCGTATTGTACTCCAGTCTCCACATATATATTTTCCAAAAACGCTCCAAAAACACATTACATCTCCATCATTTATGAAACCCGCACTATATACTCTCATTCCTGCCACCATTTTATATCAAGCTTCCACAGTACATACACTACCACTTATATCAACATACATGGCTTCTACGACTGCAAAAACACTCGCATTTTCATTAGTTTTTGTATCTATTCTTCACCCTTCCACTGCCCAAAACGGCACGCCTATGTACGTCTTCGGTGACTCCCTCTACGACGGTGGCATGACGCTCTTTAATGGCATTAAGGGTGCCGGCGCAGAGTTCTGGCCTTACGGCGAGACCTTCTTTAAGAAACCTGTTGGCCGCTACTGCGATGGCCGCGTCATCCCCGATTTCTTAGGTCCACAGTCCACTACATACATTTCTCTAATTAATTCTTGGAAAAGTATTTGTGAATCGAATAATGTGCATTACTCGATGATTCACAAATGTCTTCCGCGTGATAGACATTACTAGAATTAATTAAGAAGCAACAAATGAACGTTAGTTGCTTCTTAATTGTACGAAGACATTTGTGAATCCGTAAAAAAAAGCTGAATTTAATTAATTGGAGTATTTAATTTGGTGGCAGCTAGTTATGCGGGTTTACCATTTCCAGAACCGTATTTGAAACCAGGGTTAACGGATTACTCCAAGGGGATCAACTTCGCGTCAGCTGGAGCTTGCGTGCTCATTGAACTCCGCCCTTCAACCGTAAGTATTGGTTTTACTAATTATTAATTAATAATTTCATTGAATTGATTTTACGTCTGAATATAGAGTAGTTAATTACTCCATGACAACTATTACACCTGCGTAAATCAGTAAATCTTAGTTGTCTCAGTCGAATGATTAAAACATAAAATAGTTACTTAAAAGTATAATTTATTAACTTTAAAATTAGCGATCATTTTATAAAAAATAATCGTTTATCAGTGTGAGACCGTCTCATACAAAATTACTATTATTATCGGTTTTTGTTAACGAGTGAAAAGCAAGTATATATAGGTGCATGCATTTATTAGAGCAGCTGAATAGCTGATGTAAGATCACAAGTTAATGCCTAGAATCGGTGCATTGTTGGCAGCTTGAGCTAAAATCTTTTTACAAATTATTTAAAACAAAAAACCAAAACAAAGTCACTACTTTAGGCATGTTCCATAATTCATTCATCAGCTCAACAGTCATGGGCTCACTTTAAACTAGAGCTAGGCTGGCGGTATTGGGAATTTCATAAAGAAATGTATGAGTAGTTATATTATTAGTTGATTATGATGTCCACATTGCATATAGCCTACATTTTTTAATACTCCTATCAACCACCAAATATCTATAAACCTTCCTATATTTATTACCTACATTTTATTCACTTTATTTTTATTTTTTTTTTTATTTACTGTTGTAAAACGATCTAACAATGCAAATGATTAATGAGGTGGGCAATGAGTAATAACAGCAAGTCTTGCTGTTAAATACTACCCATGTGGTAGATAAGACAAAACATGGGTAGATATTTTACTTTTGTCTTATCTACCCACATGGTTAGTATTTGACCCGTCGCACACTTGTAACGGATATGGCCGTCACAAGTAAGAATTGGTGGAGTAATAATACTCCGTATTAAATAAATTTGTAAAGTGAAATGGACAAGAAATAGAGAAAACAAAATGAACAAAATCTTAACTCATACACTGGTACTCGTATTATTTAGGTCATCCTTAATTAAACCTTCATACTCCATTTAGGTCATACCTTAATGATTTTTTTAATGGAGTACAAATTTTAAGATTATAAGATTGGATATGCAATATTTTAGTTTACTTGTAGACAAGGCTAAGAACAGACGGATCAAGTCACGGAATGTGAGCTCGCTTATTCAAAAGAAACATTTTAGAAAGAAAAAAAATTAAGGAATAACACTGTTTAATGTTTCATCTTGGATAGAATTTGATGTCATATATGTTACTCCCTCCGTTCCAATAAATTGTTTGCCTATTTCATATTGGGGCGTCCCAATGAATTGTTTGCCTTTCTATTTTAGGAATGTTTTTTATATGCAATTTGACTCATCTCATGAGTTTTGCTCCGCATGTCACTCCCTCATTGGATCCCTTACCCTTAAAAAGTTAGTTACACATTTAACTTTGAGTTCGGAAAGATATAACTGCAACAACATTAACTGTCAACGTTAGGTAATAACACAATAGACTATGGTAAGCAACTAACTGAGACGAAAAAGAGGTTAATATTAGGGTATTGCGATTAATAAATTAGTTAAATTTTAACTGATTAATTATTTTTGTCTTGTGTGTTTTTTAAAAAAAAATTATTGTTGTTATTTAGATAAATTTGAAGAGGCAAATAAATTATTTCCTGAAGATGATCCCTCAATTAAAGAAGCAAGTTGGGGAAGAAGAGGCTACTGGGCTGCTATCCAAAGCTGTGTATTTGTTCAACATTGCAGGAAATGACTATGTTACCCTTTTCCAGAATAACCTCAACAAAAATATCTCTGATTCTCAGAAGACTTCCTTTATGAACCAAATACTTGGCAACATCACCATTCACATTAAGGTAATTAATTAATTATAACCTTAATCCCTAATTATTATCGACTAATAAAGATGGTCGTCTCACGCTTGATCTGAGACGCTTCATTGCAATATACCCACGGTAAAACTTAGTGTGGCCGAATTATATACTCATTGATAAGCTAATGGATGCAAGTCATGATCAATATGTGTCGGTTGTCTTCTATATCAGAAATAATAGTAGTAGTACTTGAACATGCAATTAGCCCATTATCAAAGGTGGCTGCTTTGTTTCCTTATATGGTCATCGTACTAGTCACTATTATTCCACTAGCTGCTCACTATTCACTAATGTCTCGAGGTATTATTGCCACCTGTCTCATCATTCAATTGTTATATACGGGGTAGTATTTTCTTTTTTTCACGTATTATTCAATAGTTATTTATTTTAATTTTAATTTTGTGTGCTCCAAATTCATCCGTTATTTTTTTCTTTAACTTTGATCCAAAACCAATAGATAACTATTGAATAAGACGAGTCAGGCTGTCGGGGAAGGCTGTTTAGGCACCCGGGTCCAGCTTTAATTTTTCACTAGTCAGGTTACATCAGTCTTTGGCTAAATGTCAGCTCGAGTCAAATCCATCTAGGTTTGGGATAGGTGGGGTCTTCCTAGAAGGACCTTGAGCCGGCCCATGGAAGTGGTTAGGTAGGCTCATGACTAGCTACCTCGAGACTGTATTTTTTTTAGCGGTCTTGGAAGTTAGAAAGTTAATTGTTCGATTTCTTATACTATAATAAGTTAATAACGGTTCTATGATCTGTATTGATTCAGACAATTTACGAGCAAGGGGGTAGAAAATTTGCGTTCCAAAACGTGGGTCCGCTGGGATGCATGCCGTCAATGAAGTACATGCTAGGATTTAGAGGGACATGCAAACAGGAGCCACAAGACTTAGCAAGGATGCACAACGTTGCGTTTATTGAGCATGCCAAGCAAATGCAGACCCAATTTCCCGGTTTCCAGTACTCTATTTACGACTTCTTCACTTCTTTAGGAACCCGTGTCGGAAATGGCCCCCAATATGGTACGTAGTATTCTAAATTCATCTTCTTTTTTGTCATTTATTTACTTCCGAATAAAATATTTCTCGTAAATAATACTCTATACACTAATTAATAAACAAATGACCAAGATAGAAAGAGTAACTTGTTCGATCAATTCTATTACGGAGTATTCCATAACGCTTAATTGCTATTTACTCCGTCTGATTTTTACGAATTGCTACATTTATAAGTCAGGTTTTAGTTTATAAATTGACCCAAATGACGAGTTAACAAATCAAGATTAATAATTATTATCATGATGTCAAGGAAGAATTAATGAATCATATATAGTCCAATTGTAGACCATACTTTATAGGTTATTTTTGCTATTTTTGCATGTGAAGAATGTATTTTTGCCCCGACAATTTAAAGGTAGGGCCTTGTTTTACATGTGCTTAATGCACCACATTACCCTTTACTCCTTTAGGTCCACAAAATAAAGTGGCTGGAATGGTTGATTGAGTCCATTAAACTCTGGCAAAACCAGCAGAGCAGCAGTCTATTCACATTTTGTAGCCTTCTTAGATTTTAAAGGTTACATGATCTAGATCTTATCCCGTCTTATACTCGCATGTATCTAAATTAAAGAACGTAACTACAATTGTAGATGAGACAATTAGTGATTAACTGAGCTCGAGCTCGCTCAGTTAAGCATTCGACTTAATTAAGTTTGACTTAGTCAAGGCTTTCGAGCTAGTAGTAATCTTGTTTGGGATGTTAAACTAAATGGAGAATGATGGAATGACGACAGGGTTCAAGGAGAGCGAAACAGGTTGTTGTGGAAGCGGAATGTATAATGGTGACTTCACTTGCCAAAAGAAAGACAAGAGTTTCTCAGTATGCAGTAACCCCAACGATTACTTGTGGTTTGACGCAGCCCACACCACGGACAAGGCCAACCAACAGTTTGCTAAGGAGTTTTGGGCTGCTTCTTCTCCACTTGTTGGGCCTAATAATTTACAAACTCTCTTTGCTCTCTCACCATAATTGGAACCGTCCTATAGTATAGGACACACAAAAAGAAATACTCTATAAATCAAATAATATAAAATAACTTAAAAGGGTTATAATGGATCAGTCCACTCATATAGGATTGTTTTTAAGTTTTAAGTATGTGAAAGGGGTGGTCTTGAAGAGTGTTAGAGGTTCTTTGATTACATTTATTTGTTGTTATTACTCCCTCCGATTATTTGAAATTGTAACATTTTTTAAGATTTGTAAGAAATATTTTAATCAAATGTTGCAATTCCAAAGAATCGGATGAAGTATTACTTTGGGGGTTGTGGTATACTACACTATTGATTATGAATAAATAGGTTCTACTTAATTCAAGAAGTTGATTAAAACTTATGATCAACAAATATGATCAAAATTTGATTTGAATGTTTTGTTGTTAATTCATGTACCGGATCACCGGGAGTTGTTAACTCTGTAGTATATTTCATAAAATGCAGATAATCATGGTGAAGGTCGAGATTGCGCAACTAACGTAACATTCAAACTTCTAAATCCAACGAGTAACACATTTATTTGCATTATAATAACGAGAGTGGAGTATTGAACCTATATCCTACGAGTATTATTTAAAGATCTTCATCTTAACCATTAAATTGAGACATTTACGTTAAAATTTGTAAATATAGTGAGAAATACGCCCCCTATGCATTACGATAGGTCACTAACCACTTGAGTAGTGATACAAAAAAAGACTTTTGCTAATATATATAGCTAATTTTTTAAACAAAGAGATTAATTCAAATTACAAATTCTAATCATCAATTACTCCCTACTAAATCGCACCGTCCTTTTGTGATTTTTAAATGAAAACTTGAAAATTTTGAAATGGCCGTAGTTGAGAAATCATAGACGTTGTCTTACCAATTCTATTTTTTTTCTTAGGGACAAAGGAAATGAGGTTTGTACGGAGTATATATTACTCTCTATTCAATTAGTCACCTTTCTAGTTATTCATTACTCCGTATAATATGACTCTGTACTATTTAATTAGTCACCTTTTTTTGTTACCCATCATACCGAGTAATATGACGAGCATTACGTGTCAAATATTATAGAATACTCGTATTATTTTGTCAGATACAAGTACATCTTGTTTCTAGATAATAATGCGCTCTTACGGAGTATTTTTTTATCTAAATAAAAAAATACAGAGTAATAGATTTTTATAATAATATGATGAATATAGCCGTTACAAAATACTCTTTAGAAATTAAAACTTCTTATTATACCAATTGTTTTCATTCTTTCCCGTGATTTTTAATCCACCCTTGTGTTACACGTGTATTATTAGTTTGCCATTCATGACTTGTCAATAATAAATGCGGAGTACAAGTAAATTAAAGTCCAAGGTTGTATACACGTAGTATTATATGATGTGATCAAAAGCTGATGCTATGTTCGAATTAATTATTACGGACTAAATCATACAGTATTGAATTGTTGTAATTGTGGTATGAACGTATATGATGCGTTAATTTATCACTGCTTCGAAGATAATTAATTTAATTGGTGAAATTATAAGAGAGATACTTATACAATGCAGTAATTTTTAGTTCATTCAAATTTTTCGCATTAAAACCATTATCGTGATCACCTTATTTATATCAAAAATAAGTTTTACTTATCATTAAATTGTCAATAATGCAACGATAGTGTTATGTAAAATCAAATCTCGATTCATGTAAAATGAAAGTTAATGGAAACAAATAATAATATTTTTGTCTCGATAATTTCTTTACTACTACTATTCTTTTATATTTCGTATTAATTATAAAGAATATTTTAATTACAAATAAGCAAATAAGTAACCCAGAAAAAAGTGTATTTTCTAAAGATTAAAAATTCTTATTTGTGAATCAAGTGATCTCTCAAGTATTCAAGACCAATCAACTTTGTATTAACTGAATAAAAATAATAATGTTACTAATTCTAGATGTCTAAGGTTCGTTTGGTTGATGCGGGAGTGCAAATTCATGGTAGGTAGAATATCATGGAAAATAAGTTCTTTTTCTAATTCACGAGAAGTTCTAAAAAGTATTTGGTTACTTATGCGGGAACTTAATTGATGCGAAAATTGCAGGTTACCAAGAGGGGGTTGGTAAGCAACTCCCTACGTTTAGGTAAGAAGTCACTTCCTGCTACTTCCTCAATTCTTGCAAATTTGAGGCCCAAACAAGCTCATTTTTTTGTATTCATGAGAATTGCTGCTTCCCATGATTTTTCAATCAAGGGCACCCAAACGCCCCCTAATTGTCTAGGTGTGGTGGAGTAAAGCTTTGAATCAATGAGAGTTTGCTATTTTCTCTAACACTCACATATTTGTTAAGGTAAAGGAGAGTATGATATCACGGGTAAGTATTGAACTAATTCGTGTTCTTACTCTTCAAATATTTATTACCCCTCGTATTTTCTAAAATGTTTAATTAGAATCGAGTAAAAGTTTAAACCTCGTTCAGGCAAATGACACTAGCAATTTTGTAATAACTGATGATATTAGCAGTATATAGTTAGCGGATTATATTATTGTAATATAACATGTTTGACTATACAATTAAATTAGCTTACTTAAGAAAAAACATTTGATAATTACTCCAACAAATTATTATATGAGAATCAAATTGTTTTGCGTATATAAATTGAATCTTTTAATACTTCGTATGATGTCTTTTTGCCAAACAAGGAGTACAACAGAACAAAGAGTTTATATATTAACAAGTTTCGTAATAAATACTTTATGTTAGTTAAATTACTCCCAAGTCCCACCTCCTTCTTGAATAAGTCCTAATGAGTAATGAGAGTTTAAGAAAATGTGCAAAAGTAAGAGGATAGTGTTGATATAGTGCATGCGAAGAGGGATAAATAGATTTGAAAATATTTGCCTAAGAGGAAATTTGGCTAACTAAAAAAAATTCATAAAAGAAATATGATTCTTATTCAAGAAGATGGAGGGAGTACTAGTCATACTAAAATTGTTTAACAGTGACCCGATCGGACCCCAAATGACTCATACCCAAAAAAAATCCAACTGAAACGAATTCACTCGGTAAATCGTGAAACCAAAGTGATCCAAACCTGAAATGACTCGACAACAAGCCACTCGATCAAACCCAAAATACATGAAGGACCCAATTTCAAACCGACCCGATCAGCAAGGTAGGGTGTAGGGTGAGAGGACAAATGGGACATTTGAGGAAAGTGTTCCATAAACCTTGGAATAGTTCAACTCATTTCCCTCCTCCTCCTCATATCTCATATCTCCCACCTATATAACTCACCCTCTTTTAATTTTTCCATTCATCTTTCTCTCTCCTCTCTTCTCCCCCCCTCTCTCTCTAAAAATCTATCTCCAAAATTATGCTCCGAATCTTCCATTGACTATATATGTATGATATTCCCTCATCACACTTTCCTTTTTAATCCCATTTCCTTCAATTTAATTATATTTTTTCGGTATTAAAACCATTAATTTTTAAATTCAAAACAAATCTGTTTTTTGTTGGATTAATTTTCATCGAGTAGGGTTTTTTATTAGGTATTGAGAAGTGGGTTTTGATCAGGTTGCTTTTTTTTTAAAAAAAAAAAATTGGGAATTTATTGGGAATTTTGTTTATTTATGTGTGATATGCAGATTGGAAAAAAAATCATACGAATGATGGGAGAAAAGGAGAAGTGAATGTATTGAGAGAAATGGGGTCAGAGATTGAAGCTGATGCTGACCCTTTCGTGGTCGAAAATCGGGTTTTAATGGAGGAGGTTAGAGGAACAGGAGGAGGAGGAGGAGGAGGAGGAGAATTAGAGGCTGTTACCCCTTATTATTTGGACAAGTTTACTCTTTTTGAGACACCTTCTGTAATTCTCTTCACCCTTTTCATTTTGATGTTTGTTTGTTTGTTTGATTAAAGTTTCAGTCTTTGTGATGGAATGAAGAAGTTTGATTATATGATTAGGTTTTGGTGTAATATATATAAAAAGGGTGCCTTTGATTTGTGGGAGTTGAAGTGATGTATGATTAGTTGATTATATTCAGCTTTTTTTACATAATAAAAATCGATCAATTATGAATTTGAATTTTAATTTGGGGGTATAGAGAGCTAAAAGGGAAAATTTGATGATCCCGAGTCTTCGAATTCATCATCTAAGCTTGCTGACATCTACCCATTTCCTTCGATCATGAGTTTTAATTTTGTTAGTACTACAAATGAATGTTACCTTAGTTCTGTGCTTGTGGGTCTTTGAGCTTACATTGTTTTTGGAGTTGGTGCTCATGTACTCCTTCTGTCTCAGTCATTTGTCTATCTTTGATTATAATACTAAACAAAATGACCGAGACAGAAAGAGTACGGTAGTGATCATTGTTTAACATCCTTGCTAATTGATGATCTCGAACGAGTTTTGTTTGCGATTTCATTCTAAAATGATTTAATATGTACTCAAATTTGGCTGCCAAAGTCAAATTTTCATGTTTAGGGTTATCATCAGCCTCTTAGGTGTTAGGAGGAAGCCAAGTCAAATTAATTCTATGATGCTTGCATCTTTACCTTTTCTCTGATCGCGATCTTTGCTTGTAGCTAATGCTCTATTTTTGCTAATCATTGAAGTAGTATTCCTTGATTTATTTAAACTAGTTGTTGTTTTCGTTAACTCTCTGTTGAATCAGTAATGTTAATCTGCCCCGTTCCATGGAACAGCATTTTTATGTTATTGGTAGAGATAAAGAAAGATTACGTTGGAGAGTTCTTAAGATTGGTAGGTCAGAGCCCTCGGAGCTTGTTATCTTCGAGGACCCTACAATATATTCATATCCTCAATGCAAACTTCTGTTAGATGATATAAATGAAGTCAACAAACTATCTGGTGGACGGAAATTTGTTACCAATTGCTATGGTATCGCGGGTATGTCAATCTTAGTATGCAAAGAATATCGTGCTCTTTATGTTTGATTTTTTTGTTTAGCTATTGATCACTTAATTCTTTCTCCTGTTTTTTTGTTGTTATCCAGGATTTGTCAAATTCTTGGGACCGTATTATATCCTTCTCATAACAGAGAGGAAGGTGATTGGGAAGATTTGTGGTCATACAATATACGCCATTTCAAAATATAAGATGATCCCGATTCCTCAGTCCAATGGTTTTTCAGACATGGACACCACCGAAAGAGAAAACAGGTGATGATCGTCTAATGTATATTTCTCTTGGGCTTGGTAGATACAGTAGTAGTTACTTGTCATTAACATATTGAATTTGGGTTGCTTTGCTTAAGTGAATACGTTAAGGTAGAATATTACGATTAAGCTTTTGAGGAGTAAACTATTTGAGCTAAATTTCGTTTGGGTGTTGCGACATTTTATTGTTTATCTTGGTCTAGATTGAACTCGATGAATCTGTGTGATTTTTAGTTGTTTTTATTATTAATGTGTTTGATAGGTATAAGAAGCTTATGTGGTTGGTGGATATCAAGAAGGATTTCTTCTTCAGTTACACATACCCTATCATGCAAAACTTACAAACCAATTTGAGCCCGAAGGATCTAAGGCAATCCTCTGATCGAAAAATGTTTGTTTGGAATGAGTACTTGACGCATCAAATCCGTAATCATTTGAAGAACACGCTCTGGACTGTTGCATTGGTGCATGGCTTTTTCAAACAGGTGCCGACAAAATTTTTAAAAAAAGTTACTCGTAATATCCATTTTATACGTCATTCTAGGCCGATTTCCTGATTGAATCCCTTGTCGTTAGTTGATTGGATTTTAGACCTATACAAGTCCTACTTTCGGCATAAATACACCTATAAAATGTCGGAATGTTGTTCTAACTTATCTGAAAACGGTGCTCACTGTCCGAGTCTGTTTGTTTCACTTACAGGTCGAGCTATCGGCCGGAGGAAAGAATTTCCTTTTGTCACTCATCGCAAGGAGGTCATGTCAATTTGCCGGTACCAGGTTCGTCCACATATTAGCTTTGATAAAGTATGAATTGATTGATGAAACGGCCAAGTATGTAAATTGAGGCTTATTATGCTTTCGTATATAGGTATCATAAAAGGGGTATTAATGACGAAGGTCAAGCTGCAAATGATGTTGAGATTGAGCAGATTGTTACTCAAGAGGGTCATGGTGATGGTCCTTGTAAAATTACTTCGGTTGTTCAGAACCGAGGTTCAATACCAATTATCTGGTCTCAGGAACCTTCATTGTGGAACATCAAGCCTGAAATTATATGTGTGTTCGGGATCTCGCTCAACTTATTAGACCTTCGACTTGTTTGTGTTATTTTTGCTTACCATTTTCGTCACGTGTGCAGTTTCAGAGAAGAATGAGGGGTATGAGGCCACACAACATCATTTTCGAAAACTACGTCTGAGATATGGAAAGCTTATAATTCTCTTGAATTTGCTCAAGGTAAATATTTGTACGTGCATGTAGATCATTTAACTTTCTACAGTACATCTTTACAAGGCTAATATATCTGAAGCTTTTCATGCTTAAATTCAGACTAAGAATCGTCGGGAATCTTTACTTGCTCATGAATTTCGTAAAGCTGTTGATTCTATTAATGAAAACTTGGATGAAGAAAATCTCTTGAAGTTGGTGGACCTGGACCTTGATGCGGCATTTAAAACGTACTCTTTCGCTTATATATTGCTCTCAACTTTTCATGAAGCTCACTATGCTTAAATTTGAGAAGAAAAAAAAACTTTTATCATGCAGTAAAGATGCTGATGTGATGAAAATACTAAAAGTTCACGCCATGACCGCACTGAAGCAAATCGGATTATTTTCCTGCCAAATTCCTGAACCTATAAATTTCAAGACCTCCCGTGACGTGTCATACCTTTGGTAAGTACATAGGGGGGTAGTTGATTAGCATATTTTGCTTTTCATGCCGTTTTGGTTTGTTTCGATTTGTCAATCGTTTTTTTTTTTTGGATTGTGACACAGGATTAATGCCGATGGTGCCTTCTCAAAGAACTCCGACAGTGATGATAGTTACAGTGTTAATGCGACTCAGAAAGGAATTCTGAGAACCAACTGTCTGGATTCTTTGGACCGAACAAATGCTGCTCAATACGTGTACAGCTTGGTTGCTCTTGGGCATCAGTTACATGCTATGGGGTTAACTGGATCGCCAGAGCTGGACTTCAAAGACAATTTAGCAATTGAACTTATGAGTCTTTATGAGGCTCTTGGTGATGCCATTGCCCAGCAATATGGAGGTTCCGCAGCTCATAGTAAGGTACTATTCAGTTTAAATTCAAAATCAGTTTCCTGTTTAACTTATATAGATGGCATCGTAAGTGTAGTCTATGCTGGCATCTAGGGCATTTCTAATGTTTTTTAGGTTTCTGAAAATGCAAATTTGTATGTAAGTTCGTTTCGACGTTGATGTTGACCATATGAATAGGTATTCTCCAAGACTAAAGGTCAATGGAAAGCATCAACTGTATTCCAGGAGTTGTTCAAAAGCATGCAGAGGCATTTTAGCAATACTTTCTTGGATTCTGACAAGCAGCAAGCTATGGATTTGTAAGTTGGACGTCGATATGTGATTATAAAACTATAGATGTTATTGTACTCCATATTTCTCTGACTTCTCCATTTTAGTCTACCAACACGAATTTTCATACGGAGTGTATGATTTCTGTATATAAATGCCAATCTTAGGGATCCTTAGTAACAGGGATCATACATGATAACTTAATAAGTGATGTTTTAAGACTTTTCGATGAAAGGGTAGGAAAACAGGAAAATAACTGATCCACATTGCTAAATTTGTAGATTCCTCGGATATTTTCAACCTGGAGAACCAGCTGCACCGGAAAGTATTGTAGTTCCACAATGCACTAGCCATAGACGTGAGCCTATGCGTAGTAAAAAGCAACCCAGGTATGCCAATATATGTATGAATTCTAGTCTTCTAGGCACTGACAGATGCATTTTCAACCACATAGGTTCTCGAGAATACCAGCAAAACAAATTCCCCTCTTTCTTTTTTCTCCTTTTTTGGTTGTATTTTGCCCATTTCTCATGCCGAAGAAATACCACATTGTCAGTCTAATTGCAATGGTGCTATTTCCTGAAATGTTTCAATTCTGTTAGTTTGTTCTAGATTGAGAAAGCTGTGACGATTACAAATTGATCATTTTGCCATACATCGAGTAATTTCTTGACTTGTTTATGTAGCTCAAGATTCATGAGATCACAATCAGACAGTGAAGTTCACTACGAGGACTCAACAGTTTCGGGTGAAAAAACAGAATCTGCAAGCAGTGACAGTGAAATATCAGATTTCAGGTTAAACCCATACCGTTCTGATGAGTATTTGATGCCATTGACAGTGAAATATCATATTACAAGTTCTGATGAGCATTGGTGCCTGTTTTTGCTGTTGCAGGGATACTGCATCTGTTTCTTCAGGACAAGGACAAGGACAATTACTGACATATATTGATAAACGTTGGCATGGAAGTGTCGACGGTGATGCTGATGAAGATGTCAGTACACTGCTGTGGAATGAATCCTGTAAAGATTGCGACGAGGATCCGTCTAATGAAGGCTATAGGTATGTACTCCCTCATTCCCATTCCCATTCCCTCTCCGTCCTTGTTCTTTTCAGCTAAACTGAAGTTAACTGCATCATGTCACGTGTTCCTGCAGATGGCTCACTGTAAACTCACCAGGTAGCTCATCAAGCGGGGGCAACTCCCTTTCGAGGAATTCTTCAACAGTTCGACTACTCAGGTAGCCGAGGGGCCCAACATATTTTACATCTCTAGAGGGTTGAGGCAACATGTCTTGGGCTCTGATCGATTATTCAACTTGATTGAATATGTGAACTTAATGATGATGGATGGATGGTCGTTGTTTCCGGGAATAGTTTGTACATATAGTCTCGTCAAATGTACATAAATTATCAAGTTTTTTTTGTGATTTAGTTTCTTTTAGGTCGGTTTTGTAAGTACTTAGTTTCTTCTCGGCCCAAAAGAAACAAACAAACAAAAAAACAAATTAGTTGATTGGATGCTTAGATGGTAAGTTTAGAAGGAAGTTTTGAACATCCCTCAAAAGTCTCAACTCTTGTGTATGTAAAAAAGTTTGCCATACTCTCATAAACTTGTTTATATCAGATTTTATTTGTTTTTGTATACATGACTCCACCTATTCAGGTGATTTTGTATCTATTTTCGTTTAAAATATACTACTTCGTCAAATTTTATACTCTGTAGTGTGTGGACAAACAATCTTTTTTTTGTTTAACTCGGGCTTTACTTGTGATCAGATGCTTGGATTCTATACTAGCACTTAGCATGATCCTATTTCACATGAGCATGAAGTTTGCATTTTGTTTGAACTTTAAGAAGTCGATCATGACACTGTATTTTATACGAAGTAATTTTTAATTCGGTTTTTCTAACATGTAGATTATCGTGGATATTATTTAAGTATGGTAAATAGAACTTAATATTTCAATTTATTATGATAATATTCATGTTAATATTGCTATAATTAACTTATTAACGTGTGTCCACTGGGTACACGTTAGAAAAACCGTTTTTAATTAAATCTTCATAGTACAAGTCACTAAGTAACCGGTTGATATAAAAATAAAAAAACTGACTTAATAATAACGGGTCAACCTCCTCACATAAAATTTTCACTTACTCTCTTACAACGGGTTGGTTTGGCTTGGGCGGGCCGCACCGGGCCAGACACGAAGAAAGTCAGCCCGACCTACATATTCTCAAATGCTTCAGAAAGATAGCTCACTTGAATCCTACATATCTCCATTGTAGAAGCTAATAGCAGCTGAATTGATGGATTTAGTTGCGTTTGCTGGAATTAGAGAGTTGCATAGAAGGTGTTTGATGAATTGCCTGAACCAAAGTTTCAATCTTTGACCATGCTACTGTAGTTCTAGAGCCCTAATGCCTTTTAAAACATGAAATGTTGTATAGTTTTGGCCCCCTTTTTCAGTGACAGTGATGTGGCTATGGCTATCTAAAGCTTGTTACGGTGACCTGAAAGTGGGTGCTGCCTTCCTCAGCTTTGCTGTCTCATCTGTGTTTATTCGATCTCGAGCAATCCCAAATTTTTTTAGTAGTGTAGTCTGCATTGTAAAGGTGGGAAATTTGATCATTCTCTTAAGTTGTTTTGCGACTTAGATCAGCCTGAAACTGTCTCTTACAACACCATCTTATTGGGTTTTCGAAATAGAGATGTTGCGTTGTGTTTTGCAGCGAACATGAATGCAAAAGGTGTTGTTTTTTTACGTTGTGTTTTGCAGCAAACAGCCTAACATGAATGCAAATGGTGTTGTTTTGTTACGTTGGGGTTTTGCAGCGAACGTGAATGCAAATGGTGTTGGGTTTGTACGTTGTGTTTTGCAGCGAACATGAATGCAAATGGTGTTGTTTTTTTACCATGTTACATATACTACAGCTTTGTCGTTTTGCATGGATGATCAAGGGTGTCTATTTGGATTTCAATTGCATTGTAGCATAGTGAGGTCAGGGTTGGAGTCGGAGGTCTTCGTAAGTAATGCACTTATTACATTGTACTGTAGATGGGGTTGAATTATTGAGGCTGAAAATGTGTTTGATAAGATGGGGTTCTAATATTTCCATTTGATGCCTTTTAGCTGTGGTAGGGGTTCTGCATATGTCTTCAGGGGGGTTACCAATTACCGGCAGCTTTTTGAGAACATTTGTATGGAAGTCTCAACAATGGTGCTCAAGAAGTCAATACGCGAACCTGAATTGGACCCTCTGAAGATTTTCAGGATCGTCCGTCTGATGAAGGGTATGTAGCTATTTCCTCGTTCCATTTATGTTGCTCAGAAGGTCTACCAAATATCTACTTTGATCTTTAATTTCATCAGTTTATACCTAGTTACATCATGAAATTTGTTATAATCTAAACAAAAATTGTCAGATCACTATATCATTATGTGTAACAAGTCGTAGCTACCATTATCTGGTTAGAAAATATGTGCTAAAGTTGGCGTTGTTTGATTCAAAGCCATATAAGAACTCTGTCAATTGTGTGGCCCGGATGCTGGAGTACATCCTAAGTAAAGTGGTGCAAAATTTGTACATCAGTTTAACTGCATATTGTCTTCCAGCAGATAGCTCATTATAGACTCTCCGTCTAACTCATCAAGTGTTTAGCCAAGGGATCGAACTGAGTCAGACAGACGGGTGTATCAGACCTCTAGACGGGCTAAGCTGAGATGTCCTGAATCGATTAATTGACTTGACTGAATTTGCTGACTAATGATGATGATGATGATGAATTGATGATGGATGATTGTCATTTTTGTAAGTGGTCTATACACTTTGATCGAATCTGCTTACTTAAATATAATATTTTGTACATATCTAATTTTCTTGCTTATAGAACTACAATAGCTTAACTCTAATGGAGTATATTTTAGCATGACATTGACAGGTTATAGACCAATATTTTTTAGATTTTCACGTCCAACCTGGATGTGAATTCGACTCACGTACATTTTTTAAAAAGGTTTAAGATTATTTTGGACTTTGACTCGATATCAGTGGGTCAGGCGGTGGCACCGTCTCATTATTATTTTAGTAGTAATAAAGAAGGCCATTTGATTTTTTAGTTTGGATGATAAAAGTTGAAATCAAAATCACAGAATGGGCGGAAGAGAAACCCGCGAAATTCTATATCTTTGAGTCTTGACATTCCAAACTCCTTAACATGAAGTGATACCAATTCAATTATACAAATTCTCCCAATATCTTGATCATATCTTCCCTCCCATTTCCTCTGATTTCTCCTTCAATTTCCTTCATTGCCAAGTCAATTTCCTTCATTGCCCAGTCACTATACTACTTGCTTCCTGTTTTCTTATTTTATTACTAGTGATTGTGCTTTGTTGCATTTCTCATCTTTTAGTCTTTTACCATTTCTTCAAATTCAAAAACTGATTTAACTTGTGGGTATTGTCTAGATTGTTAATTGTTTTGGAGAAAAGGGGATAAAAGAGGGGGAACCGGAAGAGATTTATGCTCCTAAAATGGGAGAAATTTGGGCTGAAAGTGGTTCCTCTGGCGGCGGAAGTGGTGGTGGTGGCGGTGGTGTCGAGAGATATTGCAATGCTCCATATGTTTTGGAGAAGTTTTCCCTCTATGAAACCTCATCTGTATGCATTTTCTTTTTGTCAATTCCCTAATTCTAACTCCATTTTTTTTGTGCTTTTGATTTTGGATGGTTACATTGTGCCATGTTGAGAAAAGCTCATATGTGAAAATTTCCCCCTTGACAATGTTCTGAGATAGGCTCATATTGTTTGTATGAAACTCTTGTTTATTTTTACTTTGTGTTATGGTTAGTGAATAAGTAACCCGAAGAACATGCTACTTAGTACTCCCTTCTTATCGTAATGTTCTTCCTCTTTCAATAAAACACTCCTCACATGTATTAGAGAAAGAGGAAGAACATTAAGATACGGAGGGAGTATGATCTTTAATGATTGATAGGTCTTTGTAAGTTTTGTCTTGATCCGTAGTACTATTAGATGAGTGCATGGTGTCATGTGTGAGCAGTGAAATACGATGTCGCACTAACTATACGTACTCAAGTAGATTTTAGGTCAATTGTATTTCACTCTCACGCGGTATGTGTTAGGAGTATCTAATTGGTTTTGCGGGGCAGGATTTTTTTATGGTTGGAAGAGATATAAGAAGAAAGTATTGGAGAGTGTTGAAGATTGATAGATCAACTCCTACCAAGCTCGCTTTCCATGAAGATCCCACAGTTTATTCATTTGCTCTGTGCAAAGCTCTGTTGCAAGACATAAAGGAAGCAAATAAACTTAGAGGTGGACTTAAATTTGTCACCTATTGCTATGGGATTGTAGGTAAGTAAGTGAACATGAATCAGAATCAGCTGCCATTTGTGTGGTTTCTCTCTTACAAAATTTGATTAATTGCGTTGTTATTCAGGTTTCATCACACTATTGGGACCTTATTATATCATCTTAATAACACAGAGAAGGAAGATTGGTCAGATTTGTGATCATCCGATATATGCCATTGCTGAATACAAGATTATTCCTATTGCTCAGCCTACATTCCTGTCCATGGGTGAATTTGAACGAGAGAAGAGGTTAGTCTTTCATGCACATTGAATATTATTTGAATGTTTCCTCAAGGTATTGTTTGTTCAATGTATTATCTTTGTTTTATCCCTTTGCTACTTTAGAATTATATTAGCGTCCAACAGATCATGTGAGTAATTGAGTTGGTGGTGATCACATACTGATATATAGCCTGTCTTTACTTCAATATTTGCCAAACTAAGTATTTCTTCTGGTGAACTGAACTGTTGATGATGTGTTACACAGGCTTCTATTGTAATTTTTCCAAATCTGTATTTAGTATGATAGTACTGATTGCATTAGAAGTAGGGATGGGATCAAGGATCAATCACGAATTCATGACCAATGCAAATGGATTAATCTTATCTTGGATGATTTCGCCAGTTTGAGGGTAAACTGTTTTTCTCTGTTTATTACTCTTGGATAGGTACTACAAGCTTCTGGAGTTGGTGGATCTTAGAAAGGACTACTACTTCAGCAATTCATATCCAATTATGCATAACCTGCAGGCTAACTTGAGCCATAATCTAACAGAACAATACACCGTCGGAACAAAGTTTGTATGGAACGAGAACTTAACTCATAAAATTCGTGATAAACTCAAAAACTCTCACTGGATAGTTGCATTACTGCATGGATTCTTCAAGCAGGTACTAGAAGTACCTGATAAATACTCCGTAGTTTTTAGCATATTTCTTATATTTTCTGTCAGATTCAATACTTGCTGATCTTTGTAATCAATACTGTTTGCGAAGAACATATTAGAAGATTGAATGTGTATTCGGTGTTACCCAACATATTGTAAATAGATAAAATGTAAATGCCCAGTGGTTTGAGAGAATCAAGACCATATAGAACGCATCATTTCTCAAAACAATCTTTTTTTTGGTTAACACCATCTGGTTTAACCCCAAATTTCGCATCATTAACACTGCTCCATCCCAGAGAATCAAGCTTGAGACCTTCAAATTTAGATCAAGGATCTACCCCTTATGGCCTTACCATTTGGTTTAAGCCTTAGGTTTTGTTCTTTTCAAGTATAATGAGCAGAAGCTTAAAATTTTTATGAGCCAATGACAGAGGAACACATTATGTCCAAATATTGTACTTTTATTATTATGATTTACAATTTGTTGATTAGGGTTGTGTCTTTCCCACATCCAGGTGAAGCTATCAGCCAGAGGGAAGACTTTCATGTTAACCCTTATTGCAAGAAGGTCATGTCAATTTGCCGGAACCAGGTTAGTTCAAATGTAAACTGTACTGCCAGTCTCATTTCTGCATGGAAAGACTCATTGTCTCATTTTATGCTTGGTGGATTATATCTTGGAAATTAGTTAGTCTCTTTTGAAGCATCATAAGACTGACATATTGTGAATATACTTTCCGGATTCTTGTACTCAGTTTTAGACCATAAGAGACCTGCATTTCTTGTTCCTTGATCTTTTTAAATCTGTGATAGATATCAGAAAAGGGGTATAGATGAGAAAGGTCACGCTGCGAATCACGTGGAGATTGAACAGATTGTCTGTGAAGAAATTGGTGGTGAAGGCTCATACAAATGTACTTCTGCTGTGCAGAACCGGGGTTCAATACCCCTTATCTGGACACAAACTGGCTCATTGTTAAATCCTAAGCCTGATATAATATGTATGTATGCATGTATTTTCCTTTGAATATCCTTTTTAGTATGGTTTGTATTTTGGCTGACCATATTTAACTACTGGTAATACGGTATAGTTTCTGAAGGAAGCAATAATGATGAGGCCACGGCGCTTCACTTCCAGAATCTCCGTCTAAGATATGGAGATCCTGTAATTATGCTGAATCTCACCAAGGTATTACTCACATGACTCGAATTAAGCCTGCTATACCCGAATCCGAAAAATATATACCCACTCGATTTTCAAGTGGATGATGGATGTGGGTGAAGTTCCAACAGACACGAACTTCACCCATTGTCATCTCAAAGCTAAGTGATATATCTAATACTCCGTACATTTCATGGCGGCTTCTGTACTGTAGGTGGATGAAAAGCACCCCGAATCACTTCTTCACACTGCTTTTAATAATGCTGTTGAGTGCATTAACAAGGATATGGATAAGAAGATTCAGTTAACCTTGTGGAATCTGGACCTTAATACAGAGTTTCGAACGTAGTTTTTTTTTTCTTTCCCTTTTTGTACTTGCAGAAAACACCATTAGCATGTTCAGATGTTCACGAGGTAACCCATTTTTACTTTGCAGTGAAGGTTCCGATGTGCTGTCAAAACTGAAATATCTGGCTACAAATGCTCTGAGTCAGATCGGGTTCTTTTCTAGTCAGATACCTCAATCAGTAAACTTTAAGGCATCATTTGACACGTCTTGCCTCTGGTAATTAAACTTCATGAACTCCATACATTTTTATATCGAGTTTTTTTTTAAAACTTTTGTCAAATTATGTAGAAGGGGACAAACTGAGAAAGTACATGCTTACAAACATAAATTGTAGGATGAATAGCGAAAATGAGAATCTTCAGAAAGACAATTCTCAGAAAGGGGTTTTGAGAACCAACTGTTTGGACTCTATAGACCGCACGAATGTTGCGCAATATGTGTATGGCCTCGTTGCACTTAATCAACAGTTGGATGCTTTAGACATAACTGACTGTTCCGTTCAAGATTATGAACACATTTTAGCGAAAGAGCTGATGAGAATCTACGAAGCTATGGGCGATGCACTTGCTCATCAGTACGGGGGATCTGCAGCTCACAGTGAGGTATCCTCAAAATCTTGCTGCTAGATATTGTCCAGTAGAAGTAAAAGTCATGCAGATTGACTCGTACTGATGAATTAGTTTGAGATTCAGCATTATAAAACACTGGCTCAAGCCTCAAAGTCTCATTTTTTTTGTCTTTTAAAGACATGAGATAAGAGGCATGCAATATTTTACTGTTTGTTTCTCTTAGGGCTAATCTGTTAGAACGTTTTGAAAAGATCATTCTGTTGTCTGTCATCTATATGGTATGTTTTCTTAGTATGGTTAACATAGGCAATGTGGTTTTCCATTTCCGATTAAGTCAAAGACTCGCTATTTTTGGGTCTTTTCTTGAGTAAAGGTTGTTGACATGTTTGGATGACATGTTTTAGAGAATAGTCATTCCTTTATATTATTTGGATGAGATGTTTTCGCAGAATGCATCCTGAGTAGAAACGATCTTGCAACCTAACTGATCTGATACGTTCTTTGTAATTTTGTAAACATGAGCAGATATTGGCTAAGAGTAGAGGTCGTTGGGCAGCAGCCACACTGATTCAGCAGTGTGTGATTAGCATACAACGTCATCTTAACAACGCCTTCATGGACGTTCGAAAGCAACAAGCTATCGATTTGTAAGTTCATCTTGAAACTCTCTTGCTAGGGTTGGCAGTTTTGAGAGTTAATCATGGCTAATTTCAAGGAATAGTTAATTTGTTATCGTGACACATTAATCGTATGTAAAATACTACTCCCATGTCATTGCACAGATTTCTGGGGAACTTTAAACCAGCTGAACTGGCTTCATTCAGAAGCGACCCTGTTGAGAAGGGCGGAAACCTAGATGCTCTATGTTTGCAAGACATCCTCAGGTAAAAATCATTAGTTTTCCATCTCTGATGGGATTCTTCCGACTCTGAACTGTCAAAAATGTTGCAGGATTCTTTCCTACGGCTAGGCTAAACAACTGATATTTGTCTCCCTTGAGAGCAAAACATCTACAGTAACTCAGTAAGAAGCAAGGAGCCATTGATGAACATAGACAGCATTCATCACTTTGATATCAGTCACAGATTGCTATGTTATGTCGTACTCCCTTCGTCCTCATCAATAGTTATCTGATGAGTTCGATACACTGGACACTGAGCACCGCGTATTTCTTCAATACTTCAATAGACGTCTTTTAGCCAAGCCAGTCGTCCCCGTCTTTGAATTTTTGTGATCCCATCAAATCTTTTCAAGAGTTGTAGGCTTGTATGCTTGTAGCCATGTTAAAACTTACGGTAAAAGGCAGTGTTTTTTTTTTTTTTTTTGCTGAATGTATACCTACTTTTTATTTTTGGATTCTGACACGTACCGAGTAGCTCTCTATCTTTTAAAATTAGGTAGTACGGTATCGGGTATTATACTTGAAACATACTGAAAAATTATCTATACAACTTGAACCTCTTAAATTCTCATTCTCATTTAAATGTCGTGTTGATACCATTGAATCATTGATTACCATCATTGTTTATATACTCATCGATTCAAATTAAGTTGTTTAGATTAATTTAAATTATTAGTTGAATTTAAGTATACTTTTAAAAATGGTGTATTTGCAATAGAATTTGAAAAAACACATGATCCGAGTTGACAAGATAAAGTAAGCCTAAGGTAAGATAAGCGTCATGGGTTGATGTAAAACTAATGTCAATTGCATAATTATACGAGTACTAAACTGTATGATAATATGACCTTGAAGTTGGAACTCGAATCAACCTAAGCAAATGTTGGCTAAATTTAAATTAGCACGACCTAAAAATTAAAATTGTGTAATTATTTCATCCAAAATAATTGCCGACTTCATCCAAAATAATTCGAAACAATTTATTTCAAATCACACTGGATAGTCACTTGACACTAAAAGAAAAATCAATTGCTAAATACTCCCTAACTAAATAATCTCTAAAAAACCCACGAAGTACATTAAAAATTCTAAAAAAAATACGTACATTAAAAAGAAATACCTCGCTTTGGAATCGAAAAATATTGTAGACACTTGACAGAGTGATATGGAGTAGATACATAAACCGAATACACAAACAGAGAGAGTGAGCGGTGCACAAATAAATTACCGTGACACGATTTCAAATAGGTTGAACCCGACCCGAATACAAAACTATGCGCAGCATCAAATCAATTCGGAATAAAAAAGGTGAAAAACCCACCCGAGTAAGTGATTAAACCCTAAACCCCCAAACCTCTTCCTTCTCTGCTGCTTGCTCTTCAATGGCGACTTCTTCTTCTTCAAAGCACAAGAAAACCTCCCAACCTAAACCAACGGAAGACCTACAGTCCATCCAAAACGACGTCGCATCATTCGCCTCTTCATTGGGCCTCGCTTCTTCCCTCCCTTCCTCCGGTTTCAACGACACCGATTTCCGCCCCAAGAAAAATGCTCAATCGAAAACACCGCCGAAACAATCTCAAATCAACAATCCCAGAAAACCCAATCCTCAAAAACCCCAATCTCAAAAACCCATTTCACAAAACCACCAAAAACCCCACAAAAATGATACCTTCAATAAACCAAAACCTAAATTCGATTTTGATGCTGTTAATAATAGCAGTGTTAGGTCATTTGAGAGGTTCAAGAATCTTCCGAAACTGCCGTTGGTGAAAGCGGGCGCATTGGGGACATGGTACGTGGACCAATCAGAGGTGGAGGATAAGGTGTTGGGGGTTGGTGTTGAGAGGAAGAGGATGGAGGTTAGGGATGCTGAGGAGTGGAAGAGGACAGTGTCGAAAAATAAGGAGCTTGGTGAAAGGTTGTTAGCACAGTACATTGTTGATTATGAGGCTTCAAGAGGTCAAACGGGTGATATTAAGATGCTCATTGCTACTCAGAAATCTGGTACTGCTGTCGATAAGGTCTCCGCTTACTCCGTCTTGATTGGGGATAATCCTATTGCCAATTTGCGCTCTCTTGATGCTCTTTTGGGTAACGTCTCTTCTTTTGTTCATTCTTATGTGGAAAGATTGTAGCTTTTATGTTTGGTATTGTAAAAACGGGTTTTCTACGGGTGACCTCTGAACATGCTTGAATGATCTAAAGTATTGACTCATTGTTGAAATTGGCTCATTGCCACTAGCCTTAGTCCCAAAATGGTTTGAGGTCGGCTAACATGAATCATTCTCCGACACTGTAAAGTCGTTTCCATTTAAAACATTCATATAGAAAGGCTTAATAGTAGTATTGAAAAAAAATAATGTAAGCACATGAATGAGTTAGGTAAAATGCACAGAAAAAAGAGTCCCTCAGTGTAAAGCCAAAGCCGTCAATGTAAGTTGTTGCTGCCTTAGGGTTGGGGTTTAAGTGGCATTTCTAAGTCAAGATTTAGCACAGGTCTAGAAACTTAAGGATCAATGGTTTTGAATCATTGATGCATATGATGTTAGTTGAGTAAAACCTGTCTCTGTAGGGAGA
Organism: Agrostemma githago; assembly: GCA_958450325.1. Classification (NCBI taxonomy): domain Eukaryota; kingdom Viridiplantae; phylum Streptophyta; class Magnoliopsida; order Caryophyllales; family Caryophyllaceae; genus Agrostemma; species Agrostemma githago. Next base: position 3,689,160 of record OY288239.1, read on the forward strand.
AGGTTCCTTGATTGATGTGTTACAAGTTTACAACATTCATCCGGCAACAGCGCGTGAAATTTCGACACTAGTTTTAACATAGTGTAGGGTCATCTGAAGTGAATCAGGAATACATATGTAGTGCTGACTAGAGAGATGCACGTTAGCTAATTCTGAAAGTTTTGTAGTGGTATAATTAGCAGATATCAGAGGACATTCGTTAGATACGGCTAAAAATTTATGAACCATCATTGCTTACCTGTAATTTGTAAGAGTTGATTGTAATACATTTGAATGTCCTCTGCAGCAATGGTGACGTCAAAGGTTGGGAAGCGTCATGCATTGACAGCCTTTGAAGCTCTGAAGGAGTTGTTTGTTGAAAGGTTTGCCTCCTATTTCTAGAGATTCTACTTTCTTGTATTCAGGTGTATGGTATACTAGACATGCTCTATAGTGTTTGGTTTGGTTTTGTTACTCCATATATTATGGGGAGTTTTTTTAAATAAGCCTCATTTCCTTTTTCTTTTTTTTCTTTTTTTTTTTCAATTAGCCCATTTCTTCTTTTAGCAAAATTGTAGGAATAAAATGACAATTATGGGCTCTTGTGTATGTTGATTTAATAGAAAATGGCACTAATAGAAAAAAGGGAGTAATTATTTTCTCTGTTGTCAACTTCAAGTGAATGTATTTTCTTTAAACTATATTATGATCTGTTAATTCGAGAGAATTTGGTTTTTATTTTATGCTACAGTCTCTTGCCTGATCGGAAGTTGAAGACCCTTTTCCAGCAGCCTCTCAACCATCTTCCTGAAACAAAAGATGGCCACTCTCTTTTACTATTTTGGTATTGGGAAGACTGTTTGAAATCAAGGTACCTTTGTGCTTGTTACGGTCATGGTAAATTCGGAGAGACTTTTTTTTACCCTTTTAAATAAATGCTGTGTTTTTTATTATTATCTTAGCCTTTACTATGTAAAGATACACCATACTGGGTGTAACTTCAGGGTACACCTTTGACCTCGCGTGACTAAATACCAATCATTATTTGTACTAGTTTGATGTATTTTTTTGTGCTTCATTCAATATCCACACTAATACTTATTTGAATTTGCTTGCTAGATATGAAAGGTTTGTAGTTGCACTTGAGGAGGGGTCAAAAGACATGTTGCGTATACTAAAAGACAAGTCATTAAAGGTCTGTGTATTGAGTTGCTTAAGCAGTCTCTCCATCTTTTGCCACGTAAGAAATATTTACCTTGTCTACAATGTGTCACATGTTTTGTGTGTTTTCTTTCCTTTGGCTTTGTAGACCATGTATGCACTTCTAAAAAGCAAATCGGAACAAGAGCGGAGGTTACTGACAGCATTAGTCAACAAAGTAAGTCAACTTATTCTTTTAGTGATTAGTATATTGATCAAGATATCAATTGAATCTATAAGAATTATTGATTGTATGTCGCAAATTCTTCTGTTGTTTCATCGACTCACAGTTGGGGGACCCTGATAACAAGGCCGCGTCAAATGCTGACTTTTACTTGACTAATCTTTTGTCTGATCATCCAAACATGAAGGTATTTTTGTTACTTCGTTATAATTATCTTGCGTGTTCAGTTCTCTTACCTGACTGGCTTTGTTGCTTTCAGGTTGTGGTGATTGACGAGGTTGACTCGTTCTTGTTTCGACCACATCTAGGGATGCGTTCAAAATATCATGCTGTAAGTTCCTCGCCAAAATTGGCCGACTGGTCCTAACATAATCATTTGGTAGTGACTTAAGACTTCTCCAAAACTTTAATCATTGTCCTACAATGTTGAAGTTCTCCATCCTTACGGGACTAATGCTTGTACACTGTTCTGCATATTGATTTTGATGTCGTATTTGTTTAATTAAAGTTATTAAGGATTTGGGAAAAGCTTTCTGATGAAGACTTTCTCAATAGACTAGCTCAGTCCAAGGAGCCATAATTTTGATATGCTCCTAGCTAGCTGTATCTGGAGTATATCAGATTTGATAATGTCCGTCCATGGATGCGTCATTGCTTTCATGTGCTAATTGTTGATTTTACGGCTAGTCTTTATTCTTAGACCCAATCCCTTTGTAATTTGAATTGATTTATGCAGATTAACTTTCTCACCCAAATTCGCTTGAGTCACCATAAGGAAGGACCTAAAGTGGCAAAACGGTTGGTGGATGTGTACTTTGCACTATTTAAGGTATTTTCTCCTTTCTGCTCTTCCAATTCAGCTGTAATTGTGTATTTCTAGTCTGCAAAAGTGCACCAGGAATTGATGTTGAGTGTCTATGTGCTCTTTAAGTTTGCCAGCCAACCATACTTTTTATTGACTGTTGATGTATTGAATTACATGTCTATGTTAGGTACTTGTCTCTGGGAGCACGAATGATCGGAAAACTGATAAGAGCAAAGAGACAAAAAAGTCTAGCTCAAAGGACAAAGAGCAAGATGCATCTGAGTCTCATGTGGAATTGGATTCACGGCTTCTATCCGCTCTTTTGACAGTAAGTAATCCGAAGCGATAATTTTTGGTCCATTCTCTCCTATATACACTCTATTTTAAGGCCTTTTTCTCAGTTGTGTTGGTTTATCTGTTTGCCAATGTATTATTTTGTACGCTGTGCTACTGGCTATTCTGTAGGCTGAATTTTATTTATCTATATTTGGTAAGGGACTTGTAGAGCTAGACTGATGGTCTTGTGGAACTAAAAGATCAGGGTTCATTTATATGAAACTCACGTTTGCTGATTTTTGAGTAAGTGAAACACATATAGAAGAATTCCTTCAGAGAATAGAGGGAATACCATAGTTGTTTCTATACTTGCCACAACAAATCGAATGAGATGATGAATCGGTGTGATGTTTGGTCTAAAACTCACAGAAACTTGAAGCCTGTACTTTGAATGTTCTACTGAAACTTCTCATTGAAAAACTGTGTGCTTTATATTCTTTACAGGGAGTAAATAGGGCATTTCCATTTGTTTCTGGTGACGAGGCAGATGAAGTTGTTGATGTCCAGACTCCAGTACTATTCCGACTTGTGAGTCCCTGGTTTTAATCATTTGATCTCTTATTTTGTAAATTAGACTTTTAGGCTTTAGAGGTTGAGAATGCAGGACCCCTACCTTCTTCATTATAAGTTTGATTTGAAATTTTAATCAACACTCCGTCACTATGCAGGTTCATTCGCAAAACTTCAATGTTGGCATTCAAGCGTTGATGCTTCTTGATAAAATTTCCTCCAAGAATCAGGTTGTCAGCGATCGGTTTTATCGAGCTTTGTATGCAAAATTGCTACTTCCTGCGGCCCTCAATACCTCCAAGGTATGTCATTACAGCTATTCTACTATGGCCTTGTATGCCAAGTCGATATCATATTGTCAATTGCGTGTATATCTGGAAAGAATGAAATATATTTAGTCGTGCTATATTTGACTTGATGTGCTCAGCTGTTTGAGTTGTACATTTGTTCTTGCATCATTTGTGTACTTTTTTTTCTTGTTTCATGGGTTAATTTGAGTATTGATAGTCAATATCAAGTGGTAGTAAAGAGCTCTTTTTGTTTATGGCCAGTTTTACAATGAGATAAACCTTACTTACTACTGCCATGGAATTTAGCTATTCTGAGATGTTTGGTGTTGACCTCTGTGGTCTTGATCTCAATCAATATTGCAGGCAGAGATGTTCATTGGAGTACTGTTAAGAGCTATGAAGAATGACATAAATGTAAAGCGTGTAGCTGCCTTTGCAAAGCGTGTGTTACAGGTTAGCCACTGTCTCCAGGTTCTATATAATCCTGTCTGCTGCGCACGGAAATTTAGTCACAGAGGTCTAGTTTAATGAAGCACTACCTCCAGTTCACTTATATTTTACCCTCTTGACTTTGGTGGACAACCTTCACGGTTGATCTCTTCAAATATATTGTAAATTCACTATGTCGAATTTGTAATGTTTGGTGTATCGAAACTACTATTTTCATACTCCCCCGCTTTTTTCTAATATAGTTTCGTTTTGCAAGGTGAGGTATTTTTACAAAAATGTATAAATTTTATAATATCTACTCATATATATCGATAGATACTGAAGAGGGTGGTGGGTGTCTCGAAATATGAGAATAACATGTAAATGTTTTTTTTTCTTAGAAAATTGTTAATGTTAGTATATTGTGACAAAATACTAGTTTGTGTTGGCTACCAAATTCAGAGTGACAAAAAGTGATGGAAAGGAGTAATAATGTAATTTCATTTATTACTCGTACTACTTAATAATGTGCGGAGTTCTACTTTTTTAGTCAGTTTCGCTTGACTTCCTCGTGTGAATCGCCTCTGCAGGTTGCACTCCAACAGCCACCTCAATATGCATGTGGGTGTCTGTTTCTTCTCTCTGAAGTTCTCAAGGGCCGTCCTCCTCTATGGTAAGGATTAGCCTTCTCTTTTTCTACTTGTTTATATCTATGAATCATGTTAAAACCTTGAGGATAATATGAAAATCCACAATTCCCTCTCATGCAGGAACTTGGCAATTCAAAACGAGGCTGCTGACGAGGATGTCGAACATTTTGAAGATGTCTTAGATGATACGGAGGACATGCCTGATGACAGTGCGAAGATCCCTGAAATCCAAAGTGTTGAGGAGAGTAAGGATAATGCGTTGAACTCTGACAGCGATCCCTCAGATAATGATGAAGCTTTTTTAGTAGCTTCATCTGAAGATGATGATTCAGATGAGGATGGTGATTTTGTTATGAAGGTTGAGAAACGTCAAGAGTCTAGCTCTACAAAGTTGGCTGATCACAATGGAAAAAAACTTCAATCCTCTTTGAAGCATCAACTACCTGGTGGATATGACCCTCGGCATCGAGAACCATCTTTCTGGTATATTTGCGCTATAAAAAATAGAACTTCTTTAGCTCCAAACAACTGTTTTTTAAAGGAAAAAAAAATAGATTTTGATTCAGGTTGAGAAGGACCAAGGTAGCTGTGAAAGTTCTTAATTCCCCTTTCGTTAATTGAATATTTTTCGATTTGTCAAAACGTTTGAAATTTCTGGTACATTTAAGTTGATGGAGTGGTCTCTAATTTTAAACAGCAATGCCGATCATACTGGTTGGTGGGAGCTGACTGCGCTGGCTTCTCATGCACACCCATCGGTCTCCACAATGGCAAGGACTCTTCTCTCTGGAGCTACTATCGTCTACAATGGAAACCCCTTAAACGATCTTACTCTTACTGCTTTTCTGGACAAGTTCATGGAAAAGAAACCTAAGCAAAGCACGTGGCATGGTGGCTCGAATATTGAGCCAGCTAAAAAGGTTAGTCCGTTAAGCCTAATCATATTTTATTAAACTTTCCTGTGTTTCAGATGTTGTCTCTTCGTGCAAAATTTAGACGCCTTGCACAGTATATTTAAATTGTTGCTTTAATGATTCTTATTCTTACCACAGTGAATGACACAGAATATAGTACTACAAGTATAAGTTTATAAAATTTACTCCAATTTTTTTTAAAATGATTTTCTTTCGTCGCAAACGTGATGTTAATATTTTACAGTTATGTATAATTATAAAATATTATAAATGTAAGATTTGATTGATTTGCATTTAATTTTCAAGATTCTGTCAAATACTAATCCGTATGAATGTAGTACAAGTAATTTTTTTTATTGATTTACGTTTATTTTGTAAGACTTGATAGTTGATGGAGTACAGTACAGAATACGGAGCAGGAATTATTATTATTAACGATAATTTCCATATTTAGATACACATTTTTGAGGGAAAATTTTGAAGGGTGGTTAATTTTTTTAGTATATAATAGTAGAAGATTCTGAGTTCTGACATAATATGATCTTATTGTCTGGTTGCTGACCAAGTAGTTGAATGCTGACATATAATGATACCTGCTTTTGTGGTTGCTGATTTAATGATACTTTTACTCTTAATGGCAGCTGGAAATGAATAAACATTTGATTGGTTCTGAGATTCTGTCATTGGCCGAAGCTGATGTAGCTCCAGAGGATCTCGTGTTTCACAAGTTTTACATGAACAAGACGGGTTCATCTAAGAAGCTCAAGAAGAAGAAAAAGAAGAAGGATGCTGAAGACGAGGAAGCCGCCGAGTTATATGGAGGAGATGATAGTGATAATGACGAGATCGACAACCTGTTGGATGCCAATGAACCCGATGCTGAGGCCGACTACGATTCCGACGATCTAAAAGCTGTTGTTGATGAAGATGACGATGATGATTTAATTGGCGACGTCAGTGATAATGACTTGGAAATGGATGGAATCTCAGATAATGACGTGGCGGCAGATGATTCGGATGATGTCAGTGACGATGATATTAAGATTGGTGATGTCGATGATGTCACCGATGAGGATGAGGATGAGGATGTGGATGATTTACCCGTGATGAAGAAGGGTAAGAATAAACCAGGTAAAAAGTCGTCAGCTTCTCCATTTGCTAGCCTCGACGAGTATGAACATTTGATGAATGACGATGATTCCGACGAGGAGAAAGTTGTCGAGGATGTTAAGGCTAAGAAAAGAAAACACGGTTCGAATAAAAAGGAGGAGGGTGGCGACGAGGAAGATTATAAAACCGACTCAAGTAGGAAGAAGAACAAGAGAAAGAAGAGCAAAAGCATCAAATAGAGTGCAACCTTCCTGTGAAACTTAGCAGCAGGTTATACAGAACAGGTTTTGATATACTGGTACGTCTGTGATCAGGTTTTTCACTTCACTTGGCGACTTGTTCATTTATACTCGAGGAATTATGAAAAAGGAGAGTTTTATTTCCTATGAATCGGGAAAAATCATAAGAATTGTCACTTGTCTAGCCGCCCTAAGTGACATTTTCTTGTAACTTGATGAATTTTTTTGAGCAACCAAATGCATGTTGTGTTTGTTTTTAGGTGGTGATGAATTTTTGGGTGTTTTACGTCTTCATCTAACAAAAACAAAAACATCCAGGAAATTCAGGTGTATTGAACCGCTTGCGCAGGTTCGATTCACTTTCTTTGCAAGTTGTTACAGTATATTATTATTATTATTATACATTCTCAACTTACATATAGTTAAATGATCCATTCTTGTCATTTTAATAATATACTCGTACAATACAGTATGAAATACTCCACTGAGTATAAATCCGTGTACAGTTGGTAGACTTTGACTGCTATTTTCCGCCATACTTGCCCCTTTTTTCAGATACGATTAAGTGCTCCCTTTTACGGAAAAATTATACTCCGTATATGTTGCAAGTTGCGAGCAGTAAGTAGATGGGGTTTAAGCTAAGCAAGAAGCACAATGATTAGCAATTATGCGTCTACTACTATGCTCATACACTCGTACTCATTGTGTGGAGTAACTATCAGAGGTCGTTACGCACTAGATTTTAATCCTTTTATATCCAACTTTTTTGATACTACTTTTTCTAATTAAACCTACTCTATCACTTCTCACCATCTATGACAAACAATATTTTAAGTCTAAGTTGCTCTGTTATTATATACTCTACTCCACTCGTGTTAATTTTTATTTTAAAAATTACTCCCTTCATTTTTTTGTTTTTATAATCATTGTGAAATATTTTAATCAAAGACAAACAAATAAATAAGACGAATAAAGTATAGTTGTAACCACTACGTTATCCAGGGATGTCAAGTTCAAGTTCTAAAAACCCATCCGGTCTTAAAACTCACAAGAGGTGAGGGAAATTGAACCTAAGAACTACTCCTATTATTCAGGTTACCTCCGTCAGATTAAGACATTTACGGTATGATAATATGGTAATGTGATTAGCAAAGGCGTAGAGTAGATTAGACGCCGGCCCTAGCAATATAATTATTATGCCTGCCAATAAAATCGTCCTATGTTGTACACTTTGATCAAACCACCCACAGAAATTTTTGAAGATAAAAGGTTGTAAAGTCACCTCCATCTCTCATCTCTCATCTCTCATCTCTCATCTCTCATCTCAAGCTTTTATGCATGCATACCTCCTCTTCTTCGTCATCATCATCCTTGTCATTTATCACTTGTCAGAGCCTCCCCAGTCTCCACTCTGGAGCCTTTATCTAATGATTCAACCACTTTTCTCTAAACCATTCGTATTCCCCCATATTCTTGTGTAACATCCTTGTCTAACTTGTCAAAAACCATTTTCCCATCAATTCATAATGAATATATCCGTTACAAAGTTATAACGGGTTAAATATCAATCACATGCTAATACTGTTTTTATTTATCCATATGAATAATATTTGACCCATTACAAGTTTGTAATGGATATACTTGTCACAATCAAAAATTTGTGCTAGTGCTAAGTTGCTAACGCGGTCGCTCAACATTGAACAAACCAATTTGACACACCTATAAAAATGTACCCGTACACGATACATCTACCTAAACTAAGAAACGAAATAGAAATACCCGACAAACTCCCCAAAATCCAACTCAAAATCTAACAAACACAAAACAGTATCCAGTCTATAAACTCAGAATCTAAATTCTGAAAACCACTCCTCCACTAGTAGTGTCTACTGTCTAGTAGGAGTAGTCCATAATATACATACAACCATACTATACTATACTATACTATATACTATACGTAGGGAAAAAATTGACAGGAATATACGACCAACTCCAACAAAGGACCAGCTGTTAGCTGTATCTTTGTTTGCCCCCCTAAAGTATCAACTGGACCCCCAACTCCCCCACCTTTTATAAATCAATTACTCTCTTGTGTTAGATATATCCGTCGCAAAATTATAACAAGTCAAATATCATTTACATGACTGGACAACACAGAATCAGAATGTTTTTATCTAACCATGTCGATAATATTTGAACCGTTGCAAATTTATGACGGATATGCTTATATGAGGAAGAATTTGTCGTTATAAATACCCTTCAATCCTTCCATCACTCAAACCCTCAACCCAAAAACAAAAAAACAAACAAAACCTAGCTCAATTTCCCATAATAATTAATTCCTTAACCAAAATAAAAATAAAATTATGGCAAATAAATCAAGCAACAAGCTAACCAAGTTACGTTCAGCACTAAAGAAGATGAACTCCTTCGGCAAACCTCGACGCGACAACAATAACAACAACGACAACGACAACAACAGCAGCAACAACAACAACAACGACATTATCCGAGTGGCTGGTATGATGAATAATAATTTGAACACGGTTTACGTGGGGAAGTCACGTAGGCCATACCATGTGACACCACAAGTGCTTCATCATCCAGTTATACAAGAACTTGTTGAAAGAGAAAGATCAGAGGGTGGTCGTGGTTGTGATAATGGTGATCAAGTGATTATAGTGGTTGGATGTGAGGTTGTTTTGTTTGAACATTTGTTGTGGATGTTGCAGAATTCTGAGGGTAAATCTGAGCCCTTGGATGATTTGGTTTCCTTTTATGCTTATTGATTCATTTTAATTACCTTAGGAAACAAAACAAAAAAAAGACGGTTTCTTGAAAATGTTAACGGGTAATTTTTTTAAATTTTAATCTTCTATTTTCGTCTTTAGTGTCATGTCTCACATTTTTTTGGTTGCTTCGGAGTAGTAGGTTGTATAGTGATTGATCATATCATAAAATTTGTTATGGTATTAGAGAAGAATAACACTAAATTTTCCCGGAATACGGAATTATGATTATATTGGATAATTACATTGCTAATTTGTATTGATGAGTGATTATTATTGATTCTTATCTAATTTTTCCTGATTTAATTTTTGGTTTTATATGGCTTGCGAGTCGTTATAGTAAATGATTTATTAGGGCTATTGTACATTTGTACGGGTAGTATTTAACTAGAGTATTAAATAAAACAAAATAAGGAGTAAAATTTAGGAAAATGATTTATTAGGCTATAGTTAAGAAACTAAAAAAGAAAAAATAATACGAAGTACATTAATTATACTCTGTATCAAATTTGAAAGTTATTAAATGCTTAAATAGAACTTGTTACTCGTGGGAGGATATGTTTTCTCTTTATTTATCATTTCCCTATTTTTAAAATAAATAAAAAAAACAGAATTAATATATACGAGTAAATTGGTGGGGTTATTTCATCCTAGTCCGTACTAATTTATGCAAAATGCAATTACTACTCCTTTGCAACAAGTTGACGTTAGTTGAAACTCAAGCGTCACGCAATTATCAAAAGCACGCTTTTATTTATAATTCTTTCTAATAATCATCCTAACATCAAAATTATGGAGACACGATTTCATATAAATCAAATGTCAAATCTCATATATGACGGTTCCTGTGATTTCACTCAATTTTTCATAATCTGTCTTTTAATTTGCAGTTTGATTATACTAAAGGTAACACGTTAATAGAGGATATTGTAGCTAGTATTACGGTATCAAGATTGAATAGTATAGTTGGCGAAGCTAATAATGTTCGATCACTTGTTCACTGTAAAACTCGATATAGTATATATATATATATATATATACTACTTCAGTACTTCCTCTAGGATTCTATGATCTTTCCATTTGATTATTATAAGATTTTAGAAAGTTGAAGAAAGTATAATTCAAGTAAGAGAAACAAAATACTATTAAAAAAATCGTTGTCAAAATGGTGTTTGAAAATTACTAAATTGGGATAATGAACGAATGGGAGAAAAATGGCACTAATGAAAATGTGTGTTTGATCAAATAAATTCAAAAGATAAGACATACAACTCAAGGTGATGATGAAATGGTGATAATATTAGTATCACCATCAATCCATCTCATATATAAATGTCATACCAAACAAATACTACAGAGTAGTACTCCCTCCCATTCTTTGGATTCTTACCATTTGATTAAAATACTACTCACATATAATCAACTTATAGTAGGAATCCAAAGAATGGGAGGAAGTATATTATTAACCCACGTTCTTTATGATCGAAATATTTGTCATATTATTATATGAGTAATAGATAATAAAGTGAATAAATATGTTTCCTAGAAACAATGTTTTACTTTTATTTATCTAATTAAATGAATAATATTTGACTCATTTTAACAATACGGATAATCGATCAGTCATGAGGGAGCGTATTAAATGGTAGACAAGAAATATATGCATATATATTGTGGGGTTAGCAAACAAAATGGGCCATGAAGCAAGCAAGCTGGTAGGCATGCATGAGTGCATGAGCAAGATGCCAACCCGTTTATCAAATCTACCGGCCGCATTACATACATACGTTTCATGCATGTATTGCCAAAATGTAGCCTCTATATCACAGGCTGTCAAATACTCAGCAACAACAACAATATTTAGTCACAATATTGTAGTTTTATAATGAGTATAGTATTTTAGTATGTATAAAGTTGTGCAAATTGTACAAGCTTGAAGTAGACTTGGTCACGGGCCGAGTCTTGCAAGTCGGACTGATGAACTGGCGGTTGGGATTGGTCGACCGCGCCTAATAACGGTCAAACACACGGTCAATGATTCATTTGGCATGGTGCATCATGCCATGGCCTTGTGGGATCATGGTTGGAGAAAGAAGATCTTGCCTAGCCTAGACATGAGTACATGACACAGTTAGGCACGCCCAAGATACAAAGAAATAAGGCAAACCGATGTAAAGCAATTGTTTAAGTGCACCCAAGCACGACATGTCGTGAATTTTGTCTGGACCGCCATTTTCGTTTCACTGGCATGACACGACACGACGCAAATTAAAGTCCACCTTTTCGTGTTTGGATTGCCCTTTCTATTTCATTAACACAGAAGTACAGAACGAAGTCTGCCTTTCCGTGTCTGGGTCATGCCATGTTCTCATCCCCAAACGACACACTTCCATCTTGGGGCTTGTTTGGGGTGGAGGTAATCATTTAAGGGTAATTGAAGTCAAAATGATAAAAAAAACGAAATTGGTGGTTGCAATGGTATTTTATGAAGTAAAGGAGAGAGGAGAGAGGAATTAATGCATTTCTTTTATCACTACTTTTATCTATTTTCTACGGAGTATTTCATTACACCTGTATATATTCATTATCTTTATCTCAAGCGAACCTTAAAGTGACCCAAACTTGGCCAAAACTATGTACTCAAGCAGATCTAGGCAGACCGTCCTATCATTTTAGAGGTCGAGCCGATCAATTGGTGGAGTCTACTATGAATGTGTGTGGTGGTCTCCCAACAATGACAAAATATAAGGTTGTACGTACTAAATTGTAAACCATGAAGTCACGCATAATGAATTGAAATTGAATACTGTCCTAGTCCTAACTCCTAACTCCTAACTCCTGTGTGTGGTGGACTCCCAAGAATAGCAAAACACAGAGTATGAATTATGAAAGTGGGGTGATCTACCAGACTACCATCATTGCTCAATAGCGATATGATCTAGGTGTCTTCTCAAATTTTCATTCTTCCTTCTGCCTTTCACTCAATTTCATATGTTATTGAAGATGTCTTAGTCTATTGTTTAAGACTAGGTGTTCTGGGACAATAGATTTCAAATTCGAATCTCCTCCCTTATATTGTAATGTCTTGACCTAATGGTTAAGATTAGGTGTTTTCAATTCCATTTATACGTGTAATTTTTTTCGATATAGCTTTTAATGTAGAAGATACAATATAGTCATGTGAGACCTTTACATTGTCTAATCAAATGCATTATGAATATCAAATTGCAATAAAATTTAAAAATATGTAAATAAGGATATTAGAACGGAGGGAGTATTATTTTCTCTATATATAACAAATAAAGTATAAATAAAATGTGGCCCGTTACGAACTTCCGAACAGCTCGAATCGTTGTGTAAACACAACGATTTGAGCCCTCCGAAAAGTATCATCGGGCAACACCCCGTTTCCTACCGGTTTTCTAACCACGTCCGCAGAATCTTTATATAATACATGATTGTTACAGATTCTATACCGATTGACAAGTTTTCCTCAAAAATATTCGAGCTTTTGAACAATTTTCATCGCTTTTGAAAAATAGCAAAAAACGATCGATTCTGAAGGTTATTATCCACGTTTTTTCAGTCTTTTGGACCCGAAATAAAAAGTGCCCCAATTCGCGTTGTACGAAGTTCACACCAAGCACAATGTCCCGGTGTAATATGAAGGTCATTTGGATTTCAATTGCCACTTTTTAAATCTATTAAATTGCGGTTTGAGACGTGTCGTAATCTGTCGAAACAAGTTCTATACTACAATTTATATCGTGTTAGAGAATCCTAATATTCAGTATTAGACATTCTATACCGATCGACAAGTTTTCCTCAAAAATATTCGAGCTTTCGAACAATTTTCACCGCTTTCGAAAGTAGCCAAAAACGATCGATTTTCGAAAGTAGCCAAAAATATCCACGTTTTTTCGGCCTGTTGGGGACCGAAATAAAAAGTACCCAAATTCGTGCTGAAAAAAGTCCACGCCAAGCACAATGCCCCAGTGCAATGCGAAGGTCATTGGGATTTTGATTGACACTTTTTATAGCAATAAAATTACGGTTTGAGATGTGTCGAAATTTGTCGAAAAACGTTCTATACTCCATTTTATATAGTGTCTGAGAGTTCTAATATTCATTATCAGACATTCTATATCGATCGACAAGTTTTCCTCAAAATTATTCGAGCTTTAGAACAATTTTCACTGCTTTCGAAAAATAGCCAAAAACGATCAATTTTGAAGGTTATTATCCACGTTTTTCGGTCTTTTGGTCCCGAAATAAAAAGTGCCCAAATTCGCGCTGAACAAAGTCTACACCAAGCACAATGCCCAACTGTAATATGAAGATCATTTGGATTTCAGTTGACACTTTTTAAAGCAATAAAATTGCATTTTGAGACGTGTCAGAATCTGTCGAAACAAGTTCTATACTCCAATATATATATAGTGTCAGAGAGTCCTCATATTCATTATTAGACATTCTAAACCGATCGACAAGTTTTCCTCAAAAATATTCGAGCTTTCGAACAATTTTCAACAGTTTCAAAAAATAGCCAAAAACGATCGATTTTGAAGGTTATTATCCACGTTTATTCGGTCTTTTGGTCCCGAATTAAAAAGTGTCCAAATTCGCGCTGAACAAATTCCACACCAAGAACAATGCCTCAGTGTAATATGAAGGTCATTTGGATTTTAGTTGACACTTTTTAAAGCGATAAAATTGTGGTTTGACTTGTGTCGGAATCTATCGAAACAAGTTCTATACTCCATTTTATATCGTGTCAGAGAGTTCTAATATTCATTATTAGACATTCTATACTGATCGACAAGTTTTCCTCAAAAATATTCGAGCTTTCGAACAATTTTCACCTCTTTCAAAAAATAGCCAAAAAACGATCGATTTTGAAGGTTATATCCACGTTTTTTTTCTTCGGTTTTTTGGGTCACGAAATAAAAAGAGCTCAAATTCGCACTGAACAAAGTTAACACCAAGCACAATGCCCTAGTGTAATGTGAAGGTCATTTGGATTTCAGTTGACACTTTTAAAAGCAATAAAAATACGTTTTGAGACGTGTCGGAATCTGTTGAAACAAGTTCTATACTCCATTTTATATCGTGTCAGAGAGTCATAATATTCATTATTAGACATTATATAACGTTCCACAACTTTTCCTCAACAATGTCCGAGCTTTCGAACAATTTTCATCGCTTTCGAAAAATAGTAAAAAACGATCGATTTTGAAGGTTATTATCCACGTTTTTTCGGTCTTTTGGACCCGAAATAAAAAGTGCCCAAATTCACGTTAAACAAAATACACACAAAGCACAATGTTCCATTGTAATATGAAGGTTATTTGGATTTCAATTGCCACTTTTTAAATCTATTAAATTGCTGTTTGAGATGTGTCGGAATCTGTCGAAACAAGTTCTATACTCCAATTTATATCGTGTTAGAGAGTCCTAATATTCATTATTAGACATTCTATACCGATCAACAAGTTTTCCTCAAAAATATTCGAGCTTTCGAAAAAATTTCACCGCTTTCAAAAAGTAGTCAAAAATGATCGATTTTGAAGGTTATTATCCTCGTTTTTTCGGTCTTTTGGGGCCCGAAATTAAAAGTGCCCAAATTCGCGCTGAAAAAAGTCCACACCAAGCACAATGCCCCAGTGTAATGTGAAAGTAATTTGGATTTTGATTGATACTTTTTATAGCAATAAAATTACGGTTTGAGATGTGTCGGAACAAGTTCTATTCTCCAATTTATATCGGGTCAGAGAGTCCTAATATTCATTATTAGACAATCTATACCGATTGACAAGTTTTCCTCAAAAATATTCGAGCTTTCGAACAATTTTCAACATTTTCAAAAAATAGCCAAAAACGATCGACTTTGAAGGTTATTATCCACGTTTTTTCGGTCTTTTAGGTCCCGAAATAAAAAGTGCACAAATTTGCGCTGAACAAAGTCCACACAAAGTACAATGCCCAAGTGTAATATGAAGGTCATTTGAATTTCAGTTGACACTTTTTAAAGCAATAAAAATGCGTTTTGAGACGTGTCGGAATTTGTCGAAACAAGTTATATACTCCATTTTATATAGTGACAGAGAGTACTCATATTCATTATTAGACATTCTAAACCGATTGACAAGTTTTCCTAAAAAATATTCGAGCTTTCGAACAATTTACACCGCTTTTGAAAAATAGCCAAAAACGATCTATTTTGAAGAGTTTTTTTTGGTAAAGAGTAAGTATGTATATATATATATATATGTATGTATGTATGTATGTATGTATGTATGTATGTATGTATGACCAATTTACAAGAAATGACTACATCATCTTATGTAGCCATCGAGCGTCTTTAGCACAAATTGGATATTTAATCTTACACATAATTCTACTTCTAACATCCATTTTAATCATCTTGACGGTACATTGCGGGTGTTGTACTGCTCCTTCAATTCGGCACACGTTTCGTTGTCTCTAGATATGATAAATCCTCGCATTAATCATAGCTCGAAGAATGTTACATTGAAATTTGAAACCCCTCATGTTAATCGCCCACTCCAAACCCCTATTGCTCGGGATTCGCTTCTTCACCCATTCACTCAGAAGGCCTATAACTCGCGAGCTCCAGCAACACCCAAAGAAAAGGTGTTCAAAGGACTCTACCTGCGAGTCACAAAAATAACAAAGGTCTGAATCTGTCACTCCAAACCTCAAAAGTTTCATTCTTGTGTTTAAAGCCCCCCTAAACACCAGCCAAGAAATAAAGTTGTGTTTCGGAAAGCTCCAAACACTCCACACGAGCTTGCTCCACGAGACCTTCGGGTGATGAATCCTAAGAACCTCATAAGCCCTCGAGATCGAGTATTGGGTACACGAACCGTGCCATAACCCATTCTCAAACATATCTTTAGGGCTCGTTTGGTTCATCTGGGAAGTAACTTCCTGTAGGAAGTTGTATTTCCCAGGAATTTACTTCTCACGCTAACATCCCATGAATTTGCAAATACGTGTTTGGTTGCCATCTTGGAATTCACACTTCACGTGAATTGAATTCCCGTATATTGTTTGGTTGCACTCATCTAATTCCCATGATTTTGTTTATAAAGACTATTACGCCCTTAATTAATCAAGGTTCTAATTTGGCTACCGACCATGATATGCAGTCGTAACCAAATTACATCATCAGCCTAAAAAAGAACAAACATTATTAATAAAAATAAACTGAGTTACATTATTCTCACGGTTTCGTAAAAAAATATTGTTCAGAGAAAAAAAAATCGTGTTCTAGTGAAAGTTTGAAAAAACGACATTAGTAGTTCGGTTGATTGGAAATTAACAAGCCTCGCACATATGTGAATTTAAAATCCTCGGGAAGACTGAAAAAAAAAATAGTAGCAATTTGTTTCGATGCAATTAGGGTAATAGAGTGAGAAATATGATGAATGCATGAGGGTAAAAGGTCATTGACATAATTCGTGATGTGGGAAGTGTAACTCACCGAGGTGGGGGTCGGTGAGCAACTTCCCGCATCATTCAGGAAGTGCAACTGATGGTGGAAGTTTGAGTTACCCCATTTTTTCACTTTTGGGGTAACCAAACAACTCCTTCAAAATCCATTTCATGGGATTTTCTACCTCCCGGGAAGTTGAGGAGCAACCAAACAAGCCCTTAATCTTCTCTTTTGCCTGACATATCTTCCTCCATGCCCACGTGACATCAGCATGAGGTTGATAATCACGCCAAGATACACCTCTCAAATAGATGCTATTAACCCACCTGACCCATAATCGGTCTGGCTGATCAAACACCCATGATGCCAATTTAGCCACCGCCGCCTCATTCCAAATCGTCAGGTCACGAAGACCAATCCACCTTCCTCCTTAGGGCAACAAATTTTATCCCAACTCACCATCGCTCGTTTTGTGCCTTCCACACCATCATCCCATAAGAAATTGCGACATAGAGAAACAATCCGAGCCATAACATATTTCGGGATATTGAAAACCATAGCCCAGTAGTTATGCAATTGTGATAGCACAACCTGGACCAAAGTCAGTCTTCCCACATAAGAGAGTTTCCTGGCACCAATACTAGATATTCTCGAGACAATCCGGGCTAACAATTTTTCACAATCATTCTTACCTAATCGAGTACTCTGGATCGACAACCCAAGATAACGAAAAAGGCAGAGAACCTTCCACACATCCAGAAAATTGTAAAATAGTTGTCTTCCTATCTTCATCAATAACTCCCGCAAAATAAGCATGGGACTTGCCCACACTTATACTCAACCTCGAGAGCTCGCTTGGAATGAGGGTAATTATTCCGGGGGTAATAGAGCAAAAATGAACTAAAAATGAATGAGTTTGTTGCTTGGTTGTGACATTTTATGGTGTAAAAGGGATATGAGGGGGAATAATTACTCCCATTAGGGAGTAATGCATTAGTTGGGGGGAGAGGGGAGTAATAATTCCCCCCAAATAAGCTAGATTTCCTTAATTTTTTTCATTTCCGCGTAGTATCATCACTATTTTCCATCATTTTCTAGTTCATTTTTGCTCAATTACCCCCGGAATAATTACCCACATTCCAAGCGAGCCCCGAGACTCTACTGAAAGTAGCAAAGGCTTGCCATAACAACTTCATCGATTCTGTCTCCCCTTTGCAAAAAAGTAGCAAAGGCTCTGTTTTGAAGATTATTATCCACGTTTTTTCGGTCTTTTGGTCCCGAAATAAAAAGTGCCCAAATTCGCGCTGAACAAAGTCCACACCAAGAACAATGCCCCAGTGTAATATGAAGGTCATTTGGATTTCAGTTGATACTTTTTAAAGCGATAAAATTGCGGTTTGAAACGTGTCGGAATCTGTCGAAACAAGTTCTATAATCCATTTTATATCATGTAAGAGAGGTCTAATATTCATTATTAGACATTCTATACCGATCGACAAGTTTTCCTCAAAATTATTCGAGCTTTCGAACAATTTTCACTACTTTCGAAAAATAGCCAAAAATGATCGATTTTGAAGGTTATTATCCACGTTTTTTCGGTCTTTTGGTCCCGAAATAAAAAGTGCACAAATTTGCGCTGAACAAAGTCCAGACCAAGTACAATGCCCAAGTGTAATATGAAGGTCATTTGAATTTCAGTTGACACTTTTTAAAGCAATAAAAATGCGTTTTGAGACGTGTCGGAATTTGTCGAAACAAGTTCTATACTCCAATTTATAGTGTCAGAGAGTCCTCATATTCATTATTAGACCTTCTATACCGATCGACAAGTTTTCCTTAAAAATATTCGAGCTTTCGAACAATTTTTATCGCTTTCAAAAAATAGTAAAAAACGATTGATTTTGAAGGTTTTTTTTTTTTTTTTTTTTTTGGTAAAAGGTAAGAATGTATTAAAATTATAATCAATGTACATAAGTTTGGCTACGTCAAATTACGTAGCCATCTAGCATCCCTAGGACGTAGCGGATACTTAATCTTAGCCAAAATTCTATCACGAATATCCAATTTAATCATTTTAACAATATGGTGAGGTCGTTGCACCAACCCTTCTATCCGACACAAGTTACGTTGTCTCCAAACATGATAGATCATGGCATTGACTAAGGCGCGAATGAAATTACATTGTAACTTCGATCCACGCATCTTGGTCGCCCAAAGCAACGAGCCGGAGCTCGGTATATGCTTCTTCACCCACCGGCTCAAACTGTCCACAATCTGTGAACTCCAGGCACAACTGAAAAAGAGATGTTCCAAGCTTTCCTCATGGTCCTCACAAAAATAGCAGCGGTCTGATTCAGACACACCAAACCGCATCAAATTAATCCTAGTGTTTAAAGCCTTCCTAAACACAAGCCAAGAGATAAAGCTATGTTTAGGAATACTCCAACCACTCCAAACTAGGCGAGCCCACGAGACCTCCGGTTTTTTAGACCGAAGCCCGTCGTATCCCTCCGCGACCGAATAGCGTGCCCTGGTACCATGCCAGCGCTCATCAACGAACATGTGTTTGATTTTATCCTTAGCCTGACAGATTTTCCGCCATGCCCAGGTGACATCGGTATTGGGTTGGTACTCTCGCCACTCGCTCCCCTTGAGGTAGATGGCATTCACCCAACGGACCCACAGACGATCCGGTTGATCAAAAACCCATGAAGCTAACTTAGCAACTGCAGCCTGATTCCAAATAACCAAGTCCCTCAGCCCCAGACCTCCCTCCATTTTAGGACAGCACAGCTTCTCCCAACTCACCAGAGCCCTGTTATTACCTTCAACCCCGCCATTCCAAAGGAAATTACGACATAAGGAAATAATTCTGTTCATCACATAATTCGGAATAATAAACACCAACGCCCAGTAATTATGTAGCTGAGACAGAACGGACTGAACCAATGTCAATCTACCCGCATAGGAAAGCTTACGGGCCCCAATACTAGAGATCCTCGAAATAATACGAGCAGTCAGGGACTCACAGTCAATTTTCCCAAGCCGAGTGCACTGTATCGGAAGACCCAGGTAGCGAAAGGGTAGCGTACCTTCCACACAGCCTGAAAACTGTAGAATAGCAGCTTTCTTATCTTCATCCACCCCTGCAAAATAAGCATGCGATTTCCCAATACTTATATTCAGCCCCGAGGCCCTGCTGAACGTAGCAAAGGCCTTCCACAAGAATTGCATCGAATCTGTATCCCCTTTACAGAAGAGCAGCAGATCATCAGCAAACATCAAGTGAGTAAGTCGCAACGGACCACACTTCGGGTGAAATCTAAAGTTACGATCGATCTTACCATACGACAGAATACGTGAAAAATATTCCATACAGATGGTGAACAGCAAAGGTGACATAGGGTCTCCTTGTCTCAACCCTCTCTTACCACGGAAAAACCCGAAGGAATCGCCATTAACACTGAGGGAGTACGAAACAGTGGAGACGCACTCCATGATCAGGCGGCAAAAATGAACCGGAAAATCCAATGCAGCTAGCATTTGTTCAAGAAAACTCCATTCCACGCTATCATAGGCCTTATGAATATCAACCTTGAAGAGACATCTAGGAGAGACACGGCCTCTCCTATACATCTTAACAAGGTCTTGACAAATGAGGACATTCTCAACTATACTCCGACCCTCAATAAATCCACCCTGAGTGGGCGAAATTATCCGGGGCAGAACCTTGGCTAATCTCGAGCATATAATTTTAGCTATACATTTATACACTACATTACAGCACGCTATAGGCCTGAAATCTTTCACAGATTGAGGCCTACTCATTTTTGGGATTAAAGTGATTAAAGCACAGTTCAGCTGTTTCAGCAGCTTACCAGTACGGAAGAAGTCCTGGATCGCGCTGACCACAGCCTCACCCACTATATTCCACGAATCAATGAAAAACTGACTAGTGAACCCATCTGGTCCAGGAGCCTTATCACGGTGAATAGCATGCATAGCCTTCTTAATTTCCGAATTGGTCACAGAAGCCCCAAGGAGAAGCTTATGTTCATCCGAGCATAAACCCCCTAACCGAACAATATCAACCCGAATAGGTTCTACCTCCTTCGAATCACCCAAGAGTGAAGTGTAGTAACTTAGGAAAGCTGACTCGATCTCCTCCTTGGTCCCGCACCCACGCCCATCAGCATCGTTAATCATAGCAACAGCATTATGAGCCCGACGAGCCCGCAACAACCCATGGAAAAATGCCGAGTTAACGTCCCCCTCTTTAATCCACCGTTGCTTCGCTTTCTGAGCCCAAAAATCAGCCCGGGCTGCCTGCAACCGGCGAACAGCAGCGTTTTCAATCAATTCTTCCTGTAAGAGTGCAGCGGACTGGTCCGTCCGCAGTCTGCATTGAAGATCAGCGAGCTTAGCTTCGGCCAAATTGCAACGCACCTCAATGTCAGAGAACGAGGAGGAATTCAGCAGCTTTAGCGGACGCTTCAAGCTCTTCATCTTCGTGACGAGCTGAAACATCTTCGAGCCAACAACCTGCTCACCCCAAACATTACTCACACACGGCAAGAAGTCAGGGGACCGGCTCCACAAATTCAAATATTTGAAAGGACGGTTCTTCCTTACCGGAGGCCTTCCCAATTGAACCACACAAGGACAATGGTCAAAGGTACCTTCCGGTAAAAAATTCGCAAAGCCATCCGGGAATAATCTCACCATATCGTCATTCGCCAAGCATCTATCAATACGGCTAAAAACTCTCGTTTCCACCACCTTATGTTTATTATTCCATGTGAACCACGACCCACTAGCTCTAAAATCCCCAATGTCACAATTAGCTAAGCAATCACGGAATTGAGCCATCTCCTCCTCCGAAGAAGATCCCCCAAGTCGCTCACGAGCGTCAAGAACACAATTGAAATCACCCAAGACCATCCAAGGACCCTTACGCGCATAGGTCTCCATAGCCCTCCATAGCACACCCCGATCCCCAATGGCATTAAAAGCATACACAATGGTGAGGAAGTAACTATTTCCCGAGGCGGTGGTGACCCGAACATGAATACTTTGCGCACTATACTCCAAGACCATAAGGTTCACCTTATCATGCTTCCATAATAACCAAACACGACCACTTTCAACACAGTGACTATTTGTAGTAATACTCCACTCCGAAAAAACATTTTGTTGCACTTTGGCGTAAGCCTTATTCTTTATTTTAGTCTCAAGGAGACCAAAGACATCTACCTGTTGTTTCCTAACAAAATCACTTATCACACGCTGCTTATTTATATTACACATACCACGCACGTTCCAGCAACCTATATTATGTATTTCCATGGATTATTAGTTCTAATCCAACCCCCTCATTCCCCTCGACCGAGCCTTTTCTAGGGGACCCTATAACCATGTTAGCATAGGAAACACCCTCATTCCCCCCATTAAGCGGCACTGTCACAATCGGTAACACCGCATCCTGCCCAGGCGACTTAGGCTTGTTAGTACCCACCCCAAGACTGTTCGACACAGGTTTGGGCCCCGTGATCATCCTCACCGGGACCACCCCAGCCGGGGCCTGTTTCACAGGACCCCCTCCCTCAGATTTTTTTTTCTTCACTTCCTGTCTCGCCTTCCTTAGTTCATCTCTCCGACACTCCCGAACCTCATGCCCATAACCCTTGCATTTGGAACACCATATAGGCTTCCACTCATATTTCACAAAGACGTGAACCAAGTTCTCCTTTTCATCCATAATGGTGATTTCATTCCTAAATTTCTGACCCACTTTGGCCATTACCATAACCCTCGCATACCCAAGCCTCGAACGCTCTTCCGTAGCCAAGTCAGACTTGACATACGGGCCAACAAGGGACGCTATCCTAGGCAAACATCTACCCCAAAATTTTAAGGGAAGGTCATGGAGCTGAATCCATACAGGAACTTCAGGGACATCAGATTTGTCCAATTTTGCATCGGGTGTCCACTCTTTCACAATCAGGGGCTTATTATCAAACATAAACAGGCCATGGTCGAGTATTTTTACCTTAGCTTCCTTGTCCTTGAACCGAACTAGGAAGATACCATTAGGTAGGAACGAAATCTTGTCTATGCCAAGGTCCCTCCAAATTCTCCGAACAAACCCTTCAACCACTTCCCAAGGCGGGTTCGCGCCCATGATGAAACAAAACACGGCTGTGCTCCAGTACTCAATCTCGTCGTCTACATCTTCCTCCGTGAATTTGAGTAATTCACCATCGTCAGGCATATCAACTATTCTTTTCCCATCTCTCTTCTTCCATCCACCCGCATCCGTACTGGCCTCTGCCCCTGATTCGGGCACGAAGTCCGGTATTTCCTCATCATCATCAGACACGTAATTCATGCCGGGAACGACATTAGCCTCTGCCGTCTTATTGGACACGGCATTATCATCCAAATTCGATATTTTAACCATTTTCCGAAGCAAGTCCTCCTTTGCCCTACGTGTTATTGGTTTCATGGCTTTAGAACCTCTCGGTAAAGGCTTCGATTTTTGCCTCATTGGGACGGACCGTACGCACGCCTAGTCGACGGCAGGCCTGCGCACGCCTGGGAAACAGACTCGCCGGAAATCACACAAAATTCGCCGGAAATCACCAGGGAGTCGAAAGGGTAGATTTTGAAGGTTATTATCCACGTTTTTTCGGTGTTTTGAGTCCCGAAATAAAAAGAGCCCAAATTCGCGCTGAACAAAGTCCACACCAAGCACAATGCCCCAGTGCAATATGAAGGTCATTTGGATTTTAGTTGACACATTTTAAAGCGATAAAATTGCAGTTTGACACGTGTCGGAATCTATCGAAACAATATCTATACTCCATTTTATATCGTGTCAGAGAGTTCTAATATTCATTATTAGACATTCTATACCGATCGACAAGATTTCCTCAAAAATATTCGAACAATTTTCACCGCTTTCAAAAAATAGCCAAAAACGATCGATTTTGAAGGTTATTATCCACGTTTTTTTTTTGTTTTTTGGGTCCCAAAATAATAAGAGCTCAAATTCAAACTGAACAAAGTTAACACCAAGCACAATGCCCTTGTGTAATGTGAAGGTCATTTGAATTTCAGTTGACACTTTTAAAAGCAATAAAAATACGTTTTGAGATGTGTCGGAATCTGTTGAAACAAGTTCTATACTCCATTTTATATCATGTCAGAGAGTCATAATATTCATTATTAAACATTATATAACGTTCCACAACTTTTCCTCAAAAATGTTCGAGCTTTCGAACAATTTTCATCGCTTTCAAAAAATAGTAAAAAACGATCGATTTTGAATGTTATTATCCACGTTTTTTCGGTCTTTTGGACCCGAAATAAAAAGTGCCCAAATTCACATTAAACAAAATACACACAAAGCACAATGTCCCGGTGTAATATGAAGGTCATTTGGATTTCAATTGCCACTTTTTAAATCTATTAAATTGTTGTTTGAGATGTGTCGGAATCTGTCGAAACAAGTTCTATACTCCAATTTATATCGTGTTAGAGAGTCCTAATATTCATTATTAGACATTCTATACCGATCGACAAGTTTTCCTCAAAAATATTTGAGCTTTCGAACAATTTTCACCGCTTTCAAAAAATAGTAAAAAATGATCGATTTTGAAGGTTATTATCCACGTTTTTTCGGTCTTTTGATCCCGAAATAAAAAGTGTCCAAATTCACGCTGAACAAAGTCTACACCAAGCACAATGCCCAAGTGTAATATGAAGGTCATTTGGATTTTAGTTGACACTTTTTGAAGCAATAAAATTGCGGTTTGAGAAGTGTCGAAATCTGTCGAAACACGTTCTATACTCCATTTTATATCTTGTCTGAGAGTTCTAATATTTATTATTAAACATTCTATACCGATCGATAAGTTTTCCTCAAAATTATTCGAGCTTTCGAACATTTTTCACCGCTTTCGAAAAATAGCCAAAAACGATCGATTTTGAAGGTTATTATCCACGTTTTTTCGGTCTTTTGGATCTTGAAATAAAAAGAGCCCAAATTCACGCTGAACAAAGTCTACACCAAGCACAATGCCCAAGTGTAATATGAAGATCATTTGGATTTCAGTTGACACTTTTTGAAGCAATAAAATTGTGGTTTGAGAAGTGTCGGAATCTGTCGAAACACGTTCTATACTCCATTTTATATCTTGTCTGAGAGTTCTAATATTCATTATTAGACATTCTATACTGATCGATAAGTTTTCCTCAAAATTATTCGAGCTTTCGAACAATTTTCACCGCTTTCGAAAAATAGGCAAAAACGATCGATTTTGAAGGCTATTATCCATGTTTTTTCGGTCTTTTGGGTCCCGTGATAAAAAGAGTCCAAATTCGTGCTGAACAAAGTTCACACCAAGCACAATGCTTCAGTGTAATATGAAGGTCATTTGGATTTCAGTTGACACTTTTTAAAAGCAATAAAAATGCGTTTTGAGACGTGTCGAAATCTGTCGAAACAAGTTCTATACTCTAATTTATATAGTGTCAGAGAGTCCCCATATTCATTATTAGACATTCTATACCAATCGACAAGTTTTCCATAAAAATATTCGAGCTTTCGAACAATTTTCATCGCTTTCGAAAAATCGCCAAAAACGATTGATTTTGAAGGTTATTATTATCCACGTTTTTTCGGTGTTTTGAGTCCCGAAATAAAAAGAGCCCAAATTCGCGCTGAACAAAGTCCACACCAAGCACAATGCCCCAGTGCAATATGAAGGTCATTTGGATTTCAATTGACACTTTTTTAGACGTGTTGGAATATGTCGAAACAAGTTTACATACTCCATTTTATATCGTGTCAGAGAGTTCTAATATTCATTATTAGACATTCTATACCGATCGACAAGTTTTCCTCAAAAATATTCGAGATTTCGAACAATTTTCACCGCTTTCGAAAAATAGCCAAAAATGATCGATTTTGAAGGTTATTTATCCACGTTTTTTCGGTCTTTTGGTCCCGAAATAAAAAGAGCCCAATTCACGCTGAATAAAGTTCACACCAAGCACAATGCCCCAATGTAATGTGAAGGTCATTTGGATTTCGATCGACACTTTTTATAGAAATAAAAATGTGTTTCAAGACGTGTCGGAATCTGTCGAAACAAGTTATATACTCCATTTTATACCGTGTCAGAGAGTTCTAATATTCATTATTAGACATTCTATATCCATCGACAAGTTTTCCTCAAAAATATTAGGACAGGGAATATCCTGAAAACACCACGTGGAATGAAAGTCATGTTGTTTCGAAATAGGACCCGTTATGACTTTCCGAGCAGCTCAATTTGTAGTGTATAATACACATTTTTTTAGAGATTTTGGGTCCAAAATAAAAATGACTAAAAATTGTACACAATTTGCATCACTTTTGTAGGATTGTGCACACAAAATATCAGAAACAAGGGAGCCCAAAGTATACAAAAACTTTACGACTCAGTCTCGCTAACCTGAACATGTGTGTCATGAGAAGTGATTGGAATTGGGTATTATAACAAGCCCAATCCAATTATACTTGACGTATAATTATAGTGCAAATTTGCTATATATGCATTGCTTAAGCTTTGTATACTTGAGACTTGACTAAGAACAAGAGTTAGTTAAGCGGTAAGTACATGCGGCATCATCGTATGTTCAATTGAAACCAAAAATATACGGAGTATTTAAGACTTGACTCCTGGAAGTCGGAACAAACTCTTAGAATCCAGTATAAGAAACTCGATGCCTCGAACAACAAAATAAGAACCATTAATGTGCAGGTTAGATGGAATCGATTCTCTTCAAAACTTTGGAAGATCCAAAGACCCTCTTGCGAAAAGCTGTACCATTAAACAAAGGATATGCAGAAGCGGAGATCAAAATCTTAGTGAGAGATCTTTGTTTAGATGAGAATTTAAATTGTATCCATTCAATTACGATATAAGTTATAGATGTCGTATGACTTTTTATTAACGAAATGATTTATTCGCTCAAAAAAAAACACTCTGTAGTATATATTTGCCCTTTTGGGTAGTTCATAGAACCACTTTCTTAGAGTATTTTTCTCAAATACAGTACTCCTTAACAAGTATATGTGCACAAACCTGTGTAAAACCGTTGTATGTTTCGATTGTCCATATCTAAAACCAAGTTCATAATAATAAATGTTTTGATCGCCCATAGAATCACCCATATCTAGAACCAGGTTCATAATAATTTATTTATTTTTGGTCCAGAAATATGCACGCTATAGGTGAGAATCGAAACCCAAATCTTTTGGTGGAGTAAGAAAGGTACCCAAATCCAGAACAAAAGAGCAATAAGCTCTCAACTAGGCACCTTTTTTTATATTGGAAATTAATCAATAATCAACTCAAGTTTCACATTGTACATTCATCACTTAAGCAAGAGTTAATCTTTGCTCCTGTTGTTCACAAATTAAATGATTATATAAAAATTACATCTTCTTGTCTTTCTCACTAAACAATTAAATAATTAATTAAACAATACACAATCTTTCCCCCTCAATTCATCATCTTTTCCCTTACTTAACAACAACACAACTTTATCTTCTCCTGAACCCATATACTCATATGATGACGGGTATTCGAATCCCAGTTCATGACGACTGGCATGAGTTTCGTTATCGCCTAAAGCTACCTCAAATCTCCTTTCTACTTCTAACAACTATGAGAGCACTACTAGTAGTACAAGGCTTGCTAACTGCTGCTATCACTGTTACCATCATCAGCATCATGGTTAACATGATTATTCAAATGCTCGTCGCCACCACTGCCACCACCACCTCCACCTCCACCGCCACCATTACCATTCAACTGTGAAAGCTCGAGCTGAGTCTTCATTAGAAACTTCATCCTCTGCAACTCTAAATCCTTAGCAAACTTCATCCGCTGCTTCTCCATCTCCACAACGTGCTCCAATTTCGAGCTCTCTGCAGCCTCATACGCCTCCCCAAACTTCAGTATCGCCACTGTCAGCTCCCTCACCGACTTCCCCCACTCCGCCTTGGCTTTTGCCTTGGCCTTCTTCCCCTTCCCTTTCTCCAATCTCCGCTTCTTCCTCCCGTCCCTCCTCTCCTCCCCTGAACTCTCCTCCGTCTCGTTCGTCCGCCTCTCCTCCTCATCCTCCTCCTCTTCCTCCGACTCCTCTGGCGGCGGTGGCGGAGGTGGCACCGCCTCTCTCCTCATGAAATTCACATTATGATTCATCACATTACTCATATTACTAGCATTATGACTACGATTCATAAGATTCGAATGCTGATTGTGATTATGATTTTGATTATTATGAATAGGATTAGGATTGTGATTATGATTAAACCTCTGTTGTTGTTGTTGTTGTTGTTGCTGCTGCTGTTGCTGAGATATTAGGTTTTGTAAATTCTGCCTCATTCGCTGCTGTTGCTGCTGTTGAAGCTGTTGTTGCTGCTGCTGTTGAAGTTGTTGCAAATGCGGCGAAGAGAAAGGCGACGGCATCGCCATCGAAAGCGGAATAGGTTGCTGCCTAACGCCGACCGGAATTCCGACCGGAACAGGCGGTTTAACGGCGGAGTAAGACGGGCCGAGAAGATACTCCATCCGGTCATAAAACCGCCATCGGCTAGGGCCGCAACCGGCGGCAATCTTAGTCTTCTCACTCTTAAACTTCTTCTTCACAGTATCAACACGATTCTTACACTGAACGTCTGTCTTAGGAGTTTTACCGACGAAATCATCGCAGCCATTCACCATATCCGCGACCTCGTTCCAATCCTTCTGCTTCAAGTTACCTCTGCTTAGCTCCACGAATCTCTCTCCCCACGCTTCGATCAACGCCGCCGTCGCGCCTTCGCTCCAGCAATCTTCTCTCCCGCCGCCGGAGGATGACGAAACCACCACCGTCGATCTGCCGGAGTATTGCTGGATCGGTAACGCTAGGGTTAGGGACGACGGCGGAGTTTGCTCCGATGGCGCCGGCGCTGGCGGCGAAGGTGAGGGGAGGGTGCGCGGAGGTGCGGCGGCGACAGTGACGGATATCTCACCAGAGGAAGCAGGAGGTTGTAGCTGTTGTTGTGGCGGTGGTGAAGCGTGAGATTGAAGGTCTTCAGAGTCGTCCATGGCGGATCTGGGATCGGGAAGGGGGGGGGGGAATTAGGGTTTCGATTTACGGAGAGATGGAAAGGGGGGAAGTGGGTGAGGAGAGAGAAAGAGGTTTGTTGGGGATATTGACGGGAAATAGGCAGATGTGACCGGCAGGTGTGGGTAAAAGTGACCGGGAAACGAGGGAAGAAGGGATAATTGGGAGTTGGCGGTAATCGGTAAAGGGTAAGTAACCGGTAACCGGTGTGGGGTTTGCGTAGGGGTAGGACTATGAGTTTTTATGGCTTTTGGGGGTTGGGGGTTGTATTGTTCAATGTTCAAGGCTCGAGGGTTCGATTGTCGTATAGACATCAGGACCAGCTAATTTATGAGGTCATAATGAGTCGGATTCCTTTTTGTAATCGAAAAGGTTTACTTAGAGCACACCCAAAGGTAGTGGCTGCGGGTTCCTCATCATACCAAAAAAAAAAATACTATTAAGTCATACTTCTGTATTGATATATTCATATTCGTGAGTCATTTAGAGAAATTAAAGTTTATTTATAATCTCAAATAAAGTTTTTTAGAAGAAAAAAAATAGAAATGAAAAAATTAGAACATTTGTAGGTATTTTATAACTAAAAAGAGTATCAAAAACACGACTTTTTTATACAGAAAAACCTAAAATATATGAGTAGTTTCTTTGGGTGTAATTCGATATTACTCTACTACTCGCACTAGTAGTTTATGTTGAGAAGATAGAAGAACGATGGGATAAAGTAGTTGGATAAAAGAAACCCTTTCTCATTCTTTTTCCAATTCGTATATTGGTAATGGTAATTACAAATGCAGATGCAACCACTTGATTGACCTTGATAAAAATAAGCCTACAAAACTCACTACTACGAAAAGGCATTTTAAAAATGTCAATATTAGAACAGTTATAATAGACTTCTACGGAGTAGTATCTACACTTACAATTGTTTGTACGGAATAAAAAAGTCCCTCTTGCGTGATGCTAACCCCATAATAACTAATTATGTAGTATATTTTAATCAAAGACAGACAAATGAACGGTTATTCTTTCATTTACCAAGTATATTTACAGTTTCGTTCAATTTAAACGTCAAGCGCGGAAGTTGGAAGTGCTTTTTGGCTTATACAGTTATACATGCTACTTTTGTAGGGAGGGATGCGTTTTATACTTTGTATAATTGGAGGGACTTACATTATACGAGTACTTATTATACTCACTGAATTCACGAGTACACATAAATGAATCGCAGGGTCGTTTCATTAAATTTTAAGGTCATGTTCCAACATTAATATGGAGGTCCCTTAATACAATATGAAGTTATTAAATAATTCGTTAAAATTAAGACAAAAGGACTCAAACTTACGACCTCCATATCCATTTTAATTGTTTTATCCATTGAACCATTATATCATTACGTGTTAAAATTGTATGAAAAATACATACTCCTATATTGAGGCCCTATACTCTTTGGACCCCGGGTCACTGAACCGAGTAGAATCCCTATTGAGCCGACCTTGATAAACCGATAATTATACTTAAATCACAAACACCAATTTTAATACCCCAATCATAATTATACCTCTATCAATTACAATATGTTAGTTGAGAGTTCGGGTATAATCGGTATCCTATGATTTCAATTTCTATGATCCTACCCAAAAAACACTAATGGTGGGTTAGTGTCCCACTCCATTTAATTGTCACGTTACCTACCGATTATTACAACAAATCAACCCTATTATTATTAAGTGTTATTACTAGGTGTGTCCGAGTATTTAATATTACGTCCTTCTCTTCTTTCATTTTGTGCTACTGTGTAGTACTAATATTTGTGAGTTGAATTTTACTAAAATTGATGAAATAAAATTCATGAGGTTATATTAATAATGTTTTTTTCTTCCATATGTATTCTATTATTTCACCTGATATAAGATTAAGATGAACAGGTTCGGTTCAGACAATAATTTGTGATCTATCTAAAAACGATCTTTTTTCGAGTTAGCACGTCGATTCATAGAATGATTCTCGCCGTTTAAATTTACGGAATTACTTTTTCATACTTCATCGTTACTCAATCATCCTTAAAGTTTCCAAAAATTTCCAACTTTACCCTTTCTCTATTTAAAAAAAACTATTCTAAACATTTTTTTCATCAAAATTCTTTACTTAAATCTCATTCATCTTATAAATCGATCCATCATTATTTGCGAATTCACGAATTCACTATGGATCATAGTTCGATAATCGATATTTTATCATATAAAAAGTAATTTGAATCAAAAATTAGGGTTAATTGATTGAAAATTACGGTTGATTAGTGTTAATTAATTAATTAGGGTTCTTGTATAATCGCAAATGAGAACTTTTTCGGAAAAATCATAATTGGTGCAATTGATTTGAAATTCATAGCAAATCAGTACTTTTCCGAATTGAAGAACCCTAATTACTGCAATTGATTTCAAATTCATTGCAAATTAGGACTTTTCCTAAAAAACCCTAATTGGTGCAATTAATTTTCAATTCCTAATAACCTCAATTTCTACTCGTATCATCGCAAATGAAAACTTTTTCGAAGAACCCTAATTAGTGCAATTGAATTTGAAATTTCTAACGTTAATTTGTACTTGAATCATTATCGCAAATTATTCTTTTTCAAAGACCCCTTATTGATGCAATTGAATTGTGGTATTTTTTCTCTCTAAAAACTTAATTAGGTGTAGGTGGGGAGGGGAAATGAGAAGGATAGAATAGTACTTTTGAAAGATGATTGAGTAAAGGCCATGTACGAAAAAGTACCACCCTAAATTTATTGATAAAGCTATATGCCAATGTTAACGAATCATTTAAAGACAATTACCTTAACTAGGAAAAAAACACAAATCATATAAAGACAAATAATGGTAGCTACAAAGTGACTCATTAGCATTTATATAAATAAAAAAGTTTAACTAACTCATGTTATTATCAACGAGTTTTTTAACATGGGTCCTATTTTACAGATGTCCGACACGTATTGTCGTGTGTCCAACACAAACACAAACACGTTAATTTAAAAGAGTGTCTACACTATTTAGGCCCTGTTCTTTTCGGCTGAAACAGGGCTGAGCTGAGCTGAGCTGGTCTGATAGGAGCTGAGCTGGTCTAATAGAAGCTGAGCTGGTCTGATAAGAGCTGAGCTGGTCTGATTGGAGCTGGGCTGAGCTGAGCTGATAGAAGCTGAGCTGATAGAAGCTGAAAATAAGAATTATTTATATATATAATCTAATAATATTTTAATATATATATATATATAATCAAATAATAATAAAAATAATAATAATAATAATCCTCCAATTCATTTGATTTTTTTTACTTTTGTATTTTTCATGCTTGAAAATGGACAATTTGTTAATTATATATTCCCTCTAGACACTATTTTATTTACGTAATACTTTAATTTGTGAAAAGTATTTTATAAAAATAGGGCAAAAAATAATGTCCAAAGGTAATATATATTCTATTTACGTAATATATCTTTATGTCAAATACGGTTTTAAACGGTTCTAATCGTAGATTGTACTAGTGTAGATTGTACTAGAGAGTACTATATTTTCATACTCCAATAGACAATGTTGGAGAATATTATGGAGTATTATTATTATTATTACGATCCAAATGAATTATTAATATTATGGAGTATTATTATTATTATTATTGAATAATTATTTTATAAGCTGAAAATATTGGAGCTGAGCTGAAAATAGCTGAGCTGAGCTGAGCTGATAGGAGCTGGGCTGAGCTGATAGAAGCTGGGCTGAGCTGATAGAAGCTGGGCTGAGCTGATAGAAGCTGAGCTGGTCTGAAACAGGCTGAATATAAGCCGAAAAGAACAGGGCCTTACTCTGAGTATTTAGGCGGTACGCAGTCTAAAAACAAAATGGGGAAGATACTATACTGTACTACCTAGGTTGTCAACTTGTCACTGGACTTGGATCTTTTTCTATCGTTTTCAAATTTTCATTTTAAAACACTGTGAATACTGCTAAACTTTTGCCACAAATACATTTTGATTTACGTTGTTAATGTACTGCTAATCTGCTATGAATCTCTGCAAACTTTGGTATTTATACTCCTACATTCTAATTGGCTGTTGATAATGTGAGAGAAGAAAAGAAAGTGACATCCCTGAGAAAGGAGTGAAGCAAAAACCATCTGTGGTAGTGACTGGTGAGAACAAGTACATTACATACATGTATTACTATCATTACTTCATCACTTACCTTTTTTTCTTTTCAAATTCACCAATTCCCAGATGAAATGTGTGTGAAACTTGTTTCTTCCCTCTCTTTTACTGCAATTTGATAAGGAATTAAGGGTAGATTGATAGACTGAGTAACCTACGAAACTAAAGATTGAAACTTTGAGTTGAATTTTGTGTTTGTGATAGATAAATGATGGAATGTTGGGTTTGAACTGAATTCTGGGTTGATTGAAGATCTCAACTTTTGGGTAAGTTTTCAGGCTTTTAAACAATCAATTTTGAATAGTTGTTTGATTTTGCCACTTGGGTAGTCTTCATTTTGGATTGAATTACTGCATTGGTAAAGATTTCATGTTTCCATGGCATTTATCAAAATTCTTCATCCTAGATGTTTTGGAATTGGGATCTGTTATTGTTACTCTTACTGTGGCTGACTTGATTTAGGTTTTAGTGTGCATGACTTGTAAGTTGGAGTAATTAAAGGTACAATTTGAATTTAAGTGTGCAATGTGTGCTACATTCTGTATTCTCAGTGGATTGATTGCCATTATAATAGCTAGCTCATTAGCTATTTAGCTTTGATTACCTTTAAGAAGTCAGTTTCTTGTTGCGCCATTGTATTGTCCGTAGTTATTGTGCAAGACGGTCTCACACCGTTCCCTTTGTATAAAAACTTCATTCCTTTATCAATATATGCTGCCTTTTCACGGAAGTGTAACCGTCTCACACTATAATTTGTGTTGTTTTGGAGACATTATGAGTTCCGGATTGGGCTAACATGAGTTGTTAAATTCCTCAATCAGGTTTGAGTTTTTCTACTTATGGTTAAAGAATAAAGGGTTTAATAGACAAAAAACAAAGAGGATGAAATCGGATGTGCCTCTAGATTATGCTGTTTTCCAACTGTCTCCGAGACAATCACGGTAAGGATTCATGAAATCGGTAATTCTTCTGAAGTTGTCGGGATATGTTTTATTTGCCCCGCATGCTTATTTTCCTCGTTGATTTCCACAGATGTGAGCTATTTGTTTCCTATGATGGCACTACGGAGAAGCTTGCATCAGGGTTGGTGAAGCCATTTGTTTCAAACTTGAAAGCGGCTGAAGAGCAAGTGGCATTGGCGAGCAAGTCAGTTAAACTTGACGTCGATGGATTTAGTAATGCAGAAACATGGTTTACGAAGGGGACACTTGAGAGGTTGTGCTCTTGGTTGCTGAATCCTACTTTTTCTTCAGTTTGAACTGTGAGGCTGTTGATAACTTCTATTTTGATTTATAACCTATGATATCAGGTTTGTGCGGTTTGTTAGTACACCTGAGGTGTTGGAAATGGTGAATGCGTTTGATGCAGAAGTGTCTCAGCTCGAAGCAGCTCGAAAAATATATTATCAGGTTCTATTTTCTACGTCAATTTCACCAATCGCCCATGCACTTGAGCTTGTGTAATTTGCTGAGCTAGCAAGTCTTTTTGTTTCAGGGAGCGGCTGACGATGGATTTGGCAAATCAGGTATCTTCGTTTACATCATCTTGTTCAGAATCCTTTTTGTAGGATTTCGAAGTGAACTTCGAACATAATGTATTGTGAAGTGTCATAGAATTGGTGAACTCTGCTCACAGCTTTGAATGGCCATTGAAATGAGGAAAAAAACTTGTAGGATCGTGTATCTGCGATTATGGAAACTTGGTTCATTTTCTATTTGCAAGATCGTAAAATTCTTAGAGCTACACTTTTTATAATTGGGAGTAACATGAACTCGTGGCAGCTGACTGTCCGTTGATTGCCCTAAGCGAACCTATTACTTTCCTTTATTGAATTTCCTACCTTTTGTTTTGCATGGTCTGTGTTTACAAGAATGTTTGCTCATTAATCTACTTTTTTTTTTCTGGGAGTCCTTTTAAATTAAGTCGACTCTTCGTGCTCCAGGTGGGATTGGTAATGGAGCGACGGTGGCATCAGACACAACAAAGTAAACATCTGAACTTTGTCAATTTAGGCTACTTTCATTTCGACCAGAAAGAATAGGGCCTTAATCTTATTTCATTACAAGTAATTTTGTTTTGTTTTTTCATTTGGTTATCTTTTTATGTGTCAACACTGATGTTTGTCGCTTTTGTTCTTTGATTTTCTTTACTTGTCAGGAATGAACTACTAAGAGCCATTGACGTCAGACTTTCTGCAGTGAAGCAGGACTTAGTAACAGCGTGCAGTCGTGCGTCTTCTGCTGGATTTATTCCTGAAACTGTCTCCGGACTTCAGTCCTTTGCTAATCACTTTGGTGCTCATCGCCTCAGGTAGTACATTGCATCTACAACGACATCAAAAAGTAGTTTAAACGGTTTCTTAAACTGATCGAGCAAACTAAAGAATAATGATGCTGTGCTTAAGTAGATTTTTCTCCCATGCAGCGAAGCTTGCAGTTTATTCATGACCAACTCACATCGTCGAGCAGACCTCTTCAATTCTGAAAACATCCTTTGCTCGTCAGATATGTCCCTTGATGATTCGTTCAACGAACAGCCCAAATCCTCTATTTTTACTACCAGCAAAATCACTGCTTCTTCACGTCGCTTTTCCAGGGAGTTAAACCCCAACTCTGTTGATATGGATGAAAAGGAAAGTAGTAAAGACAAATCCCTGGGGTCCACCGCTTTTGCTGCAACTTCAACCACTGAGTCAGTCTCCACGTCATCCGGGAAACCTCAACTCACAAGAAAGCTCAGCGTGCACGAAAAAATCAGTCTTTTTGAGACCAAGGCACAGGTTTCCCCCTCTACCATCTCTACTACTACTACTACTACTCCCACATCAATGAGTGGAAAACCTGAGTTTCGACGTCTTTCCATGGAAGTTAAATTATCAACTGACAAGGCTGTAGTAAGGAGATGGAGTGGGGCCAGCGATATGAGAGTTGATGTCAGTGGAGAGAGAAAGGAGCCTAACAGCAATGCCAACACTCCTTCACCTTCTTCTGCTCCTTCACCGGGTACTATTTTACCTCCGATATCTAAAGATCTGAGTGATCTTAAATCAGTGGAAGGGGATAGAGCTTACAAGCTTCCTGCATCTGCTGCACCAAATTCAATGATTCCATCTTTGTCAAAGAGATCGTCTGAAAAGGATCAGTTTAGTGTCGGGCTTCGATCTAAGGTCACATCTTTTGGCAAAACTGAGGAAATCGAGACTGATCCCTCTAGTCAGATTTCAACAAACGAGAAGCAAAAGGGTGTGTTGGGTGGAGGCAGCGTGCCTCATGGTGTACCCAACAATTATATGTTACAATTCAGTGAATTTCAGATGAGAACAGCTCAAAGTGATATAGAGTCAGCAAACTCTAGAGTTCATTCGCAACCTGTAATTCGAAAGATAGAAGTTGAGGGTGTTCCTACGACGAAGAGTGGTGGCAGAAATGAGAGCAGTTCTAAGGAAAGTAGCGGTCAGAATGAGGAAGTTTTTCCTTCAGTGCCCAAGGATCAAGTTTCGAAAGTGATCAGACAACCAAAAGGGAACCAGGGAGTGAATGACGAGCTAAAAATTAAGGCGAATGAACTTGAAAAGCTCTTTGCAGAACATAAACTTCGAGTTCCTGGTGACCAGTCTAGTTCTACTCCGACGGTTGGGCCCTCCAAGACGGCTAAGGAAGTAGAAGCTGGTCTCGTGAACAGGATACAGGAACCGAAGGCTTCTCCTCCTGCATGTAGTAGTAGCATGAAGCCCATGGGAGAACTCACCGGAAGTTCTACTCCAATGTTGAAAAATGTAGATAACCATAATTGTGATGTCAGACCAAAGCACAACGTCCGGAGCCTTAATTTTTCAGATGGCTCGGGAGGAAAATCGTATCAGAAATATATGCAAAAGCGGAATGCCAAATTAAGGGAAGACTGGAGCTTAAACAGGCGTGAAAAGGAAGCACAGTTGAAAGCCATGCAGAAAGCCCTCGAAGAAAGTAGTGCTGAAATGAAGCTCAAGCTGGCTGGCTCTGCAGCTAAAAAGCTGCCTGAAAAGTTATTAGGAGACTCGTCGACCAAAAGTGCACAAACCATACGAAGCAAAAGACTTCAACTAAACAAAAATACATCGTCCCCTTCAACCCGCCAGCCAACAACTTCTACTCGAACTCCCACAAAAACTTCTAATCCTGCTGCGGAGAGACGAAGATTGCCTAACGATAACCATCTTCCACAGTCTGTTCCTAGTTTTACTTCAAGGAAGGAAAACACAAAATCTTCATCGTTGGGAAGCAAGTCGGTCCGTCCACTAGGAAGGGTTCATGCTCGTAGAAAGAGCACAAGTGAAGATTTACCACCGTTGGTCAATGAAGAAAAGCCACAGCGGTCTCAGTCATTGAGAAAAAACTCACTTTCTACTGCGGAATTCAATACTTCTCGTAATTTTGATGATGCTGATGATACAAAGTTCATGTCTTCCAAATATCATAGCGAGGAAAATGAGGATTATGAAGAAATTGCTGTTGGACAGATTACTGGTTCTGGCACGGGAACTGAAGAAGAGACGGTTGATGTGACTGAAAACAAAGAGCATGACCGTGAAACCACATTACTCGAGGAATCCACTCATGTTGACAGTAATGCTATCAGATTTGATTCTCAAGCGAGATTGGATTCGGCTGAAGATATGCCTACCATCATGTCTTTGCTTTTTCATTCATTGGGGACCACACCGGAGGAAAGTCCCGGATCTTGGAACCCCGGTCAGCAAAATCCATTTTCATTTTCACATGAAATTCTAGACGACATTGATGCGTCGGACTCGCCATCTGGCAGCCCCGACACTCTTTCACAGTCTGAGGTGGAGGCTAGAATGAGGAAGCAATGGGGAGCAGCTCGGAAACCTGTTGTTATACCCATTGATTCCTCGCATAGTCAATCACGGAAAGATATTACTAAAGGATTAAAGCGATTCCTTAACTTCGGTAGGAAGAATCGTGCATCCGAGAGTCTGGCAGACTGGATATCTGTAGCGACATCCGAGGGTGATGATAGTGAAGATGGAAGAGATCTTGCTAATCGTTCTTCAGAGGATTTGAGGAAGTCGAGGATGGGATTCTCACAGAGCCATAATTCTTACGATGGGTTTCACGATACTATAGTGTTCAATCAACAAGGTGGCTTGAATTTCCGTCTTTGAGATTATAAGCCTTTATTGTTGTTGTTGTTGTTGTTGTTGTTAGTGATCGTCATGTTTTGTTTCAGTTGATGCACTGGAGAGCTCAATTCCAACACCGCCATCAAATTTCAAATTGAAGGAGGAAAACCTGTCCGCAACTTCTTTAAAAGGTTTCATTTTTTTGTCTAATGTCGTTTGAATGTCTGAACTGCTGTCGTAGACCATGGTGCCCGTTTGATCGTTTATTCTGTAAATTTTTCTAAAAGTTGCAAAGATTAACATATCTGGCGATGATTTTGTCTAAATTTGCAGCACCCAAGTCATTCTTTTCACTGTCGAATTTCCGAAGCAAGGCCAATGACTCGAAGCCAAGATGATCGATCATCCTCAAGAGCATTTCAAAGCCTATTTGCCTGATGCAAAGATAAATACTCCGTAGATGTTTTAGTTTGTATGATGTACATTATTAAGGGCCACCAGGACCATAATTTGCCAAACCGGTATCCGCAGGGGCAGTTTTGATGCACATATCCGATTCAGATCCAGATTATAAGTTTCACCTGTCTGCGAGCTTAACCCAGAATACGGCGAAAACTGATAAACCAACATCAACCAAAAACCGATTAGTCTTACAAAGGTGACGTATAGTTGTTGTTTACGACTTTAATCAGAGCACACATTGTGTAGGTGTATCATCTTCCGTCTCTGCCCAAAAAACCAGGAAGTGGACAACATGTTTATTTAACAACAACTGCCTAACAATCTAATTAATCAATCACCCTGTAGGCCTCTACTTAAGAAACCCTACTCATTCAATAAATTGACTTTATCATTATGTTAATAATGGTAAATGGACCTTTTCAAATATGTTCCCATTTTTTGCTCATTTATCCTATGTTTATGTGTCACACGTTTAATTTCTAAAGAAAAAGTCCTTAATTATTATTATTATTTTTTGATGCCGAGTGAACCCGCAGCCGCTATCTTCTTGGTGCAGTCTAGGTAAATCTTCGGAAGTACGCATCGCCTACAAACCACGCACACCAGGTAAACCGCTCGTGGACGACAGACTCGAAGTCTAGAAGGCATAGTCCTTAATTATTTTACAACTACATTCATTTTCGTTTTCATTTTTAATTGATTGACCTAATCTTTTTTGCAACTCTAAGGAAATACTGTATCTTACATTACATCAAATTGACATAAGATCAGCTTCTTCCAATCTGACCTATCATAATAGCTTCATTTCCTCTTCCTACAACAAAACATTCCATTGAAACTGACCCTTCAACCTTCGTCCTACACCAATTTTGTCTCAATTCACCTTCAGCCTTACATACACGGATTTGGATTTAAGTCAAGTAGGATCACAACAACGCCAAACCTCTTCCATCCTTAGCTTCTCCGTCCCAAATCAAAGGTAACATTCATCTTAATAACGATTCTGTTTCCGTTGGATTTGAATCATGCATAAGAAATCATGAGTATCGACTCTCATGACTTTACGTGCAACTAAACTAAATCAGATGACGGTATTTATTTTAACATGGGAATTGTTTAGGAGTATATAATTTAGGTGGGTCCGAAAAAGGTATATGATGAGGATTTAAGAGGGGAGCCTATAAGAGATTGACAATACACATGCATAATAGGGTCCCTTGAATTACAATGTTAGCATTCATTCATTCACGAGTTCATGAGAAGTTGCATCTTTTATGTCCTCTTGACTTAGAAAACAAGAGAAGTAGATAATTACTTGTCTGTCATGCAAAGTTAAGCCTTTTCAAATTCAACCATCATTCATCACCCCATCCCATCCCATCCCTCACACAAATTCATCCACTTGGACATATTTTACCATAGGTAAAATTTCAAGATTACTTCGTAAATTTGTCATCTTTTGTATATTAGTCAACTCCAAATTATTCCTACGACACAGGTACTAATTTCCCATGTCATTTTATTAGCAATTTGCATTTATTTATTTTTTTTTTCCGAATTTTGTATGTGACCATTGAATTTTTCTTCAGATTCTAACTAAATTTTGTACACAATATGCTCAATGATGAATCATAGAATAACTTCTTAATCTAATTCGCCTCTTTCAATGTCATTTTTATGCAATTTTTAATCGTTAACATAATGAGAATCGATGAAGTCATAAATAAAAACGTTGTTTACTTAGCTATAAACTAAGTTTTCGCGACAAAAACAAAGGTTGCATGATCTAACAGTAGAATTGAATATAGAGGGTTAAAACTTTGCCTATTTGCCCTGTTTTTTTGATGAAATGCATAGATTCGTTCAATATCATCTTTGATGTAAAACCGTCTTAGACAATCTTTTGTTAACTACGTGACTAAATGTACTCAACGTGCAGATTTAGTCCTAGAGGCGAAACATACATGGCGTCCTTAACACCGGGGGTACTTCTAAAGCTCCTTCAAAACATCGATTCAAACATAAAAGTCCGAGGAGAATACCGTTCAGTCCTACTCCAGGTTAATAATTACTTCATGTACTGTGTATATTCTTTAGGGTGAAAGAGTTAATCCAGGCCACTGTATTACATATTTAACCGAAAATGTCTGTTTACAGGTGATCAGCATAGTCCCGGCCCTAACTGGGGGAGACCTATGGCCAGACCACGGTTTCTTCCTAAAAGTTTCCGACTCCTCCCACTCGACCTACGTCTCCTTATCAAAAGAAGACAACGAGCTCATCCTCAACAACAAACTTCAACTAGGCCAATTCTTCTACGTTGATCGGGCTGAGCCTGGGACTCCGGTCCCAACCTTATTGGGCCTGAGGCCTCTACCCGGTAGAAACCCGTTTATAGGGAATCCTAAGGACCTTATGCAGATATTGGACCCGTCTGAGGGCCCGGTCCATGTTCGGCATGTTGAGTCACACAACGAGAATGGAAAGATGGTGACTAAGGGGTCCGAGGGTAAAGTGAAGAGTTCCAGACACCATAAGGTCGTGATTAAGGAAGAGAGGTCTATGGTTTTATCGCGGTATATGGATGGGACGTTATCGTCTCATCATAGAGTTACTAGTACTGATTCCATCAGTATGAAGAGCACTGATGCTGAGACTAGTGTTGTTGGAGTTAATAATAATAATACTAAGAATGTTTTTAACAAATCTAGACTGCACCAGCACCAGCACCAGCACCAGCAGGAGGCTGCTAAAGGTCAGGTATGATTTGAAACCGTCTTACATGAAACTTGCCCTTTATTCAGCGTCTAATGAAAATATGTCTGTAGGGTTTCTGAATGTGTGATGGTTTCAGGGGATCAGTCTTCCTGCAACTCCATGTAACAGTCGTCCAGTAACGCCAACCCGTGCACGGCCCACGACACCTTCTCGTGCTCGGCCTACGACTCCATCACGTGCTCGCCCAGTGGTTC
Organism: Agrostemma githago; assembly: GCA_958450325.1. Taxonomy (NCBI): domain Eukaryota; kingdom Viridiplantae; phylum Streptophyta; class Magnoliopsida; order Caryophyllales; family Caryophyllaceae; genus Agrostemma; species Agrostemma githago. The sequence continues at coordinate 3,730,979 of OY288239.1, forward strand.
CATCTCGGTCTAGGCCACACTCACCTCGTGGACGCCCCACCGATTCACTCGAAGCAAAGTTTGATGCTGCTAAAGAGACCTTACAAACTCTGAAGATCAGCACTAGGAAAAGTAGCAGCAGCAGACAGGAAAACCTGAACTTAAATTCCTCCTCAATTAATAACAACAGTAAACATTCAACTCAAATTTCTGAGCAGACTTTGAATTCCCCTTGGAGTTACCTTCCTGCCAGTCTACTAAAACCCGGAAAGGTACTACATTTACAACATTCAGTCTTTCTGTAATGAAATTATACTCCTGTTCTTCCCTATTTTTTTTGTTTTGTTTTATAAGGCGATGCTTAAGAGACGAGACATAGCATCCTTAGTTGCAGCAGAAGCTCAGAAGGAAGCAAATGAAGCTGCAATTCTGGTCAAGTGCATAGAGTAAGTCTTAACATTCTTTTCGGCTCATTTCAGTACAGCAAGTTTTAATCATCCACTTCAGTTCAGTTCATTAAATAACCAACATTTTTGTTTACAGTTTGTTTTCAGATCTATGTTCGTCGGCCTCACCATCAAACCCTCACATTTCTCTAACAAAATTCTTTTCACTCTATCAGCTTATAGAACAACCAAGTAATACCTCAAAATTAGAAAAATCTTACTCGCTAAACCCTAACTCAAGCTCACCAAGGAACACAAAGTCGCCGAGTCACCTAATCACCAACCCAAGCAAGGTGAGGTCCCCGAAGCCTCCTCCACTAGAGCTAACCTTCGCGGTGAAGCTAGAATGGTCAAGAGGGCACGGAACAAATGAGATGCGAGACATGAGGGAGCTTTTACTCAAGGAAACTCAGTACTGGTTTCTGAAATTCTTGGATGCTGCTTTAGATTCAGGGTTTCGCATGACGAGAAAAGCGAAGGACAGTGGATTAGTAGTGAGGAGATCAGTAGATCCTGAGAATCATATTGCAGCAACTTTGTCACAGCTTAAGCAGGCAAATGAATGGTTAGATGGATTAAAAGGGAATGTAGTTTGTAATGCAATGTGCTATGATGATGGGATTTTAGATAGAATTGATAGGCTGAATAAGAAGGTTTATGAGTGTTTGTTGGGTCATGTTGAGTCTGCTGCATCTGCACTCGAGAACAGATCCGATCATCATCATCAATATCAACATCAACACCAACATCAACATCATCGTAAATGAGTCGAAAAGAGATTAAGAGTGAAACTTTCTAAAGTTCTAATTATTTGATTTATTGATGGTTTTGTTTGTGGTGCTATGCTGGGGTTTCTGTAAATTATTCACCAGGCAGTTTTGTATTTCCATAGACTCATAGGTTTGTCATTGTATGGCTTTGGAATGTGACAAATAAAGCAAAACGATTCACTAAGTTGTCTAAGCATCTTATTTCTTGAAATCGAAGAGATGGTCTCTCACAAGACCTACTCTAAGTCAGGTTAGTTCGAGTTTACAAAAATGGCAGGCTTTAAAACAAGATACTCGAACCGGTTTGTGAAAGTGGTTTGGGTTTTCCCTTTTCCTCCTCCTTTACTTGTATCATCATAGAAGACAATGCTATGCAAATATGCAATCCCTTTACTGTATTAGATGAATAATCATGCTAAATTGCAATAATCAAACGTTACGAGACATTCAAAGGGATCTTATTCTCTTAGTGATGAGCCACATTTACCGTAATTAATTCTATTTTTTTGGGATGACGAGGAACCCACGGCTGCTACATTAGGTGCGCTCTAGATAAACTGAAATGAGCATGGTGTACACATACAACCGAATCAATAATTCATTTATTATTAAATGAGTTATACTACTCTGTATAACATAATACGACGAGCTAGATTGTTGTATGCATATAACAATCTCATAAAACTTTTGCTATAAACAAGTACTAGAAGTCAACTTTGGTAGCTAGCCAACATAGGAAGATACTTACAATAAACATACATACATGCATGCTTCAATATATGCTTAGCAGTTAGCACGTTCATGACATGCAAATAGTAAAATAAACCGGCCTTACCTTTGAACCATTCATGAACCAATTGACACCGAGGGGATCGGAGCACATAGGGTCCGTCCACTATCAGCATCAACGGACTACAACCGGACCTTGGATCAGATCGACAACATTGAACAATTTGCCAAGGTGGAGAAGCATGACACAAGCTTAAACATTCTCAAACTTAACACAGAAAAATGCTAATAAGAACATATCAAGCATGTGCCCTGCTTCTCCAACATGACTAACTTGTTCACATTTCTGCCTTACGGTTTTTCCAACGTGAACACCATAATAGATTCCTAGAAGTTTTTGTTCAATATTGTAGTATGTTTTTGAGAGTAAAATGATGAAATGAATTTATATACTTATAGGGTAATGGAGGTTGTGAATTGTGATGGTGATGGGTGTCAGATTAGTTGGGTTTGACTAGCTAGAGTGTTGTTGTTGTTGTTGTATGTCCATGTCTTTTTTTGGTAAGTTGAGTCATTTCCAAATTCCAAAAGGGTGGTGGAAGCAGATATCAGATGAGTATGTATGTATGTATGTATGTAGGGAAAGGGAGTTTTGGTGTGATGATAGATGAAGTTTGGCTGCCAAAACAATACCACAGTACAAGCTAATAAGCTCTTATTTACCAATTTCAATTTTTTCGATTATTTCATTCTCTTCAGTATCTATAGATTCGGGTCGGGTTTATTCCTTTTTTGATGTCGTCCTAGGGTGAAATCAGCTCGAATCCTGAGACACCAAAAGTGAAATATTTCCCTACTAGAAACGATACCCACCAGACTTGAAGAAGACGGGTATATATTCATACAAACATTTAGCCCATTTAGCTCTCTTTAACACCATCGAGTAGGAATTACTAGACGGTCATGTTCTTTTCGGCTCAGATAGGAGCTGAGCTGAAAGCCAGCTTATATTACTATACTTTTACCTATAATAATAGGGAGTAATAACTTGCTCTAGAACATGCATTGTAATGTCTTAAGTACCCAACATGGTGATACTTAACATCAAATACATACTAACCCACATTAAGTACTCCTACTACTAAACAACAAAAGCTTCTATACAAAAATCTTAATCATAGGCTTTTGCAACATGATTCATCATTAACAAAGCAAAATACTCCTAAGATTATTTTAAAAATTTTGCAATAACACATGTTTTAGGGTGAAACAGAACAGGAATGCTTTGTTCATTCCTGAAGAAATTGCTTGGATCAACCATAGCCTTCACCATTATTAACCTCCATAAGTTCCCTTTGAAAAACCGTAACGCGAATTCTAAGCTCTTGTTAGCATTGTTTCCAACATCAATATCTCTATAGTTAAGGTATGCTTCTCTAGGATTACTTGAGACATAAGGAGTCATGAAATCATGAAGGTTTTGGATTGATTCAAGGTTTCGATCCATGATCTCTTCTGACTCTTCCTTCCAATAGATAAGATACTGAATCTTGAAGAGGATCTCTTTTCTGTGAGGAAAGGGTGTTGCATTTTCAGGGATTTGGCTCATTTTCCCACCATATGGATTCATCTGTAGTATTATGTTCTCTAGTTCAATCATTTTGTTCCATATTTTCTCGAGATTTGGTTTCGAGATGGGTTGTTTGACATAATCCGACTTAAATTTCGCTTGGCTTAGGGGAATGTAAGGAGTTCTTTGGAGCAAATCTTCGACAGAAGCGTTCCTAGGTAGATCCTCGAATAACAAGGTTGATTCAATCCAACTTTGTTCGACACAATCGTTTTGGTTCAATCCCAAAAGAGGAAAGCTCTTGTTCATGATTTGGATAAGCGAGTTAGCTCGTCCTAGGTATAGCGCCTTGAAAGAAACTTGCATGGTTTTCTCACCTTCCTCTCCTCGAATGACTTCCAGTTGTACCCTTATGAACAAATTCGGATCTAGTTTAGGGGCGACGTGTTGCCATTCAAAGACAATGTTTGTAGCACCTTCCTCTAATGTCTTCCTTACTTGAAAAGTTGTTACTATTTCAGGAATGCGAACCAAATTGATTCTCCAAGCGAGAACAACACAGAAACTAGATGCGCCACCACCTCTAATAGCCCAAAACAGATCCTCACCCATGCCTTCTCTATCGAGGATCTCACCGTTAGCATCAACAATCACGGCATCAATCACATTGTCGACCGTCAACCCAAATCTCCTAAGCATATAACCATACCCTCCTCCGGCCAAATGTCCACCAATCCCGACACTAGGACACACACCCGAAGGAAATGCATGAACATTGCTCATTTTAGCTATGTTATAGTAAAGTTCACCTACAGTAGCCCCGGACTCAACCCAAGCCGTGTCACTAGCCAAGTCGATATCAATCCCTCGAAGATTGAACATGTCGAGTATGACAAACGGGGAAGGTGATACATAAGAGATGCCTTCATAGTCATGTCCGCCACTTCGAATCCTAAGCTCTAGGGCATTTGACTTGGCACAGAGGATGGTCGCTTGGACGTGAGACTTGTGTGATGCTGTGATTATGGCTAGAGGTTTCGGAGTTGATGATTTGTTGAACCGAGGATTTCTTACATATGATTGCAAGATAGATGAATATGAAGGATTTTGGGGGGTAAAGATAGTGTTAGAGATCAGGTTAGTAAAGCCGGATCCGGAATGCTGAGGAAGACAATCAAGAAACTTTCTTGTTGCAGTTTTGGAAGTTGAAGTTGAAGTTGGTTCTAGTGAAATCAGTGATTGCAGCACTCCTTGAAGAAGAAAAGTTGTGAGTATAGAGCTGAGCAAAAGGTTCATTTTTCTCATATTCTAACTGAAATAGATTGCCTCATTCAAAGCCTTGTTAGTTGACCTTAAGGTATGGGCTCTCAGGGTTCGAGCTTGTGACCGTTTGGTCACGCTGATTCTGATATCACGTTAGATGAATCATCTCAACCAAAACCTTGAGGTGATCGTTGACGTCCAACTATTATATTTATCTCTTATTAGGTCACAAGTTCGAATCTTAAGGAGAGTACAAAGGGCATTTGAGTGAGGGGGGTGTTAAGGTATAAGAGCCATTGGTCGGACTTAGATCATCACCTTAAGATTTTTATCGAAGGAGTCTTTTTACCGTCTCGCAAAAAGATAAGAATAAAATTCTATATCTATCAACTTTTGGCATTATCTTAACCAGTAACAAATACAGTCAGTAGTTTTATACATTATTATATGGAAGATGGATCTACTTTTGAAGGCACCAAATCACCTAATGCTGCATACTCTTAGTATAATATTAGCAGAGATGGACAAGTAGCACATGGCACTACTGATGAAAATTATTAATTGCAATTTGCAAACTAAAATATGTCAAAATAAGGTCACGTTCTTTCTAACTTATTTTCGGTTCACCTCAACCGGTTTAGCTCAACCCCATTAAGTTCTCAGTTTAGCTAAGCATATTTCAGTTCAGTTTATTTCAGCTGAAAATAACATGATCTAAGCCAGCAAATCGTAATGCAAAATAATAAATCCGTTCTTACCTGCTCGCTGTTGTCGTCTGGAAGCCTGGAACACATTTTCCAGCATATAAGCATAGAGAAAACGTCAGCTATCCGAATGTCTGCAATTTACAACATCAAATATAAACACAAAATTCTGAAGGCAGCACAAAAAAAAACTTGAATAACACCATTGTACGGTTTAAAAGGCATTATAATGCACCTCATGTAATGAAAACGATCCTAAATTTTTCTAACTGCTAAACAAGAAGTAAATGGTAGTATGAAAGAACGAACGATCAGTGATCAGTCTGTCTCAAGCCTAGCAATATATTTGTCGTAAAATTTTGCAGCGTTCTCAAGATCTCCAAGTTCAGTGTAGCAGTCTGCGATTGCACCATAGGCTTCGGTATTTCCTGATGATTCTTTGACGCGCTTAGATATACCTAGAACCATTTTATGGTACTTGATTGCTTCACGGTACTTCCCTTGTCTTTGCAACGATGCTCCTGAAACCATTTCATCAATTACAGTCACTTACGTGAAACAACGACCACGATTATTCCACAGCCAGCTCACTTCAATTCAATTCAGTTAGCCAACACGAAGTGAACAAACCTATGCCTCGAGCAGCTTTCTTTTCCTCAATGGGATCCTTTAAATCTCGTGCAAGCTCCAGGGCGATATTAAACTCTGTAAACGCTTTCTCTGGATCGAGATTTCTTAGATGGTTTTTGCCGGCCCTCAGCCGAGAAATTAACTCTTCTTTTTTAGGATCAACTATCACTACTTCAGTCTCAACGACTCTGCTGCTGCTGCTGCTGCTGCTGCCCACAGGAGCGTAACTCAATGCAGGTGCGTACGATTCTTTTACAGCCTGCCTTCTTAAAGCTGCATTAATCTGTCGTAGTTGTTCATTCAGCTTTTGCAGTTCTCCCCTTCTTTGTCGCGCCAACAATCCTGCCATAAAAACATATGTTGACATAGCCAATTTTTAAGTCAGGACCAATCTGACTGAAATATGATGCAGTAAAAATAATAAAGAGACGGTTCGTCATCTCACCCCCAACAGTAGCTCCTACAAGGGCTACAAATAGAAGAAGGGGCATATTGAAGATTGAAATCATTGAATTATCAGCCTCGCACGTTTCTGCTAGAGCTTCCAAAGGCATAGCCAAGCTCATCAACACAGTGTTTGTCGAAAAAAGAGCCATTGCATTAAGAAGTTGGGACTTGGATGAGAAAGTATTTGGTAGTCGGGATGTGGAGTCTGGTCGTGGAAATATGTGCTTTCGGGGATCAGATGGCAGCATACCTGGATGAGTACCAGTGCTAACATAAACATCTTACGACTTCAATTTGCTGAAGCATAAGTATCTACCAAGAAGCAGCCCAAAAGTATAAAGACTGACCCAAAGCGAACAATATTGTACTATTATGGACCGTGAACACCAATGCAGCAAGGGCCCAACACAATAGATAGATAGATAGATACACGGTTCCACGGATAACATTCTGGTGTATGATAAGCATATCCGTCATTACAGGTCAAGTATCTCATTCTCACCCACGTGACTAATAAAGACAAGCATTTGCTATTTTATACCCGTCACAAGAGAAACGTACTAATTAATTATCAAAATGATTCATGAAATTTCATTAGAATTATCTACTCCATCATACAACATCAACATCCCCCATATTATCATGCTGCATTCTTTTTTCTCACTTTGATAACTAGTCAAAATTATTATACTAAACCAGTAAACCACATTATCCACTGGGAATAATAAATACTCCGTACATACTACTCACAGGAAATTAACAAAACTGTGTGCATTCCAAAATTCCAACTGACTAACTGAGTCTGTGACCAAATCAAGATTAAATTTTTAGCAACATAACATGCAAATCACAAGATTTTAGACAATGGGTACCTAATATTATGATCATATATATATAAGCCCAAAAAAGAAAAAGAAAGTGAAGAGGGAAGTGAAAACTGACCCTGAAAGCGGAATTTTGTGGAGAAGAAATGATGGTGTTTGGGAGGACGAAGAAGAGAACAACAATGGAAAAGCGTGCTCATTTCTTTAGTAGTAAAAGCTACTGTAATTGAAAGTAAGAAGGGATTGAAGTTGAAGATAGCGAAATGGATGTGGGAACTCTAAAGTCCCAAACAAGGTAAAACCGAGTCGACGGTTTCGCAAATTAGTTAGCCAGAACCGAAAATGCTTAGCCTAGTGGTCAAGACCAGGTGTTTTGGGACAATAGGTTTCAGGTTTGAATCCACCTATATTGTAATCCCCTCCGGTTCTTTGAAAACACTTTATATGATTTGTGAGGTATATTTTAATCAAATGTTGCAATTCCAAAGAACCGGAGGATTAGTTAGCAAGAGTGCAAGACGCCACCTTTTTTTGTATCTTTTTATTATCATAGATTATGAGTTATGACCATTTTTTATCCAATACTACTACAGTATATCTTATAAAAAATCGTCTCTTGACCGACCATCTAAAAATTTATTGGTTTGGTGGTAACAAGTGTCGTGTGAATTTTGACCATTTTTTCCCCAACATTAGTTGTTACTTGTTAGTTTGCTGCCTAAACAGTGAAAATTTGGAAATAGCTGTTCTTGAGTTAATCACGAGTTGTATACTTTAGACCGTATTAATTACTGATTGTATCTAAGGGTTTAATGAGATGAAGCAAGTAACAAACATTAATCAGCTCAAGCTCAATCGTCCCTTGCTTTCTCAGGGCTTGTTTAAATCGAGCAAAAAGTTAAATCACGACACAGGTTGAAATTTTACATAAAGAAAATGATCCTTGATCAAGTGACAACCAAAACAATGATACGTCCATGGCTTCAACTAAGACCACGACCGATTTCTTTCAAATAAAACAAACGCACAACACTTCATAAGAAAACAGAATAATCAGTACTCATAGTGACCAAAGGAAATAATATACACATGAGTCACCTCAAAGCAACTTTTTTGTATATATTGTAAGGCTCCGCCATAATTTAAGAAAAAACAATTCAAATCTGATAATGAAAACTGAAGAAAAAAGAAAAAAGAAAAAAAACTACGGCCTCCACAATGGACAACTTCTGCTCGAAACCACGACCAGGCGATGGTTCCCTACGAAACAAAACAGAAAACTCCAAAGCAGAGTAATAGAAAGAAAAGAGAAGGGGGTTTACATGATGCATTCAACACAGGACGATTATAAAGATGGCTTATAAAAGATTTTAGACACAAATGGGAAGGAGAAGGTTATAACTTAATGGTAGTACATCATTTGCTGCGCGGCTGCAACATTCTGAAACCCGCCGTCGTAAATGCCTTGGCTGCCTCCAGCCCCAGCCATTCCCATACTAGCCTTGTTGAGTGGGTGCGGTCCTTGAGCGTGCATCAGTGCATGCATTCCACCCACACCCATCTTGCTCATTGCCAGTTGCCTCTCGTATGAGAACAGATCAGCTGCTGAAAGTCCGAGGGGTGCTGGAGCCGGAGGAGGGAGTGGATTTGAGGCTGTGCCCGGTGGTGTTGGCTTGCTTCCCCACGAACACTACAAGTGTGAGGAACAAACACTTAGCAAATTATAAGACAAATCAGTAAAGTTAGTCTTTTCGATTGGAGGAAAAGAGTCATAGCTACAATCAGTCAATCATACATTCGTACCTCTTTTTCTACCCAAACAAGCTGTTAACACCATCGTACAACGCATAAGTGAAAGTCGAGGTAAAAGCAAGATGACAATACGAAGTTACAAAAAACAAATTAAGGATACAACAAGAGGGTGGCTAAAATTGGAATACCACCACGATAAACTTCTCATCGATGCAGAAACAGTCCATACTGAACGATGATTATTACTCATTGTATCTCAATCTTATTGTCTCCTTTCCTCACTTCATATATATCCCAAATGAATAGTCTCCTGTCTATTTTGGGTAAGAAATAGTGTATTTTCCATATCATCATTTTCCATAATCATTCCTTGAATCTTTCCAAAAAGAAAGGGGGCAATAAAAGTGGGATAGAGTACTTAAGATGGAAGTTGAAATTTTGGCCTTGCAATAGGCAAAAGCCTCCATCCACCTTTGCCCATCTGAACCAAGCACATTCCACCCAAGTTTCCAGATCCCCGAACAACATGTGTCCAAAGGTTTAACATGCAGAGGATCAGGGGAAAGTGGATGCTGGAATATAGGAATAATATCAAAACACAACTAGAAATTCAAAATTAACTAACACGACAAAAGGCTCAATCGACGAACAACCATTGGGAGGAGGGGCAATCATGATTAGGTATTGAAAACCACAAACCTTTAGTTGTTTGCCCAACAACCCATTCTGGGGATTATTACCAAACTGAATAGCCAAAGCAGCCTCAGTATGTGTGGTGTATCTGACAAAACCAAACCCCTTGTCACGCTGCACCCTTACTTCTTCAATGGAACCGGCACCTAACTGATGAAAATGGCGGTGGAGATCAAGCTGTGTTACCTACAAAAGAAATCAATTGATATAGAACATTTAAAGATTCTAAAATGGATATGATCAAATGCTCCAAACGTCAAGAAGTTGGAAACCATAACTAAAAATCAAAATCATGAGGTGAACACCGAGAGGAATACCAAGAGCGAAAGATAAATACAACAAACAATCAACTATACCTCAGGACCAAGATTTCCAACATATACTGTCGTGTATTGAGGATTGTTTTCAGGGGCCTCACTGTTCGTAGTCTCCTTGCCATCTTCTGAAAAAGTTGTAATAGAAATTAAATCACAGGTGCACAACTATATGATATATATATCTTTAAAACATAAAGAGATAAGTAACAGCATCACAGAGATGGTTAACACCCACTGGAAGAAAAAGTGTACTAGTATAGTCTATAGAAGTAATCAAGTAAATGACACTACATATCTAACAAATCTCCTAGAGAAACAATGTTATCGATCTGGAAGTAAAGTTCCTTCCATTTGCTATCAGACTCCAGCCAACTTTCCAGATAGCATGAAGGAAAATTGACTAAAATCACGCTAATGAATTTGGTTTCTAAGAGTTTACAGAAGATTCCTATTAGGATATCATGTTGATCCCTGGGAATTAGACTCCAGTCAAAACTGATGTACATATAAGAGTTCAATATGGGTTAACCTACAAAGTACAAACGCAATCAACAGTCACATTGCACCACTAAATGAGTACAGGCAAATTTTCACAGCACCGTGACGCAAGAGACAGATATCTGAGGAAGAAGAAAACAAGTTTCATAGAAATATCTGTAAACGTGACACTGACACTTATTGTACGATTTTCCTTGTTATGAGAAGAGATTTCAGTAGTATAATCAACATTCAACACCAGCACAAACCAGAAAACCATGATTGTGAGCGTTTTTGTGACTAGCTCCTAGTACATGAGAGACAAACCTGATGTGCCATTTGTCAATTCAACCACACTTTTTGCGTCATTACTTTGTACATCATCACCACTGGTGGCTCCTTTAGTAGCCCAGTTGCACCGTATTTGCCTACTGCCAAGCCATTTTCCTGAAACGTGAATGGCAAATAACTTCACCTTTGTTCAGATATTCTAGTCATATACGAGTATAATACTCCCTCCGTTCACAAATTATTGCCCTACTTCAAATAAATACTCACATATATTCATGAAATGGGTCAATAATTTGTGAACGGACTACGGAGGGAGTAAATGGAAGCAGAGACCATGTCCTGCAAACGAAAGAAAAGTCTCCACACTACACAAATGATAGTTTTTTTCACATTTCTCGCAAATGTGGCATGTATTGTGGCCACAATTACAGTAGTACATATGTAATGTGGCGAGTATAATAGCTTATACTCGCTAAATAATCCAAATCTTACCAGTAAGATCATTTATTGCACTTTGGGCATCCTGACACATCAATAAGAAATATGTTAGCTTTCAAAACCTAACTGGAGAAGACATTTTCCTTCTGAAAATTATGCGACAATTGACAGTACCTGCTGACTGCGAAAAGATACAAACCCAAACCCCCTCGAACGTCCAGTTTTCTGATCCCACATAACTCTTGCATCTCTGGAAAGGAAGAAAATACATATGTTAGACATCAAAAAGAGTAGGCTCATAAGCTGCAAATATACAGATAAAAATTACTAAAATGACCTACTGAGAACAACTAGTAAAGCTTGTATAAACTAGAAAAATAAAATAAAAGAAAGGATAACGAAGCTTACGAACAACTAGGATAAACAGAAAAACAAGCAAACAGCATAGCATCAGTAACTTCAGGACTCAGATCTCCAACAAATACATTAAAATGGTCTGAAAGAAGATTTCAAACATGTCAGAAACCAGGTCTAAAAACATTTTTAAAAAATACAAACAGATTACTACAATATGTACCAAAATAGAATGAGATGCACTTACTTGAAGTGTCCTCGCGCTGACCACTAGTATACGCCCAATTAACCTTAATCGGCTGCCCAAACCTTCATGCCAATGATAAGGTATTATAGTAAATAAAACACAATATACAAATACAGTAACAAAGCTGGGAATCGCAACACTTACAGATGCCTCCCATTTAGTGTTAATATAGCCATGCTAGCAAATCGGCGATCATAATAGTGGACAAAGCCATAGGATGACTGAAAGTAACACAGGAATATGTTAGCAACAACGATCTCATTCCTATTAACTAACAGAGTTTAGAGGCTTTGTAAACTCGGTAGAATACCTTTTCCTTCCTAATTAACTTGCAACCTTCAACAGGCCCAGCACTCACAAAGACTTCCTGGAGCAATGGTTCAGTGACTTGAGGATGAATATTACCCACATACCTGCATTTTCTCAAAAATAAATAAAACTAGAAAATTAAGAAGAAAAAAAAAAGAAAACAAACATACACACAATAAGGTCTCCTTCCAAAAAAAAATCAAAAAAAAAAATGCTCCAAAGAAGAGCACATAAGCAACATCAATAGAAAAGGTAACTCAAAAAACTGTGCGGAGAAGACTTACACACTGCGGCATGTAGAGGGATCAAAACCAGGAGGAAGGTTTCCACCAGGGTAAGGCTCAATCTGAAACACGTAAGTAAATAGCAACGTAAATTGAGGACATATATAAACTGAACGATTAGCGATCCTCAAACCTCTGACCACATAAGAGGACATATATAAGAGTATATCTAGACCACATAAGAAAGTGAAGAAATTTACGAAAAAGGAAAAGTGGAAGCTTTCAATGAAACGAAGGGAGTATAAACAATATTTTCATTAATTACACGTTATTTAATACTCCGTGCATTTCAAGACATTACTCAAATATTTTGATTAGTTTTGCGATTTAAAAAATATTTTCCTATTTCAAAATTATACAGTCGATAAATAGTAAAAATAAAATAAATTTTTATTTTAAATCATAAATGAAATATTCTATAAAATAAATATAATATAAATACCGTGCATTGCACGGGGTCTATACTAGTATATAAACTGAACGATTAGCGATCCTCAAACCTCTGACCACATAAGAGTATATCTAACAAACTTGAATCAGAAAACACACACGGTGACTAAACCAAGCAAAAACAATACACTATGTCACATATCATAGTCGCACATGTATCGCACTCCATTAAACTGTTTTCACCGAATGGTTATGTATGATACAAGTACGATGATGCACTTATACACACAACCGAAAACTCAGCTAGAATAACAGGGTATCAACTATCAAACTCCTGACACTGATTTCACATGCATTTCTTTCTCAATGCACCAATGCGTGCCAGACGGGCGCATTCCCAAATCTCAACTACGACACTGGAAAATGATATCTTCCACATTTCCGCAAATTACAGCTACAGGTTCGTAATTCATTAAAATGCACAATGAACACTGTAATAATCAAGGGCACTTCCACGCAACATCACATAAATCCCCAAATTACAGCTTGCTACTCACACTTTAAGCAAACACGAAAGCTGTACACATAGCAATATTTCGAAAACACGAGATAATCCATTTAATAACAATCTAAGCTTCTACGCAGCTGTGAAATTCCGAGTTTCGTTCGAAACGTCAAATCCAAACTTCCACCACTTATTTAATCCAACCAACATACCCAAATTCACATATCCAACCGATAAACCCTAAATTCGTCGGTCAAATCAATAATCACACGAAAACCAACATTTAAAAAAACACGAATCAACGAACGAAAGCGAAATCATCAAAAAAAAACTTGAAAGCGAAAGATGAATGGATACCGGAGGAGCAGCGAGAAGACCGGGATGATAGAGAGATTGTTGTTGAAGAAGAGCTTGTTGCATCAACGCTTGTTGTTGGTGTTGGTGTTGGTGTTGTTGGTGTTGTTGTTGCGGCTTCATTCTTTGATTTTGCATTCTTAATTGACCTTAACTAATGTATGAATATGAATAGAATTCTGAGAATGAAGGAAGAAATGCGATGATTTGATAGATTAGGGTTCGTGAGGGTTCAAAATTGGGGAAAAAATCGAGGAGAGAGAGAAAGATAGGTGGAAGAAGACAATACGAGAGAGAGGGGTCCGTGCCTGTGCTGTGCCTGTGCCTCACGAAAGGACTGGAATTATTATTATTATGAATATGAATATTATTGGTCTGACCCGGTTTATACTCGTCTCCGACTTTTGTCCATATTCATGGTTCAAGGTTTTATGCTAAATTCCTCGTTTCTAATTGGATGACGAGTATATCCGTAACAAAGTTATTTTACGAAGTAACAGATCAAATATTGTTCATATTACTTGGAAGAGACGGGGTAAGTGACAAGTGAGTCACCTAAGAGAGAGGTGTGATAAAAAAAATGAAATAATAAATCAAATAAATGTTTGAAAAAAAAAATGTGGAAAATAACAATGAAATAGAGATAGTACTATGCTCTCGCAATAGATAAGACAAAATTAAAATGTCTGGGAAATAACAAATATTTTGTCTTTCTTTGTCTGTGTGGGTGATATTTGCCCTATTACGAGAAACAAGAATTTGTGTTTTGCTGTAAACGTCAAGACACGGTACAAAACACGTATTTTTTATATTGGGATCATATATTGGCAGTTTGGCACGATGGTCGTGAGTCATTATAAAAACACTATCATAAATAACTCATTGTTGTCTCTACGTACGTGTGAGAAGTTTTAATAATTTGTTGATAACTTCTCGTGTACTACATATAAAAATCAAATTACTACTCTGTATTTTTTATGATAAAATAGTGATTTGATTCTTACAGTATTTTTTATGGTTGCGGTAAATAAACTCGTACTCACTGTTTCAGCTAAGTTAATGTAACACATGAGGCACTAATGGACCAAAAGTGTCCCTTGGCTTCATGCCCAAAACAAATAATGTTACTGTCCGTCTCGCTAGATAATTTTGATTTGGACAATAATCAAAGATTCATCAACCTCGTGTCTCTCTGTTACGACACAATTCAAGATCACAGACGAGTTGAAATTTTAATTTTATTATAAGTGGAGTATTTCAATAATGGGGATGCCATAAAATGAATAAATGATCAAGTTACTAGAAAAATAAGAATTTTACATTCCAATTCAAATAAACTACTCCCTAGTACGAGTAATTTATTAGATGATTTTCCTTGATAATTGAATACCCCCTCCGTTTCAATAGCTAAGGATTAAACATTTAAATAATTGGTCTCTCTTGTGACGGATATATCCGTCACAGATTTATAACGGATCAAGTATTACCCATGTATATGTGGGTATATAATGACAAATCATATCCTTTTCACTAGACATCAATTAAAAGAGTCCAAAAGAGTAGTGTATTACGGAGTATTAGGTTAGAGTGTTAGACACAATCTATACTACGAAACGATTCTACATGAAAATGACTCATTCAAAATTAATTAATTTGTGATAAAGGCCATAATGGATGAGCATAGCCTGGCCCACTAGTATGTGATGTTACATCCGATGATGTACGTACCGGCCGAAAGAATAATTTGGGCATATAAAACACGTTTTGCTACTTAAATAACTTCTCCTCATCCAATATTCTTTTTTATTAAATAGAAACTCATCAAACTAAACTCAATACCTAATAAATCTAATATTCTAAATTCATGCTAACATCCAATAATTCAGAAGAGAATACAATCCAATAAATAAAGAGACAAACTAATGATATATCATCTCGATCAACAACTAATATATATAATCAGTACTTAATATTTCCTCCGTTTTTTAATATAAGTCATTCTCACTATTCGAGACAACCCCTTCTCTCTTAAATATTTCTCACAACATAAGAAAAAATACCATGAAATGTATACTCATTTGAAAGCTCTTTTTGTAAGGGATTTTATAGTGTAATTTTTAAAAAATTTGGAATAATATATTTACATAAAAATTAAAGTCAAAGTCTCACCTCGAAAAAGTCAAACGTCATATAAAAAAATACGGAGGGACTACATAAATAACAACTCGTTCTTGTGAAACACGTGCAAATCTAATGCGGGTATTTTTTTTGCACTTAATCGTATTATAACAACGAAAAAAAATAAAATCCGAGATCTATTATCAATAGTATTTCTGTCTTAATTAACTACGGAGTACTAGACTAAGAGGGTGTAGATTTGGTAATCTACCATAACTTGAACTCTAGTTGCTTCTCCTTGTCATCCTCCTCTTGTAGTTGCTGCCCAAGCCCAACCAAATGTTTTCTAGAAGATAATGATCTCTTTAATCTGTAAGGGGCACTGCTTGCAGCAATCCTGATAAATCATCCCATCATCATTACAATTCATTAATCACAATCCTAATTAATTAAATCGTCACAAAACTACTCCGTATACAACACATTTATTTTTATTTAATGTTACTCGAACATTTTTTTCTGTGATTCCGTGAATAATAAAAGAAAGTTATGTGGTCTTCATTGAATAAAAAAAAAATTATATTTGAATAAGATGATTGTGTAGTACTAGTACCTTACCTGTGTTTTCTCTTTTCCATGAAACGGAGGAGAGATGCGCCTCGAGCAATGGGTATATCAGATAAATCAGGAGTAAGATGAGTTGCGACGCTTTGTTGGCTTGCCATCGACATTATTTCTTGCGCCATTTCATCATGTAGACCGTCGATAACTACTACTTTCCCGTCGTAAATTATGGTCATGCTTCCCCCATTCCTCTTTTCTGTTTCTTCTTTTGCTTGCGTCCACATTCTGACCAATCAAAGATAATCCTTTCCGTTAGATGTCAACTAACTTAATTAATAAAATTAATTAATATCGATATTCATTATCCGCAATTAAATTATATATGAAATGATACTAGAATGAATATTATGAATGTATGTACCTTGGGGAGAAATCCACATCCATGTTCATGTTCATGTTGATGTTTATGTTTATGTTGGAGGAGCTTTCAAAGTGGCTCTTGTTACAAGTGGTATTACTACTAGGAGTACTAGTCAAAGGAAATAGATCCAAAGACTTCTTCTCTTCTACTACTACCTCCTCCATACTACTCGTACTACGATTGTTACTATTAAACCCGCCAAGGTCTCCTCCAATGGCGATGGACCTCCTCTCCTTCAAAAACTGGCTAAACCGGTTGCACGTCCTCGTAAAGTTGGACTTCATCATCGTTGTTGAATCTACTGATGATCCCATTTCTATATTACGGTTTGCGACCCGAATAATAAATTAATTAAATATGGGTTGGGTTGGGTTGGGTTTTATGGAATGAGGTGAGGGAGGAGGTTATATAGTTGACACAAGTAAGGTATGTATGTAGGGGAAAGAAGGGAAGGAGAGGGGGCTGAGTTTGGTACGTGGATGAGTCGTGTATTATAAGAGGAGGGGGAAGCCCACTGCTTGCTTTACGGTTGTTTTTTATTATGTCACGTGTTAATTGTGTTTCTGTGGATATTATTATTCCTTTTATTTATTGTATGTACTTAACGACCTTTTCTTATTTGTTTACTTAGTCGACTCTGCCCGACATCGTCTAATACTACAAACAACAATTGAATGCCGATGAATAGGTCTAAAACTCAATAGTGATGTACCAATTGAATTACTACTCATCTCTCTACTTTTCTATTTTTTGAGTAGGTTTTTTTTAGATGGGATGGATTCAACTAGAGAGCGTGTTCCATTAAATTACTAAGAGATATACAAGAATATATTGTTTATATAATACTTTTTCCGTTTTATTTGATTGTTTGCATTTATTTTTTGGACACTATTCATATGTGAATGAAATCGTCAATGTAACTTCTAATATACTCCGATAAGATAAAATAGTCATGTGGGATCTTGTTTAATTGTCTAATCGAGTATGTTATAAATATAAATTTTTTATAATTTTTAGAAATACGTAACTAAAGATGTAGACAAAAGAAAACGTGCATGGGCAAGTGTGAAAAAACAAATGCAAACAATCAAATGGAACGGGTGGAGTACTACTACTAGACGGTCTTTCCAAAAAAAAAATTGTTTTAGATGTTGTCTCATGCTAGTATTAGTAGAAAAAAAAATTAAAATTAAAACAATCTCAATGTGTGGATTGGCTAAAACTGTTTGGATCCGAATGATCCAGTTTAAATAAATCGACCCATCACCCAAACTGAAGACTAGATTTGACTCGTGATTTGAATTAACACTATCTAATCTGAAGTAGCGAAGTGCTTGAATGTTTATTAGTTTGAGGAGTCCATATTCATACAAAGCTAAAAATAACACACTAAAAAATGACTCAACCTGATCTAGAAACAACTCGAAAATAACATAATCCAAATTCAATGTGATTAACTCATTTACCAAATCTACAAAAAAATTTTGGTTAACATTATCATACTCCT
Organism: Agrostemma githago; assembly: GCA_958450325.1. Classification (NCBI taxonomy): domain Eukaryota; kingdom Viridiplantae; phylum Streptophyta; class Magnoliopsida; order Caryophyllales; family Caryophyllaceae; genus Agrostemma; species Agrostemma githago. The sequence continues at coordinate 3,749,362 of OY288239.1, forward strand.
TCCTATTTAGAGGACTCTTCCCACTTTCTTTTTTTACTTTAGTTTGATTTTTTCCCACTTTCCTTCACCTCTTTATTCATCCTTCACTTCTTCACTTCTTTATTTTTTTTCCCCTTTACACATAAATCCAACACTTTTTACACTTTACATATACCTTCTTTTTACACCTTTTATATTTTTCTCTCAAAAATAAAAGGGAAAGAATATTCTAAATAGAGGAAGTACGAAATACACCGTATTACTTTGGGGGTGTTTGTTTCGTATGTGAAAATGATGAAGGGGGTGAAGGGGGCCTTTGCGGCCTTGCCGTTATAGGAAAGGAAACGATGGTATTTCGTGAAAGTAGGCTTAGGCACATAAAAAGTATGATTATTATTATACTGCCCGTAGTTGTCAGTATCACTTGTCACATGTTTATTAAGTGTCCTCTCTCCCAAAAAAATACTCTAAATTTCCTTTGTTTAATTGGATAATTTCTAAATAAATGGGTATATCTGTCACAAATTTACGACGGATCAAATATTATTTCATGACGGGTTATAAGTTTGTGACGGATAATACCCGTCACAAATAAGAACGGCTGATTTCTAAAATATTGTTCCTGTCATTTGTTATACTTGTATATTGCTCTTTTCAATTTTTATCTATTATACTGTTTTAATAAAATATACGAGTACTTAACATGTAATCATGAATAAAATCAGAGAGAGCATTTGTGAGGCGTATTTGTATGAAAAGATAACAAATAACAGAGACAAAAAGAATATTTTGACTCTGATTTTTTTATTTTTAACTTTATTCATTCAAAGTAGATGTTTACTATGATGATGCGGAGTATATTATACTGAGTAATTATTTAAGGATTTATTTATGGTTACAGTTTTACAAGTTTGACCTTAAAATTCAAAGTAGGAAATACTCGTATTACGGAGTATGAGATAGAAAAATTATTAACGATCTTTGTTGATTTTACGGCTACTTGTAATTATTATCTTGAATTTTGAACGTCATACAATTACTTAGACCCGAGAGAATAACATCTCATCAGAAGAAATATGTACATAAAATGACAAAAACATGTTTGATTACCTTTTATACTACGAGTATTTGTTTACATTTTTCATATGTAAAAAATATTGTAATTAAATATAAATAAATGACTGAAATAGAGGGATTAAGTTTCAATTCTGTTGCACGGTTCTAATGGTCTTAGATCCCGTTCTTTCCAACATATTTTCAGCTTAGGACCAATAATGTTTAACCTTATTCAATATAATCAAGTTATATTCTGTATGGGTCTAATCTAATTAATTTTAACTTGTCTTAATCAATATTTAAGTGAATCAATTTAATTCAAATTTGATGAAGTGACCTTAAGCCCAATTCGGTTAATGTATGATGAATCAAAGTTGGCATGATTTCCCGTATTTGCAGAGGAACCGGTCACCTAAACATGTTATGAGATTGGAGTATATAGAATATTCTCAACATTTAAGACCAAGCTATCCTTTTTTTTTTTTTTTTAAACGTTTGTCAATACTCATTTTGTGTTCTTTTTGTAATATATTAGTAAAAATTATGAAAATTCAATATTAATAATGATGTACATCTAAAAACGAATCATATATTTTATCTAATAGATTATCATAAATATCAAAAAAACATTTAACTGTGAATAAGATCGAAAAGAGAGCATCGGACCGACGAGTAACTTGATCTCGGGAGGGAGTATTAAATATTGGTGGTTGGAGTGGAGTTTGGAGTTCTGGACTCCACTACTTGGGCAGTTGTGCATGCAGTAGTTACTGTGTATATAAATAAATCAAATTTATGAGGCGATAGTAGTCAAGTGAGAGTACAATCTGTCAATCTCTACCTATCAAACAAATGCAAAAAAACGTGGACTTTTCATTGTCAAAACACTCCTACTCCATCGTATCGGTAAGGATATTGCTACATTTTTTAAGATCTATGATAATCAAATGCTGAGAATCATAAGAATCAAATGAATCAATATTTTACTAAATACTTTCCCCCTTTTTTCAATAATTATTTTATGTTTGAATTTTGATTAAAAAAAAAAATCTTAACCATTCCCAAATAAAATGGATGCATAACACTCCCTAATATTTACTCATATTATACGGAATAATAATAATAATGTAATCTCATTCGCCCTTTAAAAAGTCATACGAAGAGTGTGAATTTGTTGTACACTATACAATCATCTTATATGAAATCTCTCATATGATATACTCCCTCCGAGTTTAGTGTTCTTCTCTATTCCCTCTTCTTTTTTAGACTACTAATATGTGGTTCACAATTACTCTCTCATTTTTTATTCTTTTTTGAATTCCTCTCTCATTTTTTATTCTTTTTTGAGTCACACATTTCTCCTTCCTTATTTTCCACCATAAAAAAGAAAGGGGAAGAACATAAGGAGTCTGAGGGAGTACTTATATGTGATAAAAATACTCTGGACGGAATAATTTCTCATATGAAGTACAAACTACGGAGTACTATAACAATAGGTTTTATCGGTGAAAAGACATTGCTTGCACCGTAAATCTTTCTTGTGATGGTATATCCGTCACAATTCTTTGACGAATTGAATATCCCTTATGTGAATAGATGAAAAATAAATCAGAATGTCTTGACAATTACTCTGTATGTGGATAGATAGTCTATAATTCTATAAAGATAAATCAGAATACCTTAAAGATCGGACTTGAGAATAAAGTAGGTTGGGGTAAAATAAAAGAAAGAGATATTTCCCACGGTACCCTTGAACTTTGACACATTACAATGGTACCCTCATTTTAAGTTTGTTCCTATGGCAACCTTATGTTTTGCGTTTAGTGCCCATGGTACCCCTGATCAATTTTCCGTCATAACGGCGGATGAAGTTAATTTAGTTAAAGTGATTAATTTTAATTTTTTTTTGGTGAAATTAGTTTGAAAATTAATGAAATTCAAATTAATTGAAGAAATGTCCATGGTACCCTTGTGTTTTCAATATTTTAACCATGGTATCATTGTATTTTTAATTTTTTGTCCATATCTTTGTGGTTTCAATTATTTGTCCATGGTACCCCTGAATGAATGGGCAGAGAATTTAAAATATAAGGCTACCATGGCTAAAACATTGAAAACACAGAAGTACCATGGACATTCCTTCATTTTTCAATTGTTTTAATTAGAAGTTCATTAATTGTTCTAGCTAATTTTTCTCTGAAATAAATTAATCAGTTTATTAATCACTTTAACTAAACTTAACTTTTAATGTCATTATGACAAAAAATTGATCACCATAGAAACAAAACTTAAAATGAGGGGTACCATGTGTAATGGGTTAAAGTTCAAGGATACCGTGGAAAATATCCGTAAAAGAAAAGAAGTGAATGAATAGAATGAAATTTGGCTTTAATTGGCGTCACCTTGAGTTGCTTTACACATGTAACACAAGTCAGAAGATCCAACAATGGAAGCAATTAATTTTGTGACGGAGATGAAATGCACCCCTACAGGCTACAGCTACAGCTACAGCTACTCCACTATTCTACACACTCCAAAAACAATTACAATTACTGTATTAAACAAGTTTCACGCTTTTAATCTGAATCCACCGGTTTTCACGTAATTCCCCATCTCAGTCTCACCCAACTGTCGCCGCACCTTTAATCAAATGGGATCCGCGTGCCCTCCCCTCCCCTCCCCTGCCTAACTTTTTTCGGAGTATCCGTTATTCATACTCGTATTTGTTTTTTTGGTTCAAATAAGAGCGCACTTAATTGCTTGCTTTACAATATAAATGAAGGAGGATTCGAATCTGATATCTACTGTCTCAGAACACCTAGTCCTACCAGGTTATTCATATTTGTGATGAGCTATTCATTGTATCATTAATTCATTATAACAGATTAAATATCACTTATTTAACTAGATAATGATAAACGGATATCTCTATTACACATAAAATTTTGTGTTTATTCATTTACATAGTATTGGAGTATTTTTTTTAATTCTGTGTTTATTCATCTACCTGTCTTTCCTACGACAGGTTATTAAATTTATAACAAATCAAATACGGAGTAACATCAAACTACGTGGATAAAAGTATAAGATAAATATAGTATTTTACCTTTTCCTTTTTTTGGTCTTATCTCAACTATTTAACTCGTTATAAATTTAAGATAGATTTTTTATTTATCTGTCTTAAACAAAGTTTGTACGTATTCATTCTCATTCGTTCATTCAAGTTGGATTGAGATATTGTCAAAATGTGTGTTTGGCTGTCTCTTTTGTACCCAAAAAAAAGAAGAAAAAAGTGGATTTAATATTACTCAAACCATTAACGATAGTCACCATGTGCTTCATGTGTCTATCAAAATATATACCTTCTCTTCCCAATCCCTCACATCTAAACAAATCTTTCCATTTATCCTCTTGATCACACGATCATTTATTTATCTTTAATATTATTCGTGAAAAATATTTTAATCAAAAATAAACAACGGAGTATTTTGTAACCAACCATCTTCTTATCTAAGTATGTATCCTTATTAGATGAATTCAAATTAGGTTAGACAAAACCTAATACACTTGATTGCTCATTATTCATCTTGTTTTGTAAAATCAAACCAATTTTGGAGAAGTTATGTTAAGAATAACAAACTCCTCAAAATGACAAGACTTCCACTTGCCAATTACCATTGCTCTAAGCTTTCTATGATTTCACTTGATTCACCATCCACCTCATCAAAACCAATAACCAGTGGATCATTCCGGAAAAAGTATGGAAAGTAATGGAGAGGAACTTCTTTCTTGCATCTAAGCAGCAGCAGGTTGCCCTCGGAAAGTGGTTTGGGTTTTCAGCCTTTAACTCCCACCACCACGGTATCCACCAACACCCACACAACCACTATCATTCACGTCCGTCACAAACAAAGCTAGAGAGCGAGTTACAACTAAAACAAACACTTTTCATGTCAAAATTCCCATACAACCCCAGCGAAAACGTGTTATTTCCAGCACTCACAAGAGTCACAACAAAATAAAACGAGCGAACACCAATGACGACCAAAGTTTACCTTAGAAAAAAGTTCAAATTTTGGCAAGTTTTTCGCAGCAACAATTTTAAAAATAATCAAAGAAAAAAGAGCATCCAAAGAGCTAAAAAAAGAGAATATATAAGCATTAAAACAGGTGCATTGACGCTTGTACAAATGATCAGCATATCAGACGAAGATACCACATTAAACAACACCGATGAAAATATAAGACCTAAATATTTGATGCAGGAGAGAATATTAAGACGACATGCCATATGCCAAATAATATCGTGGCACATCTGGGCGTACCAGGATACTCAGTCTACATCTTCACAGATTTCAGGACGGCACGCACGCTGAAGATAATCAGTAAATATTTCAGTCCATATCTAGGAACTCCATCCTCTTTCTCATCGTTCCTTTAAGATCACAAGCATCCCTCTCGGCTTTTTGGGCCTGAAAATGTAAAATGGTCAATCCTTCCTCATAAATAGCCAAACAAAACTATGTCGAATGGAGTATTTTTTTGTATGGATTGGTCTAATTGGACAGGGCTATAAGTGAACCTTTCTGGATTTACGGACTTTTTGCTATCCCTTGATGCCCTAAAATACAGCCATGGGTCCATGAGTTTGTTGTCATACCGTCTAATACTAATATAGCGCATCTTACTTCTTTGATCAACAGTAGCAACCATATTGTCCAGGGAGTAGGGAGCAATTGACCAGTGCATACACGGGAATTACTGGATTAGTAATAGAAAACCATTTTCAAGGTTTTTAAACAGAGACCCATGAGTGGCATCATGCCAAAGCACGGAACACGGAACCTCACTGGCGAATCTCTATTGCTTATGCCCTAATGAGTAATGACTAGTCACGAATAAAGAGGGCCATACACTGAGACCTACCTTTCTAATATCAGGGATGGATACACGAGTCATGTGAGGAGGAAGATCCTCCTTCTCCGAGTCCTAACCATTCATATAGAAGATAACAGTAAATAACGATGGACGAGTTAGTATTTGAAGCTAAGTCGAGAAAATGTTGAACTGACTAACGTATTGTGGCATACCAGTTCACCGATTAACACCACATTCTCCCCGCGTATAACATACAGACCTAACGGAATATCACAATAGAGTTCACCGACGATAACTCTTTCACACGCACCTTCAAGAACAGCGTTAGCTGCAGAAAAGAGAAGAAAAGTCCTCAGCTTTATAAGCATATATATTTAGCCTGAAGTCGTAAACTATGCAAAAACTAATTCTTAGGCAAAAAGGTACCAAATTGATCGAATGAGCAAAGTGTGCCCATAAGTTTTCTTCCATCTCGCAGCAAGACTAGAATTTTTCCTACACAAAAGTTGAGATATAATTACCGACCAAGATGTGGAGTGAAAGTTTAACAAACCAAGACATTACGTAAAATTATGATTCAATGTAACTACACGGTGACACCCACAAGCAAAGTCTGAGTTATTTAGATATGATCAGTCACTGATGTCGCAAAACACCACTTGTATACTTGCAACAATCATATGATGAGCCGCAGAATGCCACAAAGGTAGCTTAACAAGGATACAAACTAATTCAAATAATTCAACAAGAGTAGTTTATAAGGTCACAATGATCAGAATCCGATATATGATCTAGATGTTAAGTATCAGTCACGGTTGCTGCTCCATATTACAAACAGATCACAAAGTATAATGATTTTATTTACTTCATCATCTTCTATAGACCAAACTAGTGAATCAAGACTCACTGCTCCCGGAAATGTATCATAGATTCTGTAAGAGTACCACAAGATTTCATTTCCCCAAAATCTATCCCCAGACCATTTATCATGACATCCAAAGCTATGCATATTAGTAGACGATAGAATGAAAACGGAAAATCTTTACAAGTCGGATCTTTATTCTTAAAACCTTCATTTTTCTACATTCTGAGCAGAAGTGCAAAACTAACGTACACACACCACAGCTTTGCAGCTAAAACAGGCTAACGACTAAGAAACAAGCAACAAGATCAATGACATCAATCCAAGCAAGAGAGTCTTCTTCCATCACGATACACCCTCCAATCCATTTAGACTGTCACGTATTCAATAACATCTAATCATATGTCCAATCGATATCCAAGAGGTACATATTTCTTAGATTCGATAAAAGGATTCCAAACTCTATATTGCACATACTAACCCTAAGTTTGTTGAGTATCTTGAACGGAGGAGTAATTCCTAATTTCTACGGAGTAGCTTGGTTAACACTAACACTTGGGAAACCAAGTATCAATACAATCATCTCCGAAATTGCATCCCCTGAATGAACCCTTTTCATCTTGCTCTTCTACAGTGGCATTTAATCACTCCGGTCATAATCAATTTTACTACTCATATTTTATTGAAATGGGACATTACTCGTTCCGTCCCCATTGGATTTTTCGAACCCTAACTACAGATCCTGGATTCGAGACTACTATTCCATCTAAAAAAACTTCAATTCCAATTACATTACTGGAGTACTACAATTCTAAGCCCCCAATTTATCACTACATTAATGGAGTACTATTCTTACCAATTGCAAGTTGCAACCTCCATATCTTCAATCAAACTCAAGAATTCCTCTATCCAAAATTAAATTAGAATCCCAAAAATCAAACAATACCCAGTTAACCTAAACAAAGCATAGTCAAACCCCAAAATAATAATAAAAATCGAAATCTTGGCAAACATAATATAGATGGAAACTCGAAGCATAAAAATAATCAAACAAAAAAGAAGAAGAAGTAGGGAGAGAGAGAGAGAGAGAGGGCATACTATCAAGATAACTGGCTAAGGAAGTTGAAAGGTAGAGATCTTCTGGGCCTGCCCACGACATTGCAACTCAATCTCTGATTTCTTCTTCTTCTTCTTCTTTTTTTGTGTTTCGAGGTTTCTCTGTAACTGCAGATTGGAAGCAAAGTATACTGAAATTGATTATGATTATGGCAGAGTCAAACGAATCACACCAATTTCAGTCTCGTTTTAGAGTCTTGATTCTTTTTGTCGGAACGAAACCTATAATTAGTCGCATTATAATTATGACTTGATTGATTCTAACCGACAATTTTATTATAAGCGTAAAAAGATTATAGTATCGCTTTTTTGTGAATTTATTGACTAAACTAGTTTACATATACACTTGTGATTTTGAGTTTAAATTCAACTTTCTTTTGGTTAATTTTGGGTTGCCTCGACTAATTATTTAGTACTCACCAATCACCATCAACAAAAAGATATCCACTATACAAATTACAATTCAATTGAATATGTAAAAAAAAACAAAAATAACAATTATTTCTTCAAAATAGTAAGTGCATTTTGTGTGTGTCAATCGTCCTATTAGTGATCGTGTGGAGTTTACAATGTGGATGATGATGTGGTGGATGCTAAAGTTCGTGCCCTTTCTACAGATTTCCGTCAACATGCTTTGGCCCTTGGACATCGTAGCTTCCTCCTGTTTAGGCGCTTTAAGTTTATTTATGTTCTGGATGTATTATGTTATCCCCGATCCCTCAACAAAAGAATTTACACTTTAGTGTTGACTCTGAACTTGTTGTAGGGTGGGTTTGATTTTTGTTAGCAAAAAAAGAGTTAAAAGTTGATCACCTTACTTTTATGATTGTTACATGAGAACCAAATTGCGTGGACCCACATAACCACATTAGCCTGGTGCAGACCGAGCTCATCACCGAGGGCTCAGACAGACAGACTAGCCAGGCCGGATAAAGGGATAGAGTCTAGGATGGACCGACTGGCCAGGCCGGATAAAGGGATAGAGTCTAGGATGGACCGAACTAAAAGACGGGTTGTCTCATGCCAGCGTTTAACGTAATAGTCATATTGAAAGTTTGAGTAAATGTCCAGAAACCTAGACAACTACACACCCTAAAATTAATTTACTACGAGTACATAATACGAGTATATAATATAGTAATTGACTTGGTAACAAGTTTTTTACAGATTACATGAGCAGTGAATAAAAAAGAGGAGCGTCAAGCAAGCAACAAAAAGTTACTTGGTACATAACATGAGTTGATCTGTGTATCACCAGATACAACCATGAAAAAAAAGTGAAGTTCCCCCCAAAAGTATACAGCTTCAATCAACCACAATATAGTACTCGTACGAGTATGTATGAACTGTGTTCCTTTGAAGCTCAAGTTGATGTTGTTTTTCTTTTTCGCTTTTATTTTCATGTGTTTAATCTAGTTTACACGAACTCAATCTTCTTGACGAATCCAAGTTATTGAATCCAAAAATGCATATGCATGTGTATCCTCAATCTGCAAATATAAGAGTTCAGCAGCATATTATATTAGATACAGAATTACAAATCAAAAGTCATCTAAACTGCAAACCATGATTATTGTGTACAACTGTACCCTGCAATAGTATTAAAAATCTACTACGTACAATCTATGGTAAAAAGTGACCATTTTAAGTTAGTAACCACTTTCAGATAAAAAAGTGACCACTTTTTAGTACTCGTATTAGAAAGTGGCAACTATTTAACTTAAAATGGTCACTGATTAATTAAGTGAACACTTTTACCATAAATTGCTGGTTTCCACAATACAACAGTTGCACACTATAATTTGTCTGAGAATAATTTTTTTACCTTGTAATAAAAATTTCGTATGAAGTGTAGATGCAAGTTAAATCTCTAGAACAATAACTGCAAACAACAAAATAAAAATCATATTAACCCCATGATAGTCATATAGAACTGTTTTCGGAAAAAAAAAATCATTGCGAAAAAGCATGATACTGTACAAGAAATGCATTAGACTTACAGTCTGAATCTGTCTTGTCCCATTTACATGACTCACTTGCCCTCGCTCTCTCCTCTGTTTCCTCTTCATTACACCTCTTTTCTGAACCATGTTTGTCACTAAGATATCTCTTCAATGCTGATGAGCGAGAAGAGGTTTTTGGGTACATCTTCTTATGAAGGATAGTCCGTAATAGCTGTTTACAAACAAATCACAACGCAACAACTCGGTAAGATTGCAAATAACACAAATATGCATGTATAAGTCGGTCTCATAAAGTATACTCCATTATTTAGGACTGCACCATGTATCGACTAACCATTCTTCAAATTAATTTAAGAGACCCTGTGGTAAACCAAAATGGAGGTCCAATGATTTTGAGTACTTACTCGTAAAGTTGTAAGCATTAGAAAATGAATATAAAATATGTTAAGTAATGGAGTATAAATCATAAATAAAAAGTTTTACTATTAACATATTCCTCATCTTTTGAATTACAATTATTACTCCATGTACCATGAGTCTAATACAAAATTGGACCCTTTATTCTTTGGGCTCCTGTTCTTAGAACGGTTTGAACATAAGGGTAGATGGCCTTGTCAATTCATTTATTATTTAATATGCTTTAAGTAATAATTGTTGGTCCTACAAATTTGATGTGTGAAACAGTCTCACAGAAGGGTTTGAGTTAGTTATACAAGAAATGACTACAGAAAAAACAGAGTTGTTAATAGTATTAATATAGTGAGTAATAATTAAGTAAAATGGAAAGAAACAGAGTTAGAAATTATTACCTTCTCCATTCTGGTTTCTTGGAGAGTATCTCTCAAGCTAGGAGTCGGTGAAAACCCATTTGCACAAACAAACACTTTCTTAAGGAGGAAAGTGAGAGACTTCTTCCCAATTGCATTCTTAGTCTTCTCAGCACGAACTTCTTTGCATTTACCAATAATTACACTTATGGTGCGTTCAATATCATCCTCCTTATTCTCAGGATCCGTGCAAATCACGGCGTTTGAGATCCTTCGGCTAACTTCCAAACTTGAAGGGCAGTTGAGGAATCTATCCAAAGGAAGGTCCGAGTTCTCTTCCTCTTGCTTGGCAGATTTTCGCTTCAAGAGTTTTGTTAATTCCTTTTGCAATTGACCAACCTCTTCTGGGGTGAATTCAGATAAGTCTGGAGATGAAACCGAGGTGGGAGCTTGATCTTGTTCTTCCTCATAGCTAGCTGTTTGGATCTCAGATCTAATGGCTTGATCTTTGAGATTATTGTTGCCAAATGTTCCAATTGTTAGTAGTCCTTGAGGCCAGTCATTGAACTCTTCTCTCTGAGGAGCTTGCTTTGGTAAATCTGTACAGAGAGAGATGACACAAACAAATTAGAATTTAAATTGACGATATACATCTATTCTCAATAACTTATCTAAAGAGGGTTTAAACTTTAAACCCTGAATAACTATAGACAGACCAGGATAACTATCAGTTGCACCAGTGCAAATTTCGAACTACATCACAGATAGATTCAGACAAGACACAGAAGTGAGTGTGTTATTAAAAAACTTGCTATTCTATTGGCGAGATAAGAGAAAAATGTAGCAACTGGAATAGTTTCTTATGCTTTCAGAGGATGATTTACATGATTAAATAAAGAGGCAACTCACTCGAAGATGTGAATAGCTACGAAAACCGTGCTTATTGTGGGAATATTGATGTTCAAATTTTGACTATAGATTGAATTTATGCATTAGAACCAAGGAAGTCTGGTTAAAGAAGAGTACCATGAGATGAAAGCCCTAAAACAGAATATAGACATACAGTATGGTCCAATTCATCAGCTCGTTAATGGTGAAGAAAATTGTTTATTGTGGTCCAATTTCTCCTAGAAATTCCTTCGAAATAATCAATGCCTTGGACTAATCTATGTTTAGGAAGAGTTATATATAAAAGCATATAATAAACATCCAACATAAATTCATGTAGGGGGAAATTCCCTACACAACCAAGCAAGAATGTTGGCTTGCCTGTAGATAGAAAAAGAAAGGTACTCGTCTTCCAAACAAGGCCAAAAGATTTTAAAACCCTCAAGAAAAATCAGTTATTTCTGGCGACAAGATGAAACAGGAAGAGTATTTTCAGACAGAAGTATAACTTATTGTTAGACAAACAACGAATCCCCTGATACGCTGCTGCTAATTCATTTACCTATTACGAAGTATTATTATACTAGTAGTTTCAGTGATTTAAAATGAGCCTTAAGGTTTTACTCTGTAGTATTTTACAAGTATGAAAAGCTGTCCATCATGTCGCAAAGATAATGTATACAGATTTTTTATCCTACAGTAAGTATTAAGCCTTGCTCTAAGTTTTCAATTACATATCACGGATTCCATATACACATGGATCTGAGTACCTAGTACCTTAACTCATCTTCCGGACCTCTAGATATTATATCTTCCAAAATTTAACATGCCGAATCCATAAGCATAATTTCTTCAACTAGAACTTATAAAGCCCAAACAGTTGAACACCGTATAAGGCAGTCCTACATAACCACACAAATACCTCTATAAAAGGCTTTTCCAAAAAAAGGTTTTGAAATGACATGAGGGAAAACACTAGTATAGTACGCAGTGGTGAACCAGCCATCCAGCCTATCCATCTTACCGAATTTCAGAATTTTGAGTACCTTAGCTTGATATCATTGCTTAAATAACTAAAAGAAGCCTCCTAATATCAGAAAGCTTGAAGTTCAAAAACAAAAACAAAACAAAACACCGGGAAGGTCCAGAGATTGATGCACTTTTCATGCAACAAATGTTTCATACTTTCCTCACGAGTAGGATTTTCAAGGTTGTATGGACCTGAGAAGTTGCATGGTAAGTTGTTAACAGAGAAAGAAGTTGGTGTAAGGGAATGAGAGAGTCATACTATTAAGTGGAGGTGTGCTTTGTTTCTGATTTCCTGGTTTTCCATTAATCTTGTTCTGCATCCAGTTGAAGAACTGCAACGACAATACCAACATTCAAATAGAGTTCTCATTTAGCAAACAGCACGGAAGAATATAACAACTATAACAAGATATTACGAATGCAGAAACATTCATCCTTCTCTAACCTTCATTGCTGTGGAAGTGAGATTCTGTAAGGCAAGACAAGGACTCCTATTATTTACGAAGGAGGGAGAAACCCTTCACTAAGCAAAATCCTGGAAGTCAAGAGGAATCAAGCTTTCAAAGAATGAATAAATAAAATTAGGAGCTTCCTATTGGCTCAAGTTTCTAAATAAGGCTCTTGTTTCTCTCTCCCCTCCCCTCTCTTTAACATCGACCTTAATCCTCTTTTCTATGTTCTCTTAACCTTGTTTTCACCTATTATACCTCTAAACAAAGGAGCATTCTATTATAATAATCTCTATTAGCAAAATGTGAATCTTTAAAATATTATTGTGTGTGATTGTGAGCATTTGTCGCAGTTATGCTTCCCTAACAAAAAATTCTTACCCTGCGTGTCTTAACACAGGGCCTTAGATCACTACGATCCTTATCCCGAAAAAACCTTGCTTTCAGCAAAAATGTTCAAATGCGATCCCCACAAATCATACCATATAAAGATAAATATCATGCAAAATATGAATAAGAAAGCCTTCAGAGACATAATTTCCTTCATATCCATAAATTGTTACTCCGTATCTTGGATCCAAAATTGCTGCGATTGACAGACTGTAAATGACATCAGACCTCTCAACGAAATGCAATATAACGAAAACAGTCGTATTGAAGGGCTAATAACAGTAGTGCAAGTAAAGAGTCCCTGAGTCATTAATTGCTAGGGTACTTCAAACTAACTAGAATGCACTATTCAGCCATGCTGATCAACAATTCTCTTTTTGCACACCAATCCCACCAACCTGTAATCACATGCAACATAGCATTTCAGTCGTACAAAGATCACAGAAATACCAGTGATCAAGTTTAAGATGAATGCATCATGTTTTTGGATGAACAAAAAACAAGGAACAACTAAGAACGATAAGACAGCATTCTTTTCTCACAACGTGTTCATGATGTAAAGGTCCAGATTATGTAAACAGTTTAAAATCTACTATGAAATGGTTATTTAGATCATTATTGACACATGACAGCATTAGAGGATGGACTATATCAGGCCAGGAGCAAAAATCACAATTTCTTAAGCGACCATATGCAAATGGAAGTCCCAAATTCCGCTTTGGAAAATGAAGTGAGATGCACAAATATAGAACCCAGTAAGTTTATAGGGCATTTGCAAAATTTCAAGCAGCATCCCCATAATGTTCACCATATGAACTAGCAAAGTAAAGCTCTATAATCTTGTCATGGAAAGCGTATAGGGAAACAAGGCAAGCAAGTTGTTAAACGTTTCATAAGGTATATAGCCTATTACTCCCTCCGTCTTAGTCATTTGTTTGTCTTTGATTAAAATATTCCTCACAAATAATATAAAGGGTAAATAAATAACCGAGATAGAAAGAGTATATACTTAATTTTACTCTCATGCTAGTGTCTCTTCCTAAGTAGGAGTACATCAGGCTATCAGCTAGACTTGTTCTGTATTAGTCACTAAAAAATTTAAGATTCTTATAAACATTAATACTACAAAGTATGATGTAATTAGTGCCCTCAAACAGGGCAAGATGGGCCCATGTAACATGGAATGAATTTTTTTCAACAAGTCAAAAACTAAATTAAAAAACGCTAACACTATTTTCATTTTTAGAAAGAAGGGTTAAAATATACTCTATAAATCAGCATAAAGAATTGAAGTTCATGGTTGCAAACTTGCAATTGATGGAGTTCTAAAGAAAACCATAATCAAAGAGGTTATGACTTTCCAAATTTCAACAAATCATGCGCACTTACAATTTACAAAGTGGTTAATCTTTTGCAACCAGCACAATAGTCAAAGAAAATGCACCCTAGTAACTTATTGAAATCAGAGAGAGCATTGAAGTCAGAGAGAGCACGCAAAGGACACAGTAGGCGACATAGAATATTTTTTTGTAAACATTTTTTCAATGGAATTCAAAAATAATCCTTTGCATGGGGACAAATAAACAGGAGTGAACACTAGGACTTTCGAAAGGTGAACGAAGTAACCTAAGGGCGTACTTCACAAAATACAAGATCGGCCAGAGAATGTTTAGTGTATGATCAGAATTACACTACATTATCAAAAAAAATTACTTCAGTTCAACATTCATAAACTATCAAGGAAATCAATTTGTCAAAAAGAGAAACACGGATTCAAGGCCCTAGATCACAATTGTAATTTCAAGTAAAACACGCAGGATGAATATGAGTTTTAATATCACCCGGTCGCATGCCTAATGTAACTTTCACATAAAAAATAAGTTAAATGATTTATTAAGCGGATAATAGTGAAACACAATATCACACGACGACACCATCATAGTTTTTATTTCAAAATCATTTTTACCCGACTTTTTCTGAAGGCGTAAATTAATCACTAAACCCAACAAAGGGAGTATCAAATCAAATAAACTAATATACATTTGGTAATACCGTAAGCAAATCCGGTTATCTGAGTATCTTTTGCTAAAATAAAATACTATGTACCATACTTTGATTTTGATATGGTTGAAAAAGCCGCAAAGCTATAAGGACTTCAAGAATAAATTAAAAATTCACAGTCCACAATATACTGTGCGTAAATATTCCATAATGTGGAATATGGCTTTAAATTTACAGGTCAGGATCTCTGGATCAATGTAACTAAAATATCATGTTGAACTCAATCAAAAAGCTACACAGTAAGCGAGTTCATTGGATTCAGCCCTGAACTCCTAGTTTGAGCAAGAAAAATAAACCACTTTAACACAATCGTTGATTGAGCAAACAGCCAAGACCATATTATGTTATCGCGGACATGTTGTGTGACTCCAGATTAGAAAAGACCATCGAATCGGCTACCATGCCAAACCTCAGTAAATCATGTGAGTAGCTTTGTATTGGTAAACACTGAGTATACCTAATAACAATGTACTCATGCAAGTCATATTGGAATGCACTATGACACCAAAATGGCTATCACTCAAGGTTAAACAAAACATCAACGGAAAATAGATTCACCTCTCTAACAAATCGAGCCACCCTTGGAGAAAAATAGATGGATGAAAAACCTTTTTCTTTTACTCTCATTTTATAGGGAAAAAATCGTTCAAAAGCAGACGCAAGCTAGTTACAAGAACAGTTGCATACGAATCAACCGGTTTTAAAGAAAACCAATAACATACGGCTTAAAATGCAAGTTTTATAAGGGTCACAAATTCACAATGAACTAATAGAAAGAAAAAAGACTTCACATTTATCGACCTTAAATCATCTTTATTATTGGGAGAGGTAGTACATCAGTAAACTAAGCCATACATGCACAAGTTTGTACTAAAGATTGCACCCTACTAGATAATCTGATTGGCAGACACATATCACAGCTGCCTGGACCACCTAAGGTGGTAACCCCACATTATATGCTTTTAAAGCTTGCCAAGTTGAAAACTGAAATGATAATAATTTAGAAGTAATATACGAATGAACTTGCGTTTAAGAGTGGCAAGTATGTAACTCTAGGTTAATTACTTTAAAACACCCCCATTAAGCTATGTGTAAGACATTCTGTGGCTAACAGAATACTTGAGAACAGTGCTTAATCACACATAAAATGCACATAACCAATCAAATTTATCATAAAGTGAGAAATAATTCATAAATAATATCATGAAATCATTTCACTAATTTGGCTCCCGTTTTTCCTGGAGACTTCCCTTCAAATTTCAGAAAACTCCACCTCGAGATGCAAGAGATGGAAAGTGATAGAAAATGGTAGAAAGTCCAAAAAGAAAAAGAAAAGAAAAAAAATTACACCCACCAAGAATGAAATATGCAGACTTAGGTAAATGGGAAATCTTGCATGTGGCAGCGGCAGCTAGTTATTGGATGAATATATACAGAGTATTATGCAATTGGATATTGGGGAACCCACCATAACCTAAAATGGCAACTATCATCTAGAGTTTCCAAAAATGGAAATTCCACTTGACCAAAAGCTAATAATATGGACCTCAATCCTCCACGGCAGTGGCTGTAATTATTACAGCTTTGACTGTCTCGCCCTCTCCCATTGGATCTTTCACAGTTAAAAAAATATTTTACTACACCAGTAATAGCACAGATAGAAGCAGTTACGTGGCTAGCATGTCGACAATGGGTGAATGTCCTAAAAAGCAGTAAAATTAACAATTTGCAAGGTCATCTTGTATAGCATTTGATGATCATAGCCCTAATATGGTGGGATGAGTTGTTCCTTATTTAAGGAGTGAGAAGAGAACAGACAAAACCGTAGTTACAGCTCTTATAAGATACGTACTATCAATGACATACTCCGTGCCTATTAATATTATTGTTCATTCTGGAGGAATTAGCATCTCTATATTATAAATGAGATAGAGGTATTTGTTAGTTGTTACTAGGATACAATAACAAGGCCTTATGGTCGATCAAACGTTTCTGTAACTGAATAAACTTTGAACAACGACAACCTTTTGTCACAAGTTCATAAAGTGATACTTCATCCTAATTTCGGTTTTCTTCCCTCCCTCTTTCCTTAGTGGACTTAGTTTGTTTTTTCTTCTCTCTTTCAGGGTTGTACTTTTAATCAATTACTTATTCTTTACTCTACACACAAATTACACCCACCATTTTTCCACTTCCCACTTATTTTTATCTTTAATCAATCATTTACTCTATTCTTAATTTTTGTGTCCAAAAGAAAGGGGAAGAAAAAGAGGAATGAGAGAGAGTATTTGATTTCTTTTTCCAAATGGATCGTTTGTACGACATCATCGACTTGGGATTAATTAAAACCGCCACTTTCTAAATGCGTGGTTGAGTGTAATTGTCAATCAAAAATATTTGGACCAAAAAGAGTGGTACAACATACAAAATACAAAATGAAAATATATAGGGTATCATGTAGAAAACCAATAAGTTAATTCTACAAATTTACGACCTTTCATAGTGTAATGTTAGAATTATATGTATCACTTCAATATATATTTGAAGTCTTATCTCATCTACTTTATTATTCATCTTATAAGTTAAAAATAGATGAGTATTAAATTTTAAAATTTAAGAACTACTCCCTCTATTTCATTGATATCTTCCATATTTCTTTTTCCAACCATTTATTTGATTTCTTTCACTTTCTATTTTTCTATTACACTTCTCTCTTATCTAGGTGACTCACTCACTTTACCTTCTCTCCATTTTTACATATTTTATTGTTTTTCTTAAGAAATGTGTCACTTTTAAGGTGGATGGAGTATTAAAACTAGAGTTAATTACTTAAATTGCCTCCAAAAGTTTCTAAGATTTTTCTTGTTCATGAATTCCTTCCAAAAGTCGAGTGGAGATAAATTCCCTAGAAAGGTAGGGAGAGAGCTACAATGAGTAATGAATTCCTTCCAAAGTCACTCTCCATGTCTTCCCAGAGATGCAATCAAGGTGCATGGATCTAGGATGGGAAAAGCAAGTTGAACAGATTTTTGCAGTTATCACAATCCTAACTACGGGTTTGTAAGTTACAAGGTGTTTTCATCCTGCAATTTGAATTTGAGACTGATTAAAGATACTGCCAGATGCGCCCCAGCTTCAAGCGGGCTCATTCTTTATGTTCAATATATCTCTCACTTTAGGATATTAAGCTCTCAACCCAAAATAATATCATGCACAGATCTAAATAGACCTTCATATTTCAATAGTGAGCTATAGGTCCGCCAATTTAAAATTTCAGATCTCCTACTCTGCATGTATGAATATCATATGAAACGACAATCTTGACCAAAACTTCAAATTAAGGTAAAAGTCCTTTCAATGATTTAAATCTGATAAATGTGTTGCAATGTTCAATAATGTGCGAAATAATTTATTTTTTGGCATTCATATTTAAGCCAAATTATTACTGTATTAGACTACTTTCACTAGTTAGCTCTCGGGAACTATTTGACGAAATGAGTTATCAATACTTTCATTAATAATTCTAATATTTATATCACTAAGCAAATTATAAATAATCTTTATGCCACATTGGTGCTGGACTGTTGGTGACTTGGTGTACTAAAATACTCATAATAGTTTAGAAGTGTACTACACTCCTATCACAGTAGTGGTAGCGGTAGTAGTACACTATTACTTCTACACCTAGTACTGCACCAGTAAGTAGTAGCTGTAATGACTAATGAGTACTTTTACTCATTAGTCTTTCACCAGAAATACTGCTATCATTATGGTAATACTCTGTGATGAGTACATTTAAATATGAACTTCCACAAGGGTACGTATGGTAAATGAACTTAATAAGTTAATAGGACTGTCGATCATTACTCCGTATTTTCTTTTCAACAACACTCAACTATTTTCTGACGAGAAGAAAGAAAATAACCTACAAATTCCTAGCCTTTTTGGCGAGATTATAAGCTACCTAATTTAACTTGCGTTAAATTTCAACATCAAATTGACCAAAAATACTCGAGGTCGAGCTAGCAAAACAACTAATGAACACTTCAAAGCTCAAATGAGCCAAAGAACATCGTAGCTAACCTATCTATAAGTTTGTCTGTCTCTCTATTCAATAGGATTCACAATAAGGCTCATTTTTGCATCTCACATCTCGCATCTAGATCTCTAATCTCTAAATGAATAAAAGTGTATACTTCTTCAACGGACAGCCGTCAGATAAAATTTCTGTTCCACAATTTTCAACATCCTACATTCCTACCCTCCCACACTTAAAAGCAGCAACAAGAGCAAATGATCAATTAAAGTATAAGCAATAAATAACAAATTGGTGCAGAAACAATCTGCAGTAACACCAGCTACAACCTACAAGGCAGGAACCTAGTGGATGGAACTATTAAAGAAAAGAAAAGCTTATGTCATCGCATAGGTCATATCACAAGAAAAGTTACCCTTTTGGCATTTGGAAGGATCAGAAACTCTGGGAGAAAAGCTACAAAGTCAAGTTAAAAGAGCCAATTTAGTAAAAATTGCTCAAGACTACATGGTAAAGTCAGCGGTCAATATGGATTTCAAGAGATTCAGTAGGAACATGGGAGAATGTTCAGGCGTTACTGATCCTATCTGCTCCTTTCTTATGACCTCCAAAAAGAGGGTGCTAGAAACCCTTTTCACTCCCTGTGATTCAAGTGTTGAACTGATAATTTTATCCCCATGATTAGCAGTTTAGCACGCATTGAACGCTAACCTAATAAAGGGCATGCCGTAACTATAAGATGCTAATATGATGTTTTCATTGTCACGAGGATACTCAACTTCAAGCCTTAAACCAACCACAACCAGAATACTATCGTCACAGAGCAAGTATTTTGCCTTCCCCATCCTTCAAAACAAAAGGTCTAGAATGACTGCCTTATACGGAGTATAATAAGAATATGTCAAATCACCTACTGTGTAATACAGAACTCTTGCACTAAGATCCTAAAACCTTTACGAAGCTATGTAAAGGGCAAAAGAGGCTTAAAGTTCTCCATCCCATAACCAACATTTACATATATAGGCCACACCCCTTAACTCTCAAGCAAAATACCCTGGCAGGGATTCATGTAGACAGTCACCGAGTCAGGCGGTGTCTCGACAACTAACCCAATCCAATCCATTCATAAGTCCTAAGTGCTGGGAAAACTCAAGCCACATGTACATATATTATACTTCTAACCACATCTCTAGGACCATGAAATAAAATCCCTGTTTTCCATAAGGTGTTCCCTGGTTTCTAAGTCAACATACCATACATAAACTATTAGACTTAGCAGAAAAATAGAGAGATAAAAAAAGGAAATTATGACGAAGTGGGTTTCTTCTGATAACTATAGGCATAAGAAATCACTCCTTACGTCACTACAGGCAAAACTTCTAGCAACAAGTTGAGATGTCCTGACGGCTAGCCTCAATACTTCAAATTCCAAACCAAGGACTGGAAAATTCTACAAACTATAAACAACAGAAAAGGCTTCTATAGGAGATCATAGAAGAGGTAGACCTAAAGATATAATCTAGCAACAAGGAAATATAACATCACATTCATATGAAAACACAAGCATAAGCAATATGGTAAATAATAAAAAGATTTAGTTTATGTAAACAATTAAAGAACTGGTTTATGTTCCAGGAGTTTACCTTCACAGCTCATCGTGCTTTGTTTCATGTATATCTGTAGTTTAGAAAAATAAATAAAGGTAAAATAAGATACTTTCTCACCACATGTTTTGCCAAGCGAATTTAACAAACAAAACAAGATACTACATAATTTACAGCAAGGACAACTCTTAAGCTGTCGGGAATAATAGCATCAAGACTATAAAAATATCAACAACCAACTCAGAAGGACACGCGGACAAATAAGATGTACTGTGATATCAAACGACGACAACATCACCCCTGAAGCAGTAGGAACAGAAGAAGAGGGTAACCATGGCTACCATGTTATGTGGGATGACTCTTATACTAAGTGACATAACAAATATCAACTGCCTACTTAAAGTAGAAAATGCAATCAGAGAGGACGTTATACCAAGGAAAAAAGATATCTCCCTCGTAGCAGATTGAACAGAATCTGAGCCATGGACACAATTCCTTTCTGAGTTAGAGCCACACATCGCCCTGATGCTGAGGACAAAACAAAAAAGGTCGTAATGCAAATACAACAGCAGCAATCCCCTAGGTCCAAAATGACAAACTGATAATTAAACAGCAATAAACTGCAAGATGAAATACAAAACACAAGTTGCTATCAAGACAAATGAACGTAACCTATAATGATAAAAATTTAAATAGGGAATACCAATGAACATGAAATGAGAGTGCACATGTGGACGTTAAAAACCTTTTAGGATGAGTAACTCTTGCCTTCTCAGCATCAGTTGGTCCAATCAGCTTACGCCAATCAGCAACTGCATTTTCTTTCTCCAGAACCATTACTAACACTGGACCGCTGTTTAAAGAGAGACAAACTGATAAGAGAGAAGAGCAAGGGTTTGCATTACATTAGCTCTGTAAAGAGAGTATTTGCCAAAGTGGGGAATATACATAGCACATTCCTCCAATAACCACATTGCCGTTGTACACCCTTCCTACAACAAAAAATGTCATACTATCTTTAAGCATGAAATGGCACGCCATATCATCAAACACTTCAACCTTCCCTGACAAGATCACTAGGGAAGTAAAAGTAAACGAGATAGCAATTCTAACATGGAAAAGAAAAAAAAACTGCAATGTGATTGAGATGGAAAAGACATGTTCCCAAGCCCCCAAATACTCAAGCAGTATATTAAATTTGCAGCAAGACTAGCGCGTCAATCTCATTCCATAAGTGAAACCGTATTGACACTCCTACTCAGACAGTCGTGAACATTAGTCTTTTCACCATCCAGTCAACAGTTGATGTTTCCCTTTTTGGAAAGTTTTGGGAAGCACGTTACCCAACCACGTGCTGATCTACCATGCCATTCCTCTCCCCTGCCCTACCATCATAGGCCCAACATGCAGCCACCTCAGCCCCTCTTTATCTTCCTTGAAAGTAACAATGATGAATGTCAAAGGTTATAATTGGGACCTAGAATTCTTTGGCCATGGCGTCCCCACCTTGTGATTCATCATTGTTGTGCCAGCTACGATCAGTATCACTGACCATCAACTAAAATCATAACAATCCAATATTGAAAAGATATAACTACGGAAAAAACTCAGTTGGTCGGAGAAAGAAAAAGTTCAGCAAGGTTTGCTTTGAATAGAGTGTGAGGGTGTAGTGTCAAATAAGACCATTGTGTACAGTAGAGAGAAAAATGTGAGAATGAAAAAGGACTACCAAAGAGCGGTCACAAGTGCAGCCTGATGAAGGCAAAAAGATGGTGCATGGGTGGAGAACGGGTATGGTAGTATGGTACCCCAAGTGATTCTATTTGAGGTAAAGGTGAATTCAAACACTTCTGCACCCACTTGCACTACCTAAAAACATGATCCAAAACCAAGTATAAACTATGGAACAAGACAAATAACATACAAAGTACTACCTAGTACTTTGACTTTGGATGAATGGAGTATTAAAAACAAACTAATGCAGATTATGAAAGACAAAGTAATGCTCAACGAAGAAAACAAAAATTGAAAGACATTAGTAGAAATGAACAACATAGTATAGATTCTATCGTATTCTTAAGAAACATGATGAGCAATTCAGCTCCAATTTCATGATACTACAAACAGAAATGACAAGATCATATAGCAACAAAAGATTAATCTCTAGAAACTTAGGATTAATCGACTAACGTATCAGAACAACAGTCAAAAAACAATTAGACATTTGGAAGTTATAACTTGTTGGGATGGGAAGATATGGAAGTAAAAGGGAAGCAGCAGGATGAAGGGATGCAAATGACATCCTCTTGTTTGGATAAAGGCATGGAGGGAAAGAGAGGTGTAGTAGGGATACATGGCCCCTTTGTCGCCAAATACCATTGAAAGTGGTGATATCCAGGGGGAAAACGAAGCATTTGTACCTTCCCTAGTTCCATCCTTCTCTTCGTCTTAAGTATCCAAACACTCACATAGTCACATAGAAGATACCAGCGTTAAACACACAATCACAAAAGGGTTGTCATATTACATCTAGGAAATCACACTAACTCGCCTAAAACTAGTGGAAGTGACCAAATTGACCACGCCTCTCTATTTAGATCTTAAGTATGTAGATCTTAAGTATATGAATAAAAAAAAGGTGAAGTTCGTCACTTGCCATACAAATCCCGTGGAAACACACCACTTCCCTGGAGTTGTGTGAGCCTTAAAAGGTAACTTATTTTCTAAATAATTCAATTGAAAAAACCAATTGAAAGTTGAATTTCGCAACCTACAGGCACATACCTCGTCATATACTTCACAAGATTAGTGAAAAAGCTTTTGGAAGAATGCTCAGCATAGAATCTTCCAACAGTGTCTTCGTCAAGCTGAAGTGTCATCTCCCTTGTAATGCTAAACCCAGAATCCAGAATTTTTTCTTTTATTCTATCAGTGTAGTTACTGTACAATCCATCTGGCTTAATCATAGCCAAAGTTTGCTCCTTCTCAATTGCTCCCCTGCAAGATAAACGGCGAGATTCAAGTATTTGATACAGTAGGCAATGGATCTAAAAGCTACAGCTTTGTGTTCCAAATACTATATGGTAGAGACTCCAAATCAATTATCAATATGAAACTAAAGAACTCAAAATTCTGCAGACTAGAACTAAAGACAATTCCATGAAGAGGAGAGTCAAGTTTATTGGAAAAGTATCACAACTATACTACTTGAAGGAAAGCGCGAAAACTCCATCATGATGAAAATGTGACAGTAGTTTATGCACACTCCAACTCTAAGAAAAACTTATAGCTATTGGCTAATTTGGACAATCTTGGCATTGTAGTTCATGGAAACCTGATGCAAAATATGCTTCGAGTAGATAAATAGTTAAATAAAGAATGTTAAGTAGAATAAGCAGAAAACAACATTTTCTCTTCAACCATGGCTTTTCAAGCTGTAAGTTGACCAAGTTCTCAGTTGTCTAGTTGTCCATCCACAATTCCACAATAAGCAGTCAAACGACAGCTATTTCTTTTTTCTTTTCTTTTTCTTTTTCTTTATAATTCACCTCAAAAACAAAAAAGTGACAGCAAAATTAGAACGAAGACCAATAAGAGGTAATGAAATAGCAATCATAGGCTGAAATTGGCAATCAAACTATTAAGTTTCATTGACATGTCTAACCATGTATATAACGAGGCTTTTACTTAAAGCCGTGAAAGGGGCTGATAGCCAGATACATACATAACGTCCCATAAAATAGAGGAGGGAACTTGTTTCCTAGTGACCTTTAACCAACAACGAGATGTCAACCATCGAAGTAATTTATTAATGGAGAAAGGGAGGCATGGAGCTTTAGAAGCCACTTTATTCAGTCCATTATGTCCCGATGTCAAAAGACAAACAAATATTTTCCTCTATTGGAATGTATTATAAGGGTGAACACTCTGAATAGTCAAACACATGTTGCCTTGTAACTGGTTTTAAGCTCGTCACATCCATGGGGTAATAATACCGCATATATAGCATGGAGACAAAGACTAGACCAGGGTGAACTATTCCAGATCTATGTTAAATCGATATAAAACGTCACCTTCATACATGTACACTTTTATGATATTTTGATACTCAACCCCATCACCACCTAGGAAGTATACCCATTCAGACGCATCAATCCTCCAACAAACCACTCATGGCTATTCGTTTTTCGAAGAAGCTCACATCAAACGTGTTTACAAAGTTACGAAGCATTGGACCCTTGGATTCCCATTTCAAATACAATTTACACAAAGAAATAAACAATTAAACAAATAACTCTGAATTACATCCTTTCGTGTTTTACTGTTTTAGGTTGCTCTAAAATTCAGTATCGTGAATCAAGATATGAGCAACTGAATCAAGGACTGCTAGTGCCAAGCGAATAGCTAAACTACAAGATATAGTCATTTTCAGCAGAATTCTTAATAATTACACAATTAACAAACAATTATGCATACAAACCTAAAACAACAGACTATCAATCCATCGGGCAACAATTCTTGTCCAAATTCAATTTAAGCTCACATTATAATGCATCAAGATACGAGTAATCAAACTGAGGATGTTTAGTGCCAACCGAATAATTAAGCAACA
The DNA here is from genome assembly GCA_958450325.1 of Agrostemma githago. Taxonomy (NCBI): domain Eukaryota; kingdom Viridiplantae; phylum Streptophyta; class Magnoliopsida; order Caryophyllales; family Caryophyllaceae; genus Agrostemma; species Agrostemma githago. The sequence continues at coordinate 3,775,053 of OY288239.1, forward strand.
ATAATACAAGATACACTCCTTTTTGGCAGAATTGTTAATACTAACACAATTAACAAACAATTATGCAGATAAGCCTAAAACAACAAACTATGAATCCATTGGCATCAATTCGGGTCCAACTTCAATCTAGACTTCACATTATAATGCATCAGGAATTCAGGATACGAGTAATCAGATCGAGCTTGTTTAGTGCCAAGAGAATGATTGAGCAACAATAATGCAAGATACACTCCTTTTCAGCATAACTGTTAATATTAGCGCAATTAACAAACAATTATGCATTTAAACCTAAAACAACAAACTATGAATCCATCGGCATCAATTCCAGTCCAAATTCAATCTAACCTTCACATTGTAATGCATCAAGATACGAGTAATCAAATTGAGGGAATTTAGTGCCAAACGAATAATTAAGCGACAATCATACAAGATACACACCTTTAGCAGTATGATTAACACTAACACAATTCAGCAACAATTATGCATATAAATCATAACCTAAATTCGCAATCAATCGACATCAACATCCGAAACTCGTTTATTCCAGCAACGGCGATAAAATTGATTCTTAAAAAACAGGACGAGAAAAACTGAAGCGAAAATCTTGCTAAAATTGAGTGAATATACCTGCTGATGTGAAAAACGGCGAAAAGAATGACAAAGGAGAGAGAAATGAGCACGCTGGAAGCCATAGATGTGAGCTTGAAGCACCGAGGAAGAAAAAATCGAGTGAAATACGGTAGAAAGAAAAGTAGATTTTGGTGACCGAAAAGTAAATTTTTTGAAACGCAGTTGAAATGGAGAGACCAGCGAGATTAAAGGAGGGAAATCTCACGGGGTCCAGAATTTACCGTAGCCCGTAGGGTCCGTATGACCGTATAGTCCGTATTCCATAGTTGGTATGTAGTGTCCTGACTCACGGAACGCACCAACGTTTTAGGATGTCAATTGATCGGTTTTGGGTCGGGTGAAACTTCATCCGTATCATCCATTACATCAAATACATCATTCGTCATCCATTCATCCGCGGGTGAAGCGGATGGATCGGGTGATAAATGAGTTACGACTAAATTATCTTTAAAAGCTCGAAAAAAATATTAAATTTTAATTAATCACCAAAAAAATTATAAGGTCAACTTGTATTATATTAAGAGTTCTTAATAAATCTTGTAACTTAATCATTATTTTGATATATTATAAAAAGCATAATACTCCGTAATTATTACTCTCTCCGTCCCAATTAATTTTGTTTCTACGTTAGGATGTCTAAATGAATTGTTTGTCTTTTTATTTTATGAATGTTTTTTATATGTAATTTAATCATTCTCATGAGTTTGGCTCTACCTGTCACTTCTTAATTGCATCTCTTTCCCTTTGTGCCAAAAACAAAGACCAAAAATTCATTGAAATTGAGGAAGTACTTCGTATTAGTTATCCTAATGTTTATATAAATGCGTATATTTTTTAGCAAAATACAAAGAATATCGGGTGACGGATGGATAATAGGTGGATTTAGCATCATCCATCATCCATTAATTTCGGGTTTTCGTCCATCCATTTAAATCGGGTGGATGGATATAAAGCGGGTGCGGGTGAAATTGACATCCCTAAACGTTACACACCCAACCCAAGCACAAGACGTGCTCCTACGAAGTTAAACAAGGGTTGTCTCAGTTCATGACAACTCTAGCCAGTTCAACGAGAGTTCACCCGGCTCACATCAGCTCGAGGATAGTCGTGACTAGCTTTATTTTCACCCTATTTCACGAAGGGAATGTTAACGTTGTATATACTCAAATATGTCATGAAGTATAGACTATTACGGAGTTGTTGGAAAGCTCGTGTACTTTGCGATTATCGGACCATACTTGGTACGTGTCAATTCACACACGCTCACAATTCGTTCACGGACATCGTGTACTGAAGTAAGTACATCAAAGGAAGTCTATGCAAAAGTATGGTGGTCGATATTTGTGAGCTTATTTGGTTAATCAACACCGATTTTAGTGTCGTAGGGTGGGGGGAAGAGAGAGTCAAACTCGGTGTATGTGACTTTATTGCGATAATAAGACCATTATTCCATATCACAAAAATTCCAACGACCCATCATCATACAAAGGAGACATTTCAACGAGACCCTCAAAAGATATCAATTCCAAACCTCATCGTTCAAGTTGGGCGTTGCCTTACTGATAAGGGTGTTTTGTATTGATTATTTCTTGTGTCTAGTCCCGGTTTCTCTTATGAAATCGCTCCTTGGAGCGGTTTTCGAGGCTACTTACGCTTCTTCTAGCTTGTTTTAGGTTCCTAGAGCTATCTTGAAGAAACAGAACTATTTCGACTCATTTCCGTTGCATATGGAGCCAAAGAAGAGAAGCGGCGATGACTCGGTGGCTTAGACTCGATCCCGAGTCCCCTAGGACCCGCTTAATGATATCCGGAACACCGAGCATCGATAAGAAGCCAAGGAAGAGCAAAACAGGACCCATCCCGATCGGGACCATACCTTCCCGGTCGGGAAGGAGGAAGAATCCCGGACGGGACGAGCCCTTCCCGTTCGGGAAGGATGGAGCAAAACAGCCCCCTCTGTGAAGCCGTCCCGATCGGGTTCGTGTCATCCCGGTCGGGACCATCGGTTCTTCCCGATCGGGACCATTCCTTCCCGGTCGGGAAGGACTCAGCTCCTAGTCCGCTCCTTTCTTTCACTTCTCTCGCTTGTGGAACACTATATATACCCCTCTTGTAATCATTTTAGAGACACAAAAAAAACCCTAGAGAGAAAACCTTGCCTCTTAGACTAGTCCTAGTTAAAACTTTCCTTAATCATTTCTCATTTAGCATTAATTTAGTGTTAATCTTAGTTTCTACTTTGGATTCTTGAAGACTTGTAATTGATATTTCAATCTTGACAACATTGAATACCTCTTTGGGTTGAAGTTTATTCAAAGTTTCAATCTTTTCATTTCATTGTTGTGTTGGTATAATCTTTCTTGCCCTTTTCTCTTTTAATACTAGATTTACATTAAAGTTTCCATCTATATTTAGTGAATTGTGTTTTCTTTGTGTTTCCTACAACATGAATGTGTTAGCTTGCATGTTAGTTTCTTTTATGTATGTTGATGTTAGTTTAGTTATGAGTGAGTAAATTCTTGTGGGGTTAGTGGGGGGATTACGTGTAGGTTATGGGTAATTAGGCTTGATTGTGGGTAAAGGTGAGACCTTTGTTACTAGTCTCTTGTCATGAGCACTATGTGTTTGTGGATTTGGTTATTTGAGTTGTAGTGGCCATACTTCCCATACTAGTTCCCATCTTTTCATTGTGTGATTGACTTTTGGTTGAGTTCTTGTGTATTGAGTGACACTTGCATGAGAGTTCGGGTTTGTCTTTGATGCGAGAGCGCGGACCAACCTTAATAACTAAGCGTAGCCTACACCCTCGATTTCCCGATTACCCTACTACACCTATGAACCCAAACTAACCCTACTCCTTTCGTATTTGATAACCACCTCTTAGTTAGTCTTTAATTCTCTAGTTTGCTAGTTTATTTGTCTATTAGTTATTTCACTTTATCATCGCTTTAATTAGTCATTGTTAGCCTAGTCCTTACTTCTCCTCCATAATAGTTTTCCATTTATCGTCCCCGTGTGTTTGTTTGGTATCTTAATTTCGTTTTAGGTCGACCTAGTCTAAACCCTACCCCACCGTCTCCGTGAATACGATCCTTACTTACCCTAGCTACCTACTAGGTTAGTTGATTGTTTATTGTTGGTTAGGACCCACGACAAATCCTACCATCACTTACACATTGTTCTTAACCATGCCCAAGCAAGGTTAATTGATGGGCCATGACCTTGTAAGGTCAGGTTAATTATTCCGTACACATTAGGAGGCACTACAAGAAAAACAGTCCCAGGCGTCCGCTATTTTGGCGTCCTGGGCATATGGACGCCCACATGGCGTCTGAAAATACTTCCGGGCGTCCACCGTCAGACGCCAAACTTGGCGTCCGACTGAGGATGGAGGACGAAATTCAGGCCAACAGGCGTCCACAGACGGACGCCATATACCCCAAATGGCGTCCACTGTCGGACGCCAAAGGGAAAACACGGGCGTCCACCTGGCGTCCGATAGTGGACGCCCGTCCAAATGTTTTCGGCGACAAATACCCGCCCACCCCCCTCTCCCCCTTCACTCTCTAAAATTTTTTTTATCTCTCTAAACTCTCTCCGCACTCCCTCGCCGATTTCCTTTGAATTTCCTCCCCAATTTTCATTCTTTTTCTTAATTTGTGGTATGTTTTCTTACTTTACTTAGTTGTTATTTATTATAATTAGTTCTTATTTTTGATTGTTATCGTTATTTATTGATAGTTTGCTCGTTAATATTGTTTAGGTCTAAAATTCGATTAGGTTGATTAGTTTAATTAGCCCAAATTCGCTTAGGTTGATTAGTTTAGTTGAAATTTGATTAGGTAGATTAGATTTGCCCATCACAATTATGAATAGGGTTTGATGAAGTTGGTTGAATTGAGCTAGAATCACCTCTAGGGCCTTCCGTGAGGTTTTGTGTGACTTAGGACGGACCAAATGGTGTCGTAATAATGCCGAATTTTCCCGAAACCACTTCTATCCTGATTGGGGTTGTAAATAGGTGTTAGTGGCGCTTTTGGAAATTTGATTTCTGCATTCGAAAATTTGACCCTTTTTTGACCTGTTTAAGCTATTTCTGTCTGACATGAGCCATGAATTGTTGTGTTTTGTTCGGTTGAATTTGGATTACTTTGATAAATTAGCTACAGTTTTTGTAAATTGGGATTAAATTGTGATTACATTTGTGAATAAATTCGGTGACTAATTTTTGTAAGGTCAATTAAAAATTAATATGAGAGTTGCAAATTAAAAAAATGGGTTTACTTTGACGTATTAAGTTAAATTGAGGACACTCAGCTATGGAAATGAAGTTAGAGAAATTAAGTTTAAGTTAAGTGTTGATTAAATTTTCGTTTAGTAAGTTGTAAATTAAGTTACGGAAATTAAACTTTTATTTGTTATATATATTTTTTGAACATAGAAAATGAAGAGAGTTGAACGCAAATGGATGTATGAGGGTAGACTTGATAAGAAGAGACGTCCCACCGTAGAATTTTTGAGGGGTGTGGAATCATTTGTCGAGGTCGCTAAAAAGTCAGTAGACTATGCATCGAGGGGGGAGGTTAGGTGTCCGTGCACTAAATGCAAGAACATTAAATTTTTTGATGTCCTTGTAGTTAAGGAACATGTCATCTATAATGGTTTTTCATCAAATTATTATAATTGGATTTGTCATGGTGAGCCAGCTCAGTCTGAGGAACCCGAAAACCGTCAAAATGAGGGGGGTTTGAGAGGTATGATAGTTGACGTAGTGGAGTGCAACTTGTTTAACAACGATAACACATATGGGAATGACTCACCCAACCAACACGACTCACCCAACCCACAAGAACCTAACCCACGAGCGAAGGCGTTCTTCGACATGTTGAACGCTTCGGAGAAACCGTTATACGGAGGGTGCGAGGTGACTTTGTTAGAAGTCGCATCTATGGTAGTCAGCCTTAAATGTGAGTTCAACCTACCCTTTGCCTGTGTCGATGGTATTGCTGCCTTGCTCGAGAGAGTAATCCCGAAAGACAATATCATGACCCGAACTTTCTACACAACCAAAAAAGTTGTGAAGGGCCTTCAACTCCCGCATCAGAAGATTGATGCTTGTCCAGATGGATGTATGTTATTTTGGAAAGACGATGCGATGCTAGATGAATGTAAGAGATGTGGTAAGGGTAGGTATAAGATGCTTGAGGGGGATATTGTTTTGAGGGGTAGAAAAGGGAAAAGCGGTGTTAGGGGTAAGAAACCGATCCCAATAAGTCAGCTTACGTACTTCCCTATTGCACCAAGGCTTCAAAAATTGTATGCCACAAAAACAATAGCGGAGCAAATGAGGTGGCACAAGGAGGATATTAGGGTACCAGGGAATATGTGTCATCCGAGTGACGGCGAGGAGTGGAAGCGTTTCGATAGACTACATCCCCACTTTGCGTCAGAACCCCGAAATGTAAGGCTAGGGTTGTGTACTGATGGATTTGCACCTTTCGGCCAATTTGGTAAGTCGTACTCTTGTTGGCCTGTGATGATCACACCTTATAACCTACCTCCTTGGTTGTGTTTAAAACAGCCTTTCATCTTTCTATCACTTATTGTGCCTGGTCCCAAAAATCCAAAAAATCATTTGGATGTTTACTTGCAACCTGTTATTGAGGAATTGAAACAAATGTGGGAGGTAGGGGTCGAAACATATGATGTCTCTCTTAGACAAAACTTTCAGTTGAAAGCAGCTTTGTTGTGGACTATAAATGACTTTCCCGCATACGGTATGCTCTCGGGATGGTCTACTGCGGGTCAAAAAGCGTGTCCGTGTTGTATGGAAGAGAGCAAAGCTTTTTATCTCCCAAATTCTAGTAAAATTAGTTGGTTTGACTGTCATAGACAGTTCCTATCAGAGGGTCACCCGTATAGGAAGAATAAGAAGGCGTTCAAGAAGGGTGGGGTTGTGCTTGACGACGCACCTGATCGACTCCCAGGAGATGAAATATGGGAGTTGATTTCCGAGTACCCGTCCACTGTTGACGGAACCGATCAGGAGTTCAAAGACCTGAAAAAGTTGAAAAATGGTTGGTTTAAACGTAGCATATTCTTTGACCTACCATATTGGAGGACTTTGTTACTTCGTCACAATTTAGATGTGATGCATATAGAGAAAAACTTCTTCGAGCAGTTGATTCACACTGTAATGGATGTGGAGGGGAAGAGTTGTGACACTGCCGGCTCCCGACGAGATGTAAAGATTTTTTGTGACCGTCCTCAGCTGCACATAAAACGGGATGGGTCCAAACCGAGAGCCTTGTTCACACTTGACAAGGCCCAGAGAAAGGCGTTGTTGGAGTGGGTACAGAAGTTGAAGTTTCCTGATGGGTACGCCTCCGACTTCAAACGCTGCGTTGATCTTAAGAACCTAAAACTGCAAGGGTTAAAGAGTCACGACTGCCATGTCTTTATGGAGAGGTTACTTCCGGTAGCTCTAAAGCAACTTCTGCCACCGACAGTGTGGAATTCTATAACTGAGATATCTCAGTTTTTTCGAGATTTGTGTTCGTCTACAGTAACAAGTGAGGACATGACTCGGCTGGAGGATCAGATTCCACAAATACTATGCAAACTCGAGATGATCTTCCCACCGTCGTTCTTTAATTCCATGGAACATCTACCGGTCCACTTGCCCTACGAGGCTAAGGTTGGAGGACCTGTCCAGTATAGATGGATGTACCCATTTGAAAGGTACATAAATTTTTGTAACTTTATTTATAAATTTAATTTAAACATAGCTAACTTTTATTAATTAAAATACATAACTTGTTTATTTAGGTTCCTCAATCATCTGAAGAAGAAAATTGGTAACAAGGCTAGGGTAGAGGGTTCTATTTGTAATGCATATTTGACAGAAGAGATTGCGAACTTCTGCTCCCTATACTTCGAGAAAGACATCCAAACAAAAACCAAGAACCTGAACCTAGAACATTCGATTTCCATTGATCCTACTATACCAGAGTTTTTTCAAAAGAAGGGCGATGAAGGAACTTCATCCGTCGAGGGTTCTAGGGTACTAGATGAGAAAGAGTACAACCGAGCGCACCTTTACCTACTCTCTAATTGTGAGATCTTAGAGCCTTATGAGAAACAATTTGTAACTGAATATGTCGCCTTGAACCCTGACGTGAACCCTGATGACGTTTGGAGTAAGCACGATGAACATTTTCCTAAGTGGCTAAAGGATCACGTAGTTGCCTTAGACATACGTGATGATTTGGTTAGAAGTTTGGCTTACGGACCAGTGCGAGTTGTTAAAACCTGGAACCGGTACACAGTGAATGGGTTCAATTTTCACACATTCAACTATGGTAAGAACAAGGCTAGATGTAATTTCGGTGTCAGTGTGACATCTCTTGATGGTGATGAGTACTACGGCATTTTGGAGGATATTTTTGAGTTGTGTTATGCCGGCAAAGAACGGGGTATAGAGCTGTGTTGTTCAAATGTGAGTGGAAAGACAGCTCCGTGAACGGAACCCGGGTGCATGAACGATACAAGATCGTGGAAGTTAACCACACCCGGAAATATCCTACTTATGATCCGTTCATACTCGCGCACCAGGCCAAGCAAGTCTACTTTGCTCCTTCCCCGTACACGAGAAATGACAGAAATCAAAGTCAATGGTGGGCAGTCTTTACGACAAAACCACGGGGGCAAATAGACAGTTCTTTGTTCCAGGAAGATGCGGCTTCAAGTGGTACACGCTTGTCTCCTATTGACGAGACCATAATCTCCGAAGAAGATCAGAATGTTGTGGCAGATGAATACTCTGAGGATGAAACTGAAGATGGACAGGGAGATTACATGGTTAGGGATGTTCCGGAGATCCTTGAGGAGGATGACGGACACGATGAAGAGAGTTTGGAGGACGATCAAGAGGAGGGCGAGGAAACGGAGGAGGAGGAGGATCAGAGTGAGGACAGTGAGGCTGAGGGCAATAACGACAGCGAAGATGACCTCTAGACTTGTTGTAGTAGGTTACCCACATTAATCATTGTGTTACTTATTGTGTACGTTATTTCTATTGTGTTAGATTGTAATTGCTAATTGTTGCTAATTTGTTGCAAGGTTAAGATAATGGCAGGCGGTAGATCGACGAGGAAACGTGGCGGAGGTAGTCGGTCTGTTCACGCATCGACCTCCCAGCAGGAGGAGGAGGAAGTGGTCCTTGAAACGCCGCAACAGGAGCAGAATGACGAGGAGCAACGGCAGGGGAACACGGAGGAGCTACAAAAGGACGAGAACGGGTGTGTGATTCTCGACCCCGGTCGCGTATGGTAATATAATCTAACATGCCCACTCTTTTTTAACATATGAACTTTTGGACTACATACATCTTGTAATATTTCGTACATGTCTGTGTCTCTCGACTTGGTGCAGGTTCCTCCATGGGGAGGTGACCACTGGCTGTACTAACAGCTACATGACCGACAAAGGTCTAGGGTATGCCTGTTGGACTCAGGTGCCGACGGATCAGCGGGCGCAGTGGTTCAACAACTTTCGGGTTCGTTTACTGTTTTTGCTACCGAGTTCCGCACTCATAATGTGTAGTTTTTTATTATTTCTTTTACTAATTACTAATCCGCCTTGATTTTGTAGTTGAAGTTCTGTTGGAAGCCGGAGCTCGAAGGAAGGGTATACGAGCGGTACAATGAGACTTGCTCACGCCGCTTCAAGGACGTAATGAACAAGCGCCACAAGCGGGGGACTGCGCTGAAAGACCTGAAAGGTGTAGTTTTTTATATTACTCAATTTTAAAGAAAAATCTAACTTCAATCTTTTACAATATTAACTAATAATATATTAGTGTTGTCATACTTCAGGTGAGGCGTTGGAGAGGTGGGTTAAGTACCACGACGACCAGGGGTTCAAGGTCAGATCGGAGAGGGCATCACAAAACAAATTGAAGAACTGTGAGCATGTGGGGAAGGCCGACCCGACACATCATCGGGGTTCACAGTCTTCGTTTCTTCGTCTCAAGAGGGTATGATTTCTAATAATATCGTACTCCTACTTGATTAATCATAAACTACGTTCACGTAAAATACGTTTGCCTAACGGTCGTATTTATTTAACAGCTACAAGCTGAACTCGGGAGGACGCCAACCGCCCCTGAGGTGTTCCTAGACATGCACGGGAAGACCGACTCGGAAGGGACTTCTTTTATGACGAGTAGAGATCAGGCAATCTGGGTGAGTACTTACTATTTCAAACAAATCAACTGTGCCTATATATTTACTTTAGGTGGTAGATAAGTATCTTTATTGATTTCATTTTCTAATAACTTGAATTGAAATCACTGTTGTGTACGCAGGATGCCTACCAAGAGGAGTTAGCAAATAACGAGAGTTCTACTAGTGGTGCCGAAGTAGACCCGAATGAGACCTATTTCAAGGTCGTGAAGGGGTACAAGAAAGGTAGTGTGTATGGTGTTGGGAATGCACACGGGATGTACTTCACACCTCCCACAGCGCGTCTAGGCACCTCCACACAGATGGAGTATACGCCACCCGAGTCTCAGCAGCCCGACCAAGAAAAGGAGGCCATGAAGCAGCAACTGAAGGAGCAGGCGGAGCAGATAAAGAAGATGCAGGAACAGATGGCCATGTTTCAGGCCATGTTCAACAAATGCAACCCAGGTCGTCCCCCTTCCCCTCCAGACGACAGAGACCCCTTTAGCGGGGATGGCGGTAACTCTGGTGCTTCAGCTAGCTTCACAGTTAGCTGATTGTTTTTTGTTGTTGGTGTTGTAACTGGATTTATGGATTATGTATCTTCGAACTAGTTTAGATTTATGTACCTTTAAACCGTATCTTAAAACTTTTTTATATAAATGGTTTTTTAGCGTAAATGTGGCGGGAGATCAAGTGTTTTGGTTGATTGAGAGTGTGTTGTCGATGGTCGACAGTTGTGGATTTGTTTTATTTTGCAGGTTTTGGCTAGACATCGAACGCTTGGCTACGGTAATGCATCAGCATAAATGGCGTCCAATAACGGACGCCAAGCCAGACGCCGGAGGGAACTAAAGACGATCTTCTATTCAGGGGAATGGCGTCTTACTGTGGACGCCAGATGGGCCAAGATGGCGTCCATAGTCGGACGCCAACATGATGCACATGGCGTCCGACTATGGACGCCACCTTGGCCCATCTGGCGTCCACAGTAAGACGCCATTCATAGCGTCCGCTGTCAGACGCCAATTTTTTTGGCGTCCAATAGTGGACGCCCGTTTAAAAAAAAGGCGACTGGTCGTGGCATCCACTTTCTAGCGTCTGTTTGCGGACGCCAGGACTCATACAGCGTCCACTAACGGAAGCCAATGGATGGACGCCAGGCCCATCTATTCTTGTAGTGAGGATTAGGATGACACTTGAGTGAAGAGGGTCAATCTGTGACCTTACTTGGAGCAAATTGACCCAATACATGACCGTTTATGTGTCAATTTTTCATTGGTTACAACATAAAAAAATGATGAATTTATTAAGAGAGGAATTGAGAGATGTTGGTGAGGTAGGAATGTGGAAAATGATTGTTGTTAATGACCTATGTCGTGACTTTCTGATTTGGAGGATAAAAGCGGGTTTTGACCTAATTAGTTTTACCTTTACTTGGGAATGATCTTAACTTGATAATGAGACCTATAAGGGAACTCCAGTTTATCCCAAGCATCACATAGGAGTATTATTATTGTGTATATTTAGAACACAATAATCATACACTCCATCCGTTCATATCCAAATAGTCCGTTCATCATGATTAGATTAGTACTTCCTCCGTTCTAGTGAATTGTTTGCCTATTTTATATTGGGGCGTCTCACTGAATTGTTTGTCTTTTTATTTTAGGAATGTTTTTTATATGCAATTTGACCTTTTTAACGAGTTTTGCTCCACACGTCGCTTTCTCATTGGATCTCTTACCTTTGGTGCCAAAAGGAAGGACAAACAATTCATTTGTCCAAAATTATTGTACCTTTAATTGTATTTTAATTTTTTTTCCTTACTGCTTTTCCAAAAATGAAATAGTGTGAGTATTACGGAGCATCCCGTATCGAAGTTGAATTAGCCGAAGGTGAGGGTGAGAAAGCAGTGAAGATCCTCTGTCCCATTAGGTGTCCCATCATTTATCTTATTGACACGTAATCACCATCACATAATTAATCACTATTTTGATCAATTAAGAGATGAGGTGTCGCATGATTAAGATTATGGGACTAAGAGATGAGTGTCGCATGATTAAGGTTACGAGACATGAGATGGGACATAAAAGTGGGACAGAGGATCTCAACTGGCAACTGGCGAGAAAGAAGTCGAAAAGAAGGGAAGTTTACGGCCGGCTAAGAGCATGTACATTGTGGAGGAGAGTCACCCCCTCTTATTTTTTCTCTCTCCTTTTGTTTTTGTGACACTTCATCCCCTCTTTCATCCACCTCATTTCCCACTATCTCCATCCTCCTCCTCTTCTTCTCTTTTATTTTTGGGATATTTTCCACGGTACCCTCGAACTTTGACACATTACACATGGTACCCCTCATTTTAAGTTTGTTCCTATGGTAACCTTGTGTTTTGCATTTAGTGCCCATGGTACCCCTAATCAATTTTCCGTCATAACGGCGTTAAAAGTTAGTTTAGTTAAAGTGATTAATTTTAATATTTTTTTTTGAAATTAGTTAAAATTAATGAAATTCAAATTAAAATAGTTGAAAATTGAAGAAATGCCCATGGTACCCCTGTGTTTTCAATATTTTAACCATGGTACCCTTGTATTTTCAATATTTTAACCATGGTACCCTTGTATTTTCAATTTTTTGTCCATGGTACCCTTGTGGTTTCAATTATTTGTCCATGGTACCCCTGAATGAATTGTAACCACAAGGGTATCATGGGCAAAGAATTTTAAATATAAGGGTACCATGGCTAAAACATTGAAAACACGGGGGTACCATTGACATTCCCTCAATTTTCAATTATTTTAATTAGAAGTTCGTTAATTGTTCTAACTAATTTTTGCTCCGAAACAAATTAATCACTTTAACTAAACTAACTTTTAACGCCGTTATTACAGAAAATTGATCAGGGATACCATGGGCACTAAACACAAAACACAAGGTTACCATAGGAATAAACTTAAAATGAAGGTTACCATGTGTAATGTGTCAAAGTTCGAGGGTACCGTGGGAAATATCCGTTTATTTTTTCTCCACATTGTAGAGGATCCTCCTAATCAAATTTGATATTGACTTTAATTATCTTATTTATAATGTAATACTATGAATTACATATTGTTATAATAATTTACAAAATAATAAATTTAATTCATAAAAAGACTACTTAATAAAATTCATAATTAAAAACATATAAATTTCATTATTAATAACACAAAATACATGAAACTTATAACATTAAAATGTGATACATATTTTTTAATTTATGTTCGAACCTTGAAACATATTCCACATATGCTCGACCAAATCGTTTTTTGTCATGTATATATAAACATACTCTTATTCATATTGTAGTATATGGAATATTAATTTTTCCAATTTTTAGAGTTGAATGAGAAAAATAAAATAAAAATAAAAATTAATATATATATATATATATATATATATATATATATGTTAGATTTAATCTGACTCAAGACTGAATGCTTCATACTAAATTAATTGGTATATACCGAATAGCGGAAGCGTACCTGACTCAATTGGATTGGAGAAGGGAGGTGGATTGGGAATCACCCGATTATAGTCTTCTAACAGACACACTCGCCTTTTGGGTTTCTCCATACCGATGGGATATATGTGAGATTAGGTCTAAAGTGTGCTGTCAGGGACCATAACCCTGACTATATATAGGGAGGGATGTGAAACCCTGGTGACCTATATTAGTCGTCTTTAGTGGATAAGCCCATCATATATCCCATAAAGCCCTAATGGGTCTCTACACTATTATAGTATCCGACCCATACTTTATAAGACGTAAATAAGCCCGTATCATTTGTATTATGACGGATCACATATTTGGGCTTAACTTTAATGATAGCTAATAAATACAATAGGTCCAAATAATGTTGTCCACATATATCGTATTAGACCCATAATTCTTACAATCTCCCACTTGGGTCATATACTAATATATGTAGGACACTGAAAATTGTATTCATTATAACCGTATGAGCTCAATAGTGCTATCAAACATTCTAACCGTCTTATGCAATTCGGTCCATTAATCATATATGCATAGAACCAAAGCGGCCTTTGCCACAGTTTGTCGTGACAGGACCCATCAATGATCACATATGCAAACATGACTAACGACATGAATCTAGTATAGGAGTGTAGCATGGAAACAGCAACCGAATGTGATCCAAATATGCATATTTCCAACTGGTCCACCTTAAGCCTTAGTGAGATCAACCAAATAAGACAGAGTGAAACTGAAAACTGTAAACCTTATTTCTGCAGAACTGAATAACAGTATACCATAATGTATCTAATGTGACAAACTCCCACTTAATCTGAATATCCTTAGAACCGAAACACTCATTTGAGTAATATGCTCAAGAAAGACCGTGGGTGGTAATTCCTTAATAAGCGGATCCGCAAAAAATTGAGTTTGTACAAACATATCTTAGACGCCTTTCACTCTGAATCATTTCTATAACAACACATCACTTGTATTGTTATTTGAAACTATAATAACCATCATTTTGTCACAAAAAACTTAAATGATCTTTCAATACCGAACTTAATTCGCAGCCTTGTGACAAATAAGCATGACCAAATAGGAGTCGAAATACCGAATGATCTCAACCTGATTCAATCTCCTTTATATGATAAAATTGTTTTGCTCCAAATATAAAGTTTAATTATACCTTATTACTTAAACACATGAAATAATTTCTGAAATACATGGATTTAAGTAAACTTTACTTTCTGGATATGAACATTTCTTTAAGGACATCAATGAGACTGCATTAGTCTCATTTACTGAAAGGGTATAAAACTTGATATATTTTCATACTCCCACTGAATCTTGAGTATCTACAATCATGTACCACATTCATACAAAACCAAATGATGATGTTATCATGGTAGATTGATATACTCTTTGACGGAAAACCTTATTTGAGTTTTCATTGGACGATTATTAACCTTAATTCGCAGAAAATTTACCTTGAATCTATCGAGTCAAGATTTCCAATATCTGCAACCCTGAGTTTATCAATGTCACCATTGACAAACATGTCTTTAACTTTAATCCAATGTAACTCTAGATACATATAACTGAATATGCCAACTGTCTTTATAGCCATTATTGACAAGACAAACTTTACTGTTTCATTACCAAATAAGTCTGTCTTGATAACAAATAACCATTTGAAACCATGTATATATGTACTGTATACTTTTAGGCAATGGAACCAATCCAAAGTGTCTTTATCAATCAAATGGCTTAATACTTCAGTGATGACATATATAAATTCACATGTATTAGCTAGAACTTTCAATGATTCGGTAAAATGCTGAATGAATACTTTTCTACCGTTTCATCATCTAACTCTTACTCTTGAATGTATGCAATATATAAATCTGTTATTGCACTGTAATATGTCAGTCCTGACATGAAAACAATGTAATCCTCTGAAACTGCATTCATTCTTCCCTTAGTGAATTTATTTAATAACAATTGTTCTTGAGGTATTTGAGTTTGTTTTACTAAAATGATCTTACGATCCTTTATAATGAGACACAAGATCATTTCCATAAGTCTCATTTCTTCCCCCCAAACTCAATAACCTCAATGAACTCATATTATCCGTCTTAAAGTAACTTGCGTGTGAGATGATTACTTTATTGCCTTATTACCCTTAAACCTTATAAAGTTATACAACAAAATAATTATTGATTATTCTTAAGTCCAACTATTACCTTAAAACGAAAAATATTCTTAATTAGTCGGAATACCTTAGGGTGTAAATAAGTTACACTAAAATCAATCAATAGTATTGTTGTACCTTTATCTAAAAACAAACAAGCTGCAATACTGAAATTACTTCTAGAGCAGTTATCTAGGAAAGATTATGAATAATCTCGTACTCCTACCAAGTCCCATGATCTTACTTTGCACACATAATAGACCATACATATTTAAACTTTTATATGGTGCGATCTTTAATGTAAGATCAAACTTCTCTAGAAATTATCCGAAATAATCTTGACATTATTATCCTGAATAGTCAATTTGTCAAAGTGTTTCCACTTATGATCGGCATGACATCTTTAATCCTGTACCGAGGATATATCTCAGTCAAATATGTGATAAAATTGTCTAGGAACTTAAAACTTCTCAATATCGAGATATAAATATCAAGCCATAATTTTGTCTACAAACTAATATAGTGATGTGAACTAATACAAGTTAAACATAAATAGTTCACAAATCCACATATATCGATTATAAGACATCCAAAGTCCTTTTGATATCTATTTTCTCTTTTCGTCTTTATACCCCTTCAATATGAGAATCCGAAATAGAAGGGTCAATAATTTCATTTTGACACAACTTTAAAAAATCCTTTTAATGTGTCATACTGAAAAGAAATTATTGTCTTCAATTCTTTATATCCACTGAAATTTTAATGCAAGTCTTTAAATAATATTTCAATCTAAGCTATATAAAATTATCAAAAATGACAACTTTACCATTATTTGAATCAGGAAAATAAAAAATTAATTATTTCTCAATGGACAATGAACCAAATTTGACCAAACAAAAAATAATTGAACTCCACCAAAAAGCAGTACCGAAAATTTTCCAGATTCAAATAAAATAACAAGTCAATAGTGATAACTAAATTAGCCGATTGTCTCAAACTCAGATGATGACATGCCCCAAATGGATGAATCTTTCATCACCAATTGACATACAACATCTTAGATTCTTACTTCTACTTGCATTAATGTACTTATGTGAATGAAAAACTAAATCCACCCACAAAACATAACTGGATATAATGAATAACTTTAGACGACAAATCTTAAATGAGAAGCGTACTCTTACCGACACGCGATGAGGCGTACAAACTAGTAATATATTCCTTATGTGTTGATACTCATAACAAGCAACCAATAAACTTTATCTTGTTATTCTTTGAGTTAGACACTTGCAGCTTATTTAATAGAAACAATGTCCTTTAATATTTCCTTAATGTCGCTTATTAAACAATCATTAAACACATGCATTAAATTTTCTACTCCACAAAAACACGTGAGTCCACACGATATTTTCATGAGTAACACAATCATACATTCTCAATGCTGTGTTAAGATTGCGACGACTCAAAATAAGTATTTACATTCTCTTACCATTCATTTAAATAAACGGCTTTATCCGAATTGAGAATGTAACCTGAATATGACAGATATAATGAAGAATAATGTCAAATTTGATGAACAAAACAATATTTTCATATTTTGAATAAATTCAAACAGTATATAGTGTTTTTGCATATTTAAAATTTAGCCGTTGGGCATAAATTATTAACTAAGCATTGACACTACAATTAAATAATCGTGATCAAATATTGACGATAAACTCATGTCGAATACTAAGCCTTCCTTTGGGCCGATTTAGTATACACATTAAAATACCAAATAATCGTCACACATTTATCACCCGAAATTGTATATGTATTCGGCCAAATAATGGTCTTCCTTTGGGCCGACCATTATCCGCATGATTACACATACAACCAAGCTTAAAAATCAAATGTTTGAATTTACTCTCCATATTCTTATAATGGCCTTATGAGTGTCATAAATTTAAGAACACTCTCTAACTTGTATTTCAGATTCGAATATTAGCATTCTTCCCATCATAACAAGATACCTAGCGCAACATCTAATCTCATCTTTGGACGATAATTAGACTTGTAAGTGGTACTCTTGGTGTAGTAATCAAATATTAACAGTAAGATCATGTCAAATGTCAAGTCTTCCTTTGGGCCGACTTAACATCTACACGAGAACCGAATAACTGTTACATATTTATCACCACAAGTATGATTAAATTTCGGCCAAATAATGGACTTCCTTTGGGCCGACCATTACCCGCATGAAATTCAATCACACACAATCGTCTAATTATTTAAACTATTTAATCTACGCAATAGAGGTTACTTTGGCAACGTATTGTTTCAATCAAACAATCCAAAATATTAGACGTCTTATAAAAAACCAAATAGCCAATATTATTGAAACTGAAATCAAGTTCTTTTAAACAAACCGTAATTAACAAGTGACTGAATCCTTAAATGATAAAAGAAATTATAACCCAAATTAGTTCTTTCATCATACAAGTCAACTTGTCAATTATAAATATGCGAGAATAATCGCAACCGAAATTCCAAACAGGTCTCAATTCATATATAAAACCATAATATGTGATAATAATCAAACATATACATCATATGACTGAATACCAAACAAAATAATGAACTAACCACAATCGATATTAAAATACCTTATATACTTAATAGCCAATTATGAGAATCTGAAACTTAATATCCAAAATATAATTTTTTTAAATCTTACATAACTGTATCGATTGCAAAATAAATAAATCATCCAAACATATATTCCGTACATAATCCATCATACTATCATATCACAAATATACGAGAATAATTGTAATCGACATAAATACCTTAATCATACAAACGGAATCATAACCGAACATGACAAGTGAAATTAACTGAATATCACATGACAATTGAGCACACACTAATATTCATGCTGGAGTAGTAAATAACCCGATACGAACTGAAGTAATACAGTAATTAATTAAAGCCAACAAACTAAAAAAACTGAATAAATAGCCGGACTATAGGTCTATAAAATAGATGATAGTAGGCAAAAATATTATTGTACAAGCATATACGGATGGTTATCACTAATCCAATATACTCCGTAGGTCTCATAGAATCATATGCTATATGCGGATATGCCTGACTAATACATGAATCATGATAGATAAAATGCTACAAACACATGATTCAGTTGTCAATGTCATATGTGTCACCACAATATACAATGAATTCCAAAAGCATGAAGTGAACATGAATATATGATTACAGTATGCAAACAAATTTGCCCAGAATGAAGCAATAACAATACCATATGAATATTCTCCGTAATACTCAAGATGAAACAATAGAATATCATGCGGCAACAACGGAGTAATCATAGCACAACAAACCCAGACCACGCATTTACTATTCTACCATTAGGCAAAATTCATCTCATGCAAAACTTACTCCGTACAATTATACAGGGTCTAAAGAAAGACATACGCATAATGAAATTGAGGGCAGAGTCACTCCAAAAAAAAGAACAAATAAGCGTACGTCATATACAGAATAAACTGAACAATAATTCATGCCCAAATAATTCAATATGAAGACGGCTCTGATACCACTTGTTAGATTTAATCTGACTCAAGACTGAATGCTTCATACTAAATTAATTGGTATATACCGAATAGCGGAAGCGTACCTGACTCAATTGGATTGGAGAAGGGAGGTGGATTGGGAATCACCCGATTATAGTCTTCTAACAGACACACTCGCCTTTTGGGTTTCTCCATACCGATGGGATATATGTGAGATTAGGTCTAAAGTGTGCTGTCAGGGACCATAACCCTGACTATATATAGGGAGGGATGTGAAACCCTGGTGACCTATATTAGTCGTCTTTAGTGGATAAGCCCATCATATATCCCATAAAGCCCTAATGGGTCTCTACACTATTATAGTATCCGACCCATACTTTATAAGACGTAAATAAGCCCGTATCATTTGTATTATGACGGATCACATATTTGGGCTTAACTTTAATGATAGCTAATAAATACAATATGTCCAAATAATGTTGTCCACATATATCGTATTAGACCCATAATTCTTACAATATATATATATAAAATACACATGGCATGGATGAATTGAGTAACGGGCACAAGGGCCTATACTCTTATTCCTCTAAAATTAGAGGATGTCCTCAATTTCTTCTAAATAAGAGTATCCTCCTCATTGATCCCACAATGTAGAGGATGTCCTCTTAGAAGAGAGAATGCTAAAAGAATGATCAATCCTCTACATTGTGGTGCTATAAACTACCAGCAGAGAATAGTAACCAAACCACATTTTCTTTTTGTATTCACATCGAGCTCCATCATTTTCAATGCGTGTTTTTCGAAACTAAACAGATTACACACTTCTCCAACACCCAGAATTTGCAGCACACAGTAATGCTTGATTTGACACCTGTTTCCCATCTCCATCTCCATCTCCATCCCCAGTCAATTCAATCCCCTTTATATTCTCAGTTGTCACTCACTTTCCATGTCTTATCAAATCCCCTCTCACCTTTTGGCGGGATCTTTTCGGATTCTCCCCCCTTTTCCCTCCCAATTTTTCAAACCCTAATCCCCCCTTATTTCCCTTTCTATTTCTCTCTACAACCCAGTAATTTAAACTACTCGTAGTTTTCTCGTGGAGGCTAGGAATCATGGAAGATAGCGATGGGCAGATGGCGAATTTGTTGGAACTAAAGATTGAAGGAAAAGAAGAAGATTCAAATGCAATAGACGATGATATGAAGCCAAAAATTGAAATTAAAGAAACAGCTAAAGTTTACGGGAGAAGGGGGAAGAAGAAATCTGAGGATATTGATGTTTTTATCCCAAAAATGGAAATCGAAATTGAAGAAAACCCTAGAAATGAGGGTGAAATTGCTGAAAAAGTTACCGGCGAAGACGATGTAATCGAAGAAACTCGAGAGAACCCTGAAGAGAAGGGTAAAAGCTCTACTGCTTTCAGTGATGGTGATTCGAGGACGAAACGACGTCGTACGTGTACTATAAAGGATGATTATGTTGATGCAGTAGAGGCGTATTTCATGGAAGACGAAAGCGAGGATAAGAAGAGAAAACGAGGAGGAGGAGGAAGAAGAAAAAAGAAGGGAGCTGAGGAAGTTGCAGAGAGTAGTAAAGTGAAGAAGGTTGCAAGGAGGAAAGAGAAGGAGAGCACACCAGGTGTTTGTGAAAACGACGTCGTCGAGGAAGGCGATGATAATGAAGAAGATGATGGTGTGGAGGGAAAGCGGAGAGGGAGTACTCGCAGTGGGAAGGTTTCATACAAGGAGAAATCAAATAAGAAAAGTTTTATATTTGATGAAAATGTATGATTTCAATCTTGATTATTTCCTGGTTTGAGTAAATTTGATGTTCTTTTGATGAATTTTTAGTTGTTTGGTTGACAGGGGATTAAGATTGATTCTACAATGTGTCATCAGTGTCAAAGGAATGACAAGGGTAGAGTGGTTAGGTGCACCAAGTGTAAGACGAAGCGGTTTTGCATTCCCTGCATTGGAAACTGGTTTGTGTCATCTTACTGCTCTGGTTTAATGTTACTATGTGTAGCCCTGTTTTTAGGAATTTGATGTTTTAGTACAGAAGTATTCTTATTGTGGTCGTGTTTGGCGAATCTTGAGCTTCATAATGGTTAGGAATTTGATGTTTCTGTACAGAAGTATTTTGATTGTGTTTGTGTTTGTGGTTGGGGATTGCTGGATTTCATAATGGTTAGGATTTAGGAATTTGATGTTTTAGTACAAAACAACTATTCTTAGATACTTTTCTATTTTCACTCACTTGATTTTAGTTCTTCAGTCCCATAAGGTTCATTTGTTTCCGCTCACTTTAGTTAGTTCAGTTAAGCCCC
The DNA here is from genome assembly GCA_958450325.1 of Agrostemma githago. Taxonomy (NCBI): domain Eukaryota; kingdom Viridiplantae; phylum Streptophyta; class Magnoliopsida; order Caryophyllales; family Caryophyllaceae; genus Agrostemma; species Agrostemma githago. Next base: position 3,796,516 of record OY288239.1, read on the forward strand.
ATTTAAGCCCATTTGAGCCCAAAAGAACATGGTCTTATGCCGGTGGTGTTTGGAGAATTCTTAACTTCATCATGGTTGGTATTTAAGAATTTGATGTTTTAGTACAAATCTATTCTTATAGAGGTGATGTAGGTAGTTGGTACTGAGGTTATGGTGCAGATCATGTAGTGGCCTTGTGGTTTTCTGTAGTGGAGAATAATTGACGTTTTGGTCATGGTGGACGACTCGTGAAAGTAGTAGCGGTTGTTGACAGTGGAACACTGGTGAGAATGATGACGTAGTGGTGCTAGTGTGTGGAGGAGTGGTAACAATGGTGTAGTGTGTAGTTGTGTATTGATGGATGGTGGCAGTGTGTACTGTGTAGTAATGGGAAGAGTATAGATGAGGGTATAATAGTGACTTTGGTACATAAAATTTACTCCAAGGAAATGTATACAATTGAATGGAATGACCCAAAAAGGAATATGTATTGAATTGAGTGGAATAGAGGGAGTATCATTAGTTTGGCTAATCAAATTACCCGAGCCTTTTAATAATTATATCCTCATAATGATAGTACCTGTATTGTATAGGTATCCGCGATTAACCGAGGAGCAGATTGCTGAAGCTTGCCCGTTTTGTCTTCACAATTGCAATTGCAAGGCTTGCTTGCGTATGGCGGGACCTGTCAAAGTATGTTCCTGAACTGAAGCCACAATACCATATTTCTTTGTAGATTATTATCGTTGGAATTGATTTGCTGGTCGACTTGTGGCAGAAAGTAATGGAAGATAATTTTGAAGAGGAAGTTACTACAAAAAATAAAATTGAGCACAACAAAATGTTGTTGAGGTCTATTTTGCCGCTTTTGAAACAAATTCAACAAGAACAGATGCTGGAGAAGGAAATTGAAGCCAATATTCATGGTATTTGTGGCTGTGGCAATGTATACTCTACATTCCCACACTTTATGCCCTCACAGTTCATGATTGCAATTTCTTATTAATGATGGCTTATTATGTTTTCTTTCGCGCCTTATATTCTTATGTGTCTCGGGATGTTGTGTGCACCAGCTGTAATTAATATTGCATATCAACTTTCATTCAACGAAAGATAATAGATTCATATTGAACTTCATATATTGGGTCTATATTTTATGGCTTGATTTTTATACGAGGTAGTTGTTTGCATGCGAGCCATATATATAGCGTGCTGGATAATTGGCTGGTCTGATTATCGTTGTCTCAACAATAAACATGACATAAATTAGACTTGTTAGCTGTTATTAAAATTGTCTTGTTTGTTGTAGGTGTTCCAGTTACTGAGTGGAGAATTCCAAAGGCATCTGTGCGGAGAGATGAGCGTGTCTTTTGGTAAAAAATTCTAACTCTTAGAACTTTTTTTCCTGTTAGTGGATGGCTTATTTGACTCTTCAAGGTCTGATTCGTTCATGTCTTATGCAGTAACAACTGCAAAACTTCCATATTCGATTTTCACAGAACTTGCCCCAAATGTACATATGATTTGTGTCTGTCTTGTTGCCGGGACATTCGTGCTGGACAGCTAAAGGATTGTGAAGATGCTAGTATGGAGTTTGTTGAAGCAAATCTTGATTATATGCATGGCATTGAACGTGCTGCAAAATTTGATAGAGGACGAAGAGGAACAAAAAGAAGAACCGGGAACGCTGTTGGGACTGCCCAGTCAGATAGCGTGATTGAAGGCCATGCTGCTCTTCATGAAGCTGACCCTGTCGCATCTGTTGATAGAAAGAAGGCAATGCTTGAATGGAAAGCAGATGAAAAAGGCAGAATATGCTGCCCACCTGTCGAAATAGAAGGGTGTGGCAATGCATTTCTTGAATTGAAGTCTATCTTATCTGAAGACCGGGTTTCTAAATTGCTCAATGATGTTGAAGAGGTGGCTTTTAATGAAAAAGAAAGGTTATCTGAGGCTTCTAGTATTTCGTCATGCTCTGATTCATCTAATGATGTTTTAGAGTGTAATATGCGAAAATGTGCTTCACGGGAGGGCAGCAAGGACAATTGTTTGTATTGTCCTGATGCCAGAGATATTCAGCAGGGTGACCTGAAGCATTTCCAGCAACATTGGTCTCGAGGAGAACCAGTAATTGTAAGAAATGTTCTTGAAACTACTCCTGGTTTAAGTTGGGAACCCTTGGTCATGTGGCGCGCTGTTCGTCAGATTAAGAACATGAACTTTTCCACGCTACTGGATGTGAAAGCTATTTCTTGCTTGGAGTGGTGTGAGGTGACTACAGTAACTGTTTTCATGCTTTCTGTTTCCTTTTCATTAGTAACTTCGTTAAATTTATTTTTCCTATTCCTGTCTCCCCTTTCCTGAAATTTCATTCTAATTGGTGTCAGTTTAACTTTAACCAATGATGTGCTTTCTGCATAAGTGCATGATTTGATATGTGTTTCTAGCTGCATGTTTGCCATAGGATTCGATTGATGCTTTTATGTACCGTATTTGTTATGCACTTCTTAAATAAACTCGAACCTAATAATCAATTAGACTAAAAAGAGATGTGTTCAATGCAACCTGTTTTTTATGTACAGAATCTAAATGTCATTACCTGCAACCAAGTGATCCCAATTTAATTGATCTGACTCAAACTGTTTCAAAACTTAAAACCTTGAATGAAAAAGTAGCAGCTGAGAAATACACGGACCAAAATTTTATTTTTAATTTTCCTGGCATAAATGGTGGATGTAGATGCTCCCTTCACCAGATTACCATCTTTGAACCATTAATTTAATCCAACTCTTCTTGTACTCTAATGAAATACAAACTATGTCACATTTGGACTCACTTAAACCATTAAAATGGGTCTAGGTCACACCCGAAAGATTTGAAGAGGAAGGTTCCATCAGAAAACCAGTTGGCAATAAGACTGTGCTCCCTTCGGTTATAAGATAGTGAACTCTCTTCTCGCAATCAATGTGGGACATTTACATGTGGAGCCTCTTTACTGACTTGAAAAAAGAAAAACCTGAACCAAATCAACCTAAAATTGTACGGAGTACAAAGCTATACAGAGTACTAAATATCAGGCAAATCTGTCCCATAATGAGAATCTGAAATTGATACGCATGGACCCTATTTCCAGGTATAGTTACAACCATTTAAACTCCACTTAAGTAATTTGAGTAATGAGTGTTTTGAATACTGGCTTTTCTTGTCAGTTCTGTTTTGTTGTCAGTTATAGGCCTTTCCAAGGCAATACGGTTCCAATTGCCCTTTTATAACATTCACTTCCTGCTATTTGCAATTATCACTATCAGGCTGACACTCTCTAATCTACTGTAGGTTGATGTCAATGTTCACAAATTTTTTGCCTGTTATACAACAGGAGAATTTGATAACCATAATTGGCCTGTAGTATTAAAATTGAAAGATTGGCCACCAGATGGTAAATTTGAAGAGCACTTGCCTCGCCATGGTGCAGAATTCATAAGAGCACTGCCATTTAAAGAGTACACACATCCCAGAAGTGGACCTCTGAATCTAGCTGCCAAGTGGCCTCACGATTACCTGATGCCTGACGTGGGCCCAAAAACTTATGTTGCATATGGTTTCTCTCAAGAACTAGGTCGTGGTGATTCGGTTACAAAGCTTCACTGTGATATGTCCGATGCGGTATGACTATTTTTAACCTTTAAAGCCTTCTACGATTGCTTAATTGATATGTGAAAACGTTTTGCCTGCTGTCTACATTACTTATAAAACTAATTCAATGCCTAGGAGAACTCTCTCCATCACCTAAAAGAAATGGAGGGTCCAATTCCTTTAGGCTCTCAAGCTCCTGTTTAGGGACGATATATGGATCTAGGTTTTATCACCAAAATTAAGGGAGAAAGGTAGTAAGGGGAGGAATGCAATATTATATTGCCTTTTGAGAAGGAAATGGATACTCATTGAATGCATGCTGGCCAGGTCCTTACTTTTGATCAACATTCTGTTTCTAACTCGCTAGAATTAAACCTTTAATACGAGTATTATTTTGTAAATGCTACCAAAAACTCGTTAACCCCTACGTTAGTTTATTTATTTAATGTTACTACTTCTTACTCCCTCCGATTTCAAAAGATCTCCCCCTTTACTTTTAGGGAAGAAAATAAGGAGGGAATAAAGAATTAATATAAATGGGGTAGTGGGGTGTAAAGTAAGAGAGAGAAAATATTATCTAATTGTCATTAAGAAAATTAGATTCACCCAAGGTAGATCCCCCTTCATTAAGCAAATCTTGTTTAACAGTAAACCTTACATAGGCATAAATAGCTTAAAATCTGGAATTACAAATTACATTTATGAATTTCTTTTATCTGGGGAAAAAATTATAGAAATCCAAATTACAAAAATTACACAACCGTAAATCTTCATAAATCCAAACCGCTAAAATATTACAGAAACCCGAATTATTGTCTTCGTCACTTCAGATTTATCACGGAAACTTGAAAATTACGGATTTCTTTTATCCGGCGAAAAAATTATAGAAACCCAAATTATAGAAATTACACAACCGTAAATCTACATAAATCTGAACCGCTAAAATATTACAGAAACCTGAATTATCGTCTTCGTCCCTTCAGATTTATCACAGGAACTTGAAAATCGTGTCAACTTTCCTCATAAATTCCTTCAACCTGCCATAAAAAACAAATTGAAATGCCTAATATCCCAAACATGACTGGCATCCCAAAGTTGGCAGAATTGACATGCCAAAACTGTCTATTTTGGTGGCAATTCATAGAATGGCACCAAAACCAAAAGTGGAAGCCAAATTTTCAAAGGCAATTTCCAACCAATATTTGAATTTTTTGAAAACACAGATGAGCCAAGTTTTTTCCTACTTAAATAAGGTCATAAATGCATGATTCTAACAACTTTACACACAAATATATCCAAAAATTAATAAATGCACCACTCATGAAAATTAGGAATTTAATTGATTTGGAGAGGGTCCGAATCCTCCACATTCTACTGCATGAATGTCAAAATGGGAAGCCAAAAAAGGGGATTACGCAAGAAGTTGCACATCAGTTTAATGTGTGTAAAAAACCATTACAACAATATGGAACACTGCCAAAAAACAGTTGGAAGGACTTTCAATCAACGTTTCCAGCAACATTAAACAGAAATGTGGTTGTAACAAGGTCGAGTTTGATGAAGAGAAGTTCAAGAACATTATGCTCAAAGATAGAACTACTTAGAGGAAGTTTGCCTCACAAATGAGGGTCAACCAAACCCAGATCAAAAGGTGGATCTCAAATAAGGTGATCAAGAGTCACACAAGTTCATTGAAACTAGGTTTAACAGACAAAAACAAATTAAACATGTTAATGTTTTGTCTTAGTCACTTGCATTTTGATGATATATGCAAAGGTTTCAAATTCAAAGATCAAAACAACTTAGCACACATAGACGAGAAATGGTTTCAAATAACCAAAACGTGTCAGAGGTACTACTTGCAAGAGTCAGAAATACAACCACACAACAGTTCAGTCCAAGAACTTTATGCTAAAGATTATGTTCATGTGTGCAGTTGCTAGACCACATTACTCAACTAACAAAGAAGTTGTTTTTGATGGTAAAATAGGGATATTCCCTTTTATTACACAATTGCCAGCGCAAAGGAATTCCAAGAATAGGAGAGCAGACACATTAGTCACCAAACCAATTGATAGTATCACTAAGGTTGTAATCAAGGAATGTCTAATAAGGGACGTAATACATCCATTAAGAGTGGCCTGCATGTAGGAACAAGAACATTATCATTCAACAAGATAATGCTCGACCACATTTGGATAATTTAGATGTTCATTTTAGAAGGGCAGCAAGTGCAAATGGTTTTAATATTCAACTTCAATGCCAACCACCAAATTCACCTGATTTGAATGTCTTAGATTTGGGATTTTTCAGAGCAATACAATCGTTACAATCAGATAACAATGCATACAAGCTAGATGAGCTAGATAACAATGCATACAAGCTAGATGAGCTACTAGCAGCAGCACAGAATGTGTATGATAAGCTTGAAACACTAAAGCTTAATTACGTTTTCATAACTTTGCTAGCAATTATGCTCGAGATAATGAAGAATCGAGGTGGAAATAATTACAAATTGCCTCATACTAGCAGCTGCTGATTATTTAAGTGTGGATTTGGAACTTCTATCAGATTGTGACACATGCTCAGAACCTCGTAGACATGCCAATATTTAGTGATTTGCGGTTACGTATAGAGGAAAGTATGCATGCAGCAAATTTATCGCAAGAACCAGAAGTTTCAGATGCAACATCAAATGAAGGACAAGCAGAAAATTGACAGGCACATGAAGGAATAGGTGATGCATCAGAAGAATGAACTTGATGCGACATGCTATTTTTGGTAACAAGAAGCTAAATTTCACCAAGTTTTGCACAAAAAAGGAAGATGGTGAACATTTCAATGAAAGAATCAAAGCTGAACATATGCAAAAATGATCTAATGATCTTTAGCATTTTGGGGTACATTAGTAGGTACTTGGCTCATTGTACTTTTCATTCTTATTGACTGTAACATGTAGCTTCATGCGGATTTCAGTAAATGATAGTGGGCAATACAATTTGTGTTACTATGGCGGATAATAAGGAAAATAAAGCAGAAGACCAGGAAACACCTTAGTTTACCCATTATCAGGTGTCAGACTCATTATTTGCCTCATCGTAGAACTCGAAAAAAAATTCAGAGTATGGTGGCATGTAGTGAGTCCTAATTTTATTGTTCACATGATTACTAATGACTTAACCAATAGAGAAACCAAAAAAAAAACCAAAAAACGAGATGACCGGGAAACGAAAACCCCTAAACGTACAACCAAGAATACACGCATTTTAAGGGTGTTATAACAGACAGAGCACCATTAAATTTGAACGAAGATAACATAAATTAGATGTGAGATCTCGAATTAACCTTCCCTATTCTTCAGGCTTAGGCTTGAAAGCAGACCGATAGTGTGATAATTCTTCAAAAAACCATCGCTTCCCCTCTAGTGTTTCCATAAATGGAGTTGTCTTTCTGCACCTTATCTCTGGTAAGATTGGACAGCTGACAGAAACATGCATGTTCAGACCTTTGCAAGTCTGATATACTTCTTCCACAAACTCTTCAACCTTGCATGATTTCTTTCTCTCTTCAGGTTGAGAATCGGGGACTATAGAGTCCAACTCCATCATGGACTCCTCCCCATCTCCCTCAACCACAGCCAAATCGCTATTAGATTCGTCAATTAGGTCAGAGTCACAATACTCTTCAATTGGATCGGAGCATTTACTGGATTCAACATCATCAACACATTGCATGTTTTCCCCCTCAATTATAATATCAACTCTTTTGTTCCTCTAATTCAAATATTCTTATCAATTACTATTTCCTCTTCTTTCTCTCTAATTCATGTCAGCTTTCATCATCTTTATATTCTCTTTTTTATTCCATTAATTTGTTTTTATTCAGCTAGTTAAATTTCTTCTTTTTCCCTCTTTCACATCATTTCCTCGAGTTGTAGGTGTCTTATTTGCGAAAGTCTTGGCTGAAAAGACTAAAAGAGTGTAGTTTTGCTGCTAACTGAAAGATGTATTACCAACTGTGATTGCTCACTTGCATCAGATTCGCGTATTTGCAGTCATATTTGTGGGTGTTATTTTGTCTCTGTTTAAGTATATTTCTTTTTGGATAAATACAGGTCAATATTTTGACACATACTGCTGAAGTTACCTTGGAACCTGACAAACTGAAGGCTATTTCCAATTTGAAAAAGAACCACTTTGCTCAAGATCAAAAGGAAATCTTTGGTAAGGGGCTCCCTGGAACTTGTGTTAAAGAAGATAAATCGTCAGGTTTATCTGATGAAGTGGAATATAATGCGTCTGAACATGCATCTGATGTGTCAAAAAGTTCAATCCTATTGGATGATAGTATTGGATGCTCAAAGGCAAAAACGCTAGATGGTGAGACAGAACCAGGCGCTGAAGTAGTTGTCGATCCCGATAATACTTTTGACAATGAAGCATCTACCCCTTCTTCTATGGAAGTCAACGTTCCTGAGCAATGCAGTGGAGGTGCTCTTTGGGATATTTTCCGTAGAGAAGATGTCCCCAAACTACAAGATTATTTGAAGGCCCATTATCGGGAGTTTAGGCACATTTATTGTGCTCCACTAAAGGAGGTAAGTTACTAAGTTTGAGATTACTTGTCAAATAATCAATATTTGCTGTTGGATCAAGTTCATCTTGTGAGTTGTGAGTTCATAAGTTGGTGGAATGTCCTGAATTATCTTCTGTATAATCTCTCATGTATGACTTCTCTCTTTAATGTGTTAGGTCATCCACCCTATACATGATCAAACGTTCTACCTGCTTGAGAAACACAAAAGGCAACTGAAGGAAGAATATGGTATGAGTACTTTGGACAACTATTTTAGGCTTGGACCTATCAACATATTTCTCCTAGCCTGTGTTGCATCATCAATCTTCGGCTACCTTCCTCCTACTTCTGCTTTCTAAATCCGAATTCTATTTCTATCTTCAGGAATTGAACCCTGGACATTTGTTCAAAATCTTGGAGAAGCAGTCTTAATTCCTGTTGGCTGTCCTCATCAAGTTAGGAATTTGAAGGTACCATTGTTTGGCTTCTATCGTCAGTTTTTTCTTCTTTTTAACCAAATAGAGTCTGTTAATGGTGCCGTTGTAGTCGTATGTTTAAGGCTAATACATATCTTTTACGAAAGTCAGATTGCTTTTGACAGTTGTGCTGACGGCTGAGTACTGAGTAGTCAATACTAACTTGATTATTTGATACTAGTACAGAGTATTTTTTATAGCTTGCTGCTACTAAAGTAACAAGATTATTGTTATCTTGACACGGTTGATGTGATGTGTCTAAAATGATTTTTTTTCCTTTTCTTGTACAGTCGTGCATAAAAGTGGCCCTTGATTTTGTGTCTCCCGAAAATGTCCAAGAGTGTATGAGGCTATCAGATGAATTCCGTGATCTGCCTCAAAACCACCGCGCAAAGGAGGATAAATTGGAGGTACATTCGTCACGATTTGCTTCGATTTTGGTTACCTGTTGTTCCCTCATGCCATTAACAGGATAGACTGCTAATGCTCATTCTGATGTACTCGTAGGTGAAAAAGATGACTATATTTGCAGCAGAGCAGGCTGTCAAAGATCTTCTGAAATTAGAAAAGAAGAAAAACCGCTCTTAAGTAAGCTTGTGTTTGATTTGATCTACACAACTTTAGTTGCTATAAATGATGGATTACACACATCTTCTGCATTAGATTAGTTCATTTTTTGTGACCCTTTTTCCGAGTTTTGCCGGTGCATATTTGTTTCGTCGAAAAATTACAGATTTTTTTTTTAATTTGTAATTGCTAAGGAGTGTTTATTTCTGTTTGTAGGTGATGGTTATGAATGGTGTGCAGTCCCTGCTAAACAGCTAGGCATTTTGTATAAAAAATCTAGCCTTGGTACTGAAGTACTCGGTAGTATTATGTATATTTTGACATAAGGAGTCTAGCATGGGCGTTATGTCGTCTAATTTTTCTAAATACCGGAGCAGTAGCTTTATAGGAAGTCTTTTGTTTTGGTATCAGCCTTACTATTGTTGTGGCTCTTTCGTGAAGATGATTGTACAAGACTACCAGCAATTATTTTGAATATGGTTAATGTTTTTCTTACTGATGATATACCAGTTGCATACTTCAGCATTTTTGTGAAATCTACCTATTACTCAGTATTAAATGCCGCTGCCAAGTAACGGTTTTCGTTTTAGGGGGGAAAAGTTGCGGTATTTACTGTAAAATCTTACATGTACAATAATTATACACAGGACAAAAGTTATGGGCGATCTCTTCTGTCCAAGCAGAAGCTGTGGGTAACGCAGTCACTCCGCTTTGGCTACCATTCTTCCAGCAGCTTATTGATGTCAAGTAGATTCGAAAATTGCTTCTCCACTTTTTTCAGGGTCTTTCACGTAGTTATGTATCCGTCATAAGTTTCTAAGAGGTAAAATAAAATACGGAGTAGTTGATTGTTTAGGGACTAGCAATATATTCGTCCCATCTATGTATGTGGTATGCATTGAATATCTTTGCAGTAGTTAAACTGTCTATGATTAAATCGTTGTTTCAATAATCGTTATATAAAAATGTACTGTATCTTAATCGGTAATGTACGAATTATGAAAGTTAACACAATTCTATTTCCCACAAAATAAAATTTAAAATTTAAATTTGGATAAACCCTTGCGGAACCGGAACTTAATCTAGTAATGGTAAGAGACATGCGAGTACTAGCTAAGTCAGGAAATTTTGACATTCAAGTACTTGGTGATATATATTTATACAAGAAACTTGATACATGCATTTTTCATACAAGAAACTTGATACATTACTAGTTACATCGAGTAGATTTAGCCACAGTTGTCACAAAGATCGTAACAACATTCGAGGCATGCGCAGCAAGACAGGGCAGCGACAATTTGGGAAAAAGTAATTACACAGCGATCACTCACGGCCGAGAGAGCCTGAATGAAACACATGCAGCAGAAACGGTCGAGGAACTGGTGGCAGCATCCAGTTGCAGCTCTAACTATCATATCTGTTGTATCAAGCTCTTTTACTGTCACCCCTGGTGGTAAATTTTGGACCGTCTTACTCAAGTCTCCAAACCCTATTCCGAGACCCTGCAAGGGTGATAGTTGCCTGCATCTTACCATTTTCGCCAGATTGCTTTTGTCGTAAGCCTCTTTCTGCACATTCAGAAAATCCATCTCATATAAATTTTACAGAAAATATGGATCGAATATGTCAACAAGCCTAAAAAGCTGTTTTGTGATGTTATTTGTAGATTTGGACTACTTTGTGAAAGAAAATTCAATGTTTATTTCACCTAAAATGAATAGCCTAAATTTTGATGTAATGGCAACAGTACATACCCCTTGGATGGTAATGAAATCCGACTCTGGATCACTGCTTTCTGTCCGGGCCAAAATCATCCGAGTGTACTCTGATGAAAACCCTGTTTGCATACTTATCTCCGCAACCTACATAGGGTTCAAAATCAACAAAAACTAAGTGAACATACAAACATGTGTTTTTTTAAACATCAAGCCATAAAGGGTATGATTTTGTACACTTCCCTTGCCCAGTCCATATAGCATTCTTGATCGATCAATCAAATAAATAAATTAAAAAAATTCGGGAGGGATTATCGGTGAACCTACCTGTTTTTCCACTTCCTTGCTTCCTGTAAACCATGCTTCTGCAGTGAGCACATTGATTTGTGTCTCTGCATTTACCTTGTCCAGAGGTATATCTTTCGCCTCCTGTTTCTTGAGGTTTGTTGTGAAACTACTCATATCGGCCAAGGTAGCACATAATTCAAGAGACTCTGGTAGTTTCCCCTTGTACCTTCCTGATATTATCACTGGAAATTCATTCGAAAGGTCTGGAATGGCAGCGGGATACAACTGCACTTGACAGGCACCAAACATTGTCGGTTTACAATTTGTTCAGCATTTAATGGAGAAAGATTTCAGAAATATGCTTGTGTAAGTGCAACTCACCGTTAGTGATTCATCATCCTCCAAGCAATCAATCGTTATATTGGAAAGAATTACAGACGAAGACCTTGTCAAAAACCGTGGCAATCGAAGAGCAACAGAATCTGCCGAATACAGTTATTCAGATTAGACTAGAGACAGCTACAGCTAAGACGATAACACAACGAAGAACTGCAACATGAGGTGTATATATATAAACATTACCTGCATCATATGCAGCATCATAATGACCTCTCCCTATCTGCGCTAACATCCTCAAGAAGTAGTGATTACAATATGAACCTGATAAATTTGGAATAATTGGGTTACAGTTTCAACATAAATGTGAGATAATCTGCATGTTAGTCAGATCAGATGTTGTAACAGGGTAACAGTGACGACATTCATAAGAACATGCAGCCTATAAAACTTGAATCGAACTGTCTATTGCGATTGTATCATTATAAGTTTATAACAGAAGACTTATCAACATACAAATCTGCACTTCGTAAACATTGACAGTCTGTATAAGGGAGTCAAGCAGTAAAAAAGGCCAGATGTAGACTATGAAGTGCAATTTTGTAGCCGAAGCCATTTTTTTTAATCTTTCATAGCACCTGATCATGATGAAACTAAAAAAAATGATCGAATGGATAAGCTGAAGTGAATGCTTACCGATGCCAAAAGTAGAGATACGGGGGAAATGTGACATTTTCATGCAAGAATCTTTCACCATGGTGCAAATGTCTTTCTCATTTTCAACCGTTCCATCGGTGACAAGAAAAACAAAAGACATGGAGTTTTCTTCATGTGAGACCATTTCTAGAGCCTGTAGGAGAATGAAGAGAAGGTTAAATTTCAGTGATGCTAAAAATATGCAGAAATTCAATTGGGCTTTGAATTTATACGATTATACATGACTAATCCAATAGAATGCTTAAAGAAACGCTAATCTATTAGAATGTACAGACTCCCCTGTCGATAGTCCTGTCATTTTGGAATGTCGACATCCATGACTTAATGAATACTATAAGCTAGAATAATTCCAAGCGACATATAAAGCAGAGAAGAGCGAGCATAGGAAAATAGCCAAGTCTGCAGTCAATCAGGTGAATTAGAGAGAGCCAAGGACCTGTTTCATAGGGAGCATAATGTCGGTCTCTCCTTCAGCTACTAACTTGTCGCTGCACCACTGGCTAGCTCGCTCATGCGCCTCTTGGGTTGCCGGTTCCATTTTGGAAGAGAACATGCAAGTTTCTCTATTAAAAGCTATGATATTAAAGCAATCATTTTTGTCAAAATTGGACAAGGTTCCTAAGACTGCTTGCTTGACATTTTCAAGAGGTGCTCCTCTCATGCTTCCACTTATGTCGACGAGAAATACAGCTCTCTTCCTGAAAACCTAACAAATTAACAAAAAGACACTGTTGAGCAAAAGATAGGCATCAATCCTCCACTGCTTCATTAGATAAAAGAGCTTAAAAGCCACAAGACACATCACTACAGATTACAGGCGAAGATGAATAGACGGTGGTGCACACGGTTCTAGCATTATGTAAAAATCAATGAAGATAGTGACCACAAAGGGCTAAAGTTTCGTACCTGACAATCTTGGGAATAACCCGGGAATAAATAGAAGGTGAAAATCTCCCTTTGATCAAGATCATTTGGAGAAGGACTTTGTACAAGCATTCCACCTTGTACGTCGCTGGAAGAGACCTTAAAAGCACAAAGTGACAACGTCAGCAAGCCGTGAAACATTTATGTACAAACCAGTAAAAGTACATAGTAGAACAATTATCATGTTTTAAATGCCTTACACTGTATGAAAATTCAAAGTCGGATTTTGACCAGGTATCGGTTTCTGATTCATATGACAAACAGTATTTGCCATCTCGATGACTCAGTTTCTGAAACGATTCAAATAAACATAAGTACAACAATTACAGACGAAAGAAAAATCGAGATATGATTGCACTATAAAGCATACCTTCAACGGATGGGATTCACTAGTACAGCGAGCCTCTGTTCGAGTACTCGTGTTTACATTCACTATAATAGTTTCTTTACTTATAAATTTCCCTACTGGAGTGACATATGCTGGAAATCGGAAAGGTAAACTCAGGCACAATTGACCTTCATGGTATTTTAACTTCTGCGACCACCTTGCCTTCACCCGAAGTGTTGATCCTCCATCCACCTTAAATTGTAAATAGAATGAACAACAGAAATGTTGGCAAATACGTTTTTCTTTCATTCGTTCACCTCAGTAGGACATCCAAAGGTTGAAGTAACATAAATCGCGGTGATATATAAGAACTAGAATCGAAGTTAAGAACCTTAGGGATCTTCAGAGTGAAAATGTTGGGAGTTAAAAAGCCGCCATTCTCAGCTTTGATAAACATACTCAACTCTGTTGTGTCTTCGACCTTGACTAATTGAGAAAGATATGATCCGCTGGAAGCCTCGACTTCAAAACCTAGAACTGAACCCTGTTAGCCAAATCATGACTTTTTTGAGAGCTCACGACAATTTTTTCCGAAGAATGATAATGTAAGATTGCAAATATAACGTGCCATATGTCCGTCTTAGCATCATGATAACATCCCACGAATTAACATTGACAGCATAAGAATTCAGCAATAATTATAACACAAAATCCGTGGTGAAAACACAAACTTGAGACGTGGGAATCGTACAAAAGAGATAGGCAACCAAAATCCGAAGCTGATGAACACACTGAATGTATATAACAAACTCACATCTATGATCTATGTCCATTATCATAAAGCATTGTACCCACCTAATGAAGCTAGTTAGCTAAGGCCTAAGGATCATTAACAAAAAAGCATGGACCACTCAGATCAAAAGCCAAAGAGGCAGGCCATAATCATCATGTTTTATTAATCATCATTTGATAATACAATTAGTCGATTACTGTGATGCAAGACATGCTTGAAAACAGTCGTTTTCGTGGGGCCAAATCGACCACCAACAATGTGAATCACACTCAAGATATTCAAAACTACTCCTCCGTCTTTCTTAATAGTTGTCTGTGTTTGAAATCGTGATTAACAATCTAAATCTTTCAAAGAAATTGGCCGCGACACCTTGCATTATACCTCTACGAATGCACCTCCATGTTCCTCAGAATCGATCATTACAACTTAATCTTGCTAAACGCAACCAATAACTCCACAAAATGCAGCGAAACGTTGCTAGGCACGGTCATATGTCAATGACAGGGTCAATATTTTTAAAATGATTTTTCTAACGTGGGCACATGTCAAGAAAACCGTTTATAAAGTCATCGGAATATAATATTTCCATGGTCACTGGTCCTCAAACAAAACTCTCCCAAAACAGGAGAATCTTATTCATATACTCCGTAGTATATATGTCTGATATCTCTACATGCTCCATCATTAACCTACCTCCACTAAAACCACATCAACAAGCCACCCAAAGAAAAAAAAAAATACAACAAGAATCAAATGTCCTTGAATATGTCCAAAAACAAAGAATAAGACCTTCACTCCAAAAGCTTACCCATTTTCTTTAATAGTTTGACTAAAAATATATTCCATCCTTGTTACTTCATATTTGTTCTCATTTGCCTTAAGGTCAAAGTTTCAAAGTAATATTTTTAAAAAAAATGATAAATACAGTTTTAAAAGTTGTATTTAAGCCTTTAATATGTTTGTACAAATTTATACATGTATTAAAAATTTATTTTTTCGTTTAATCTCTTAAATACTATACTCAGGGAGCACTCCGTATTTATTACTGTATTTCCTTAAAAATATAATGATCTACTCGTATGATATTTACATTTGTCATCGAAACTTCTTCTGCACGATTTATTTTTAGCACCTGTACCTCATGACACAAATACAAATAACCGTGCTCAAAGTTACACATTCGAGACGGTAAAAACAAAATCCCTTCATTTTACTTGCACCTTTCATTAAAATACTTGTGAGTATGAAGTATTATTTACAGTATTACGGAGTAGAAACATTCAACTCAAAGGTAAATAAATAGTTGAGACTGAGAGAATACTCATACTAAAAACACTATGAAAATTGAAAAGTGTAGCATAAATTAATTGGTTTGGATTTGATTAAAACACCTGTTGTCATATTCATAAACAGTTGAAGAAGAATTAAAGGCAAAAAATAAACAACCGACAAAGGAGGAGCAGAATTATATCTTCGTCCTATCATTTCACCCCAATTTCGCAATTTGTCGGGTCAATTATTGCATTTATTCAGCCAACCAAATTTAGCTGATGAATTTGGGCATTTCATCTTCATCCTCCTTGGTCCCCAACTCTCAAATCTTGTAGATACACTACATCAACCCAATTCTTGAATCGGATATTGATTGCTACCTCTAACGACTTCACCCATTTCTCATGAAATTGCTATATTTTGACACTCTAGGTCACTACCCAAATCCATTTCGTAAACAAACGCAGCGTATACCTAACAAACACACTACAATTACGATTTAATCTAATGACTTTTACCATTTCTCATAAAATTAAACACTTTCTAAGATTAAAAAAAACACGTAAAATTGTACAGTCCACTCTTTACGTCTCATTTATTTATTTATTTTTTACTCGTATTAAAATAATCTCTGAAAATGAAAATGAAAATGAAAATTGTACAACGAAAGGAGTAGCAAATGAATAGAGATTTACGTAGCCACAAATGACATGACACGGGTCACTAACATACCAACCTTCTCCACACACATTTCATCCAACTTAAATCAAACATCAATCTTTATCCACACCGTTGAAAATAGCTCATTGTTTTGGGCCCTCTGGTAATAGTAACCTTTTTTACTTCCCCGTCTCCATCAGCTACGGAATACTCCGTATTATTCAATACTCCATGTCTTTCCAAAAGAGTTCCTTTTTCTTTGCTTTATTCATTTTTTTATCTGACTCTTGTGGTTAGAGCATATTTTACACGGGATATTTTTTTTTTTTTTTTTTTTTTTTAACTATTCTTCATCTTTTTTTTTTTTCACTGAAAAATTACTAATTACAATGAATACAATTTTTCTTCATTAGGGGACCCAATTTTTCCAACTCATTTTTTTTTATCTATCTGCCCACTCATTTCCAATCAACTTTCCCAACACATGGTCCACCAAAACTCTCCCGATCCACCAAAACTCTCCATGAAATTCTCCAAGATGATGGAGAATTCCCCCATTCTCCACCAACATGGAGACACTCCCCATTGTAAAAAAAGTCTCTTCTATCCATCACCCTCCATGGAGAATTTTTTCTCCATGGTAAACATGGTCTTAATAACTTATCATTATTTGTAATCCCACGTATTCACCAAATTTCATTTTCATCACATATTTCTACCCACCTTAATTCGTGAGGGGGTAACTCTTCTGTAGTGAGAGGGGACGGTAGTGTTATCTATTCTCATTTTTGATAAGTTTTTGTTGGACAGAGTGAGAACACCCAAAAAAGAAATACTCTGTAAGTAACTAATGAACGGGACGGAGCCACGGAGGGAGTATTATTTTATTTTCACAAGAGTATGCCCATATATCTAAAAGATTTTTCTAAAATGGATTTAAGGGGCACATTTTAAGAGCCTACTTATGGAATGATTTGTAACAATATCATGTATTATGAGAAATTGAAATTTGAACTCATAATCAGCATACTTAGATAATTAAATTTCAAATTATTTCTCAATTAGGCTCTTAATGTATGTCCCTTGACACATATTAGAAAAATTAATATTCAAAAAGAAAGTTACTTTGAGATCAGCTCACATTAGATTAAATACAAGACATAATTTATTCTACACTAACATAAAAAAGTAACCACCACATCATGAGACCGTTTCATTCAACAATTAGTATATTCAAAATTGCGAATACAATTTTCACAAAATTTAGCCTTTTCAAAAGCTAATAATGTGAAACGAGTGATACCGAAGACGTTTTAGGTAATACGGCTAGGTGCGCGAATCAAAACCAGATACGGAGCAATTTACTCAAATCTTCCCAAAAGAAAAAGACGGAGAAAGACGAGAAGAGTAACAGTAATAAAACATACAGTACCTGTTCTCCCATGGGAATAGCGAGGCGACAATCACAGGACTTAGCACCATCAACACAATGAAGACGCCAACTACCACTAACACTAACGAACGCAACATCCAAACAACACTCCACCTCCACCTTTATCCCATACATATGCAACGGAATCAACGCCGGCGGGTTACACCGCCCGTGCACATACGGCTGGTAGCTCCTCACATCCGGATTATCCACCACCGCCGGGTTCGTTATCACCGCGTACACCATCGCCGCCGTCGGAAGGTACGGTGCCGCCGCCGCCGCAGATGATTTGTCCATGGAGTTTTGTCGTTTTGGAGGTTCGACTTCCTTGCCGTAGTAGAGGCGTTTAGTGAGCTTGAGGCCGACGTCCACGGATTTTGAGAATTCTTCTGTGTCCGCCATGGGAGAAGGTGTGGAAAGTGGAAATACCAAACGTCTTAATTTGATGGAAATGGAGGAAGGTGTTGACTGGATGGAGACAATAAAGGATGATTCGTTTGGGTTATGGACCTTTATTTTATAGGACCACCATCGTATCCTTGTGTCATGTCATTCCTCCAATTATTATTCCATTTTATATCACTTTCGTTTTCCATGAGTTATTTACTGTTACGCATGTATCCGTCGTAATTAAAAGTGTAGCTTCAAAAAAAACTCCAAGGTTGGAAAGGTACGTTCTTATCTAAATCGGGTCGAGAGATAATGATAAAGGCTGTGGCCCAATCTATCTCAACCTATGCGATGAGCGTATTTAAACTCCCTTTGAATTTTTGTGATGAGTTGAGATCTATGATTACTAAATTTTGGTGGGGAGCGAGTCATGGTAGGAGGAAGATTGCTTGGGTTGCCTGGCACAAACTTTGTCGTCCGAAAGACGTGGGGGGTATGGGGTTCCGAGAGTTGCACAAATTCAATTTGGCTTTGCTCGGGAAACAAGCTTGGAACTTAATCTTAAATCCTAACAGTATGTTAGCTCAGCTTTACCGGGCTAGGTACCATAGTGGAGCTTCCTTCCTGCAATCCAATTTGGGAAACAACCCGAGTTACACGTGGAAGGGGATATGGGAGGCCAAGAAGGTGGTGCAACTTGGAGCCCGCCGATGCATTGGTAATGGGCTTAGTACGAGTGTTTGGGATGACCCTTGGCTAAGAGGTGAGAATTCGAGGAAGTTGGTTTCTCCGTGTGATGAGGAAACCGTGGAATGCAAGTGTGGGAACTTATGTGTGAGGGAGGAAGAGCGTGGAATGAGGCGAAAATTGGACAACTCTTTATCCCTTCGGAGAGGGATGCTATTCTCGGTATGCGGGTCGATACGCGGGGCGGGGAAGATTATTGGTGCTGGAGTCCGGAGAAAACGGGTTTATATTCTGTGAAATCGGCTTATCGCATTTTGTGCGGACAGAACCTCGATGAGCAGGGACCTTCGGACTATAAAATGGAGAAGAGGCTCTGGTCTGGGATTTGGCAGGCAAATGTTCTACCTCGAATAAAAGCGTTTTTTTGGCAACTGTGTTCCGACGCGCTACCCGTTAACCTCAATATAGCCAAACGGGTTCCTCAAGGGAATGCCTTATGTCCTATTTGCTCTAGCGATGTGGAAACTAGTCTTCATCTCGTTAAGGGATGTGGGTGGGGGGGAGGGGTTTGGGATGGGTTGGGGGTGGAGATAAAGAAGGAAGACGGGCATGAGAGGGTGAGGGAGTGGGTGGAAGATGTGTGGAGGGAGATGGAGGTTGAGGAGCGAGGGAAGATGATGACGGGTTGTTGGGCTATGTGGGAGGCGAGGAATAAATGGGTTTTCGAGGGAGTTCGGGCTAATGCCGCTAAAGTGGTCAAGAGAGTAGAGGATGTGATGAGGGAGATGGAGGAATGCGAGGTGGAGAAGGGCAGTGGTACTCAGACAGGGGAGGTGGTTGGGGTGGAAAAGACCGTGAGGTGGGAGAGACCGAGGGAGGGAAGAATTAAAGTCAATTGTGATGCTTGTTTATGGGATGGTGGTTATGGTATAGGATTTGTCGGTAGGGATGAGAGGGGCCAATTTTTATGGGGAGGGAGTGCAGGGAGGAGAGGGGGTTGGGAAGTTCGTGAAGCTGAGGCTGAGGCGCTGCTAGCCGGATTGAAGTTTGCTCGAAGACGAGGCGTTAGGGTGCTAGATTTGGAGACCGATTGCAAGGAGGTCGTGGATACCATAAACCAAGGAAGGAAGGGAAGGAACGACTTCTTCAGGTTGGTTGACGAAATTCGACACCTATGTAAGGAATTCGAGGATGTGAGCTGGACGGCGATTCCTAGAGAAGGCAACAAAGTGGCGCATGATTTTGGCAGGTTCTTTTTCGGACGGATCGATACAATATGCTGGGCGGATGACTTACCGGATTTTCTTTCGGATTTGATTGTAGCTGAGGCACGTGATTCTATGTAATCCCAGATGATGGGTTTTCAAAAAAAAAAAAAAAAAAAAAGTGTAGATCAAATTGGTCCAAAGACTTCAGGGGTGTTCATCGGTCTAAGCTCGGATCGGATTGGATCAGATTGACCCGCGGATCGGACCGGTTAACAGAGAAACCCGAACCAGACCGTAAAAATACACTAATTTTTTTTTAAAGTGTAAACCGGATCGTTCATCAAGTTTTTGGCGAACCGCATACTGGACCGGTATGTGCCCCGGTCCGGGTCACTTTTTGAACCTGGAGACCAAATCGGTTAGAAAGAGACCCAAGTTGAATCGATTTTTAGAGTTTGAATCAAACCAGACCGGAAATATAGAGTATAGACTAATTAAAGTGACATCACAAATCAGACTGGACCGGAAATATAGAATCCTTATTAATATCGCGAACAAAGTGACAATTGACACGGGGGCGTGTAAACAGAATACCCAAGCTGGCAATGAAGGCCTTTCAACCAATTCAACCTCAATCAATGGAAGAACGCGACACTATATAATGCCTGCCTTTTATAGTCTTTCAAGAGATGACCGGGATAACATCCAAGAGAGGCAATCCACCCTATTGCAGGACTCGCTTAATCGGACTCACACCATTCATAGATGCTAAGATCGTTGTTATCGTGAAGTAAAATACCTTGACAACATGCAATGCAACATCCATTTGATCTTGACGTGATTTGTTTAAGAACTGGGATAAAATGTGAACAATATATGACAAATCAATCGGGACATGTAACTGGCAGGTAAACCAAACAACCAACCAATCGACAATAGCGTTCCACGTTAATTTGTCGAATACTTTTCACAATTTCAACTACGGAGTATGTTTTAGCTCCTAGTTTGTACTCGTGAGCTAGTTTAAAGACTTTTTAGTTAGTTTTCCAATTTTCAGCTTTATTTTATAAAACGAGGTCTCAACTAAATGATAAAACCGTCGAGAGAAGTAATCGTCGAAATTACTGTCTCCATAACTTCAGAATAATACTCCATACTTTTAGATTAACTCAGATTTCAGAGGATCATAAGAGGATTAAATTAGTGGACAGATTTTAGTTCAATCAGTTAATATCTTTTAAAATACAATGTGTGTGAACACAAAATGTACTCCGTATTAAATAACACACCAAAATGTCTTAATCATTTTGCATTTTACTTATCATAAACAACATTTATGTGGTTTTCTTAGATGATGCATGAAAGTAACATACGATCTACTACTATTACTTAAGTCCCTTGATTATTTATGTTTGACTTTTATTTTCCAATAACGATAAAGCGTACTTAATTATTGTGTATTATAATAATCGGAAGCACACTCAATCGTATTATGATAATTGTAAAGGATGATCAAATCTCTAACTTAATAATCCAGATTTCTAGTCTTAACCACTTGATAAAATCATTTACGGTAAAACAAGGTAGACTTATTCACAAAATAGGTAAAACAACAAGTAGGAATGTAGGAGATGGCGAGCAATAATTACATTTTTGACAAATGAAATTGAGTGAACGTGCTTAGGTGTAGACCACAAATTAACCAACTAATTACTCTATGTGATTACGACTGCTTTATGACATTATTAATTAATGGATGTTTTACCTAAATTTCTGTTTAACGGACCGTAATTGATTTAACTTTATAAATACAAAATCAAAATGGATAGAGAATAAGATGAAATTGTTTCAATTACTCCCTCCGTCTTAATGAATTGTTTGTCTATTCCATATTGGGGCGTCTCAATGAATGGTTTGTCTTTCTATTTTAAAAATGTTTTTAATGTGCAATTTGATCATTCTCATGAGTTTTGTTCTACCTGTAACTCCCTCATTGGTTCCCTTAACCAGGGAGTACAAATTAAAGTACACATATTATACGAATATATACTTGATGTTATACTTTGAAAACGGATATATTTATCTATGGAGAAAGTCTCTCAACTTTAATTTGATTACGAAAATGTCAATTGTTTATCTCTATTAAGAATATATGTTACTCCCTCCTAGTTTAAGCATTCCTCTCACTCTTCTTTTTTAGCTTAGTTTCTCACTTTCCTTTTTTTTTATGTACTTTTAATCATTCTTTGTTTTTCCTTCAATTCTTTATTCTTTTCCTCTACACCTAAACGCAACCCCTTTTCACTTTATACTCCACCTTTTCCACTTCATTTCTTTTCCTCTACACCTAAACGCAACTCCTTTTCACTTTATACTCCACCTTTTCCACTTCATACCCTACTTTTTACCCATTTCTTAATTTCTGGAATACTTAAATTAGGAGGGAGTACTATAATACTGGTATTTGATTCTTTAATTAAATGTTTAAGATGGATATTTCTGGGAACGTGAATGATGAGGTGTAGACCTAAGCCATGATTGGTATAAGCATGACGTGCCTAGCTTCGCATCATCGCATGGATATATTGATCATTCTAGTGCACGGGGAAGGTATGAGTGTAAGGACAACCTAAAAACAATATAGATTCTATGGTAATGCCGTCCTATACTCAAGACTAGTTCATTAAATATTTAAATTTTAGGTCAAACAAAAAAATACTCCGTAAGTTGATAATTTAATATGGAGTAATTCATTGTGATATCGTCTCACGGTAAATTTACCATGAGATCGTATCATATAAGAATTTGTGAAAATAGGGAGTAATTAATTTTGATGACTTTCGTCTTTTAATGAAGAGTATAATTCATTCATATTTTTATGTTGGATTAAGTCGGTGTTATAGGAAAGTTACGAAACATGGATGGGTTACGGACACCTTGTAGAATGTGGATCAAAATTCAAAGTTGGGTCATGGACTCTTTTAGGGCATTTTCAGAAATTATGTTGGGCTAAGACAGGTCAATGGACCCGAGCTACGGAGTATTAATTAATAAGCATAAAAGGAAGTGTGTATCATACCCAACCCAGGTACAAGTACAAGTACAGGATGTGATCATTTTAGGACAATTCAAAATCACAATTTTATGCGTAAAATGACATTATTATTGTTGGGGAAGAAGTGGGCCGACCCGACCGGCCCACTATATCCCAAGGAGAAAGTGAAGTTGGTGGATGGAATGGCAACCGAGACACAACTAGGAATGACAATTTCACCCGCATCCACCCCGCATTCGATCCACTCGAGAAAAATAAATGGGTGAAAACCCGATTAAATGGATGAATAACGGGTGATGGGTTGGGTCGGATGCGGGTGGAGCTTCTACGAGTATATTATAAAAATTACCCGAGAATAAGAGAATGCCCCTTGTTTTCCTAAAACCTTATTCATTTTTATTTTCTAGACTAGACTTAACTCAAATAATACTAACATGACGACGAAAGTGTCAAGTCGCAAGCTAGGTCTCGCAAGAAATTGTTTTCGATTTGGTATTTATTTCACAAAATAATACTCCGTAGTACAATTGAATCACCCGTTAAATCACCCGAACCACCCGTTTCACCCGTTGATGACGGGTGGATCGGATATGGATGACACTTCTAGTGGATGATGGATGGATTGGGTGGGCGAATAGAGACGGGTGATGGATGCGGGTGAGGCTTCACCCGATCTGAATCCGACCCATTGTCATCCTTAGACACAACTCACGAACCACATGAAAGAAGCATTGAACCAAAGACTCGTAAACACTCGTAGGTACGGAGTAAGTTAAAGTTAACCCTTTCGACTCTAGGTTTACTCTCTACTTTGGAATGACTCTGTACTTTGAACACGAGGCAAACTAACCTAAATTAGAAACGGAAAACATGTTAATCAGATCGGATTCTATTCGGGTCACTTTCGAGTTTGTTAAATCAGGATGACCTAAGGTCGGGTCGGATGATTTTTAGGTTTGTTATTTCCAACTTTGTTTTAGGGATATAGACTCATTTTCAATAATACTTTGTAACATTCAGGTCAATTCACAGTTAGGTCGGACCAATACAAATTACATATCTAATTCCAGTTCTAATTTTGGATTAGGTTATTCAACTCAGCTTAGTTTTGCACTTTTGCCACATAAACTCTACCAAATCATCCATCATACAACCCCCTTAGCCGCCGATAAGCATAAGCATAATAATAGCATCACTAACTATTCTTTACCATTAGACTAAAATAATCTAATAGAGTAAAACATATTCCCTCTGTTCCAGTCAATTACATAGGTTTGTTTTTTCACATTTGTCGATTTACATATTTCTAGAAATTACTCGTATAAAATTTAATATTCATAATGTATTCGATTACACAATTTAAATCAGATATCACATGGTTATATTTTATCTTATATCAAATCAAAAATTCTTTTTATTTATTAATAGTGTTCAAAAACTAAATGTATTGAATTGATTGAAACGGTATTCAATAATTATAATTTCAGCCAAACTAAAAGACTAATTCTAAGTCCAAGTCCAATATCCCTTCCCCGCGTCCAGTTGTATAGTTGTATTTATATATCCGTACGTGAATTATATTTGTAGTATGAAAAACACATGAGAGCCAGAGTCCCACACCCACACGTGCCTTTTCTCATTAAATTCTGATCAAAACTGCAAAAATACCCAAATTCCTCACGCTCCTGCGTTTCTCTACCTTCCCCCTCCCCTCTTAAGTTAAATCCACAAACAACAACAACAACAAAAATTATACACTAAGCAAATTAAATTAAATTCCTAGTTTTATTTTTCTTCGATCAATCAATAACTGAAATCCCCGATTTCTTCGCGATTCTCACATCACTCACTTCCATCCTTTCCATTCCTTTATATACGGACTACGTTTTTCATTTTCTGGTTTGTTCATCACTCCATTCTTTCATTCATTCATTCTTTTATTTTATTAATTCAGCTCAATCCATCATCCATCACAAATTAATTCTACAATAATTATAATATTTGATATTTTTTAGGGTTTAGTTTCAATTTGAACTCGTTACTCTCTACTTCTACTTCTGTAGTAGCAGGAATCATGCCCAGGTGAAAAGATTTAATCTTTCTTAACAAATTAATCATCATAATTGGAGTTTAATTAGGGTTTCAACTGGGTTTGATTACTCTGTAGTAGTAGTAGTAGTCTGAGTGAGTTTAATTTGATGTATGATCACTGAATTACATGTTAATTTCGTGATTAATTTTGGAACAACAGAGAAAATTGGAGATTTATGGCGACGGCAACGATGGCCACGGCCGCAGGAGCAGCAGCGTTATTGTATTACACGTTGAACAAGAAGATACAGTCTGGTGTAAGTGAAATTGATGATGACGATGTTAATGGAGGTGGAGGTGGAGGTGGAGGTGGAGGTGGTGTTGATGGTGCTAGTACTAGTAATAGTAGTAATCATGGTTTATTAGGAGTTGATAGGGTTTCAACTCGACTTATTCGAGCTCCGGCTACTTGGCTGGAGACGATTTCAACGTTGTCAGAGACGCTCCGGTTTACTTATTCTGAGACTCTAGGGAAGTGGCCTATTGGGGACTTGGCTTTTGGGATTAGCTTCCTCTTGAAGAGGCAGGTATAATCTATATTTCCCAATTTTAGGCTCCATGTTTATTGTGCTAGTTTGCGAAATTTAGTATAAAGTTATCAACTTTCAGTCGTTGCACATATGTCGTTGTTGCTCAACTGTTATTCTAGCTCAAAATTTTGTATGAACTTACTGCCATTGCATGTTTCCCTTCATCTCGAAGTGTTTCCCTAACGTGGGAGGTTGTTGCAGGTTAAAATATGAACAAGACAGATCGTTAAATTGTAATGGTATAAGTTGGAGTAGTTTCGTTTATGTGTGCGAGGGTTCAGGGTTGTGTCTCTTGTATGAGTCGATTGTTTCATAACTTTAAATTCTTAACTGGTTGCGATGCAAGTCGAGGTGATTTTTCAATTATTATCTCCACATGGGGCTATTTCACCTCTAGATGAATGACCTTTCTATTACCGTGATACCATCTACTTCATGTTTGAAGGTACTCCGTATCAGTTAAAGGGGTATCAATGGTATGCAGTATGCACCTACTGTCACTTTAGTTGACGAGGAGTCGAGGACAATAAAAGTGGGATGGAGGGAGATTTTTTTTTTTCTAGTGTTGGGTGTGTCTTAGGTTATCAAATGATGTTCATTACTCTCCATTTTGTGTTTTCTGATGTTGGCCTTAGCCCTAGGGCCCCTTGTATTTTGTTGATTGAACGGAGCCTTGATCAAAGCTATGGCTAATATTTAGGGGGTACTGTACTCATGTATGCGGTAGAGTGTGTTTTGGCTTTTGCGTTATGGCATCGGCAATACCCTGACAATTGCTTTTCAGGGAAATTTGTGCGTACAAGATGTATATGGCGGTAAAGACAGTCTTCGGCTGGAAGGCCCTGAAATAGTTGCAGAACTAAGATATCTTCTAAAGTTATTAACATTATGCTGGCATTTCTCAAAGAAGCCTTTCCCATTATTCTTGGAGGAGACTGGCTTTAGTAACGAAGACGTCCTTCTTCAGGAGCCCAAAGCTGGGGTAAGTGATGAGTCACTACAGTTTCTGTGTGCAAGATCTTTTCTTTAAGTGTGTACAAATGGACGCATCAAAATGAATTTCGACGTGATCCTACTTGTGTTTTTTTGGCAGATCCTGAAGCCTGCTTTTACAGTTCTTGTGGATCACAAAGCAAAGTGTTTTTTGTTACTGATTCGGGGGACCCACAGCATTAAGGACACACTGACAGCTGTAACTGGAGCAGTGGTGCCATTTCATCATTCTGTTGTGCATGAAGGAGGAGTTAGCAATTTAGTTTTAGGTTATGCACACTGTGGAATGCTTGCAGCTGCTCGTTGGATTGCTAAGTTGGCAACACCGTGTCTCATCACAGCTCTTGGCGAACATCCTGATTATAGATTAAAGGTCGCCACTAAATACCATTCACTATTTTACTCATTTTTAATATGCAAGTCTTGATGCCATTTGGTTTATGTTCAAGTGCTCAACCTGTGTGGATTTCTGTAGCTGGACTACAGTTCATTCATTATTACTTATTTACCTGTATATGAAACACGAGCGTATGCGTTTGAATTGATGGAACCGAAGCTGTGACTAAGATTAACACAGTTGCATTTTACAGATCAATCGCTCTTTTCTACATTTTTATCTTTGAAATACTCCCTTGTCTGTAGGATCAAGTCAGTTATTAATTTGGTTATATTATACCCTGGTTGTACTTCAGCCCTGGCATACGTCAATATTTTTGCCATTTTTGGAGTAATTTTGTGCAAATCTTCCTCACTATGACCTCCTAGAGTGTTGGTTATTTCGTGCTCATGCACTTACAAGTTGTAAATATATATATGCCTTCATCATTTCATTTACTAATAGAGCGTCTCATTTTTTGTGCATTGTTTTCCTGCTTAGGTTATATCTGTTGTTTATGTATTGCCATATTTTCGCTGCAGATTGTGGGGCACTCTCTTGGTGGAGGCACGGCATCTCTTTTGACTTATATATTACGTGAACAGAAGGAATTATCTTCCAGTTCCTGTGTTACATTTGCTCCAGGTTCACCTCTAAAATACTCGTTGAAGCTTGAACACATGTTATATTGATCAGTTTCGGATCGAATTATATCTAGTAGTTTTATACTCCTTACCTATTTGTTATGCTGCTTCTTTATTCACTGACTGGAATTGTTTATTCAGCTGCTTGTATGACATGGGAGCTGGCCGAATCAGGCATTGATGTGATTACTTCCATTATCAATGGAGCAGACTTAGTTCCTACTTTCTCAGCTGCATCAGTAGATGATTTACGGGCAGAGGTCTGTTCCTGATATGACTATAAAAACTATAAACCCTACAATTTCTAGTTTTTATTTTTGGGTAGTTCGTGGATGAACTTTTCCACCTTTTTGTATGTGATTTTTGTGGTCGTTGTGGTTTGTGATCTCACATGTTTCATCAATTAACATTTCCATCAAAATACTAATATGATTTGTTTTTGTTCAAAACACATTAAGAAGTTCATTGACGCATGATTGGACCATTGTGTTATGTTTTGGGATCATGTCCATTATTGAAAGCGTGCTGCAATTTCGGTTTCAGGTAACAGCTTCTGCATGGTTGAATGATTTGAGGAATCAGATTGAGCAGACGAGAATTCTGAGCACCGTTTACCGATCTGCATCAGCTCTAGGGTCTCGGCTTCCATCAATAGCCAGTGCTAAAGCAAAAGTTGCTGGTGCTGGTGCTGTTCTACGGCCTGTTTCTAATGGCACTCAGGTATTATGGCAAATCTTTGTAATTTCCATCCTCGTTGTTTTACTTACTATAAATAATACGGAGTATCAACTTTATCAAGTACCTGTTAGTTATGTCTTCGTTCTCGGACACGACTACATATCTGAGTGCTGGATTATTCTACACAACTTAAAATCTTTCAACACGTTAACTTTTGAGGACACATCTTCAAACAAAAATATTTTTTTATAAAATTGAAATATTAAGCGGTACTCAGAATTACTCACTCCATGCCCCTTTTATTGTCCCGTTTCTATTTGGGGAAGATCACAAAGATGTAAGAACTGGTTATGGAAAATGGTGATATGGAAAATACACTATGTTTCTTACCCAAAATAGAAAGGGGTCAATTAATTTGGGATAGATAAAGTGAGAAAAGGGGACAATAAAATTGGGGTGGAGGGACTTTTTCTGATGTCACGCAGTGCTCTTCTTTTTGCGGATTAGCGTTTGACATTTGCGTGTCAATTCTTGGTGTGTGAACTGTGAATATGTGTATGTTTGTGGTTACTTGTAGGCTGTCATGAGAAGAGCTCAGAGCATGGCCCATGCAGCATTGAGGCATCCCAAAATGCTCTCAACTTGGTCGTGCATTGGTCAACGACGTCATGCCAATACCATACCATCAGATGAGCTACTGCATTCTTCTGAATTCTCGCCCACTAATGCCGAAACTTCCGATGCTCTTATTGCATCTTCCGACTCTTTGGAGCTCCCAGTATCTTCATCCATGGGACCAGACTGGAACTCCGATGAAAGAAATTTTCAACATGAATTAGAGGTCGATATCGCTGATGGCGAGGACTTGACAGAAAATCACAGACACGAAGATCTCACAACTGAAGTCGAGTTATGGCATCAACTGGAGCACGAGCTTTATGATGGAGCCGAAGGAAGCCAAGCTGACATGGAGAAGAAAATAAGGGAAGAGGAAGAAGCCGCCTTGCAAGAGGTTGGAGCGACACAACCAGAAGGTTCTGCAGCTGAAGTTAAAGAAGTCCATCGTTTTTTCCCGGCTGGAAAAATTTGGCATATAATGACTCTTCAATCGGATGATGAAGGCAGTAGGTCATCAACTGACAGCGAAGAGAGGGAGTCGGTAGAGGCAGAAGTCGGAATATTTCACACTCCAAGGGCGTTGTACAGTAAATTAAGGCTTTCACACAGCATGATCAGTGATCACTTCATGCCTATATACAGAAGACAGATCGAAAAGCTTATTCGAAACCTTGAAAAAGATGGTTCCAGCAGTACTAGCCATTGTAGCGAAGGAAGTGAAGTGGTTTTATGAACATTGGAAACTAGTATCGTCTTACAATTTTGTCTATGCAGAGACATTGCGAGGATTCTACTAACAGAAAAACCCATCATCTGATCGACAAAGAGAAGAGCTTCTGTAAGTCGTATACATCGTTCCATGTAGTTTTACTGTATATTACACCCTTTATTCTTCGTTTTTGATAAATAGATGTCATTCTTACCCTTCGAGGTAAAGTATTGACCCACAATTTCATTAAATATCGGATTTATGTCAGAATATTAGACACTTTCTTTGAACAAATATCTGAATCTGAAAAGAATGACGGGTCCGATAATAGACAGGACCCGGGATAAAGACAGAGGCAAGAAGAGGAGCATGGCAATGTCGTTTACTTTGTATATGATTTCACGGCAACGACATGTTCTACAAATCTATAATTGTCATAATTGATATGCTTTTAGTGATAGCTCAACTTATAACAAGAGTCCTTTTTAGATTATTGCATGAGTAGAGTCTCTCAGTGACAAGTCCTTTTAGATCATTTGTCTTTTGTAGCAACTGGCAACTTTTTGTTCAGGTATGTGATCCTCCCCAATGTTGTAATGTTTGTAGCACTTTGATGAATGACCAGATCCGATTGATTACAGCTCAATATCGATGCTTAAAGGTTCAATCTTTTGAAAGTCGAGACGTGGGACATACGTCAACAATATTAAACGGTTTTTTTGTGCCTTGTTTTTTTCAACAATGTACTCTAATTCAGTTCAGTTTAGTCTTGGCTCGAGTCATCTAGGAGTAGTTTTTACAGGAATTATAGGGTAGGGGATGGACTACTACTACTACTCCTGCTACTGTTTACCCACGATTTCTAGTGTTGTACGTATAGTGCATACCATAAGAATTACTGTAGGGATGCTGACTGATTTATGTAGGACACTACCACCTTATGTTACTTACACTCCCTTGTACTATAATTTGATTGATTATAGACATGCTAACTAATTAATTACATGTTGTGTCGGGTTCCTGTTTTTAATCTCGTGTTAGGTTCATATCGATCCACTTATATAATTGATTCATCAAGCCTTAATTCAAGCCTGTTAATTTCGTATTTGATTAGTGTCATGTTTTCAGATCGTGTCATTGTTTGTCGACTCTGAGCATGCAGATACTCCTATTAATTAGAACAGTTTAGTTGCTAAAGTTTATTATTCATGTTCCAAATGTCGAACCCCATTGACATTTGAATCACATTGTGATTCACTTTGTATAATTAGGTGGGTGATGGAAAACTAAGTAAACTATTAAAACCAAATCACAATTGAGTGATGTGGGGCATCATATACTTAATGATTCACATCCATCACTTTTGGGTGCATACTAGAAATTTGGTAAGAGAGTAATTATTAGGCCTCCTACCCTTAACCACTTCATCAATTGATTAATTAATTAGAGAGTTTATCACTCTAATTGGGATGATGGGATCTCTAAGTCTAATATTTAGAGACCGAAAAACAACGCACAACTTCCTCCTCCCAAAAACAAAGCTTATATTTATCTTATTTTATTTTATTCATCATAAAAAGTAAACAAATAACTGAGACAGCGAGGTATGAGGAAGCGAGAATGATGGTTGTTAGGACGAGGTGTACGATGTTCAAGTGATTAAACCGATAAATCACATGATCGATTGTCTATGTAGGGTTTGGGAGTGCACAAAAACTATGCAGAGACGGTCTTTGAATAAGTTATTGAGAGACAACTTTTCAGTATCGCTTCATAGGTTATTCGTACCTATGTTATTATTAGATGTCCCTTTAAATGATAATTTAATTTTGTACTTGCTTTTATAACAAGTGTATCCCATTTTATATTTGTATATTCTGTTAGGTTAAACATATATATTTTCATTACTTTTGGTTTCACCGTTAGGTCCATTTGTAATTGGTCTTGAGTGTTAACCAATTCGAAGTAAAAATAATAAGTCACATGCATGTTATAAGTAACAAGGGTAGTTGATATTGCTATTGTGCTATCAACATCATTTCACCTATAAATTTCACAACTTTGCGACAAATTTAACGTGGTTCATGCAATAATAATTAAATGATGCATGGTTCAACAATCCAAAGCCCATTATTTTTGTCGAATTCTTTGTACAAACCCACATTCCAATTAAATTGTGGATCGATACATCCTTCCTTAACATAAAAGAGGAATTTGGGAGCTATTATTATACATTGGCTACGTAAACCCGAAAATGATAGATGAAGAATCTGTGATACAAATTATTAAATGTAAAAAGGGTTCTCATTTATTATGGCTACACAAAACAATGGAGATCGAAGCATGCACGCCACGTTCTTTCAACATCCAATGAGAAACCTATAATGATACGGAGTACAAATTTATAACCATATTAATTACGTTGTGATGAGACGGTTTCATTTGTAAAACGGGAAAATAGTACGGAGTACTATACCATCGGTTGTATATGCACAGTCGTCTCAAAGTAGTTTAGCTTTTGTGTATACTTTCTGAGCTGATTTGAAAGTTTTCGAGCAAAATATCTGTGTTGTAATTCAAAAAATTTACATTAAAACTCAAAAAATTTATAAGGAAACTCAAAAATTTTGTGATAACATTCTAAATCACAAAAAAACATTTACGCATATATAGAGCTATATCACTACAAAAATCAAGACGGAATTGCGTCGGACAAATCCGACGCAAATTGTAGATTGCGTCGGATTAGCCGACGCAAAAGTCCGCCATTATAATTTGACGCAAAATTATTTTTTTGCTTCGGCTAGTCCGACGCATGCGCTTTGCGTTGGCTTTGCGTCGGCTAATCCGACGCGACGTATTGGGGGTCAACGCCTCAGTCAATGACCTCTGCGTCCGATTAGCCGACGCAATGGTCCCAGGTCAACCCAGTTTGCGTCGGATTAGCCGACGCAAAGGCAAATCCTCCGGGGAAGTTGCGTCGGCTAATCCGACGCAACGTCGCCGGAGGATTCGTCTTTGTGTCGGCTAATCCGACGCAAACTGGGTTATAAATTTACGTCGAATCTTTGTTTTTAGCTCCTCATATGCGCGAAATTAAACGACCTGCAATTACACCACACTCCTACAACAAATAACAACAGGAGCACATCCCCCACATATAACAACAAATGACCCAATAACTCCAATCTAAGCGTCCGTACATATCTTCTTCGGTAAACTTCACAAAACTCAACAATTCTAAACCAGTGCACTGTCATAGAAAATGATAATATTACAAAGAAAACCGGTGGTGGGTTCACAATTCTATCTAGGAGTTGGAGAAATATCTGGGTTCACAACCATAGTCTAAGCAAGTAACATAAAAGAGATTAACTACCTACGCAAGGGGCTCAATCCGCTCCGACCCATGGGGATGACCATTGTTGTTGTCGTCATCGTCGCGCCTACTCATGTGTGGTCCTCCGCTGCGGTTCCCGGTCTCCATGGCGAATCGTTCCCTCATCATCTGAATAAACCTATCCTGCTCCTCACACCTCTTCTCTAATGTCTGCAGGCGCTCTTCTTGTCTTCGGAATTTATCATCCATGTGCTCGTTAACTGTGCGTTCCTGCGAGGCGCCGGTAGGGAGGTATGTGTCCGCAGATGGATCCTTACCACGGTTCAAGCACGGGCGAAAGAAATCTTTCGCCGCGTTACCTATCCCCCAGAACCTTTTCTTCTGGTTGTAGCCACCCGTGACATCGTGGAAGATCTTCAAGGTGTTGGGTGCCTCATCAGAAGCTCGTGCCTCCTCCACCGCTTTCTCACAGTTCTCCTGAAACAGCAACATGAAACAGTGTTATAACTTTTAGAACAACACATACTATCACATCGTAATTTTCATGCCTAGTATATTTTTGAAAAACATTACTACTACTCACAACGATCTGCGATCCTCGAGGGTCAATCCACTTGCCATCTTTCCCCTTTTTCGTCTTCTCCAAGAGCTGCACCGGGGATGCAGTTGGGCCCTTCATAGAACAGTGTTAAAACTTTCAACATTTATTTACCAATAGTATATATTGAATTATACTCAAATTGAGTAGTTGTGTTAGAAGCACTTACCATTTGCGCGAAGGTTGTTGCTGCGCTCCTACTCCCAAGGCAGCTGGTGGGTTTGGCCACCCCATCGACTTGTCCACCTCTCCTGTTCATTAAACTAATTAACCTAATTACCATACTACCATAATCACCCTACAATCTAATTAACTAATTAACCATACATAATCACCATACAATCTAATCAGCATAATTATGAAACTAATTAACATAATTAACATAATCACCATACTAACAATTAATCTAACATAATGAACCTAATTAATCTAATTAACTAACAATTAATCTAATTAGCTAACAATTAACCTAATCAAAACAATGAAACCCTAATTATCATACTTGTGATTGGGGGGTCGGGTTAGGGTTTTTCGGGGCTGATTCGGGTTCGCCGGAGGGTCGTTCACGGGCAGAGGTCGTCGGGCGTGGGGGCGGGTTCTGCTCGCCGGAAAGGGTATGGGCTCGTCGGGGTTTATGGGATCGCCGAAAGAGGAGGAGGTCGCCGGAAAAGATGCGGGTGGTGGTCGACCTAGGGATTCGTTTTTGGGGTCGATGTAGGGTGGCGTTGCCGGATCTGGGTAGGGTGGTGGTCGCCGGAGGAAGGGGAGTCGCCGGAGAGCGGAATTTCGCCGGAAGTTGGTGGGGTTGGGGGTGCGCTTGCGTCGTCGCCGAATCGCCTAAGAGAGAGAGAGAGAGAGGGAGTTTGGGGGTGTCGGGTTTGGGGTTTGTTTGTTGTCGATCTTATTTTTTTTTTATATTAAAACTGTTGTGGGATTAGCCGACGCAAACCAGACGCAATATTCAACTTTGCGTCGGCTAATCCCACGCAACCGCGTACCCTTTTCACATGGTGTTGGCTTGGCGTGTTGACTCGACATTTTGCGTGGGATTAGCCGACGCAAAGTCGACCCAATAGAAAGGTTTTGCGTCGGCTAATCCGACGCAACCCTTTTACATAGTGGCGCACTACCCAAATTTATTGGCGCCTGTTTCATGGAGGCGGATTGCGTTGGCTAATCCCACGCAATTTTATTGCGTGGGATTAGCCGACGCAATCCGACACAATTACCAAGCTTGCATGGGATTATAAATCCGACGCAATTAATTCCCCGCAATTTCATCTGTTTTTTGTAGTGTATGTACAGATGGTTGTATAATATACTCATTGGAACTGATCATTTGTATAAAAAGATACTTGTATATCTTTGAATAAAATTTCTCTGTCTACCGCATGCATATATATATATGTGATCGTCTTACTTTATATTACCTAGCTGATTAATGGCATGTGATAAATTATGTTAACAATTGACTACCCTTAAAGACGGTATATTCATAATGTTTGTTTTAATTTTACATTGGCTTCAGATAGATCAAAGTATTACACCAGTGGACATTAAGGTATATAGAGTATATAAATGAATACGTTTCTTTTGTCAATCTTAGGCGTTCTATTTTTTGCATGACGATTTATTTAACTTGTTTTGTATTGACAATGGATTTTATATGATATGATATGATAATTATAATTAATTAAAGAAGAATTTGCGTTAAGTTATTTAATTTGTCAACGTAGATGTATACTCCACAAAATAGTGCAGTAGCTAGGTCGAATTAAAAATGTGATCAAAGATGAATTCAAATCATAATAATTTAATTTGTAAAATAATATTTGGTGGAGGACAATCATTCACTTGTAAAATCATAGTCGTATAGTATTAATTAGTGAAATGATATATAATGATAATTTAGGTGATAATAATAAGCCAATAATTTAGAGGTCGATCGACTGAGTGACACATACTCTCTGAATTATGTCATAACGAAATAATTATATGATAAAATAATCTCGTATTAATTTAATTGTAATTAACAATGATTTCAATTAAGAGTGGTAAAGAAATGTGTTTAAGAACGCTTCTCACTTATTATTATTAGTAATCATTCACATTTGTAGGACGGCTAGCTAGCTAATATTAATTCCATAGATTAATTAATTAATTAATTAATGCACACATTTTGTAGGACATTTGACTTGGGTACCTAAATTTATTCTCCAAATCTAGAATATTGTTTAATAGTATAGTTGATAATATTGAAAAAAGTTTTGTGAATAACAGGTCAATTTCGTCCAGTTCAATCCACACCTGCTTAGAGGTTCAAATTTTGTGAATCCACTCGACCTGTGCTATGGTGCATCGATCCAAGGTCATGTTCTATGTAATGATTATTTGACACCTAAAATTATTTTAGAATATTCTTTAACATGTGATAATACTCAAGAAATTTTTATTATGTGACGGGTGTCACGTAGGAGGATTGATAATGAATCAATGGTTAAACTGTACGACTATATATTTAGGATAAGGTTTTACTTTGGATGGTTATCTCAAGACGTATCAAATTCTGACAAGATTTGAGATAGAACACAAAAAAGACAATAAAATCAAATACGTACTCCATTTAACATTAGTAGGAATCGATAAAGTTGATAAGTTTACAAGGCAAAGAGCAAAGAGGTGGTCATTGATAACTGATAAGTGGCTTCAGGTTTGCAAAGCCAAATTTAATTACCTGACTTAGAAGCATGCATGCATGTAAGACTAATCAAAGCGCCTTCTTCTGTTTCTTTTACCCTTTACCACTACTAATTAGCCATTTTCATATTCTATATTATGGAGTATAATTTACATTATCCCTCATCATATCTATATACTATATACTAAATAAAGAATCGCTAAAAAAAATAAGACACGTGTCATGCTCTTATCCAAAAGATTCTAGCCCAAACATTTAGGGTAATTAAAGTCTCATGAACTCAACCATTAACACAACACAATAATCCAACTCTAATCATTAATTAATACGTACTACCAAATTAAAGTACCCAGTATCCGCCAAATGTTAACTCAACTGGATTTTAATACGAATACAACAAATTTCATATGGAGTAATATGTACGTAGTACTTCTTTTTCTATGAATTTTTTAATATCCATTCGACTAAAATTATTGTCTTTACTAAAACATTACTCATTTAAAAACTCGTGTATTTACATGACCTTTAGACAAGTAGTATTGTACAATACTTACGACTACTAGCTAGCTAGTATACTAACCCATTATAAAAGTTTGGTTTTTGTATTGCACTTCTAAAATCAAATTAAATACGGAGAAAGATCTAGCATAACTATAATTGGTATAATACATACGGCGTACTTCTTTTGTAGACAGTTTTTGAAAGGGTCATTATACGATATTATAGGAACGATTTGATACGATCTTTTGGTTTCGTTCTTTGTATATATAACTAGGTTAAAACCCGTGCAAATTGCACGGTGACATTAAAAACTGTATGACAAAGTCAATGATAAAATAACGAAAAATTTACATCAATCCAAATCGAAAGCGTCGGACTGAAAATAAGTAATTCAAAAAAACGACAGATTTTCTTAATTGATAAGAATGACATGTACATGAGAATGTAAAACTATAGTAATAAATGACAATAAGAAAGTACCTACACGAATATACAAATATGAAAGTATAGATATTGAAAAATTTCTTGATACACCACGTTAGTAGTAGCGTTAGAAGTGCGTTTATTGCTATCATAAATAAGAATTTTCAATACACTTTGTTGGTGAGAAGAAGGGATAAGCTCAAGTGCTTGAGTCAGATGGAGAAAGAGAAAACGCGATATATAAATTTTATCACCTTTATGGCTACCCGTTAGCACAATACACCGGAATTAATTGATTAGGAACCCCGGAACACCCAGAAATTGATTAATATTCTGGACAAGCATAACCATAGCACCCACTTTAATGTTATTCAGGAATTCAGTGGAATGCATATGAGGTTGGCCTGAAACTATTTCATTCTTGCATTCCTCATCGGAGTTTAGATATATTTTGCCAAGAACCCTTTATGTATAACATGATCCATGGTTTCTAATCAACCTATTCATTGTTTTGAAAGTCGAGAGTTTAATTACATATATTTATGATATTAGTTTCTACAGTTTTTAATACTCTCTATTACTTCGTGAAAATGCTAACTAAATTTAACTGATAGATAAAGTCTTTCCAAAAAAATTTAAAAGAAATATAATTGATTTTGAAGAAATACACAATATTTTCTCGAAAAATCATGTAAAAGTAACTAATAAATTTTACATTTTATTTAAATACACATTTAGATTATTTCTATCTCGCATTGGCGACATCCTTGTTTCTACAATCCTACTTACCTTAATTGAGTGTATTTGACCCATTTTAATCTTAAGTCCAAACACATATTTTACGAAAACGAAGCTAGATAGTGACATGATTCTCTAACCATGGTTAACTACGAAGAACACAATTTTCCGAAATCATAATTAAATAATTGTTTACAAAGTGATCAATAACAAATACTCCAAATATAATTCAAGTAGCTGTAAAATAAATGAAATTAAAATTCTGGAATAATTATCTATATAAAAATAGAAAACAACCCACACTAACAGAAAAATAATGAGTGATCAATAAGCAACTATTAAAAGAGCGTTAAATGAAGGATATTTAACCTTAGCCCGACCTAAAAGATTTGTACAAACTCGTCTCATATAAATGAGCATTTTGTAAACTCAAAAGTCAAAAGCCAAAAGCCAAAATCCAACCAATCCTCTTTATTTATTGATTTTTTGTACGAAATAATAACATCCTATCTTTATTCATTCATTTCGGCAAAATCCATATCCTGGATTAAAAACTCTTGTGTTGAATTAATAATGAAAAAAACAATGTTCCGAAACAAAATATTAACAAATGCGGTCAACCATCCTCGATATCTCTGCATAAGCCAAAAAGTCAAATAGATTTAACATTTCGAGAAAATATTACCTAATTTTGCTTTCAAACATTCATTAGAAGGTTTGTCGAAAAAGGAAAGACTATGATTTGTCGAGTTTGAAAGAAGATGAAAAAACATTACAGAGGACTTTTCAAGGGCCTTCACCATACCACGACCTTCGACATTGATTTTAGTCGCGGTAGCTTTCTCCTTTTCAATTGTTTCATTTGTTATAGCTTCTTATTCATCAGTCATTAAACACAACATATTACATTTGATTAGATTTATTATGAACTAATTCAAATGAGACTGGTTATTTTATTGAAATTCTTGATTTCATCTCTTCTAAATCGATGCAATATACCAACAACCTTCAGTAAGTTGAATACACATTTGTCATCGGTTGTTACGTACGTATAATTCTGCGTTATTGTCCTTTTTTTCTCGCATGGCCGATAATGTCTTCCGGCCTTTCTTCCTCAAACAATATCCTCATTCTACAATGACCTTGAGTTTTAACTATCATTCGACAAACAAAACACACATTTTCAATTTTTTTCCCCGAGGAATACAATGAAGAAACTGTCACGGGAGAACATAGACAACCCTTAACATTTGAAATAATTAAATGTAAGTATGTCACCGAAGTACCAAGCATTACAAAGCAACTGCACAAATAATCAACTAAGTAAACATAGAGCATGTTCTACTAAATAAAATCATAACTATACTTAACATTAACCGCGATATACAAAATTAAAATTAAAAAACAATGTAATTAAAGTAGAAAATTTAGAAGAACCTGTAAGGACTAAAAATAATGGCAGAAACCGCAACCTGTGGGCTAAGACAAAGCATCGCGTGAAATAAACACAAATGAGATAAATGATTCACTTTGCTCAAAATATATTTTTGTAAATTTGGGTCTCATTTTTGTGGTACGTTTATTTTATAAAATGGGTAATCAATCATTTTTGTAAATTTTTGGTATGTTGGTGTAACAATTGAGGCCACACCATAACAATTTTCGCTTTGATTATCCAAACCCGTACCCGTCCTTAGGCCACACCGCATTCCCTTACCCGTAAGTCCCTTTGGTCTCAAACTACCACCAATTATGATAGAAATTACCGGGTTTTTAATCTGTTTCACCAACAAAAGACACTTATTATCCTCCTTAAACTCTGTCGTTGACGGCAGCGGCCTTGAATAGTCCTTAACTTTGCTCCCAAACCGCTTGGGTAAATAGTACAATTGAAATAATAAGAACGACTTATAGTAAAACTACAATAATAAGAAAGACTTGCAGAACTATCAACGGAAACCATTTCTACTCCGTGAATTCCTTTCTGGAGGTTGAGGTTGCTGCTCACCCTGAGTTTTGGGCATCTTTGGCTTTTGTACAATTGTACCCATTGACGCGTTACAAATATTAGACATAATGATCACAGTTTCATGAACGTGTTTCCATTGGAAGAAAAAAAATGAAGAAAGCACATACCTTTATCGTCAATTTTAAATGGCATGTAATGATTTTGTGAATGAGTTCGTCTTCGGTGATCACGGATCATCTAGTAGACCAATATCTCTTACACTCTTCTTGCTTGGTCCCTTGCATCCTTTTTCATACTTCAAAACATTTATAAGAAAACGAAAGATAAGGTCACTAAAATCAAATCAAATAAGACAAACAATGAAGAAACTAATTAATCCGGCTAATCATGCATATTGATTAATTAAGCTCTACTATACTAATATAATTAATGTCAATAAGGAGTTGCAATGCCATCATTATCGGGTTCCGGCCCGTCTCATCCACCGGGTGCAAGGCCAGGAATGGCAAACGGAGCTCCAATGAGGTGTAGTTGGTACTGAAATTGGAGTGCACCATGATACAAATTACATCAAACAACTTACATACCCAATTCGTAGCTCGATTTTGCATTTAGAGGATTACCAAGTAGCTATAAGTTCTCAACTCTTACATCAAGCACATGAGACACCAAATTTATAGTTCAATTTTGCTATAACTAAACTATTACCAACTCTTACATCAAATACATGACATATATACCCCAATCCATAATAATTTCACCTTTTGAAGGATTCTTAAATTGCTAGAACTAAACTACTCCCAACTCTTATACGTCAAACACATGACATGCCCAATTTATAGATCAATCTCACCTCTCGGGGATTACTAAACTAATCCCAACTCTTACTAAATTTCGCGTCTCAAGAAAGAACTAAACTACATACTACCCACCTCATACATCACACATGAAACACAAAGTTATAGCTAATTCGGAGTGGTTTGTTAGAAATTAGACAAACTCAATCCTCGAATTCTTCAAATATTATGCCATTATCATGGCTTGAATGAAACTAAGCAACTTTCAAGCCATATAATAACATCAAACCAACTAAATAGAAGATCAAACAACTATGAACACCAAAAAGCAAAGAACTTTGAAGCAAAACTAACAAAATAAATAAAGAAGAAACATATTGAGCTCATCGAAGAAGAACAATGACATGATTAAGGCTAAGAAACCTAGATATCAAAATACAACTGTATACCTAATCCATTCATTCTATGTTTCACTTCTGGATAATGTTTGACAGGCTAACTATATATAAATGCATATACGGAGTATTATATATGAATCAATAGCAAATGTCAACCAAAATAAAAAATATTTGGTAATTAGAAATTAGAAACAAAAGCAACCAAAATCAGAAATTAGAATTTGAAATAATTTATTTGGCAATCTAAACGATGAATACATTGCGAAGATATGTGAAAATTGAAATCCATAATAATCTTAGATGTGCCAATACATTGATACTTGGTGGTTCATCGAAAGAGGTGAAGTTTGGTTCGTCAAGGTGCCGCGGACTTGATGATTTCTCGTGGCGGCTCGTCGGTATCTTGGTTTGTCGTCGTCGTCGGTCGTGTGCTTCGTCATTCTTTGTAGATGATTTTGGAGGAGATACTGGAAAGTTTGAGAAGAGTAAAAGATGCATAAATTAAACCTAAGTAACCCGATAGTTGGAATATAAATCAAAATCATGAATAACACTCATATTTTGAAAATTACAAATTACCGGTAACAACTAAAATCGCGTAAACAAAAGGCTAAAAGATGGATCAACCTGAGTAATACAATAGTTGAAATATGGATCAAATTCATAAATAACACTCTCATATTTAATTGATCACCTGCATAAAAAACCCCAAACTCAATCAACAACTAATTCTAACAAAACCTAATTTTAATTAATATCCTGCTAAATCACAACTTTATAAACAATTCATCCAACCCAACCAAAAAAAACCGAATTCAGAAATGAATCGACATTACAGCAGGAGCAGTGCAAAAATGGGAGAAAAAGAGTCAATAATTAAAGAAGATGAAGAAGAAGCAGAAGCAAAAGCAACGCGAAACTGGAGAACGAATAGAGCGATTTTTTTGTGTTAGGGATAACTGATAAGTGAGATTTTTGGTGTTAAGAATGGGAAAGTGGTGGGACTTGGGAGTTGGGAGTGGATAATAACTGGCACAATGTAGTAACCGCTACAGTTTTAAACTTTTAATGAAAGACGGTTACTATCAATATGAGACGGTTTTAAACAGTTTTTTTGCCACGTTGGATCAGCCATGTATGCGCCAAGTCACCGCCACGTGGAAGGATGAGGTGGGTGAATGTGGAAGCAGGAAATGTTTCCGCTTTAAAAGATTAAGATATAATACTACTGAGTATAATATAAAACCCATACGAGTATTAATTAAGTTTAAATAATTTTGTTTTCATTCCCCAATCGTTTTCCTATAAGTTTTTGATCATGTCACTCAACTAGGAAGTAGTCTACACAAGGAACCATAATATGCTTTTTGAATATTTAGTTGAGATTCGGATGATTTATATTTATGTTTTTTTCCAACTTTTTCTCTTAAGTATGATTTTATATAAAGTCTATTCTTATCAGCTCCATCCCTTGAACCCCTCGATCTAATTAGAATCAAGAGCAGGCCAAGTTGATTGATATCATCAAATAATAATAATGCAAGTGGAGTTTATGCTACTTTTGATTTAATTACTAATTACATGCAACGTATGTAACACAAATTCACAACTCCTATTATGACTATATTTGTCTCGTAAATAACATATTTGACGAAAATTAACACATTTTGGCCTATATATAAACTAGATTGAGGAGTATATGGTCAATTTACTAGTTTCATGCATGTGTTGATAAACAAAATACTTAGCTCGCATTATTACAATAGCATATCAGCCGAATCAACCGCTCTTTACATTTATAATGAAAACAATCTAATTGCCATATAATATGCTAATAACAAAAACTCTTTTTTTAATTATGTTAATTTAGTTAAACATGATACTAAAATATACTCCGTACTATTAACCATATTATCTCAATATTTACGAAGCAAGATCTTTGTTTTTTCCCGTTTGATAATCTTTAAATGGTTGTTATTACCCGTACTCTATTAGGTAAAAGTAGGTTAATGGAATAATTCAAGAGGATACTTGCCATGCAATTATTACTCTTTTTTTCCCTCATTCCTTTGTGTTTTTTTGGTGACTAATTCCCTTGTGTTGTTAGTGACTTGTTACATTGTTTGACATAAAATGTAAACGCAATAAAGATGGCGAGTCTAATAAGCAAGTTGCAACCTGGACCATATAATACAGTGAAATATATCCATCAAAATTTTAAAAAATAAATAAAATCAAATAAAATTGATTTTTCTAACGTGTGTTTATTGGGTACACACGCTAACAATAATTGTAATAATATTATCTAAGTATAGTAAATACGGAATATAAGTTAATATATTCTAATACCGATCAATTGCTCGTGATAATATTATTGTGATTATTAGTTTAATTAACATATTAACGTGGGTTCGATAAACATGTTAGAAAAGACGTAATTATATAATTGGATCTTTCATTTTCATACCGTCACACTAACTCTTTATTTCCACACAAATAATTATGTAGTGCCTACTCAGCAAAGCAAATCAGACATTATAAAACTTTTGTAAATTGACCACCACTTGTATAATCGCAACATATAATAATATATACTTCTACGAATTAAAAGTAAATTAACGATTTGATTTAATGTGATGATGCACAGCTGGCAGTCCAACTAATCAACGGCCACTGCTCTGTGCCAGCGTACATGCTGATGTAGATTTATACGGAGTATTCTACAACTAAATACTCTAACTAATACCGTATTTTAATCCCCATTTTCATTTATCAAGTGAAATTTTAACATATACCCATCTAATTAAAGAATCTACTTAGTTAACATAAGCTATATTACAATTAATTGTAAGCTGTGTGCATCATCGTGCTCGTTTTAGTTCGCAACATTTCCACTTCTTCTTTCGAGTATGATCAAAGTTGTTAATCTCAGTCTCATGTATGTCATATTCACGCATTTTCAAGAACAACTTAGTGCGAAAGTTGGTTGTTCTAAGAGGCTAAGACTCAAGTCTATCACCTTGATTAAAAAACTGAACTACTTCATATACATTATTCGTTGTTTATCACGTCTGTCTAACCATTTACCCAGTATGCATCTGATAGCAACTACCTTGATACCCAACACGCATCTGATAGCAATCATATGATAACCAGTATTCGACTTGTTAACCCTAGCATCATCTCATATTCACGCTCTTTCAAGAACAATTTAGTGGGAGTTGATGTTCTGGAAGTCTAAGCACGAGCTCACTTGGGATATATGAGTGTAATGATTCCGGAGGTAATAGAGCAAAAATGAACTAGAATTGGAGGAGAATGATGTTTGGTTGTGACATTTTATGGTGCAAAAGAGATAGGACAGAGAAACAATTACCCATTGGGGACTGGGGAGTAATGCATTCCTTGGGGGGAGAGGGGAGTAATGTCCCCAAATCGACTAGATTACCCTCATTTTCTCCATTTCTGCTTAGCATATCACCACTCTCCGCCATTTTCTAGTTCGTTTTTGCTCTATTACCACCGGAATCATTATCCTCATTTCAAGCGAGCCCTAAGACTCAAGTTTATCACCTTGATTAGAAAAATGTATTACTTAATATACATTATTTGTTGTTTATCACGTATGTCTAACATTTACTCGGTACGTATCTGATAGCAACCGCATTCCTCCCTTATCATAAAACCAAAAGAAATAAATAAATAAATTCTTTGTCAAATGTTTTTTCTTTTT
This sequence comes from Agrostemma githago, assembly GCA_958450325.1. Taxonomy (NCBI): domain Eukaryota; kingdom Viridiplantae; phylum Streptophyta; class Magnoliopsida; order Caryophyllales; family Caryophyllaceae; genus Agrostemma; species Agrostemma githago. Next base: position 3,841,385 of record OY288239.1, read on the forward strand.
TTCTTTTCTTTTAACTTCTTCTCCAAATAATACTCATACTTTCATTAATTCAACCCTCAATCATTGGACCCCTTCAATTTGCACTTCCCCTCTTCTCCATTATTAAAACCCCCTTTTCACCTCATTTATCATCCCCCTCCTACCACCACCACCACCACCATCTCTTCACAAACCTCTACTACCACAACTATCTCTCATTAGAGGAATTTATGTGGAGGAGAAGAAGATCAAATTCACCAAACAACACAACAAAAACATCATATTAATTATCCATCCCACCTCTCCCAAAAAAAAGCTTTGTTTTTAAATTCAATTCTTTCTTAAAATCCTCTGTTTTTTTTTTGTCTCTCTCCAATCATTCATCAAAGTCTTCATTCAATTGATTTCTGAGAGATTCCCAGTATAGTTGGAGGATTAAAAGCATTGAATTTCACAAAGGAATCATAAATTCTATAATATAATGCCTTTAAAGTTTGAATTTTTCTTATGTGAAGAGAAAGTTGAAGGAGAGTGGGAGAAAGAAAGATAGAATCTTTTTCATTTTTTTTTCAATTTTCCTGTCATTTCTTTGAGCTCAAGAATTACAGCAGAAGTTTATACAATCTAATCTAATAGTACCATCTTCAATCATCATCATCGTCAAAGAATTAATCTTTTTTGCTTCTGCAAGGTATTTTTTTACGAATCAGTTGAGAATTCGTGTTTTTTTCTCGCTCAAAGTCTTCGTCTTTGTTGATAATCTATTGATGTTATGTTGAATTGTGATCCAACACTTGTTTTTCGATTGAAATTTTAACATGGGCTCTTATAAATTTCTGATTTTGGCGCTTAAATTTCCTTTCAGCAAAGTCTGATTATTGTGATTTCTTGCTATAAACACCATGATTAATTTATTAATCCTTAGCTAAGCTGTTCGATTATATTTTGTACTCCCTACTCCCTTGTCGCATACTCAAATTCAGATACTCTGCTCGGTTCTATTCAATCGTTTACTTTTATTTTATACTGAAATTTTAATCAAATATAAACAAATGATCGAGAAAAATAGTGTATGTGTAGGACGACTTCCCGGCTAAGCTAGGATTACAAGAAAATATTACGATAATAGTAAAAGATACGGAGTATGATACAATAACTACGGAGTGGAGTATTTCCTAACTTGGAAGCTCTCGTTTAATCGTTAAACTCGTTATCTTATTCACCGTAATAGTATTATTGATAACGTGTTTCATAGATTAAGCCTTCGAAGCTACAACCCCATGTCCCCATTAGGCTTTTATGTTTAGTTTTTTTTAGAATAAATAAGACCGTGATATGTTGTATATTGTATTCATGTTATTATACTACAAACGCGTATGTATGCGTAGATTTACTAATTGCCTTTGAATTGATCAAATTTCGCAGGGAAAAGTAATAAAAAAATGTCAACAACAATAATCAGTGAACAAATGATGGTATCAGCACAACAAGAATCATCATCAACAACGACAACAACGATTCAAGCAGCAGAACTAGAGATCCAATTCATAAAATGTGAATGTTGTGGACTAACAGAGGAATGTACTCCTGCATATATCCAAAGGATCCGAGAACGATACATGGGCAAATGGATATGCGGGCTCTGCTCGGAGGCCGTCAAGGACGAGGTTATTCGCTCCGAGAGGCTGATCACCACCGAAGAGGCTCTCAACCGTCACGTCAACGTCTGTAGGAAGTTCCGGTCGTCTTGCCCTCCTGCTGGCGGTGACCCCACCGCTCACTTGATCACTGCCATGCGCTCCATCCTTCGTCGTAGCTTGGATGGGTCCAGGGCTGGTCTTAGGTCTGCCCCTGCTAGTCCTACCCGTGACCAGCTGCCTAAGTTGGTTAGGTCTGGGAGTTGCATCCCTGACCTCTGAAAATATAATGAACTTATTGTCAGACCGTCTAGAAGACTGACGTGGTTCATCAACTTTGAAGGAAGTGTGAGTGTGATGGGTACTATTCGGACTTTTTTGGGATTAATTGTAAAAAAAAGAGTTACATTGCTAATGAAGATAATATAATGATTTTAAAAAAGAAGAGGGGAATTGTGAGGAAGATAATTAAGATAATTAGTGAGTGTTTTGTGCTAATTAATTAATTATCTAATGAAAAGAGGACATAGATGAAGTGAAGAGTGAAGTGCGCTCTAGAGAGAACATTGTTACGAGTATTGTATTGGTCGAGCTTTTCTAATGCTAGGAATATAGCATCCTAATTCCTTACTCCCTACCCTAAAATGTAATTTGGATCAATGAAATTTGGTGTATGTAGATAACAAAATAAACCATATATGATTATAATAAAATTAATTCCATTTTCTTTGATATATATTTCACCTCTTTAAAGTTAATACTATTTCTTAAGATTTGAAATTTTGAATTATTATGCATGTACTGTAGTAACGATAATGTGGCGTGGGTTGTGTGGCTGTGTGGGATGTGCTACCACAACCCACTCCGACACTATGTTTTTGTTTATATATTTCCTTAAACTTTGACGGATTCGTACTAACCTGATTGTCTTTCTTGGACCTTAACCCGACCCTGGCCTGGGACAAAGGTAGGTCAAGCCAACACGTTTTTCCGATAATACCAACGAAAATAATACAGTAATGTGTGTATCAAAGGGGTAATGAGACTCTAAATCTAATGTAGTTACAAAATGGTGATGTATTAGTTGCTTGGTGAAGTGGCAATGGAGAAAGAAATCAATGATTGTTGAGTAAGTGAGGAAAGAATCTCATTTAGTCTTGCTTAAAACGGGTCAAATAGTAACACATATTCTGTAATATTAATAAAAACAAAACATTTGACATTTTCTATACAACATGACAGATAATTTAGATTTAATATATACTGTATTTGATCTGTGTTATGATTTATCACGGATAATTGAGGAGTAGTAGATGGAGATAGGGGCCGGGGTATAGGACAAATAAAGGTTACAGTGGGGGCTATATGCTCTTCTTAAACTAGTAATATACCCAATCAAGAGAGGTTATACTAGTTCAGAAGCAACTACTAGGAAGTAGGATAGCTATAGTTTGTATGACATTACATTACCACTTAACTTGTCACATTGGTATGTTTGTTAACCATAACGAGTATGGTGTCTGAGATGAGACGACTATGCTACAATGATCAATATATATGTGATCATCACCTACTTGTTTGCCCAATCATCTCATCTACAATCATGCTTGTGCCGTGAATTTTGATACTACATAATAATAATATCGTAAATTTTGTCTAAAAAAGACTCTAGTTGAGAATCACCAAGATACGTTGCGACTTGCCAACGTGCAGGTGCACGTGTGGTTAGTTAAATACTCGTCATGCAGAAAAAATATTGTTTTGAAACATCTTTCAGATCCAACCTACTTGAAGTTAATTTATGTTTGTTATAAATTACTCATGTCCTTCAAAACCAAACACACCAAAACTCATTTTGCTACAAAGTAAAATATAATCATGTGGGATCTTGTTTGATTCATCTTTGCGAGTAGAATAAGAATATCAAATTTTTAGAATTTTTAGTAATGAAAATGAAAGATATTGACAGTGTAAAACGTGTCTCGGCAAATGTGAAAAAGCAAGTAGTGTGTTTGGTTATGAAGAGAGCGACTATAACCTATATATATATTGAGCCACCCGGCCCAACCTATTTGAGGCTTTGAGCACATCATGTGTGTTAGGTTTATAAATGTACTCGTAATACAATTTGTACGTCTTTTTCGTTTTTTCTTTCTTCTGTACAGCTGTACTCCATTCATCCCGTTTATTTGTTTACGTTTTATATCCTATAATGGGACGATTATATTAGTACGAGTAATTTCTAACTTGTAAGAAGTGGCCAATAAATTATAAATTCCAATATTCCATTTATTTGTTGACTGATCAAAGAAATTAAACGTGATCATGATAAGTTATTAAAATCACAATAAATTGTTGGATTTGATATACTGTTGAAACAGTATGAAATATGAATGTATGATATATCTTGATGAAATTGATAGATATGGACATGTATATCACATATGATCTCTTCTTTCTTTTATATGTGCAATGTATCATAAGATTTGGAATATGTAGAGTATTATATATATTGTGAGCGAACATTCATAAAACCGTCTTATTTTCTTAACAAGGACTCCATGAGCCTGAGGTTAGGGTTCATTGGATCGCTTCTGAACAGACAGACAAAAGCATTTATGCATGATGCTTTGAAGATATAGATGGAGGAAATTAAGTAGAAGAAGTCCTAAAGAAACATGTTGAGTATGTAGTAACTCAACGGATCAGATAAGATAGAATTTGGAATTATTGGACATGTGAGAGGAAGAGGATGCATAAGTTCAGTTTAATGAAAGAAACTCCTCCATTCCTTTTTGTTCAAATCTTGTGATGCCAAATCTTTCCACTACACTTTCGAGCATTCATGATTAGGATGGAAATATCCGTTTTACTTTTAAAATAGAATCAAATACTACCACATGATTAAAATAGGACAAATTTTTGAAATGGATATGCCTCGTCTAAACAAGAATTTTTTGTAATTTCGTATGTTAGCATCCTCAAATGTTACCAAAATACACTCGATCAACATGATATAGCTTTCTGTGGTTCGAAGAAAATCACAAAATCTACTACGATTCGAATAACAAGACAGGTAGCTATTCGATGTGAGTCTGATTCACTTTGTCATTATTACGAATCACTGAATGAGAAACGAATTATTTTGAGGGGTTGATTTTCGTGATTCTATTAACGGATAAACTCATAAACCGACACACATACCCAAGCCCAAATCCGATATAGCGCTACAAGCGCATGCACGTTAATGGGCTTTCTTTGCGGGAAAAAAAAAACCGAACAAAAACATGGTGAAAACTGAAAAGCAAATGATCATTAACACAAGCTGCTGAATTCAACATGTCTGTATGCAAATTCTCAGGCTCTATCACACATTCAGGCGCGTAGTGCAACTATGCGTCCGATTACCTCAGGAACGAGCTAATAATGAGACGTTGCACAAAGAATAATGTTACAAATTTCAAATGAGAGTTCAACCAAGCACCTTCTTTTTGGCATGCTGCATGCAATCTCTGCTTCACTTATTGTGTATTTTCTACACTATTTACAGCATCATGAATTCATTCACGAACCCTAGAGCTTAGATTGAAGAGACGAAGTGTTGTTGTGTACCTTGGACCCACCTCACAGCGATAGGGCTCCTAACCCGGTGACTTCCATCGCTCCATTCAATCGACCCAAAGCTCGATTTTTCAATGATTGACTCAAATGCATTACTGATACTACTGAAAGTAATCTCATAAGAAGCTGTTTGATGCTCTGCACTGAACACCAGTTTCTTTGGCGAAACCTGAACATCTACATTTTCCGGTGCATTCACACTGACTTCATATACAGTATCGACTGACACCCCGACATTTTTCACCAATCTGGTGTATTTAACCACTTCTTTTCCGGGCTCAAACACAACCGAGAATGACGGATAGTTCAGATTACCAGGGCTCGACAAGCTCTTGGCCTCACAGTCTATAGTTTCAGGCTTCTTCAGAAAAATGGATATCTTTTTTAGGTCATACCCAATTGAACATAAGAACGATATGTAACCGTCTGTATCAATATCATAAACTAGCCCCGGATCCAAAGCTTTGTTTGGGTCAACATGACCCGACCCAATAACAAACGGGGAAGATTCCTTACCCGTTGCAAGATCAGTGATATTCTTACCTGTATTGTCGAGGTGATAGGTAGTGGTCACAAGGGCAGATTTGACCGCTGCTGGGGTCCACTTAGGGTAAGTGTTCTTAAGCAAAGCGGCCAAACCACTGACATGCGGGCAGGACATCGAAGTGCCCGAGATGATATTAAACGGAACCCTTCTCGGGTCAACTTCAAGGTCGGTGGGCGAAGATGCTCCGGTCCAACCGGCTAAGATGTTGACTCCTGGTGCGATGAGATCGGGTTTGAGTATTTCAGGGGTGAGGTGGTTGGGCCCACGGCTTGAAAATGCAGCCACCCTAGGAGACGAGGGTGAGGTGCTTATGACCGTTCCTTTGAACTTGATTGTGGCCGTTGGATTAGGTGTTGAAGAGACATAGTCTTTGATTTGGTTCCCGGCAATTTCACCAACCATGGTGGCTGGAACCAAGTGAGAATCTGCTACCAATTCCTCACCGCTCTCTGCTGTGTTGACTAGAACCATTCCTACTCCACCCGCTTGTTTCACTGCAGCACCCTTTGCTACCCGAGCATTAGACCCTCGTTCACATAGAACCATTTTCCCCGACACTTTTGATGAATCGAGCTCACCTGTTACAACACATACAATCGTCAAATTAGGCAGTATACTGTATATCGCATGCATAGCTCAGTCTCGTTCAGTTCAATGCATAGCTCAGTTAATCACATCTAGTACACTTCAGTAAAGCTCACTTCAGTCGCACAAAAAAAAAAAAAAACAGGGAGTATATACGGATCTTAACGTTTTCTAAAACCTATAGAATGATATCTAAACAATTTTGAAATACACGCCATACCTTCTAAGCACAGTTTACTACCAGAATCACCACTGTAGACCAGATCCAAGTACACACTCTCGTTCAAACGATCCCCAGTATACAAGGAAACCCCACCAAAAGTCCTCCCATCACCTAACACCACATCAGCCGGAAACTCCCTATCAAGGGTCGAAGCACCCACTGTCAAAATCCAAGGCGCGATATTTGTGACAGTATAAGGGTTGGGACCCGAATTCCCAGCCGAGCAAGAGACCAGGACACCACTCTGGACAGCATGAAGCGACCCAATAGCAATCGAGTCCTTATAATACTCGGGAGCCAACCCATTGGCCCCCACAGATAGCGAGATCACGTGGACCCCATCCTCAATAGCCTGGTCAAAGGCAGCCAGTATGTCTGAGTCATAGCATCCAGTATTCCAACACACTTTGTAGGCAGCGATGCGAGCTTTGGGTGCCATACCCATTGCCTCCCCTCGCGCGTATTGGAAGAAACCGGCATCAGGAACAACCGATCCCGCTGCTGTCGAGGCTGTGTGGGTCCCGTGGCCTTCGGTATCCCTAGGTGATTTCGATTCTTTGGTCTCATTCATTGGCCCTTTATGTGCTTCATACCTATTCAAGATTTAAGCCTTCTATGATCAAACTAAACTAACCACAATAGCCTTTAAACCAAACAAAGTGTCACATAGTTTTTGATAAAAATCGGATCTTGCACAGATGTCAACTACTCAGCTTAGTTACGAGATTTGGTACTCATGACCTGGGTTTGAAACACGTCAACAACGAAATCGCTTTTAAAATTGGTCAAACAGTAGCTGAGTCTTAAATTCTCAAAAAACTAGTCTATCCAAGGTGCTATTTGACTGACCGGTTTTAATCTAATTTGAGACGGTCTTAACTCTTGAGCTGCAAACTAAGTCATTTGTTCAAATCCAAAGTGCACAATTTCATATGGTACTTGCTAAGGCGCATTTTACGCCCTCAATTAACAAGGTTATAAAAATTGATATTCTTGATCGATCGACGCAGAAACACGAATCAAACCGGATCCCACCAACTATATTTTCTAGGTGAGATGGACTTTAGAAAAACCGATAAATAAATGGAAATTAAAGTCATAGATGATGGAAAGTTACCCTTTATAGAAAGCACGAGCTCCGATGAGCTTGCGATTACATGAAGTGGCCGGAAAAGAGGGACCCGCAACACACTCACCCTTCCACGTGGCAGGGACGTCATCATAGCCGTCATCACTAAAACTAGGAATCTCGGGCCAAATCCCGGTATCCAAAACTCCGACGATGACGTCGGAGGCGTAGCCGGAGTTGGGCCAGAGACCGGAGGTGTCGGCGAGGCCGAGGAAGGAGGGAGTGTGGGTGGTGTGGAGGTGGCGGGGGAGGTCGGGGGAGAGGGAGAGGACGGAAGGGTGGCGGCTGAGGTCGGCCGCCTGCGGTGGGGTCAGGCGGGCCGCGAACCCGGTGGCGGAGCGGGAGTAGGTGTACAGGAGGTGGGGCCTAGCCTTTGGGGAGGGGAGGGAGTGAAGGAGGGAGGAGTAGGTCAGGGTGTTGGAGGGTGACACGTGGACTATGTAGGTTCGGGTTTCGGTTTGGGTGGATTGGATTCGAGGGAGGAGGATGAGGAGGAGATACGGGAGGAGAGAGAAGGGTGACATTTTTGGGTTGGAATCTGGAGGTGTGGGGTTCTCAGATTCCGATGCTATTAATGGAGGAGTCGAGGAAGAGGACCGGTATTTGTAGGATTCTAGGATCTCTAGGATTGATGGATCATCCACTCGGGAGGATAATGAAACGAGATAGTTTCTGATTAATTTGAGTTGGGATGGGTTAAAGTTCGATCAAAAGGTCAATTTGTATGATTTGGACTCATATTTGAAATCGTATTTCGATAAAAAAAAGAAATTATTGAATTCAACTTCAAACACATTATGAGTCTAGTTATGACTTATGAGTGGCTTGTATAGTTGTATAGTTGATGAACGTATGCTTGATGTGCCAATTTGTGAATATGTTGGGTGGGTCACGAGTGGGATGACTGGCTGTGAAGACTGTGATGTGTGTGTAAATTGTCAATATACAAAGATGAATGTATACTTGAAGTTCCATATTGTTCGTTCACGCATCCATCCTACTAACCAAGTAAGCTCAACACGCAACAGTAGTAAAGTGTATTCAGAAATCTCCATCTTGGTCCTACTATTTTCCCCCCTAAACTAATGTTTTCTTACGATAAGCTTCGGTGATTAACAAATTACATGAAATTAAATGGTTAGTCATTTTCAGTAAGAACGGATGGGCCAAGTCTAATGGTTAGACGGAGATATTGGTGAAAAAAACCCACGATGGGTATTAATTCATCAAACAAGACTCATTTTTCCATCTTTTTTGAGATAAAATGCAACAAATACAGTGACTGTAGCAACTTAATTAGTAGAACTTCATCAGCAACTGCATTAGAATTCACATTAGTAGCATACAGAATGTGGAGTCAGCAAGAACAACAGCAGGAGCTCATAACACAGCCTGGGCAAAGCTTCAACTTACAACAATTCTGCTGAAAACATGTGCATTCTTTAAAACCATTACATTTCAGACAAGAATGCTCCCTTGAGAAGCAACAATAGCTCTTCTTTTTCATCTGTTGACCATGTGTGTCGCCTTTTTGACAGCATCCACTTAAACAGCATATCCACTGCGATTTCATACACGATTTGCTCCTGCCCATTATTTCAAAACTTCCAGTCAGATTTTGTTGCGTTGCTAGATTCCTGTGTCGATGACAGTCGATATATACCTGGTTGTCTTCCCGGAGCTGTCTGATTTACTCATCTTCTGATTTCCGCTGATAACATTATAAAACAAAAAAAAAGTTCAGGCTTTTTGGTTCTCTAACCAAAAACAACCGGAAATTGTAGTGAGAAAAAGGCGTACACTGCTATCAAGGGATCTGATTTTGCTGTTAGGAACTCGTCGAGCCTGATAAGATTTACATCAGAGAAACAAAATCAGATTGTTGACTTACAAAAATAAACACTCTCGAAGGGACAAAAAAAACGGTGAGTGCGAACACATACTCTTTGCAGCATCTAGAAGTAGGTTGAACATCCTCTAGTGATTTCAACTCCTCCTGCTCAATTCAGAATCATAAAAATATCAGTAATGCACAAAAACTACACTAGGTATACGATCACAGGTTTTAAAGATACTACATAGTATCAATCCCCCCTAACAATTCGTCCAAAGTTTGATCTCAACAAATATTCCTGCCATTCAAATCCTAGTCCTATGCTGCTTCAATCCTGCAATTTTTGTCAGCGGGATTCTGAATTTATAGGAAACATTGGTTTGAAGGGTGCCAGTATCCGATAACCAAGGAAAAAAACAAGTGAAGCTCAATGATCTGGTTACTTAAGCAACGGGAATTATAGAGATACAATACCGTGATATGAACACAGGTACAGAAAATGAAAACGAAGATTACTACGGAGTACATCAGTATTCAGTAATTTTCTCTGGAAAGACTCGACATATCAGATCGTTTCATAAGATTCCACTACAAGATATACAAAGAAATGCTGTTCAGGATAAACTGCAGTTGCTTCCTGCGATAACATTCATTCTGAAAACTCAGAATGCTGTTGGTTTCCATAAGCAACCTCCTTCCCTTTCTTCATGGCTTTCTTCCCACGCTTGTCGTGCTTATAATAACCATGTGGAGCAGCCACCACATCGTCAATCACGACATGGACACCAGGATCATTAGAAGAGTAGCTAGCTTCGAACATGATCGAATTGTTAACACTTTGGAAATTGTTGTTCACATAGGTGTCCAAACCATCAAGCTCATCATCACTCGAGAAATCCTCCTTGTCATGATGATGAGCATGCATCTCACGACGGTTTAACAAATCTCCCTTCATAGTGGCCCCGGTATTGGACCCCGCCAGGGTAATGATACCAACCCCAGTCTCATCCTCGGCCCCTGTCAGCCGGGTGGTGAGTGTAGAGATCATGTCCTTAACCTCGCGGTCTATGTGCTTATGCTTATCGCCTTCCATAGAAGACGGATTTGACTTGGCCATCTTAGCCGCCATAGACGTATATATATAATAATATAAGTAATAAGCGTGTATGAAAGTGCAACTAATGAATGCAAAGGAAATACGGTTTTGGATGGGAAAAATGGTTGGGAAGAAGTAAGGCTTAAATAAAATGGGATAGCTTTCATAACAATGCAGGTATGTTTACTAGAGAAGCCTACTTAGATACATAAAAGGGGAAAGAATTGCTTGATTCCTGGTTCACCACAAAACTACAGAATGAATCTTCTTAGAAGATTGGCTGCTCATGAATTTCTTGCTTATTCTATGTTGCTCCCTCGGTCACCATGTCACACACTCGATACTTCAGACATGAATATAAATGACACTCGGATGCCATTTTAAGCCAAAAAAAACACGGGAGCTACCTTGGGTGTGCACAGTGCACTGGTAAACCCAGGATTACGCAATAGTCTACAAATCAAGCATATCATGTCAAGTGACTTTTTACCATTGTCACACATGCTCGAAGTCTAGAAAACATAGCCTAGAGTCATACAATTCCGAGTTTGTAAATAAACACCCTTGGTAAATTTCAACAAAGTCTTAACAGTGTAATCAGGAATACACAAGGAACACAAACTAGACTAACATATTATTACTCCAAGTAAAAAATAGAGGGATAGCATGCAGTAAGACATGAAAAAATGACCTGAAGGAGACTGATTTCGGTCTCCAAAATGTCGAGTTTTGCTTGTTGACGGCGCTTGTTATACGACTCCAAGTAACCAGGTGGGGATTTTGGCCTTGGCACCTCTCCCATTTTTACACTCTTTATCTTATTTCAGCAACTAATAACCTTTCCTGCTCTCTATTTATTGAGAAGAGAGGCAGAATAATAGCATTCCAGATAAAATACCTTTACTACTGTACTACTACATGTTTACATGCTACTAGTATATTTAAGAAACTGAAGCAGAGGCAGTAAATCAGTAAAACAGTAACATCATCCTCGAGTTATAAAGGTTGGTAACTGGACGAGGCCGTGTTCTTTTTGGTTGAACTAGAGTGGGTTAAAACGAACCTAACGAGACTGAACTGAAATGAAAAGAAGACCGACTAAGTTTCGAACAGACATTTTTGTTGAGTAAGGGAGAGTAAATGAAGGTGAAAAGAGGCAGTAAAAAAAGCACGTGTGTGAAGAGTGGAGAGTAGCAGCGTTGATATAGCTTAAAGTAGATAATTGTCAGAAATGACAGCAGGTTAAATTTTTTTGGCAGTGAGAATCTGAGGTGGTTAGGTGTGTCAGCAGCTGCTACTGAACGTGCGTTTACTGAACCAATGTTGTACTCATGACGTCAACATTCAACAGTGAATCCCATGCTGATGCTCTTTCCTTTTCTACTGCTTAGTAAATTACTATTACAGTCAATAGAAACAATTACTAGTAACCACCCTACACCATCCATTCTTTCCTTTTTTACAAGGCAAATTCAACCCATGGTTGTTTGTGACGAGAATATCCGTCACAAACTTGTGACGGGTCAAATAATATCCAATTGGATAGATAAAGGCAAATCATTTGCTACTTCATATGTTCATTTTTAATAACCAAGGGAGACTTACTCTACTTACAATATTGTGCGAGATTGTCTCGCTGGATGATGAGTCATGTGTCATTCACATTGCATGAAATAGAGAGAATAGGCCCGAAGGTAATCCACAACCCAAAAATGACTCGATCCAAATTAATGCTCGAAAAAATTCAGATTGATCCAGACCCATACCAGGCCTAGGTCCAGGCCCAATTTTCACCGGCAAGGCGCCAACTTTGTGTCCCGTGATAATTACTCTCACTCCAAACGAGCCCTGAGAAGGTGTAAATGTGAAATCACAAGAAATGGTCATTTCTCAAATAGACAAAGGGTTTTCTTATATGAACATCAAAATGAAAGAGTTAAGAAATGGGGAGCTACAGAAGTGAATCCTGATTATAAAGAGCTCAAAGTATGGAGCTGTATGTACAGTACACAATGAGTTACACCAAAATCTGAACCAAAACAAAAGGTGGTGTTGGTGTTGGTGTTGTTATTCTCCTAATTTTGAATTTCTATAGGTACAAACTGCTCCATGATACGATACAGCAACGGCACTTCCATTTACAAGCATAACACAGGAATCACACTAGCAGGAGAAACATACTCGACATTAGAGGAAGATTCGAATACCACAGCTCCGTCCTTTATTTAACCCCCACCACCACTCATGGAGGTGATAGCCCTAGAGGATAGAAAAATCAAGTATAGGGATATAAGACCGATCCCTAATGTTCTAGAGGGTCGCATGTCCTTTTGAAGCAAAACCACAATGGCCCATATGAGCCCCGCTATTAAAAACCCAATTGTGTAGAACAAGCTAGGATCTTTAGGAACTATGTAAGAGGCAGGCCTCGCTGATGTGGCACCCAGAAGCAAAGAGATACCGAGACCAATCAGTGTGTTGAACATGGGACCTGCGTAGCAACCTGAGAAGGCAATCTGCACTCCATCACCACCGTTTAATGCCAGTGCAATATCAGACACCAGATCTCCCATTGAGTTTCCCCATGCTAATACCGTCAACCCTAGAATTGACGGGTTTATTCCCAAAATGATGCCTAACCCCACTAAAAGACCCACAAGTTCGCTCGCAATGATGTAAAACCAAACAATACTCATAAGGAAACCGCCGATGACCCATGGTAATAAATATCTTTGAGGCGGACGATCGGTCTTAGTGAAGCGATATGCACAAACTCCAAGGATGCAACCTGTTGATAACCCTATTATGTAGGCCACGTCTTCACCAACCGAACTAGGGTCATTCAACGAAGTCCAAAGAAATGCAATTAGTATTGGAGCCAATGAGGCACTTGCGACCGCATATGGTTTTGACCAAGAATTCTCCTCGGCCATAGGAATCGTGAGCCGTCTTGGTATTGATAAAGGAAGCTCCAAGATCGATAAAAGCCTTGGGAAGGAAAACAATGAGTTTTCGGGTTCAGTATGCTCATCGTTCCAACCCCAAGGAGGTCGATCGCTATCACCTCTCATAGAGTGCTGCGAGTAAATGGCAACATTTGAAGCCCACATCCATGGTGGCAAAGATGGATGAAGTTGGGGAGACTCGTTCTCACTCTCGAAATCAAGAAGTGGGTTGTAAATTGCATCATCTTCAACACTTTGGGTGAATACACTACCTCTCACAGGAAGCAACGGTGTGACGGCATCCAATTTCAGTCTGTAGGCACCCCTCTTTAACATCTCGTTCGCAGCGACAACGAAGGCATAACACGCATATATCATTAAAAAAGCAACAGCCGCCACGACATTTATCCTTCCAACAATCAAAATCAACAAAAGTGATAGGATCGCAACGAGGAAGAAGCTAATATCCCTAATAAAACATCGTCTATCAATATGAACTCGCTTATTAGCCACCAACAACGAAACAGTACCTACAACAACACTAGTCACAAAAACAGCACCACCCAACACACTATTCAGTCCGACCTCTCCCGCACCCGTACCCACAAAAGCAGCGATGCTAGCAAACACATCAGGTGCTCCGTTCCCAAGTGGAAGGAGAGTGACCCCGGCAACAGTAGGAGGTAATTTCAATATACTCGATAGTTTCTCGAGCGAGCAACAGAAATAATCAGCAGCTGTATTACCAAGAAGGTAAAACAATGCAGCAAGCCAGATACCCAACACCACATACCCTAACACCCCAAGTGTCTTACACTTACAATAAAAAAACTGCAAGTAATCAAAAAACCCGCCTGTCGAACATTCAGGATGTGCCTTCAGGTACTCACATTTCGAGCTAAAACCCTCGTGTTCACGCAGCCCGACACAAAACACAGCATTCTCTCCACTTAAAACACCATCAGTCAAAGACCCATTTCCCAAATTCAACAAATCATCACTAATTTCAGCCGTTTGACGACGAAAAATCCCCTTTTGGAGCAGCCCCTCTTTTGATTGAACATAATTAGACCATTTATGATTAGCCAAAGCTGATTTTCTAAGTAAGGTATTGGTAACAATATCTCCTCTATTGTAAAATAGGAAAAACAAGATGACAGCACATAAAGCATTGAAAATCCCAAGAAAAGGGGATTTCTTTCTAGGGTTAGGGAAACTCAATGTACGCATTTCTTTGCAGTGGTACTAATGCTAATTACATGTCTCAATCAAAATCAATTGGAATCAGAAGACACCTAGGGTTTCAATCTCGAATGGGAAATTGAAACCCTGGGGTTTTGAATCGATTGCAAATGAAAATGAAAATTCAATCAGAATAGCGTACTTACAAGCTGTTGACTTTGAAATATTGAATTGTGAGCTTTGGATTTTCTTGTTTTTTATTCTGGGTAGTATGTGGTAGGGGAAGGGGAAGGGGAATTGGTATATGCTTTAGATCATCGAAAGTGGACAAACATGGCTGAAAATTCCGAGAAATTCTGGTTTTTATTGTTTAACAAACATGCACTCACCTAGCTAGGTATCCAAGGCAGCATCAATACGGATACGGATCCGATACAGATATGGATACGGATACTATGGTCCTAAAAAGAGGGGTGCAAAAATATTTCCGATACATGACTAGGGATGGCAGTGGGTCTAAGATCCGACCCAGATCCGGCGGGTCGGACCCGAATGGGTTGGGTCTGGGTCTAAATTTTTCAAACTCGATGGGCATGGGTCGGGTCTGGGTCCTCCCCAAAAAATTCGGGTACGGGTACGGGTCTGAATTTTGGGACCCAGATCCGTAGACCCGTGGACCCGTTAAAATATTTTTTTTAAAAAAAATTTAATTCATTAAACCTAACGAGCAATCACTCATTTATCACTTAATATGTTTTTTAATGAATTACTTTGTGAGGAAAAGTTTTAAGACGACCTTTGTGTTATATTTTGTGAGACGTTCTGGTTGTATTGTGAGACTTGTAGACACTTTTTTTTTAATCATTTTTATGCGTGTTTGTAAACATTTTTTTAAGATCTTATGCGTAAGGATGACTCAAGACATTACGTAGTTTTTTTCGGAAATTAAGTTCGTGTTTTTCTACGAAATTTCCATCGAAACAAGGAATAATACAACAACGTAATAAATAAGGCGGACCCGCGGGTAGAGCCGGACCCAGTCCAGACCCGGCCGGTTCGGGTATGGGTCTGACAATTTTGGACCCGTTCGGGTCCGGGTCGGGTTTGGGTCCAGGGTTGTTTCGGGTCCGGGTCCGGCTCTGGGTGGACCCGACCCAGACCCGACCCGTTGTCATCCCTATACATGACTATTGTATTACCCCGTATAATAAATGTGGTTATTTTATCATTTTCTAGTATTTGATATACTCCGTACTACATTCGATCATATTCATGTTGTACACACTAGTTCGTTAATAAGTTAAAAAAAATTGAGGCGGTGTTACAAAATTAGGTTAGTCAAAAGAAGTCATAATGAAATTCAAAAAAAAAAAGTCATAACGAAAATGACAAAACAAAACAAATCAATTGAAAATTGAACTAACAATAAAGTTAGAGTGACCTTCATAATAATTCATTATCACCCGTACTCACATCTTAATCAATTTTCTAAGAATATCGCTTACCCTAATTCAACCCACTGCCCACCTCCCATAGAACTTTATGATAAAACACGATGACATCTTTTATCAGAGTCGGGAAAACCCATAAACAACGGTCACGATCCTTGGGCTACATAGCTTCCTCATTTTAGTCGTTATTTAAGTTTATTTATGTTGTTGATGTATTATGTTTTTCCACGATCTCTTAACAACGGAGAACATTTTGTAGTGTTTACTCTGAACTTGTTGTAGGATGGTTCTGTCTTTGCTGTAAAAAAAAAACGGTCACGACCCTTTGTTTAAATGTGTGCCTACCACATTTCAAATGCCATGAACCGTGTTTGACATGTCTCCAAATACCATGAACCGTGTCCAACATATGGCCAATTTTTTTTCAAATTGTAAGTAATTTTATACACCGCAGTTGGCTGAACATTTTGTTAAGAGTTCAACATATCGTCATGACTTATCAAATTATGGATTATGTTGAATCGAACCAATTCACGTGTCCACGTGTCAACTTCCATAAATCCATCTCTATCTCAAATCGAGTTTGTAAAATAATATTTTGAAGGACAAAATAATGAGTCCCGAAAAACCGGTACACGTTATCACTCTTTAAGCAGAAAGATGCCCATCAAACGATAAAACTATGCAATGATTTCCGTGGTTTGAAGAAAAAAATAAAAATTGCATGAGAGATTCAGAATTATAACCAACCAAAGTAGATCGTCCTTGTCACATATGAATACATAGTAGGAGTGGTATGATCCATGACTTTTGAAATCATACGCCACCATCTCACTCCAATCTTTAGTCTTTATCCAACTTTCATAAATTAAGATAAAACCCAGAACAAAAATATAACAAAAAGGTAGTAACACATTTCTTACTTTATTTGTAATTAATAATGTTGATTGTTGATTAGTGGAGTTGGGTTTTGTAATTAAGGTTATTGGGTTTGTGCAGAAATGGGATTTGATCAGCAAGAGTATGAATTTCTCAAAGAGATTGAGATTGAACCTCATAATATAGGATGTTATGTGGCTGGAAAATGGAAGGCAAATGGTCCTACAATCTCTACTCTTAATCCTGCTACTAATAAGGTACTATTACCCTAACCCATCTCACTAATTATGTTATTATTACTTGATTTGATATTAGATGATTGTTTGATTGTGATTTGATGATTTTATTGTAGAAAGTTTTAATCTTGGTGGCTAATTGGGGGCAGTTGAGATCGTCTGTGCCACTTTTCTGTTCCATCTCGTGTCCCATAACTTTTATCACGCGACCTATCATCTCTTAATCATAAAAGAAATGATGGGAGATGGGGATGATTGATGTTATAAGCTTGTTATTTATCTTATGAGTTGAATTGGGTTTTGCTTGATTTGTGTGTGTGAATGATTTTTGGTCTCCACAATGGATGATTTGATCACCTAACAAAATGGTGTTGTTTGTGTATGTCATGGTTACCGGATTCGCTATGAATTTGCTCTTACAGCAATGTGTTTTATGTGTATTTTTAGTAAGACGTGTGGTAGAATTCACTCTTAATGATTCACAGTTTCCCAAAGGAATCCGGAACCCTTAGTACTCCACAGTAGTAGTGTTAGGGTGCTGTTTACTTTGAGTGTTTTTATTTTATGATGGCTGATGAGAGATGCCAAAACTGTTGTCGGATGTCTAACTGCGTACGTGTTGTGGATCAATTGTATCTTGGTGGATTCAGCCCATTGCTGAGGTTGTTGAGGGTTCACTGGAAGACTATGAAGAAGGGATGAAAGCTTGTGTCGAAGCTTCAGCGATGTGGAAGCAGGTGATTTAGTGCTACTTTCTTGTAAATAGTGAGCTTCATTTTGTGGTAATCTTTTACACGGTTTCGGATGAACCACTCGTCTTATGTTGAGTTTCATTTTCAGTTGCCAGCACCGAAAAGAGGTGATATTGTAAGACAGATAGGTGATGCATTGAGAGCTAATCTTGACCATCTTGGTCGCCTGGTCTCACTTGAAATGGGAAAGATACTACCGGAGGGAATAGGAGAGGTCCAGGTAGGGTTTTGTAACATGTCTCGTTTCTGAATTAGACATGTGCTTGATAAATCAAGATTATGGGTTATTTTTCCGCAATTCTCTTGTATTAGGTTTCGAGTAGTGTAGATTGCCTCGGAGTTTAGGTATCCCGGAAAGGGGAAAGACATTGTCTTTTGTCATGCATTAACCTGTTACTCCATATCAATGCAATTTTCAGGAGATCATTGATATGTGTGACTTTGCTGTGGGATTGAGTCGACAACTGAACGGTTCTATAATTCCTTCAGAACGTAAGTCGGTATTTCACAGTTTCATTTATCGGTATAATGCTTTTGATACCTTGAAAAGAAAAGCTTTGGCATTTGTGTTACCTTCAATAATTTCTTGCTTTCCTTTCCTAACTTATCCGTCTAATATTTCTGTACAGGTCCAAATCATGCAATGTTGGAGGTATTTATCTATCAAACTAACTACCAAGTAGCTTCTTGCCTAAGTTATTGTTTACATATCTATGTTACAATTCTGTACAGGTCTGGAATCCTCTTGGTATAGTAGGCGTGATCACGGCTTTCAATTTCCCATCTGCTGTTCTCGGTATGAACAATTGTCTCCACTTTACTTTTGTTTATGTGATTTTATATATTTTGCATACGATAAATATTTGTAAATTCCATTTCATATCCTCTTATTGCACGAATGTGTAGGTTGGAACGCTTGCATTGCACTCGTGTGTGGTAGCTGTGTTGTTTGGTAAGTCATTTCATTAAAAGTAAAGCTTCTTTGTACTGTCGTTAATGGAACAATCCCTCCAAATCTATGAAAGCTTCCACTTTTTTTTTACTACACGTGGAGGTATAGTTTAATGAAAGTAGTAAATTAAGGTATGTTCTAGGCTTCTAGCTTGAATTTGATAATGCTATTCTCATTATTTCACGTGTCACAGGAAAGGTGCCCCGACAACTCCATTGGTTACTATTGGACTGACCAAAGTAATAGCGGGTGTACTAGAGAAGAATAACTTACCAGGATCAATTTTCACTTCCCTTTGCGGTGGCGCTGAAATTGGTCAAGCAATCGCTAAAGATACACGTATTCAGCTTGTTTCATTTACGGGAAGCTCCAAGGTAAGTTTCTGTCAGCTCTTCCTTGAGCTGATTGTTGTTTTAAGTTCTTTCTTGTCGGAATTCGTTCATCCCCTTTGACCCCTCCATATTAGTTTCATTACAAAGAAAGGGTAAAAATGTACTCAAGTGATCTTCAGATATCCAAAATTTTCTGCTTTTGATGTAAATAAATGTTTTTTTTGGGAATTTTGTCGTAATATAGTCTCGTATGACTTTTTCTTTACCCATGGGCACATAGATCAGTGGTAAGGGATTCAAGTTCAATCCCTAGGAACGCAACGGTGCTAAAACTGAGGACTCCATTTGATTTTTTTTTGTTAAAATAATCGCGACAGGTTGGCCAGAGTGTTCAACAAACTGTGAGTCAGAGATTTGGAAAATGCTTGCTTGAATTAAGTGGAAATAATGCCATAATCGTCATGGATGACGCTGATATAAACCTTGCTGCACGTTCTGTTCTTTTCGCTGCTGTTGGAACAGCTGGTCAGCGTTGTACGACCTGTCGCAGACTGGTAATGCTGCTCACCTTTCTCTGCATCATACAGACGGAGTAATGATTAGAATGAAGACTCTCATACGGTTTTTCTTTCTGGTTTAATTCGTCTCAGCTCCTCCATGAAAGCATATATGATAAGGTTCTTGAACAACTTCTTCCCGCCTACAAACAAGTGAAAATCGGGGACCCTTTGGAGAAAGGTACCTTACTTGGGCCGTTACATACCAAGATTTCAAAGGAGAATTTCTCAAAGGGAATCGAAGTCATAAAGTCCCAGGTAGGAATCTTCTAAAGCTACTCAAAATTTCAGTTTTTTTGTAATCTGAAGTTCGCTACCAAATACAGTATTCATTAGTCGATTGGTATTACTGGTATTTTCCTACTATTTCTTAAATCTGAACTTTAGTCAAGGAGGATAATAAATTTGGGGTGGAGGGAGTAGTTTTTTGTGCTAGAAAGTCGGTTATAAGTAAAAGTTTGCAGGGTGGGAAGATTCTTACTGGCGGGTCCGTCATAGAATCCGAAGGAAACTTCGTTCAGCCTACAATTGTTGAGATTTCTCCTGATGCGGATGTTGTGAAAGAAGAGTTGTTTGCTCCAGTTCTCTATGTTATAAAGTTCAAGGTAACATTCGGTTATTATTATACTCCAGTTAATTGGGTAACCGACTCCATTTGGACTCTCATCCGACTGTAATTTTTTTTTTTTTTTGTTTACTTTGATTGTTTGTGTGTGCAGACGCTAGAAGAAGCGATAGAAATAAACAACTCGGTTCCCCAAGGGTTGAGCAGTTCTATATTCACCAAAAGGCCTGAAGTTATCTTTAAATGGATCGGGTACGTGCTCTATCTTTTCTACACATGTATCGATTTTATTCCAATACATAGCATACATTTCTATTAAGATGACATCAACTAAAATTTGAGTGACTTCAGGCCTTCGGGAAGTGACTGTGGAATAGTGAATGTAAACATACCGACCAATGGTGCTGAAATTGGAGGTGCTTTCGGGGGTGAGAAGGCAACTGGTGGTGGAAGAGAAGCAGGTAGTGACTCGTGGAAGCAATACATGAGACGTGCTACCTGGTATGTCTTTGTTCGATATGAAAATCTAGTTAGGCTTGTTTTGAATTTGTTGATTAACGACCATGCTTTTGTTACAGTACAATCAATTATGGGAATGAACTGCCGCTGGCTCAAGGAATCAACTTCGGTTAGATACACCATAGACGTTACTGTTAAATCTTACACAAGGAACATGATATGGGTCCTAATCCTAATCGATCATGAGCATGAGCCATGATATGATGGTGGAACTTCCTTTGCTGTTAGAAAGCAAAGTCGGTAATAATTGTCGACATTGTCATAACTGGAAACGATTCTGATGGTGTCGGCAGTATTATATGCTAATGACTGTTTGATGCAACTCTATTTCTCCATATCTAATAAATTATCTGATGTTTTCGATCTTGACCTCATACTACCTTCTCCTTGATGCCAAACTGTCAAAGATATGTTACAAAGATAAGGAGCACGGTGTATAAGATTAGGTCTTGCATAAAATGTGTGTTCGATGAAAAATAATACTCTACGGAGTACGAGTATATATAGACCTAAAAAACATGGTCAAATTTTTATACGGGTGGTTTTTAATAGGAACAATATATAAAGAAAGATACTTCGTATTAGTATTTTGAGTATGAAAAAACAAACGTATATTAATGTATCTATTGTATACATTTTAGAAATTTTTTATTATTATATTTGTGTGACCTAATTCAAGGCGTACCAAGCTGTTAGGCTTGAATGTAAATGCGTAGTAAGTTGACCTTTTAATTTAGAAACTTAATTAATTAATGTACTAGAGTACTGCTGGTATGTAAGCTTGACAGTTTACCATCTGTGGAAAAAAATCGTTTCACATCATTTTCATTTTTATACAAGTTGTCATCAATATTCTATTAAAATTACACAGAAATCTTAGTGAGACGATCGCTAGTCTTGTTTAAGGCAAATTATCCGTCTTGCACTCTTAGGGCTCGTTTGGTTCACCATAGGAAGATAGAGTTATCGGGAACTTAAATTCACGTGAATTTGTATTTCATGAGAATTACAAAAATATTGTTTGGTTGCCATGTGAGAAATAACTTCATGCGGGAAGTTCTACACACCAAGGGGGGCTTGGTGAGTAACTTCCCCATTATGGAGGAAGTGACAATTCTTGGGAAGTGACAATTCCCGGGAAGTGGGCAACCAAACAGCTTCACAATTTATCAATTCATGAGAAGTTCTACTTCCCATGATTTAAGAGGGCAACCAAACGACCCCTAAAACGGGTAAAATATTATTACATGGTGCTAATAAAGACAAAATATTTGACATTTTTTAGGTAACTTGTCATGTGATTTGGTTTTTGATTTACATTTGACCCATCTTAAGTGGGGTTTAAGATGAGTAATATCGTCACAAAAAAGAATTTGGCTCTTTCTTTGCCAAGATTTACACAATGATTAACGTTAAGTGTTAGAAACGTGGAAGTGTGTGTGTCAACAACCAAGAGGGGAATCAGGACAATTAGGTAGTACTGGTAGTAGAAGCCAAGTGCTTGATTTGTTTGAAGATACAGAGTACGCTGTAATTCATTAATTAAATCATTGAATGGATTAATCCTGTACGCATAAAATCAAAAATCTATCTATCTTCTTCTTCTGGTATATTGGGACCATATGACACTATGTATCCCATGTAGCAGGTAATAATGCCCATCACATACTAACATAAAACTATTCACTTCCAATAATGCTTATATGACTAATATATGCTTGCATTCTTGTAAGTTGTATCCCCTCTCCAGTATCAAGCGTCGTCCATTCACTACTCCTATTTCAGATGATTTAACTCAAAAAAATGAATTTAATAGTATTCAACTCAATCGAAGTAAGTTAAAAATAATACTCGTAGAATATATGTATAAACGGGTCTCAACTATCGTCTTAAGGTTTTGATTGAGATGATTCGTTAACCTGGTATCCTTAAGTGGAATCTCAACAGTGAGGGGGTCTTAACCATCACTTTAAAATTTTGGTTGAGACGGTCTAACCATCCAATGTCCTTTGCCTTAGCCGATAAATCGTACTTAAATAAATGACAAATGAAACTTGTATACACATGATTTAATTAGATTTTGGATCGATCCAGTCGTTATTACTCCATGCCTATATTACGAGCACATCATTTTCATATCAAATTCATTGTCACGGAGGATTTAATATCTTCTACACAAATAAAATTTTTGAGCTACACAACATTTTATTTATTACTCTGTAGTTTTTTTCTCCCCTATGTTTTAATTTGGGATTTGACGCATTGTGGACTGCATGCACAATAATGTCTACATGGAGTACGTTCTACTTTGTTTCCAATTTAATTAATTCTCTGTACTTGAATTATTTTAAATTCATATAAGAAATATAGAATCAATTATGCATGAATTATTGCAGGTTATTAATATATCACGATTATGCGTCACTCCTTACATATGCTATTTATTAAAAAGAAAAAAAATTAATTAAATTTTAGAGAAAAATGCATTATTGTATATATTTGTATTGATTGTATCATCATCCGTAACAAATAATTTAATTTATGACTAGACAAAATCCTACAAAATCGTTGGACTCGTTACCTTGCACGTGACGTCCATCTATTTGATCTCCCAGCACTACTACCGTCCTACGAGCTCGGTTTGATACGTCATTTCATCTAATTTATTCGACTAAAATAATTTATTTATCTTCAACTTAATATAATTATAAATAACAAATGCGGAGTACTAGTACTAATTAAACGATTAAACGATTGTGATGTAAATAGTACTCCGTATATGCACCGCTCATATACTATATATTCCCTCCGTTCCAATCATTTCAATGCATTTGGATATTATGCACTATTCATAGATGAGAAGAATTATCGACATAACTTTTAATATATACGATAAAATATAGTCATGTGAGATCTTGTTTAAATGGTCTAATCGAATACTATCATGAATATCACATTTTTATAATTTTTAGAAATACGTAGCTAAAGATATAAATAAAAGAAAACATGCATTGTCAAGTGTGAACGTATGGAATTGATTCGAACGAAGGGAGTACTAGATAATAAAACATTTTGAATATAATGTTAACTATAAATAATGACGTAATGCAAATGAAATTAATTAATTAAAGTCATAAGACTTTTTAACTGACTTACAGAATTAATAATTTGATATTATTGGAGTATTACATAGTGGAGTAGTAAATGTGAAATTACATATAAACTGATGTAGGAGGTTTAAGAGAAGATCCAGCATGGAAATTAGAGAAAGAAACGCCTAAGCCAGGAACAGCTAACGAAGATTCCATCAGCATTCTTTGTTGATAAGCTTCGACCGACGCACTAGCTTCCATAATATCCTTTATTAATGACTTATAATATTGCTTAAGCCTCTTAAGCATGTTTAGTCTTACCCATTTGACTCGGGCCCTTCTAAACAGCCTGGTTAGGAAGAAGCCTCGTCGTTGTCGACCAGCCTTCTTCCCGTCCCCTCCTCCGCCTAGGCGGATTGTCGGAAGTCGTTGGCCTCGTTTCCGAAGATGGATCTTCGGACGGGTTGGACGCGTGGTGGTTGTTGTGGCGGTGGTGACGGTGGTGGTAGTGGTTGTTGTTGGGTGGGGTTTTAAAGGTATTTTGTGGAGGAAGGATTTAGAGTAGAAAGAAGAAGCCATGTGGTAAGGGAGTGCGTGTTTTGATTTGAAATGAATGGAAGGAATTATTTTGGGTGCATTTGGAGATTTATACGTATATATAACTAACCATATATCCTCCTATAAAATATATCTTACAAAAAAAAATCTAACGTAATTACACGTTAAGATGTTAATTATATAATGAATCTAATTAGTATTATTTATATATGGTAATTGCTACTCCCTTCGTTCCATTTGATTGTTTGCGTTTGCTTTTTGGCCACTATTCATAGGTGGGTGAAATCGTCATTATAACTTCTACTATATAAGATAAAATATAGTCACGTGAGATCTTGTTTAAATTGTCTAATCGAGTATGTTATAAATATCAAAATTTCATATTTTTTAGAAATACGTAACCAAAGATATAGACAAAAGAAAACGTGCATCGACGAGTGTGAAAAAGTAAATGCAAACAATAAAATGGAACGGAGTGAGTAGTTAATATTTCACTTTCTCTTGATAAGATCATTGTGATTCTTTATCTAATTAACATCTTAACGTGTGTCCAATTGTTTTAAATTTAAATCAGTTTGAAGTAAGTTTTTTGTGAGACAGTTTCACGATAATTTTACTCGAAGACATACATCTCTCTCGTATAGAGGTATTTACCAATTTAATCTCAATCTTTTATGGAGTATATGAGAGATCTTACAATAGTCGTGACTCGTGATACTATTTCACATGATTTTTTTTTGTAAACTACCTAAATAAGATACTCGTAAAAAAATAAAAGGATAAAAACAAAATGAATATGGGATGATAAGAAGTTTGTTCTGTCAAAGTATATAAAATGTTGTTTAATTCGTTATAATTTAAATATAAATATGCTCGTTTTTAGGGAGAACACGATTTGCGATGATTGAGTTGGTTGACTAAATGTTAGGTTGGGGACGTCTTTGTGTGTTGCGACATCTTACTCGTGATCATATACAATACGTTTTTATAATAAAAGTTGAGTCATTATTTGATTAGCTTTCAAGTGTTTGATTCTATGACTTAATATTATATTTCATTTTAACTTTTTTATACTCCGTGCTCCGTGTTAGATATCTCAAAATAACCACAAAATCATTTTACAGGTAATCCGTCGGTGATTAAAACATATCACAAAATCTTTTATAACATAGTTTCACGTTAATATAACGGTCTTATTTATAAATGTCTCATATATTAACTTTCTTTTATACGAAATGTCTTACAATAATGTTACCGCACTTTAGATGATAATCTATCACTGACTCACTTCTGTTTAATGTTAAGTCTGTTACTTCCGATCTTTCACTACTCTTGGCTTGGGCTCTTGGCAGCTACTTCTAGCTCCATCGCAGTCAATAGTTATCTAATGTTGTTTCATGTGAGGGAGATTTCAAACTGGGGATCTATAGTCTACGGTCCCTAGTCTTAACCATCAGGCCAAGACATCCTCGGTAAACGTAGGTATCTATTGAGAAAGGAGGGTAACATATCATTTTCGAGCAACTCTCCTTTAGGATGGGTCCAACAAGACTAAAATAAGGAAGTTATTATTAGAAATATGCTATGAATATGATTTAATATCATGAGAATTTGTAAATGAGAGAGTACATTAAATATGGTAATTCATGTCACACAATTCATCCAAATACTTATCTTCACAGTTACTCCATTAACTAAAGAATGAAATTGTTATGAATAGATCTTACTCCATATTGTTATTTGGACTAAACGCTCAAATGGGTTGATCTATGATAGAGTATAAAACCGTCTTATTAATTGTGATTATTTTTCTATTAAGTCCGTTTCAAGTTAGAATCCTCATAATAAAACGTGAATGGCCCGCCCAATTGTAGTGATCGTCCTTCAAAAAATCCAATGGATCAGCAAATTTTCAAGGCAGCCCAAATCAATGTCCACATGATTGCGAAGTAGGAAACCAACCTTCCTGGACTTTAATTTGTGATGAAATCCTGATTGTTTTATCGTTTCCAAATGAAATCTTGTCCATCCAAACAAAATGGACCGGCCGTTCTTTACGAAATGGAAAGAATCCATATCGCTTTAAGGAGATTTCGTGTGGACATTTATTTGGGCTGACCGTCTTCTCTCAAAAGCCCAAAAAAAAATACACAAACATAACTTTTTACGGGACCCGAGAGTTTTTTTTTTTAGGACCGTTTTATACATAGAATGAATCCAAAAAAGACTAAACCCAACTTAAAAAGGTAGTAATCAACTATCACTTCAAAACAAAAATGTTACGGAGTAGAAACTTTGCACGGTGTATTAACCTAGTTGTCTCATCTTACTCCATAAAACAATTTGTCAAACATGAACCCAACACGGGAACCCTTTAAATCATTCGTCAAAGCTCGGACGGAGAAAAATATACTCCGGACGATGTTGGGACAAAAAACATAAGATCGAACATTGATCTAAAAAGTTAGTGCTCATACTCGAGTTTAATTTCTGATACGTGAACTAATACAAAATTTCAATTAAAAATCTTAAGACATACGAGTACTCCTTAGTATATGTTCATCATGAGATGAATCGATGATTGATTAGAGAGGTGATTAAAGGCACGCTTCTAGAAGCAAGACATTACGTCGTTTCTCCCAAGGAATTAATGGAGAATCGTATGCATAAACATAATACAATGAACACAAAGGTCAATGAGTTAAGTAGGAAATTAGGTAGAATATCATAGTACTATTTTTTTATTCTAGGAAACGGCTCTTAATTACTTAATAACCAATAATTATACGAGTTATGTACTGACTATTTCGACATTGTGTGAGGCCGGCCAACCCAAAGTCTCAAATCCATCGGAAACGGTCTGACCTACCAACCTTCAACCTTTGTAACATCATAGCTTATTATACTAACGATCATATTTATCACAAATTTGCTAACGGTCTAATAAAGAATTATGTGTGCATGGATAAACATAATTTTTTTACTATTTCCTACACATTGTGATTTTGCATTATTTACTCACGTGAGTCGTAGTATATTTGATATTATTTTTGACCCGTCATAAATTTGTGATAAATATACCGGTTACGTGGAACATTTAATCTTGAAAGATTCTTATGTCATTTGGGAGAATAAGGAGGAGTAGAATTAAGCTAGGATTGGAGAGTGACTAAAATTCTTGGGGTAAGTGCATCAACTTGATAGTGATTTGACTTCTTAACTAATAGTGATACTTGATTGATAATGATACTTCTAATGACATGCATTGTATTCATTCCTCTCCCTCCATCTATTATATTTCCTCCGTTCAAGTTCAAGCTTCTCTTTTGCTTTTTCACGTTTGTCAACGCGTATTTTGCATCGCTAATATCTTTCGTAACATATTAGTAAAAATTATGAATCAAACAAGATCCCACATGAATATATTTTCTCTAATAGATTGTCGTGAATATCGAAAGTTTTCCTTAATTGTGAATAGTGTCGAAAAGAGAAAAGAGAAGCTTGAACTTGAACGGAGGGAGTATACATTTACTTTCTACTTGTTTCGATGTTCGTTTTCTTTTACCTATATAGAGTACTATATTAACAAGATCTAAAATTTAAGCACCATATATCAACTGCGTCAGACGTTAGTGGATCTTAGTTGATGTTGTGTATTTGCATGAACAATATACGGAGTACATATTTAGACCTCTCATTCATTGGACTCCGATTACTAGAACCAGATCACTATTTTGGACAACCCTGCTCGAAGACATACCATTTATTTAATTTAAGCCATTAAGACAATTTTACCTTTGAAAAAACAAAGGGATTATGAGTGATGGTCTCTTTGCATGGTCACAAAGATATCATTTTGAATTTGAATTTGACCCGAATACTTTGTTTGCATGAATTTATAAATTTGAATTTTGTCAAATCCAACTAAATTTAAGAAATGACTCATTTCACAATGACATCTTAACGCATGTCATTATAAAATCAATTATTTCACTTTTCTAATTTGACATTGATGATTTGAAATGAAATATAGGCTCACAAACGCTACCTGAAATCATTTGCTATAATTGCTATTGGGAATGCAAAGTGATAAAATATAAAGGAATTTGTATTATTGTAACTTGTTTTAACTTTCTTTCTTTCTTCAATATGAATATAAACATAGACCCATATTTATAGTATCCGTATCTAACTTAAACAAGAAAACTAAATCATATCTCACGCAATATTATTCTATTGCGTGATTTCTTCACACAATATTGTCCTATTGCATGTTTACTAAATCTTCACGCAATATTGTCCTATTGCGTGTTTTCTAAATCTTCACTCAATATTGTCCTATTGCGTGTTTTCTAAATCTTCACGCAATATTGTGCTATTGCGTGTTTCCTAAACCTACTCGGATACCGTACTACGGTATCCTCCCTTACCTATGCTCTATTACAAAGTCTTGAGTTCGAATCATGAGGACACAATTGCATTGTGTTAAAAACTTGCCATCTATGAAGGAATGTTTCACTGTTCTTGTGCCTCTTAAGACCAGGTCATACACGATTCGAATTCGGTTTCACGAAATAGTTCACAAAAAAAAGAAAGTATTCTACGAATTTTTTTTCAAAATAATGCTCTTAAATAAACTTATTATCGTTTCGGGTCGGATTGAAAACTAATTAACAAAATGGGGCTCTAGGAGGTTCGGAGTGAGGGTCGTGTGTAGGCGGAGCAATCCCGCCATTAGAAATGGCGGGTTTTTGAAATAATAAATTTCCGAAAAAAAAAGAGAATGGCGGGTCAAGGTGAATTATTTTTAAAAAATACCCAACAAGAAGATTCGAACCCAAGACCTCTAAATAAAGGTTAGACTCCTTACCACTAAACTACAATTGATACCTTGGTAGTTTACTACATTTATATCATCTTATCCTTGCTCATTTAAAAAAAAAAATCACCTTGACCCGCCATTGGGAGTGGCGGGTTAGTGCTCAATAACCCGCCATTCCCAATGGCGGGTTTAAGAGTTTTTTTTTTTTTTTTTTTTTTTTTCGGAAATTTATTATTTAAAAAACCCGCCATTTCTAATGGCGGGATTGCTCCGCCTAAACACGACCCTCACTCCGAACCTCCTAGAGCCCCATTTTGTTAATTAGTTTTCAATCCGACCCGAAACGATAATAAGTTTATTTAAGAGCATTATTTTGAAAAAAAATTCGTATTCTACATAGTTTGAATAAAAATTTAGAACAATAATTATTCTAATTTGTGGTGTAAAAAATAAAGCACTTTATTCTAGACTGGCACATTAAAAACATTACAATTAAATCTACAATGCGAGTAGTACCTTCTATGTCAATAGTCGTGCTTTATGGTATTGACTTTTCGTTAATTGACTTTGTCACAAACAAAATGTCAATGCAATGGATAAACTGTCGCCTTACAAGTTACAACCATAGTTACGTACATTCACATCCAAGCTTCTGCTTATCATTCTTTTCCACTTAAACAATTAAATGCAAACATTAGTATATAAATGTACGTACATTCAATAAAATACCCCGTAATTATTTTTGAGACACGACAATAGTAAAAGTGTAAAGAAAGAAAAAAAATGATCTTTCAGTTATTTAATAACGAGAGACTGTCAATCGCAAATCTTTGTCTTTAAATCACTATGGCATGAAGAAATAAACAAACATGCTCTTCTTTACGAGCATACAATACTCTATTCACAATCGACGTCACTTGCTTTCCCCCTTTTTTTCTTCTTTTCTAAATTTCAAGTATAATATTTTCCTATATATTTGAAATAGAAATACGACAAAAAGAAAATAATTCCTGGCCTCTATAATATGCACATATATTCTGGTCCGATTCGTATAACATTATAATTAGTTAATTACCCCTTAGCTTCACCTGGTCATCTACTTTGCTTCGGAGGATCCAAACCATAATCACCGAGCCTCTTTTGTAAAGCATAGTGCCTAAGTCTATTACCATTTAGCTTCTTTACTTCTTCCTTGGACACTTCATACACAAAATGTCTGGGGATGTCATTCATCCCAATAATGGACTCCAACGTCTTGACCGCGGTTCTCATTGTGGGTCGGGTCTTAGGCTGGTGGCTAAGACATTGGTAGGATAACATTGCGGCTATCTTAGCTCCTTGGGCCGAGTACTGACCTTCTAGCTTCGGGTCCATTATCATATCGATTTTTCGTGGGTCCTTGAGGTATGGTTTAGCCCAATCGACCAAGCAATGCTCTCGTCTAGGCCGGGATTTGTCCATTGATCTTCTTCCAGTTAAGAGTTCCAGTAATACTACTCCAAAGCTGTAGACATCGCTTCTAATTGTTAAGTGACCCGTCATCACGTATTCAGGAGCAACGTACCCTTTTGTGCCCATAATGTGTTCTGTTGTAACGTGACTCTTGTCTCCATCCGGCCCATCTCTTGCGAATCCAAAATCAGATAGTTTTGCTTTGAAACCCTGCGATTCCAAAACAAAAACAAAAAACATTTAGATAGATAATACAACCAAATGTCATCGGTACTAATACAACATGATCGAGTACATGACGTTCAAATATCTTATTTCAAAGTTATTTGTCATTTTGACATTACTCATGACTTGGTTACAAACTCGATCAAATATTAAAGCTATTATGATCTGACATTTAAATGTACGATGGTTTAAAAATTATTCAAAAAAAAAGAAAAATTCTCAATGAATTTTTTTTTTCACATTTCGACATGTACCCGTGTCCGACGTTATATAGAAGGTGAAAACTTACGGAATCTAGCAAAATATTCGCAGCTTTAAAATCCCTGAAAATCACAGGTTTACTCTCTTCATGAAGAAATGCAAGACCTTTTGCAGCTCCAAGTGCAATTTTCATTCTTGTTAGCCATGGTAAAGCCACTGAGCATCCTGCGTGCATGCGTAGTTTGATTAAAATACTTCTCACAATAATATAAAAGATAAATAAATGACTGAGACAGACGAAAAGAATAATATTTATAAATTAATTAAACAATTATTAAAACTTACTTCTGAATAATTGGTTGTCCAAGTTTCCCCTACTCATGTATTCATAAACCAGAACTCTTTGCTCGTTTTCACAACAATATCCGATCAACTTCACCAAATGTGGATGCCTCAGTTGACCAAGAAATATAACTTCTGTCTGAAAATTCATCATCAACCTTTTATTAGCCAATTAATATTATCGATTTTTCTTAACATGTAGTACTACTCAAACGAACTAGACACACTAGAAAAATCGTTATATAACTATAATACGAAGTAATAAAGAATTCCTAAACGTAATTAATGTCTATATGTAGTACAAGATGAAATAACTTTACCAGATAAACTAACTTACCAGCCACTCGTTATGGCCTTGTGGACCGTCCAAGTCAAGAACCTTAACAGCCACAGATTGAGCTTTTAATCCAGGTCTAAACTTCTCATTAATGAAGCCTTTATAAACAGCACCAAATCCACCTTCACCAATAAAATTACTTGAATAAGAGAAACTACTAGTAATAACCCTAAGCTCCTCGAGCGTAAACGAATGGAGATACGCCCCAATCACGGAGCTAGATATGTCCTCGAGAGACACGTCCGACCCTCCAATGCTTAGGTCCGAAAGCGACAACCTTTGAGGTGAGTTCGGTACGACTTGGACTCTATTAGGTTCGGGTTTAGGTTTGGTTGTTTTGGTTGTGTTTATCTTTGGCTTAAAACAACTAGGTAAGATAGATCCCCATGTTTTAGAAACCATTATTCTTGCTTTGTGAAATGGTTTGGAAATTGATAATACTTACTACTATGTACAACTTGTTGGGTTTACAGTTGTTGAGAATAATAATGCACCTAATATTTATAGAACTAGTTGAGAATTGGCAAATTTTGTGGATTCTAATGATAATTCTTGGTTTGACTTTAGCCCCACAATTGGTCCCACACTCCCACTCCAACTTATTGGATTGAGCTACTAGATTATTAAACACAAAAATTAAGTAATGTTTGGCAAACAATGGTATCAGATTTGTAATAATGGATAATATTAACAGATTGTATTAGTAGGTATAATTATAATTATCAAATTAAATTAACAGTACAGAATGAAAAAAGAATATTGGGTAATTAACAGATTACATGAAAATCAAATTGTTTTCAAATATGAATTGAATATGTTGTTTCAATAAGCACGGTAGATTCCGACCAATATATACTATCACAATATGTCATTTACCAAACACATGAAATTAGTAGATTTGACGGTCAATCTACTATTTAGACTGAAATCTGCTAATTTTCAATAAATATGTTGTTTACCAAACATGATCATTAATATCTGATCAAGTTATTGAGAGATCAGATTACTATACAAGTATACATTATATGTTCTAAATCATATTCCCTCCCAGATTCCATTATCTTTCCCTTTCTTTAATATACGTGAGGTATATTTTAATCAAAGAAAAATATCATGGAAAGTAGGAGAGAGTAAAAATCACGCATTTGATCACTGTTACGTATTTTGTACTATATATACGTATTACTAGATAGTCGATAAGCGTGAGTATTCTCATAGATGTAAATCGCTATTATTTGAAAAGGGAACGATTGGACAAGAAGTTAGTTTCGTTGGTACAAATATATATAGATGTGACTCGTTACCTTATAATTAAAGGACGAGACGATGAAGGATCGGGTACCTACCTATTGGGTATAAAGTAGGAGTAATAATGATGAAAGAATTTTATGTATATGTAAATGTAATGCCCTACCCGATTATTGTCATAATTGTTTGTAAGACAAACGAAACAAGCCGTCGTTTTCATTGATTTTCTTAATTTGTCATGTTTTAATTTAGTTGTAATAAGAGCTGTACGTACTTGTTGTTTTGATGATCAGATTATCTAATGAGATGTTAAGTGATGAGGTTGGATAATTATATACTGTACTCCATCCTAATTTATTAATTAAGGTAATAATCACTTACGGAGTACGAGTATATAATTAGATGCACAGCAGTTTATTAGGGTGTACAGTAGTATGTATAAAACAAATCAATCAAGTTGTTGATAAAATACAAACCCATTATTTGTGTTAATGATATGCATAAAACACGAACACCGTACCGGGTTATTACGATCAGGTCAAGCTAACAGCTGTTACAAATGCTAGCACTCTATTCTACGGTCATGGTCGTCTCAATTCAAACCTAAAAAAATTACTAACACTATATGCATGCACCATGCATGTTTACTTCTTTTTAACCTTCTAAATTTCTAATCATATCAAATTATGAAATGGAGCCTTTTAGCTATGTTTGCTCTGTCGCTCAAGTGAATTGGATCGAGCTAATTAAATAAGTTTAACTGTATAAAAAGATAAACGTACAATAAGAGTAATAATGATATGGATGAAGAAGAAGAGTATGTAATACGAGTACTCCATATTAGATACAGTAATATATTATAATACTCATATTAATAATAATAGTTGTAATAATAATCATAATAATAATAATACTCCAAAGAATGAGTCGAGTTATTACAAGGTAAATGAAGTTAAACTGAACTGAATTGAATGAGTTAAAAATGTTGAACTACTATGCTGTGTTGAATAACACTATATTAAACTAAAACTAAATTGAACTGAATTTAATAAGATTTAACATTACTCGAAATGAAATTAAATTGAAGTACTTAAATTGGAAAGAAGGTGAGTTAAGTCGGTTATTTTTGTTTACCTAGCTAACGACTACTCGTATCAAGATTAAGAAAATTGATAGGTAGAGTAATTAAAATCAACGTTTAGATAATGTCATACACTCATACGTGCAGTGCAGTGCAGTGCAGTCATACTTTAGTATGTCCTCATCATTCATTTGACTATATATGAGTAACTACTCCGTAATTCACTAATTTCAAACCGGATGTTTTGAATTACGAAAAATAACCTCCATGTACCTGAATTTCACAATTATTATTCATGCATGCATTTCTAGATGCTTCGTCCCACACTTCGTTCAAGTTATTACGTAAAATCTTTATATCGAAGATGTCCTAACCTAATACAGTAATAATAAGTTAGCCCGACGATTCCCCATCTCTTTTACTCCGTATTATATTTCGATTAAGTATGCGCTTCGTCGCTGATAAATTCAGATGAAGCCACTTATTTATCCTTGTGACTTGTGATGAAGTGTTGACGTGACTCTCTTTAAAAATAAGAGATTTTCTACGTGGTATCCCTGAATTTTTTTACTTTTCTACCTTATACCCCTACACTTTTTACATGTATTACGTACTAAAAGTTTCTTTGGTACCACTAAACTTTATTATTATTTTTATTGGTACCCCTAAACTTTTTTCCCGTCAAGTTTTGACAATAAATTACTTTTTAATGTTCAAGATTAAAAGTTAAACGTCGTTTAACATATCTAATTAACCGATAATTGAACTTAAACTAACAATTTTGTACGTGTTTGCAATTATATTCCGAATCTAAACGGATTATATTTTTGACGTTATATTGTCAAATCAAATGATAACACTTAAATTAAGCTCAATTACTTGTTAATTATCTAAGTTAAATGATATTGAAGTCTTAATCCTAAGCTAAAAACATAATCTATCGACAAAACTTGATGAAAAAAAAAACTTCCGGGGCCGCTAGTTAAATTAATAGTAAACTTCAAGGATACCATGTATAGACATAGAAAAGGTAGGGATGCCATGTAGAAAAGTGAAAAACATATATAGGGGTAACGCGTAGAAAATCCCTAAAAATAAATAAATAAAACAAAATAACAATTTATACAACTATTTTAACTTTTAAGTACGACTAGATGATCATCTAATATGTGAGATCGTTTTGGATAAACTTTCAGGGTAAAAAAATGTATTGGAAAATTGTGTTGCGTTTGGTGGAGACAAAGGAGGAACAGTAAATAGCATGGAAATTAGTAATTAATAGTCGTACTAATACGATAATATATACTCGTAGTAGGTACGAAGCGTATCAGCGAACATTACAGAAGTACAATTGTAAATGACAGGTAAGGAAGCATGCAACGAACCAGCAGATCGATAATGTCACAGTATGTTGGTGAATGAATATTTTGTCTCATCATGCACGCACTTCCATTATTATTCTAATTATTCTCGACAATAATGTCCTAACTAATTATTTAGCTCAATATTATCACCCACTTAATTATAAAGTAAGACGATGATAGTTTCACGCGTGAAATCTTTTACTTATATGAATAACCGATTAATTTACTATTAATAAATGAATGAAATTTTTTGTTACAAATGGACTGTTGTATGGTGTGAGACCGCCCCAAACAATCATTACTCAAATTAAATAGCTGGGTTAGAGGTTTTA
Organism: Agrostemma githago; assembly: GCA_958450325.1. Lineage (NCBI taxonomy): Eukaryota > Viridiplantae > Streptophyta > Magnoliopsida > Caryophyllales > Caryophyllaceae > Agrostemma > Agrostemma githago. The sequence continues at coordinate 3,877,460 of OY288239.1, forward strand.
GGGGTTAGTAGAGGGGAATCTTGAGAGGAATTTTAATTTTGGACATTGAATTTTTATTTATAAAAGTTGAGTATTACAAGAGCAGCTGCAAATGTCAATTTGATGATGATATGTTTTGACCTTTAACACATAATTTAAATAACTAACATAAATAGCTCACATCACTTTAATTCTTATTCATGACTTCATGTATACATATTTCTTAGCCTCTACTATTCAATTATAATTACTTTTTTTTTTTTTTTTTCAGATGACGAGATAACATGTATGTAATTGCTACTTTAGACGCAAATGATAGCATGCAAACCATGCAAGTATATCACGTCAAATCTTCAACCACCCTTGCTTTTTCAGACTTGTAATAGAATTGTGGTAGTAATATTAGCTAACGTAAAATCGTGTTACATGCACATTATTATGTGAAGAGGAGAGGAGACTAATAGTGGCGTGGAAGGGAAGGGAAGGGATGGGAGGAAGACAGTATGTAGTGTTTCAAATACGAGTAGAAGCGTAGATGTTTGATAATTGTGGTCAGTTGTTGTTATGCGAAAATCCCGCAGGAAATCTTCAAAACAATTAAGTATTTTTTCATAAATGTCAATCATTATTAATGGGGTAGCTGCTAGTGCTAGGGCATTGCCATTGTATTTGTATGTTCTGGTCGTACGACTTAGATAATGTATGTGCTTCTTTATCATTCATTCTATCTATACTCGTATGATTTATGGTTGGTGGATTATTATATACAGATTACAGAGTATATATGTATGCTCCGTATATATTTACACAAATTCTTGTTTGTGACGGAGATATCCGTCACAAACGTATGACGGGTCAAATAGATACCAAATAGGGATAAGACAAAAGTAAAATTGATAGGACCTAGATCAGTAATTGTCTTTATTCCCTCAACTTGACCCGTCTTAAACTTGTAACGGATATATCCGTCGCAAGAGAGACCAACTGATATATTTATATAAGCGACTATATTGAAATAATTCTACCTAAATGATGGTACCACAATACGATTTTTTTCCTCGTTTTCAGGGAATCAGGTATTGCGAAAGACACAACTCCCAATTTGTTTTTATATTATTAAATGACTTTAAATGTAAAATTACGAGTAGTGTTGATCATGTTCCTGTATCCCATTGTACGTCACTTATTACAAATGAAAAATATTCCGTATGCAATAAGCATATTAGAAGTAATTTGTTGATGGACAAAAAAATTATGAATATCAATTGGGACTGAGGAGTCCCCCTTTAATTTGTAAAATTATTCTCTATGATTTCAAGTACTCAAGATTTTTTTTTTTTTGCTTTGTTGTAGTTTGAACATTTCCATGGTATAGCTACATTGAACTACAATTATCTTCTAATCTACTCCAATTTAATTTAAAAAATTAAAATCAAACTACATTAAATATTTGGGGGCCGTTTGGTTGGCGAAGGGATAAGAGAATGAAATCAACAAAGAGAATGAAAAGAAAAGGAAAAGCTTACCTTTGATGTTACTATTTGTTTGGTTACAAAATGTAAGAGAATGAGAAACAGTTACAAGTCGGATATGAATACAAGTTGAGTCAAACACGGGTCACTATATATGTTAGGGTAAAAATAATTTATGATGTCTTCATTTTTAACAATAAAAAAATTGTTTTTTTTCTTCATATTGACTATTCAAAAACCGTGTTTAAAATTTAAAAAATTTAAAAATTTTAAAAACTTTACTGATATCCTATTAGTAAATGATACGGAGTATATAAAAGTAATATGAATTGCTTTTTTTAATTATTTTTATAATTTACCATGTTAAAGTTAATAATTTTTTAATTTTTATTTTAAATATAATAAATTAATGGGGCGGATCTCAAATCTAAATTAATGAGTCATTTCAAGTTTGGGTCAAATGGGTCACGGGTAAAAAATTCTGGATCTTGACCCAAAAATAAATGGGTCAAACAGTCGAGTCAAAATTTATATTAGCGAAGGGAAAGGGAATGAAAAAAAAAAGATTTAAACAAACAACAACAAATGGAATGATAGAAGTTGTTTCCCTTTTCTTTCCTGTAGACCCCAAGCCAACTAAATTGTGTCATACTACACTCATTACCAGTTAACTACACTCATAACCAATTGCACTATAAATTACCTCTTCGTAGCAAAAGCATTACAAGCTAATCCCGGTTCCATTACTTCCTCCCATGATGTTGAAATTCAAAGCAATTCGCATGGCAAGTACTGTAGTAATTTATTATAAACCATGAGTTTTAAATTTAACATAAGTAATGAGGTATTATTTGGGGTAACAATTGGATTTTTCTTTTTTTTTTTTTCTTTTTCCAGGTTCTACTAATGTGGTTGCCTGTAATTACCGCAACAACTGCCTAGCCATTATATGATCAGGGCCGATCCTGAGGTGGTTTGGAGGGCCCAATGATGAGAAAGGCTCAATATGAAAGAGAAATAATAATAATAATAATAATAATAATAATAATAACTAGTTTAAACGTGTAAACTACCTCATGAATTGAGAAGACTCGAGCTTTGGTATTTATGATAATGGGTTATCAAGTTTATACAATTAGACAAAAATACATTAAAAATATATTGTACTCAATATAAAAATATATTGTACTCAATGTGAAAATATATTCGGTATAATTTTAAAATTTGAAAATTTGGAACACTAATAGATTTTTTCTATATTATCCGTAAAGAAAAATAATACGAATTTAAAACTATGATTTTGATTTTCGCCGTAGTATTCAAGAAAAAAAAAAAGAAAAAAAAAGCGAGCACATCGATTCCAAATTTCGTTATAAAGGACCCAAATTTTACGATTTCGCCTAGGGTCTCAAATTACTCAGGAACGGCTCTGTCTATGATACTAGAGTCAACAACTTCCCTAGTGTCATGGCCATCATGTTTTCCTTCTTAAATTTATCTATTTTCGTAATTATAATCACGATTATTCGGTTTTTAGTACTACGTTGCTGTTTCGAAGGGGGGCCGTGTTGCACCGGCTCCCCCCGAGATCGAGCTAGGCCCTGTTTAGGGCTTTGTCTTATATTTTGATAAAAAATTATGTACAGTTACTATGTAAGTACGGGTATAGGATTCATAAAAACTCACTTTAATAAGGACGTTTAACCTTATATAAAAGCATGATTATTGCTATTATTGGTTTAATTGATTTACATAATTGCCATTAGACGCTTTTTTTTTGTGGAGAATGACGAGCGAAAGCAACATATTTTTTTGTAAGTGCGAATTAAAAGAATTGTATTAAATTGAATATTTGTTTATATTTGTAATTTAAAATATTATAAGTATTAATTTTTAAATTACACTAGTCGTTTCTATGTCGCTATTGTTTTATTCTTCTATTGTAGGAGTTTGTATTTAGTTGATCTTGGTCTCTACCAAGGTTCATTTTACTTTCAAAAGTGCTATAGGCATTCACAAGGGAAATAGTATTGTTCTATAGCAAGACGGTTCATAAGCTCTTTTTTCGTAACTTCTTGCTTTTTCAAAGTTATAGATTAGAAAGGGTATCGCCCCTTCAACTTATGCTTCTACTCTACTCTAATATGATTCGGGTCGCTAATTGAATAAATGAAATTACTGAAATTGAATAGCTAATTAAAACGAGACGGGAAAAATTATAACAATGAAAACCAAGTCTTGACTGAAATAGTAAATACTGGAATTTTGAGAAATTTGATACTAACTCGTTTGGTAAACAACATATTGGGGAAAAATTAGCAGATTCCGACCTAAATAGTAGATTGATCATCAAACTACTAATTTAGAGCATATTGAATTTATACCTGAAAACAACTCAATTATTCCATAATTTGCTAATTACCAAACACTATTTCTTAATTCTGCTAATTTAATATGATAGTCAAACTTGCTAATACAATCTGCTAACAGTATTCTGCTATTGTTAACTGCTATTAAGAATCCGCTATTGCTATTTGCCAAACAGGGCCTTTAAACAAAACCCAAGGGTCGGATTAATTTTTGTAATCCATGTATTATTGATAATAATGATTAAATCATTTTACTCCATTATATAAAAAAATAGGGAAAAGTCTCATGATACCCTCGAACTATGTCATGTTACACATGGTTAGAATTAATCTGACCCAAGACTGAAACTTCATACTAAATTAATTGGTATATACCGAATAGCGGAAGCGTACCTGACTCAATTGGATTGGAGAAGGGAGGTGGATTGGGAATCACCCGATTATAGTCTTCTAACAGACACACTCGCCTTTTTGGTTTATCCCTACCGATGGGATATATGAGAGATTAGGTCAAAAGTGTGCTGTCAGGGACCATAACCCTGACTATATATAGGGAGGGGTGTGAAACCCTGGTGACCTATATTAGCCGCCTTTAGTGGATAAGCCCATCATATATCCCATAAAGTCCTAATGGGTCTCTACACTATTATAATATCTGACCCATACTTTATAAGACGTAAATAAGCCCGTATTATTTGTATTATGACGGATCACGTATTTGGGCTCAACTTTAATGATAGCTAACAAATATAATATGTCCAAATAATGTTGTCCACATATATTGTATTAGACCCATAATTCTTACAATCTCCACTTGGGTCATATACTAGTATATGTAGGACACTGAAAATTGTATTCATTATAACCGTATGAGCTCAATAGTGATATCAAACATTCTAACCGTCTTATGCAATTCGGTCCATTAATCATATGTACATAGAACCAAAGCGGCCTTTGCCACAGTTTGTCGTAACAGGACCCATCAATGATCACATATGCAAACATGACTAACGACATGAATCTAGTATAGGAGTGTAGCATGGAAACAGCAGCCAAATGTGATCCAAATATGCATATTTCCAACTGGTGCACCTTAAACCTTAGTGAGATCAACCAAATAATAAGACAGAGTGAAACTGAAAACTGAAAACCTTATTTTTGCAGAACTGAATAACCATATACTCCGTATCATAATGTGTCTAATGTAACAAACTCCCACTCAACATGAATATCTTTAGAACTGAAACACCCATTTGAGCAATGTGCTCAATAAAGACCGTGGGTGGTAATTCCTTAGTAAGCGGATCCGCAAAAATGGAGTTTGTACAAACATATCTTAGACGCCTTTCACTCTGAATCGTTTCTATATATAACAACACATCACTTGTATTGTTATTTGAAACTATAATAACCGTCATTTCGTCACAAATAACTTAAATGGTATTTCAATACCGAAATTTAACTTGCAGCCTTGTGACAAATAATCATGACCAAATAGGAGTCGAAATAACGAATGATCTCAACCTGAATCGATCTCCTTTATATGATACCATTGTTTTGCTCCAAATATAAATGACAAATAATATTTGGCTGCCCTTAGTGGATCTCAATATCCTACTGTATTCCCTTAATATCTATCAATTAAACTATAGAATGTACACGATATCCAAATATGTACAAACTAAGTTCAATTATACCTTATTACTTAAACTCATGAAATATTTCCTGAAACACATGGATTTAAGTACAACTTTATTTTCTGGATATGAATATTTCTTTTTAAGGACATTAATGAAACTACATTAGTCTCATTTACTGAAAGGATATAAGACTTGATATATTTTCATACTCCCACTGAATCTTGAGTATCTACAATCATGTACCACATCCATACAAAACCAAATGATGATGCTATCATGGTAGATTGATATACTCTTCGACGGAAAACCTTATTTGAGTTTTCATTGGATTATAAACCTTAATTTGCAGAAACTTTACCTTGAATCTATCGAGTCAAGATTTTCAGTATCTGCAACAATGGGTCTATCAATGTCACCATTGACAAACTTGTTTTTACCATTCATTCAATGTAACTCAAGAACTAGATATATCATCTGTCTTTATAGCCATTATTGACAAGACGAGTCTTATTGTCTCATTACCGAATGAGTATGTCTTGGTAATAATTAACTATTTGAAACCAATATGCTTTATACTTTTAGGTAATGAAACAATTAATGAAATAATTCCAAAGTGTCTTTATCAGTCAAATGACTTACTCCAATACTTTATTGATGACATACATAAATTCACATGTATTAGTTAGAACTTTCAATGATTCGGTAAAATGCTGAATGAATACTTTTCTACCGTTTCATCATCTAACTCTTACTCTTGAATGTATGCCATATATAAATCTGTTATTACACTGTAATATGTCAGTCCTGACATGAAAACAATGTAATCATCTGAAACTGCATTCATTCTTTCCTTAGTGAATTTCTTTAATAACAATTGTTCTTGAGGTATTTGAGTTTGTTTTACTAAAATGATCTTACGATACTTTATAATGAGACACAAGATCATTTCCATAAAGTCTCATTTCTTCCCCCCAAACTCAATAACCTCAATGAACCAATATTATCCGTCTTAAAGTAACTTGCGTGTGGGATCAACACTTTATACATTACCCTTAATCCTTATAAAGTTTTACAACAAGATAATTATTAATTGTTCTTAAATCCAACTATATTACCTTAGAAAAAATATTCTTATTTGGTTGGACATACCTTAGGTGTAAATAAATTACACTATAATTAATCAGTCAATAATATTGTTGTAACTTTATCTAAAAAAAAACAAGCTGCAATTCTAAAGTTACTTCTAGATCAGTTATCTAAGAAAGAGTGTGAATAATCATACTCATTCCAAGTCCCAAGATCTTACTTTGCACACATAATACACCATACATATTCAGACCTTCATATGGTGCGATATTTAATGTAAGATCGAACTTCTCTATTTACCGAGCAATATATCTCAGTCAAATATGTGATAAAAACATCTAGGGACTTAAAACTTCTCAATATCGAGATATAAGTATCAAGCCATAATTTTGTCTACAAATTAATATACTGATGTGAACTAATACAACTTAAAACATAAATAGTTCACAAATCCACATATATTGATTATAAGACATCCAAAGTCCTTTTGATATCTATTTTCTCTTTTCGTCTTTATACCCCTTCAATATGAGAATCCGAAATAAAAGGGTCAATAATTTCATTTTGACACAACTTTAAAAAATCCTTTTAATGTGTCATACCGAAAAAAAATTATTGTCTTCAATTCTTTATATCCACTGAAATTTTAATGCATGTCTTTAAATAATATTTCAATCTAAGCTATATAAAATTATCAAAAATGACAACTTTACCATTATTTGAATCAGGAAAATAAAAAATTAATTATTTCTCAATGGACAATGAACCAAATTTGACCAAACAAAAAATAATTGAACTCCACCAAAAGGCAGTACCGAAAATTTTCCAGATTCAAATAAAATAACAAGTTAATAATGATAACTAAATTAGCCGATTGTCTCAAACTCATATGATGTCATGCCCTGAATAGATAAATCTTTCATCACCAATTGACATACAACATCTTAGATTCTTACTTCTACTTGCATTAATATACTTATGTGAATGAAAAAACCAAATACACCCACAAAACATGATTGAATATAATAATTAATGAATGAGAAGTGTACCTTTACCGTCACGCGATGAGGCGTACAAACTGGTACTATATTCCTTATGTGTCCATGCTCGTAACAAACCAACAATAACCTATCTTGTTATTCTTCGAGTGAGACACTTGCAGCTTATTCAATAGAAACAATGTCCTTTAATATTTCCTTAATGTCGCATTAAGCAATCATTAAACACATGCATTAAATTTTGTACTCTACAAAAACACGTGAGTCCACACGATATTTTCATCCTTATGAGTAGTACAATCATACATTCCTAATGCTGTATTAAGATTGCGACGACCTAAAATAAATATTTACATTCTCTTACCATTTATTTAAATAAATAGTGTTATCCGAATTGAGAATGTAACCTGAATATGACAGATATAATGAACAGTAATGTCAATTTGATGAACAAAACAATATTCTCATATTCAGAATAAATTCAAACAGTATAGTGTTTTTTTTTTGCAAATTTAATATTTAGCCGTTAGGCATAAATTATTAAGTAAGCACCGACACTACAATTAAATAATCGTGATCAAATATTGACGATAAACTTATGTCGAACACTAAGCCTTCCTTTGGGCCGACTTAGTATACACATGAAAATACCGAATAATCGTCACATATTTATCACCCGAAATTGTATATGTATTCGGCCAAATAATGGCCTTCCTTTGGGCCAACCATTATCCGCATGATTACACATACTACTTTAAAACCGAATGTTTGAATTTACTCTCCATATTCTTATAATGGCCTTATGAGTGTCATAAATTTAAGAACACTCTCTTAACTTGTATTTCAGATTCAAATATTAGCATTCCCATCATAACAAGATACCTAGCACTGTAAGAAGTGGAAACAAGAAACCGGAGAAAACAGTAATCAAACCAGAAGACAAAAGGAACCGCAGCAGACCGAAGGCAACACTGAACGGACAGGCAACGGCGACAGTAAGGCAGCAGCAACAGCAGCAAATCGGGACAGAATTGGAAAGCAGTGTCGTGGTATATAAAGCCACTGACGTGAAAACTATATCGGCACGACCAGGGTGGTTATCGTCTACAATGCCGGTAGCTTCCCAAGGTTAACACTGCAGCTCACAGGCTCGACCACTCGAGTGTGTGAACTTTGGAACGATAAAGAACGAACCCAGAAAACAGAACGAGAAAGGAACAGTAGAGTGTGTTTTAAGAGAAGAGAAGAGAAGCTGTGATTGTGATTTGAGGAAGACAAGAGGCTCGGTATTTATAGGACAAGAGACCAAGGAGCCTACAAAAATCTCCACCAATTAAGGCTGTAATCACGGAGATTAGCAGCCATAATTACTCCCGTAATGGCAGATTCTGCACCTGGACAAATGTACCTAGACACAAGCCCAATGAACCTGGACAAACACAACGGAGGCCCAAAAAGGTAAAAATCGGGCACAGCCCGCACCGCAGGTGCTCTACCTAAACCCAAACCCGAGCCTGAGCCGGGCCGCACGCGCGCACGCGTGTTGGTTAGCCTAGCCCAACACAACCCTTCACCATAAAAGGCCCACTCCACTTCACACTTACTAACCCACTAAGAGGGAAGCCTTATAAACAACAACTAAGCTTCTAACTCCTCCTATGTGGGACAAACAAAAAGAAGAAAAACAACAACTTTTGCCATCAACCAACAAGCACAACATCTAATCTCATCTTTGGACGATAATTAGACTTGTAAGTGGTACTCTTGGTGTAGTAATCAAATATTAACAGTAAGATCATGTCAAATGTCAAGTCTTCCTTTGGGCCGACTTGACATCTACACGAGAACCGAATAACTGTTACATATTTATCACCACAAGTATGATTAAATTTCGGCCAAATAATGGTCTTCCTTTGGGCCAACCATTACCCGCATGAAACTCAATCACACACAATCGTCTAATTATTTAAACTATCTAATCTACGCAATAGAGGTTACTTTGACAACGTATATTTAAACTATCTAATCTACGCAATAGAGGTTACTTTGACAACGTATTGTTTCGATCAAACAATCCAAAATATTAGACGTCTTATAAAAAACCAAATAGCCAATATTATTAAAACTGAAACAAGTTCTTTTAATCAAACCGTAATTAACAAGTGACTGAAATCTTAAATGATAAAAAAAAAAATTATAACCCAAATTAGTTCTTTCATCATCCAAGTCAACTTGTCAATTATATATACGCGACAATAATCGCAACTGAAATTCCAAACAGGTCTCAATTCATACATAAAACCATAATATGTGATAATAATCAAACATATACATCATATGACTGAATACCAAACAAAATAATGAACTAACCACAATCGATATAAAAATACCTTATATACTTAATAGCCAATTATGAGAATCTGAAACTTAATATCCAAAATATAAATTTTTTTTAAACCTTACATAACTGTATCGATTGCACAAAAAAAAAATAACATCCAAAATATAATGCTTCAATCTTTATATAATATCATCGATTGCATATAAAAAAAGATATCCAAACATATACTCCGTACATAATAAGACAATATCATGAATCATACGATTGAATTACAAAAATAATTCAAAATCAAATAAAGTATGGAATCTTTAATAGCACTTACACGAGTACATGAAATCATGTGAAAGAATTCACTGAAATCGACAAAAGAAATAGATTCTTTATCAAAATTGTCACAACAATCAAGCGATTCCATATAGTGTTATCGTTAACTTCATGCAACTACTCAACCCATTAAAAATCATGCCTTTAATTACACAATCAGCCTCATCATTATATGATTTTTGACCTCACAAACACATCTCCTGTAGTCTTAATGTATTTCATTTCATATATATGAAGATGCGGCTAGCATGAGTATAGAAACTTGAAACCAATTCACGGTTGGCATGAATTAAACGATTGTCATTTAAGAGACGAAGACAATCTGACGAACACTCAGACTGACTAACAAAAAATACTGCATAAGTATAATTAGTCCAAATAATTCAATATGAAGACGGCTCTGATACCACTTGTTAGAATTAATCTGACCCAAATTAATTGGTAGAAGGGAGGTGGATTGGGAATCACCCGATTATAGTCTTCTAACAGACACACTCGCCTTTTGGGTTTCTCCCTACCGATGGAATATATGAGAGATTAGGTCAAAGGTGTGCTGTCAGGGACCATAACCCTGACTATATATAGGGAGGGGTGTGAAACCTGGTGACCTATATTAGTCGCCTTTACTGGATAAGCCCATCATATATCCCATAAAGTCCCAATGGGTCTCTACACTATTATAATATCTGACCCATACTTTATAAGACGTAAATAAGCCCGTATTATTTGTATTATGACGGATCACGTATTTGGGCTCAACTTTAATGATAGCTAACAAATACAATATGTCCAAATAATGTTGTCCACATATATTGTATTAGACCCATAATTCTTACAATGGTAACCTGCTTTTAAGTTTGTTTACATGGTAACCTTGAGTTTTATAGTTTAGTTCCCGATTTGCCATTATCCAATTTTCTATCATGACGCCGTTAAATTATAAGCATTTATGTAACTGCTAGTTCAGTAAACTAGTCGTTGTTTTGCTTCAATGAATCGTCGTTTTCCTTTCAGGGGTACCATGGGAACAACTATGAAAACTTAAGGCTACCATGGAAACCCCTTTTCTTTTGAAGAAAAGTAGTTGTTAAGTGATGTAATTAATTTTTCCTCCAAAATTAATTAACAACTAATCATTCAACTTTTGGTCATAATTTAATGGCGTCATAACAGAAAATTGGGTAAGGGCAAATCGGGAACTAAACTATAAAAGTCAAGGTTACCATCAGTGGGGGACCCATAAATTTTATAGAGGGGGTGCACTAAACGTGTCAAAAAAGACCTGATCCGAAAAAAAATACCCGAAAAACCTCGAACCAAAAAATGATCCCACCCACTAATTACTGCAAATCTACGCTCGGGATCCCTCCAAACTGAAAAGATATACATTTATTTTAAGGCATATTTTTATCACGTGTTTACTGAAATTGTCACCAAATTAAATAAAACGAGTCAATATTTTTCATGTACGTGTAACAACATTCTAGTAATAACTTATCAATTATCATCACTTCATACACATACGTAATATATCTAATACATCACTCAAAATATTTTTAATCTTGCTAATTCAATACGTACGTCGTATTAAATTAGAAAATTAAGTTTTTTTATTTATAATAAAAAAGTAAAGAAATTAAACGTTTGCAAAAGATGTTAATATGAATTTCGTATAACCTAAAAACCGTATAAATCGGATCGAACAAAACCTCTATTTTCTAATTCCAAAATATTTTTGACCTGTATTTTGCCCAAACCTTGATCAAGTCCGAAACATGTCCGCCCGATCAATTATAAAGGTCTAGGGGTACACTTTAAAAAATACGAACAAGAACAATATAGAAAATTTATTTAAAATACGTCATTTCATAATTCAAGTACCGTAATTAAATTATTAGGTATTACAGTAATATTTTATCGTTGCCAAGTGTCAATTGCTCAAAAGGGGATTGAAACGCAACTGGATATTGACAACAATCTAAGATGAAAGAAAATATGGAAATAAATGGACTGATGGGGAATCGATCCCACAACTATTCCCTATCGAAGGATGAAAAAGACAAGGATATAAATGAGTAGATGGGGGAATCGAACCTAAGACTTCCCCATCCAAAACCATGCACCTTACCACTACCCCACTCCATATTTACTGCTATTTCACAGCGCGCAAAACATAATGTGTTTAACCTTTGATTTTTTTTAAAACACACTTTTGAAACCCAAGGGTGCGCACTTGGGGTGCTGTGCGCACCCCTGGGTCCGCCCTTAGTTATCATGGGAACAAACTTAAAAGTAAGGGTACCATGTATAATGTGACATAGTTCGAGGGTACCATGAAAAATTTCCGAAAAAAATAAAGACAAATAACGTAATACAGAGTACTCCGTAACAATTATCAAAACATTTGTTCATTTTTGAATAACCTTGCAGGGTGACTCATAAAAACTCTTGTATTAATATTTCTATTAGTCACTTTATCATAACAAGTTAACAACCATAACAAACTCACACGGTGCTATATACTCCCTCCGAGTTTTAGTGTTCTTCCCGCTTTCTTTATTAAGCTGAGTTTGATCTTCTTCCTATTTCCATTTAAGGAAACTTTTTTACACCTAACATTACCATCCTACCCCTACTACTTTCTTTATATTACACCAATTATTCTTCATTAATTAAAATATTCTTTTCTCATACTTTTACAATTCACTTTTTCTCATTCAATTAATATAATATTTCTCTCTTACCTTTTCAATATACCTTATCTTTTTTTATTAATATAATACTCCCTCCTTATTTTCCTCCCAAAAAAGAAAGGACAAGAATACTAAAACTTCGGGGGAGTACTAGATTCTTGTAACTCTTACTCGACTTGACTCGTTATCACACCTGCTTGGCCCTAGCTATACAACCAGACAACAAAAATGATCTGTACTTAAGAATTGGGCCACGTCTGAAATAAGTGCAAAAATCTTAAGATTAGAATTCTAGAAAGGCCTATTACTTTTGGTCCACATAACTTTATATAGCTTTACTTTGTTCCTTGGCCCAAACCAAAGTACCTCGAATCTTGTATGCTTGGACCCAATTCGCCCTTTACTATTGACCAATACCTTTCAAAGTCGGTAAATACTTGTCTGTGACGGAACCATCCCTTTAAAAAACGTGTGACAGATCAAATAATATTCATTTGGATGAATAAGACAAAGTCATGTGTTACACACAGCCTTGTCTTTTCTAATGCAATGATATTATTTGACCCGCTATTCCCTTATAACGTATATATCCGTCACAAGGGAGACTTACTCAATTCCCCCTCCACTCTCATGAGAGGGTATTATACGATGTGGTGATTACGTAGATGATCTCACAAGATACTTTCTCTCAGTGGTAATGTGGTACGGAGTATTATAATTTGTAAACATTATTAGCGTAAAATCGTCATATATTGCTACTAATTAAATACTCTGATTTTTTAGGTGAACAATTTTAGTATAGTAACTACTATTGTTAGGGCGTTCCGTGTACTGAGGCTATAATTATCTTTAATACGGAGTACTTTGTATATGATCAAATTTCATTTTAGTTATGACACGATTTGTTACTTGCATAGATTTATTAGTAATAAAAAAGAGTATGCTCTACAAGTCTACAACTGTCTGTTAAGTCTCTTTATCCCTTGACCCAATTTGTTTCGAATAAAATTAGAACACAGGAAGGTGAATGAAATTATGAATATAGACAAATTTCATAAATCAACTTTTTATTTAAGCAATTCAAGTAATTGGGAGTCAAAATAATTTTGTAGAAAGTATATGAAAAACACTTTTGTTGTCAAAAGTGATAACGTCAAAAGTTTCTATGTCAACTTAAAACGAGTAACACAATCTTCTTCTTAGTTCTTACCAACAAAGCTGGAAGTATTTATAGTCAAAAAATTCAACATGCGAGACAGTTCAAGTACAGTACTACGCCAGAAATCAAAGTTACAATGTACGGTAACCTCTTTCCGACACAAAATCCTAATTTTTCATATGCATCAAACTCTAATGACACTTATTTTGACTTTAAATGTCAACTGTTACAAATCATAATTTATTATCCCTCCGTTTCTATATGTTCGTCCATTTCAACATAATACTCCTCAAGTTTATTATACAAAGTGGACAAACATTTAGATACGGAGGAAGTACTTTATTCTAGAGTAACGTTTTTATAAGACCGACTTATAACCAAACGAGTTTAAACGAAAAAAATTCAATTTAAAAATGGTTTTCATAAATAAGAATACAAAATCATCTAATTATTGATTACAAATGTGACAAACATTTAAAGATAAAAAGACAAAAACACCGTTCTTCCCTAAGAAGAATATTTTGTCTTTACCTCAAACCAGTTGTAACTATACGATGGATGACCCATCAAATCAAAGAGAAGAGTAACTGATTAATTACTTTGCATTTTTAAAATTGTTTTAAGTTATGATATGAGACCGTCTTATTAGAGAACCGTAACTTATTTTCAAGTATTTTTATGTTTTTGGTCCTGATGTATTTATGAGGTAAGAAGTAGACAAAAGGATAAAGACACCGAGTGTGGACAAAGTGACATGTGGCCCATTCGATGAAGTGCCACTTTTATAAGCCACTAACGTAAAAGTGGGCCAAGTCCAGCCAAAAGTATTAACCTATCAATTAACAAAGAGTATGGGCCAACCTCCTTTTTATCATAAAATATTAATATTCTCCTCATTTTTTGTTCTCTTTATTCTACAAAAACTAACAATCATGCTTTAAGCCAAACCAAATTACGGACTGGTCTGGGTGATACTGTGATTGTTTCCGTTCAGAAATGATTCTATCATTTCAAAATAATATACTCCTCTCCCACACACATATATTGATGAAATGAGTCAATTATATGTATAACTAGTGTATTGGCCCGTGAAATAAAATTCACGGGTTGTTACGTTTTTTTGTGTTTGTGTAAGTCTCTCTACGGTATTTGAAAATTTTATTTCACTTTATTCCGTGTTGTTGTTTTCATTTTCGCGATGAGTACAAAGTTACTATCGTTCTAATTCATTGATCGGCTATATATGATGTCAATCAATTTTTAAATATTATTACCCGACTATTAACTTAAAAAAGCTTACCGTGTGTGATGTTGCGCTTTTTTTGTTTAGTGGACGACATTTTAACGGATGTTGATGTGAGATTGTATTAACTTAAACTTTTAGAGGTAACTTTATATTGGAGTTGGTATAATAAAATAAACATTCTTGCTTTGTAAATCTAACACATTACGTGAGATATATTGAATATATTAGTGAGACACTACATATTTATATTAAGACTAACAATTAATAATTTCTTTCAATAAACCCAAAATTAGTACTCATATATATATATATTGATATTCAATCTTTTATAACATAATCGAGTTTATATTGTTAAATAATAACCCGTAACGACCAGTGATTTTTTTAATTAACAATAAGAATTTAATACTATGAATGATGATTTTTTTTTATTAATTTTCCCCTACATAATTTTTCATAAATTTTATTAATCACAAACAATCACAATATTACTACTTTTTTATACTACTTTTTGGATATAAATAATATACTAATAATAGAAACTTGCTTTGATATTGTATTACGGTTTTTTAATAGTTTAGGTTATTGTATTAGATTAGGATTATAAGATTATATTAGGTTTTTAGGTGATTGATTTGGTAATATGTGTATTAGGGTAAAATATATTGTTGCCGAAATTAATTGATTTGTTATTTGCTAATCATGTGCAGAATTGTGCATATATTGATTGAGACCCGTATTTGTGAAGGCCCGTTTTTTGATTCAAATGAATGAGTTGCCAAAATAAGCTTGAATTCACCACATGTGAGTATTTCAGAATGGTGAATTTTTAGCTGTGACACGTCATTGACAGCGATGTCTGTTTTAATATATAAAGGATATGGAGGACCAATTGATCAAATTGGTAAATAAAATGCAAGCTTCGTGACAAATTGGTAAAAAAAATACTCATAAGACAAATTGGTAAAAAAAGTGACGGGTTGGTGACAATTTGGTAAAAAAAATCTCTTACCAAAAATTGAGCAAAAAAAAAACTACTCTTAAAAATCGTCGGGTTTAATTCGAGAAAAGTCGGATCATATCGGGTTCGAGTCATAACGAGTCCACATCTCTTTCGAGTCGGGTTCCGAGTCGTGTATGGTCACTATTGGGTCAGATCATTTCGGGGAGGGTTGTGCACCAGTCAGGACCGGAACTGGAATCTTAAAAAAACTGGATTGGAATTGAAAAAAATCTGAATCGGACTGATACGGAAAAATTTCGGTCCAAAACCGGACCGGAATGTGCACATTTTTTTTAAAAATTTTCGTCCTTTTCACCTGTTAAATCGGAATTTATAACAAATAAATATAGCTCCGGTCCAAATCGGTACGGAATGAAAAAAATTGGGTTAGGATCGAAAACCACAATCAGCCCCAAATTGATGGATCGGAGACCCAACCTGCCCGAATCTAACCCGTTAGAATCCAAAATTTTAGTAACCCGAAATCGACCTAACCCGACTCGCTTGTGACCCGAGACCTGATTTAACCCGTTAATCAGTGAGCCGACCCGACCCGGTTTGAATCCGAACTACTAAAATTTTTGATCATAGAACTACTAATTTTTAGATTGATCCAAATGAAAGCAATTTAGTGTTTAATTTGATACGTTAGAGGTAATGACAAAATAATTTAACAAAATAATACTAGTAAAAAAACTAAACTTATTAGGATAATATCGAAAAAATATGATATAATTGGACTCGATAATGACCTAATTATCCAAACCCGACTCGAAAGAGATGTTGACACGTTACGATCCGAACCCGATATGACTTGACAACTTGACTCGACCCAAACCCGACGGTTTTTGAAGAGTAGTTTTTTTTGGGTCAATTTGTGGCATGAGAATTTTTTTTACCAAATTGGCACCAACCCACCATTTTTTTTACCAAATTGTCAAATGAGTCTTTTTATTTACCAATTTGTCATGAAGCTTGCATTTTATTTACCAATTTGGTTAATTGGCCTAATATGGAGTGCTTTTTATTCATAAATACATACCGTATAATACTACTTCCTCGGTTTCGATCCCCCTATTTATACTATCTCTGTCCCAATAAGATTATTCTATTTCATTAAATTACTCCTCACATGTACTCCGTAATAGGGAAATGTGACTATCTTTTAGGAACGGAGGGGGTATTATTTATGAGAAATATTTTAATTAAATAGAAATAAATGATCGAGAAGGAAATAATATCAGCTATTTAAATCCAGCTGATTTCTTGGGAAAAAGGTCTTATATATAATACCCTATACGAAACTAATTTATAATCACTTACGGAGTATTAGTTATTAGTCACTACAACCAAGAAATCGAAAATCGAAAATCAAAAATCAAAAAATAAACCTTGCGAAGTATTTTGTAACTTCTTATTGTAATTAAGATTATCCTATCAAAATACCACTTTGAATGTTTAACTTTATAGTTGAGCCTTAAAAATTAAACTTTTCGTGTTTATTGAACCTATTTTTAGAAAAATTATACTCCCTTCGGTCACTATTTTTCACCTCGCTTCTTTCGCCTCACTTCTCTTATTGAGAAGGTTTTATTTTTTGCCTCACTTCTCCACTTTCCTTTTATATCTTACACTTTTACCATATTATCCTTCTTTTTATCTTTTATTTACAAGAAATGTCATTGAATTTTACACTTTAAGGTCCACCATTCATTTCTTTACCATTTTATATTTATTTTTCACCATACCACCATCATTTATTTACCATTTTATATTAATTCCTTATTTTACGTGCAAAAGTAAGCGGGAAGATAAATAATGACCGGAGTGAGTAATTCTTCCTCCCCATTTTCATCACATTTTCCACTTTCGTTAATCTTTCTGTCTTCATTTCATTTCTTACATTTTTCATTTTTCATTTTAGTCTTTTTTAACAAATACTCCCTCCCTTCATATCCAAACACCCCATATCACTTTTTGACACTATTCACATGTCAAGAGAATCTTCGATATTCTCGGCAATCTACAAGAGAAAATATAGTCGTGTGAGATCTTGTTTGATTCGTCTCTACGAGTTCATTATGAATATCAAATTTTTATGATTTTTACTAATGTAAAATAAAAGATATCGATGATGTAAAACACGTCTCGGTAAATGTGAAAATGCAACTGATGTGTTTGGTTACGAAGAGAGGGAGTAATACCTTCACTATTAATTTATATTTACGACACTTTCCAACACATTTATAAAATAATTCCTTCGTCCATTTATTATATTATCCTCCCTATTTATTTACATTCTTCATTTTATATTGATAAAAAAAAAACTTGTAAAATAAAAAAAGAGAGGAAGTAATGTAATTGTTGCATGATCTACCTTTCTTAAAGACACCTAAAACAAATAAAGGACTCCACAAATTAAACCCATTTCACACTCTTACCTTTTTAATTCATCCTCATCACACCATTTATTGCTTACACTCCAACCTCTTCTTTCAAATACCATAGCTGCTCTTTTCCCATCAATTCTCAAACACAAACACAACACACAACAAAACAAAGCCAAAGTTCATTCATTCCCTTTGGTTTGTACAAAAAAAACATAACATAACACATAAGATGGCACTCAAAATGGCCTTATGTTGCTTCACAAACACTTTGGAGAACAAAGATACTGAGGTTGTGAACCCTAAGCAATCACCAACTGCAACCTGCCCTTCACCTCAAAGGCTATCCCTTGTAGGTGTCACTAGCAACCTTGCCTCTCACTTCACCATCCATGATCTCTCTAACTCCATACCCGCTTCCAATCTTCATGTTTTTAGCCATGATGAGCTTAGAATCATCACTAACAATTTCTCCTCTTACAATTACCTTGGGGGTGGTGGTTTTGGGGCTGTATATAAAGGTTTTATACAAGATCGAGTTAGACCCGGTTTGGAGGCCCAAATTGTTGCTGTTAAGGTCTTGGATTTGGAGGGCACCCAAGGCCATAAGGAGTGGTTGGTAAGTCTAACACTAAATTCTCCATGTCAACTAGTTTAATTACTCGCTAAACTCATAAGAGTTTAGTATCAATATCAGTATCAAAATCGTGTCTGAACTACTGTCTCATACGATAATTTGTACATGAAAAATATGAATAATTAAGCTGAAATTTGTGTGAATTTATTTGTTGTAGGCTGAAGTGATATACCTTGGGCAATTAAGGCATCCACATTTGGTGAAACTAATTGGTTATTCATGTGAGAATGACCAGAGGCTCTTAGTGTATGAGTACATGGCTAGGGGCAATTTGGACAAACAACTTTTTAGTAGTAAGTGTATTATAAATATATATGCTTCTCCTTTTCATAGAAGAATCATATTATTGCGTGAGATGGTCCAATTTTATCCTATCAACTTTTTATCACGTTGTTTTGCTAATTATTGCACGAGACAATTTAAATGCTTAATTAAGACCACTCATTTAATTGGCGAATAAATGAATGATCCTTTTTATGGACCGTTTGTTCGTATGAAACCGTTTTAGTTTATAATTTGTGTTTTTTTTGTTTACGTGTGAAATGTGAATGCAGGGAATTCTGTTACTTTGCCATGGTTGACAAGAATCAAAATTGCCTTAGAAGCAGCAAAAGGCCTTGCTTATCTTCATGATCTTAATAAACCGGTCATTTTTCGAGATTTTAAGGGTGCCAACATTTTACTAGATTCTGTAAGCTATAGTATATTTTTACTAAATCATTCATTTAATTTCATGATTTTTTTCGCATTTTTCATTGACAAATGATAAAATAAGGCAGTTTGTCTCACTGTGAGATCGATCACTAATTTATTACTAATAAATAAATGAACTACTCCGCATTTTCTATACAAAATGATCGTTGTGACACCCACCGTCAAACACAATAATATATATAAGGGCCGTTTTCATATTTTGTGTAGAACTATACTGCAAAATTATCAGACTTTGGGTTTGCCAGAGATGGACCAGAAGAGGATAAGAGTCACATTTCTACCAAAAACATTGTGGGCACTAATGGTTATGCAGCACCTGAATATATCATGACCGGTAAGACAGCGTCACCCGTGTCATTCTCCTTTTTTTTTTTACAATAATTTCTTCAATTCCCGAAACTACTCATTTAACTTTTCACAGAAGACAACAATTCACAACTATCCAGTACATTAATTATACTAACTGATCGAAACCTTTTTGTATAATGAACGTAAATTTGTTTATTTTATATATTAGAATCTTGTGTATTTAACCTAATACAAAGAAATTAATAATGTTATTAACATTATTAATTACCAGGGCATTTGACAACAATGAGTGATGTTTATAGCTACGGAGTAGTCCTACTAGAGCTACTAACGGGCCGGAAATCATTGGACAAGATGAGACCGAAGAAAGAGCAAAACTTGGTAGACTACGCTAGGCCTCAACTGAAAGACCCTCGAAAACTCGAGAGTCTAATGGACCCTCGACTGGAGGGACAGTACTCAGTCGAGGGTTCCAAAATCGCAGCCATGTTGGCCTACAAATGCCTAAGTAGACATGCAAAGTCGAGGCCTAAGATGAGTTCTGTGATTCAAGAGTTGGAACCCCTGATGGAACTCAAGGACTTGCCTAGTAAAAGGTACTTTGTGTATGTTGCACCACCCAATGAAAATGAAGGTCACGTGACATCACTCATTGTTGAAAAGGGTAAAAATAAAGGGGAAGTGGTAAATGTGGATGGTGAAAAGGGTGAAAGGGGTGAATGGGAGAGGAGGCAGCTGCAGAGGAAAAGGGATGAAAGACGAACGTTGAGATCTACTGCTATTCATTCTGATTCTGATCTATACAAAGTGAATCACAATTAAAAATTAAAAAGTTTTTAGTTTTTGATGAATGATATGAAAATAAAAGAAATTCATGCATGTACATATATTTATTTTACAAGTAATTTTTACTCGTATTATTTATTTTGCGTACATGATACGTATGATATATACTACTTCGATTTTAATAATAGTCGATAAATGGGTATACATATAAGAATTTGTGATTTTCTTTTTCAAATCGTGTTAAATTAGATCGGTTTTATTTGAATGAGTACGTCTTAGTTTCAACTTTCAAGGCAAAGGTGATATAGTACATGTGTATATACCATGGTCATTTAAAGTCTTGACCTTTCGGAATACTTTAGATGATTTTTTTAATGTTAATAAATATTCCCTCCGTTCCAGTGAATTGTTTGCATTTTCTTTTGGCACCAAGGGTAGGGATCCAATAAGGAAGTGACATGTGGACAAAACTCATGAGAATGGTCAAATTGCATATAAAAAACATTCCTAAAATAGAAAGGCAAACAATTCATTGAGACGCCCCAATATGAAATAGGCAAACAATTCATTGGAACGGAGGGAGTATACAACACTAAAGATTCACTCATTTAATATTTTCTTAATTAATACGGTAGGATATTAATTTAAGAGAATTGGTGATTGAATTGCCTACGTAGTATAAATCAATGCGATTAATACATTTATTAAATATTTATTTTTTGTTTTAATTCCTTATATACAAGTCTTGCTACACTTTTCTTTTCTTTAAGTCGTAACGTGTGATTAGAAAATAATAATAATAATAATAATAATGTAAACACAAACATTTTAAGATATTATGGTTGAACCATAATAATTTGGAGGTTGTCAATTTGTAGGATCTTTAGATATAGTCGGATAAGTGGATGAACGTAGGATGATTGCCTTTCAAAGTTGCTAGATTTGGAGTAAAAAAATAAATGACTTGTACTAATTAAACCATGGAGATGGAGTACGTCCATACTCAAATTTGAAGGCAATAATGAATGCAAGTAAGTAATTTAATCAAAGCATTCCTTCTTTAATTAGTGGGTGGAAGCTACTTTACCCTACGTCCACATATACAGGCACTAGGCAGTAGGCAGTAGGCAGTAGGCAGTAGTTACTTCACTCGAAATTAAAGAACAATCTTCCAAAAACCTAACCTTAAAACTTGTGCACAACAAATTCATTAAAACTTGATTAGTTATGTCACTCACCTAACAAACATCATTACCATGCATCATTCCTTTTAACTCCTTCCTAACACTTTGCTCACCATCATTAATCGTGTGGTCCACAATGCCTACCAATACACTCAAATGTTCTTCGTTGTTTCTTATATTTTGTGAGGATGTTTCAATCGATCAATCAACAATTTGAGCTATTTCTAACCATTTTATTCCAATTCACTGAAAAAATGCGTATTATACAATTCAATTTAAAGTGTCTGGGAGGTCGTACCAAACCACGTTTCAATTTAACCCGAATTTCATACCACGCGCCTTGGGTTGTTTTAGAATGTATCATGCCCGATTTCATGCCCAAATCATAACTATAAGTCTCTTATACACGATTATTCGTTTTGTGGCAAACGATGCGGTATGTAAAGCATACCCACACACTCAAATGTTCTCCTTTGCTCCACATGTTTTGTGAGGTTGTTACAACCAACCCGATCAACATTTCGTGCAATTTCTGACCATTTATTTTGGACCCCAATTCAGTATGATGAAAAAACGTGTATTATACAACTCAATTTGAACTCTTTGGGAGATCGTACCGAACTACGTTTCAACTTAACCCGACTTTCATACCACGTGTCTGAGTACACTTCATGTGACGTACCTCACCCGATTTATAGGACAAATGACAACCATAAGCTTCTTTTACACGATCAATGAATTATGGACAAAAGTGCGATATCAAAATGATCTTTCCATTTGATTATTATACCTCTCATCTCAATAAAGGTGGGAAGAATGAACTTGGTTGCATAGGGGGAGTACTTGCTAGGTTGTTGGTACCCCACAAAATAGTGTGTGCTTGCCCATCCAATTTCTTGATTTATGTTAGAGGAAAGGAGATGAGATTAGTGGTGGTCCAAACATTTCTTTATCAAAGAGGTATAAAACAAAAAGGGAATAACATGGTTCAATAGAGACAATTGGAAAAAAGAGATCGGAGAGAATATGATCATAGAATGAATGAATGAATAAGGTAGATACATACTAGGTATGGACAACATGCATCCTAAAGGGGAAGCGTACAAATGGAGCAACTGTGAAGTAGTATTATGTGTGTCTAAACACGTTAGATGAATCGCTCATTATGACGTAACGTCGTCTTATACAATAAATTATGTAAGAGCAAGGTTAGCCATGGATTTGGACTCAATCCATAGGGTGGATGGAGTGAAAATAATAATATAACAATGGATGGTCAATCCTTGAAGAAGGAGGATTGAACAAAATTCTCCACCTTGACGGATTGAGAAAAATGTGGAAAAGAGCAATTATGTAATTAATGTTGTACAAGTGAGAGTGCAAATTGGTGGGTTAATTGCTATATTAATCTTAGTTGCCTAAAATATTATGTAGTCAAAAGTGTGAAATTGTTTTAATGACTATTTTTTACCATCTTTACCTATTAAAAGAAAAATTCTTCAAAAAATGGCTCTTAGGAATAGTGTTCCTTATGAACAGTACTGCCTCTTAGGAAGAGTGGACTGCTTAGGAATAGTGCCTCCTTTGCCTCCTCTTTCCCCTTCCTCAGTTTCCCTCCATACTTTCTTACCCCTCGAAAATTCCAAATCAAAAACAAAACTCTCATATTCTCATATCTTCATCAATCCTTCATCTCCAGATCTCAGGTATCAATCTCACTCTCTAAACACCGATGGTGGCGACATCGGCGGGGTTAGGTAAGACGGTGGCGTTTACCAAGATGCAGAGTGCGGTGAGGAACTCTCAATCCTTTTCCAATCTCACATTTCTCAATTCTTATCCCCTCATATAATTCATACAATTTCACTACTAAAACCCCAGAAAAACCCACATTTCTCATAATCTTGAAGTTCAATTTTCCCTCTTTTCTTACTTTGATTTTGTTTTGATTGAATATATGTACTGTTCTTAGCATTAATTTATATGGGTGATCTAGGTTTTAGTTGTTTGGCTCAAAACAGTATAAAAATTAGAGCTTTAGAGTGTAAATTAAAAACAAAACTCTCATATTCTCATATCTTAATCAATCCTCCATCTCCAGATCTCAGGTATCAATCTCACTCTCTAAACACCTCAATTAATCACTAATAATCTATGATTCTATACCTAATTCTGTGAATTGTAACTTACGTTCTTAGTTTTGAATCGATTTTATTGATTTTTGGTAGCAAATTGATTTCGGTAAAAAAGTGGAGTAATAATGTTGAAGAAATTCGAGACGAAGAGTAATAGAGGGAAGGGATTGAGTTTTCATCTGAAGCGGCCATGGATTTTGGCGAGTTTACACAGCGGAGTTATTCAATTATGGGATTATAGCATGTGAACACTTATTGATCGATTTGATGAGCGTAATTCCCCAATATGCTAATTTATATTCGCGAGAGTATAATACAACTAGGGTTCTCTACACATCTTTGAAGATCTTAATGATTTGGATTTGCTTCATATAGACGTTGGCATCCATTGGTTGAACCGAGATGTGTTGATTGTTCGGGACTTATTCAAAGAAGCTTCCTGTTCAATTATGAGGTATTTGTTTCCACTTTTTTTGAAAATTATGTAACTTCAATTTATGTTCTATAATCTAGATGGGTATTAAAGCAACATATACTGCAAAAGGTTTGAACAACTCAATTATTGTCACTTGTGTATTCCAGGTGAAGGTATTTTAAGCAATTGTATAAGAATTACTATCAAAACCCTAATTTAAATGTGGAGTTTTCAAGTGGGTCTTGCTTAGAATTCCAAGTTAATGAGAATCAACATAAGCTTAGGGCATTGAAGTCTGTGTTTAATCGATTACAAGCTGATATAGATGTTAAATGTGAGGAAGTTTCTGGTTTGAAGCAGAGGTTGGAGGATTTGGGGAAGGTGAATTCGAGGTTATCGAAAAGGGTATCTTTTTGTTCACCACAGGAAGAAGATAAGGAGTGTCCTGAGGTTATGTTGACTATAAGAGTTTTCAATAGGATGTTGCGTGAGGCCTTTAGTTTTTCGCATAAGTTTACTAAGGTTTTGGTTGGTTTGATGAAGAGAGCTGGATGGGATTTAGATTTGGCCACAAATTCTGTTTATTCGGGTGTTGATTATGTCAAGAAAGGGCATAATCGGTATGCTTTATTGTCATATGTTTGCTTAAGGATGTTTCAAGGGTTTGATCTTGAGGGGTTTGGGGTAGAAGAGGAAGAAAGTCTCTGCAATGGTCATGTTTCGACATCGAATGATGCTGAGGAAAGGATTTGTTTGCAGCGGTTGAAGGATCATATTTCAACCAATCCAATGGATATCTTGAGGAAGAATCCAAATTGTGAGTTTTCACAGTTTTGTGAGAGGAAGTATCAAGAGCTCATTCATCCTACTATGGAGTCTTCGATATTTAACGAATTGGATCAAGGTGAAGTTCTAAACTCTTGGAAATCATTGGGTGTCTTTTATGAGTTGTTCGTCAAGATGGCAGGCTCCGTTTGGGCACTTCATAAGCTTGCCTTTTCCTTCGATCCCCATGTGGATATTTTCCAAGTGGAGAGAGGTGTCGATTTGTCAATGGTGTATATGGAGGATGTCACAAGAAGATGTAAGTTCCCTTGCAAAAGTAGGCCTAAGGTCGGATTCACCGTAGTACCTGGCTTCAAGATAGGGCAGACAATAATACAGTCACAGGTCTACGTGACGGGGATTAACTAATAGAGCAAATTGAATCGATGCAATTCATATAAACGTGACCAGTCTATTCTGTTAACGGATGACTGTGTTACAAAGAAGACCTCTTGTATTTAATATAGTACAAAGTATACAACTGAAAGCGGGTGACGTACGTCTGATTCAGGTAGAATGGTTTGCAGGCTTCCCTTATAAGTTCAGATTTGTGTAATCTTCTTATAGTGTGTGATTTTGTGTTTCTTGAGTCCATAGAATGCAGTGTAAAGGGTGTGTGTAAACAGGGCATGTTAGGAAGACGATAATTGACAGTGAATACATTACAAAACTGTATCTAGATCCTGAATTGATTAGAAATAATGGGTACAATAGAAGTATGGAGTAAGTTTTATCTTCAATTGTATATGGCTATCGATCTATCTTATTGGTCTTTTTTGTGAAATTGACCGTTTCTATTACTCCGTATCAGCTTAAAGATCAGTTCATCATTTTGCCCTGTTATGTCAATAATACCGATTCTCAATCTGTTAAATTTGGTGAATACATTTACCAGTGACCTTAATCAGTGTGGATTGTTTTCTGTCGTTCTTGCACGACTGTGTCGAGTTACTTTGAGCATGGGTCAGGTCATATCCTTGGAGGTTTAGGTCAATCAAGTCGATTATGAACCTAGCTACCTATTGTTCTCAAACCGGTTGTCGTAATCAGTAATCTCTCCTGTTTTTCATTCATTTTTGCGTTTAGTCTTCTTATACGAATACTCGATTTCTGGAGTTGTACTTTTGCTGGTGGTGACTGTAGTGTGAATGGCAATGGCCTGAGAATGTTAGTGCAGGAATTGAAGCAGAGGTGAGGGAGGGAACACACTGCTCAAGAGCCAAGACTAGCTCATACGGAGATGATGTAGTTACTTGAATCTGCGGCTTCTTTAATGCAGCAACGTACATCTTTATACTTCAGTTTTAGCTTAGTTTGTCCATGTTCATGCAAGTGTTGACGTTGTTTACAGGAGCCCTACTCGAGAGGCAAATCGTGTTTCTTTGCTCTAATTTGGTACGTTTGTGCCTATTATCAAGCTTCTTCTTACATCTGAGATAATGTATCAGTTTCAGTGAGTTACTGTAAGACGATATACATATTGCATAGGTGTATTACTGTACTATATAAGTTCACAGACTCTAAAATTGGCGATACTAGATTAAAGCCCGTGCGATGCACGGGTTAGTTACTCAATTACATTGGAAAAAATTATATAGAAATAAAAGATCTCATATGAAGATTATAAAAATAAAGGTAAATTGATAGACTCATAGTAAATTTTACACAGTGACATTATTCTTTCAATGTGGGACAAACCATGCAGAAAAATACGATTATTCTTTCAATGTGGGACAAAAAAAACTCTTTATTTTTTTTGTTGAGATCTAAGGACGAATGATTACTTTTAATTATATAATGAAATTTCATCGCCCTATTATATAATTTTTCTATGTGGATAATTTTACTTAAGTTTATTATAGTCTTAAGTGTTTTTCTAAGACTCAAAAGACGTTTGATTGATATTTATGGACGAATGATTATCTTATTTATAATATAGAACTTAATCAAGTCATCCTAAATGTTTCGATGTGGGATAATTTTAATCAAGTTTATAGTCTTAAAAACCTTTTTTAAGACTCAAAAGAATTTTGGTTGATATTCTAATGATGAATGAATACTTTTATTTATAATATAGAATTAGACTTAAAAGTTTTTTGTTTGATGTGGGATAATTTTAAGTTTGTTGTCTTATTAAGAGAAATTTTAAGACTGAAAGTTTTTTGGTCGATATTTGATAGTAAGGTTTCGATGGGATAATTTTACTTTGGTGGATATTTAATGATGAATGATTACTGTTATTTATAATATAGAATTTTTTGCTTGCAATTTTTCGATGTGGGATAATTTACTATCTTAAGAGCTCTCTTTGAAAGACTTAATTATAATATAGAATATCATCTTATTTTTTCGATGTGGGATAATCTTATCCAAGTTTATAGTCTGAACTTTTTTTAAGACTCAAAAGAGTTTTGGTGTTAATTATAATATAGAATATCATCTTATTTTTTCGATGTGGGATAATCTTATCCAAGTTTATAGTCTGAACTTTTTTTAAGACTCAAAAGAGTTTTGGTGGATATCAAATGATTGAATGATTACTCTTATTTATAATATAGAATTTCTTTTTTTATAATTTTTCGATGTGGGATAATTTACTATCCTAAGAGCTCTTTTAAAGACTCAAAAGAACACCTGATTACTTTTATTCTTATTTTAATTTTTTCGATGTGGATAATTTTATGTTTGTAGTCTTATTAAAAGAATTTTTAAGACTGAAAAGTTTTTTGACAAATAATAGTTTTATTTATAATATAGAAATAATCCATCACTTTATCGATATTATTTATAATATAAAATCATCACCGTAACTTATTTTAATTGTTTTGACGTGGAATAATTTAAAGTTTGTAGTCTTATTAAGATCTTTTTTAAACTCAAAAGTTTTTTAAAACAAATAAAAAATAAGACTACAAATTCATAACCTCATCATAATTTTTTATTTAAATATAGAATTCCATCGCCTTATTTTTATTTAACAAATCTTTTTTAACTAATCTTTTAATTTTTTAAATTTTCCCATCACCTTATCTTTTAATTTTTTATTTAACAATTCTTTTTTATTTAAATAAGACTACAAATATAGAATTCCATCACCTTATTATAATTTTTTATTTAAGTGTATAGTCTTAGCAACTTTTTTAATACTCAAAAGATTTGTTTGATGACCTTTATCATTTTTCGAATATGGGATAGTTTTACTTGTTTATAGTCTTAATATATTTTAAGACTCAAAACATTTCTGGTTAATATCTAAGAGCACGTGATTACTACGGAGTATTATTTATAATATAAAGTTTCATCACCTTATTACTGAGATTATTTTACTTGATATTTAAGAACGAATGAATAGTCTTATTTATAATATAGAATTCATCAACTTATCATAATTTTTTTATGTGTGATAATTCATTTAAGTTTATAGTCTTCCATCAGTTCTTTTTAAGATTAAAAAAATACATCATTACTCTTATAATTTCATCATAATTTGTAGTCTTATATATTAAAAAAGTTCATAAAATTTATAATATAGAATTCCATCACCCCATCGAAAGTCTTATATATTAAAAGTTTTTTTTAAAACTAAAAAGTTTTTTGGTCGATATTTAACACCGAATGATTACTAATATTTATAATATAGAATTCCATCATCCCATCATAATTTTTCGATGTGGGATACTGAGGTTTATAGTCTGAAGAACTATTTTTGAGATTCAAAAGACTTTTTGGTAGATATCAAAGAACGAATGATTACTCTTATTTATAATATAGAATTTCATCGTCATATTATAATTTGTCGATGTGGGATAATCTTACTGTTATATGTAATAAATTCATCACATAGTGTGAAGCAAATAATATGAAGTTTATACTCTAATGAAAGCATTTTTTTAATTACCACGAATCTAATTATTTCATTTTTATAATTTATTTTACGATGATGTTTTTAAAAAACGAATTCTAAAGGTTTTTACCTCAGAATGGTAAAATATCATATTAATATAATAAATTAAATATATATTATAATAATTAAAAGATTCTCTAATTAATTTTTTTTATTATTTCTGATACTTTCCTAATTTGAGGTTTGATGGAATGGACTAATAATATCGCTCGAAAAAAGCCTAAAATATATATATATATTGATTGCGCACCACTTGATTCTTTTTCCTTTTTTATTAGCGTGAATCAGTTCTATTCTTGATTTCTCCATGGAAGTGATATAGTTCTTGACGGGGTACGTACAGGGAATCCTATCAGCCTCAGTTCTATCCCTTCTTCCGTTGATGCGCCCCTATCAATGCCAGAGCTTGTTAATGCCTGTACGTTTCATTTCTCCATGAATGTTTTTTTTTTCTGCGGCATTATCTTAATTTCAAATATTATACTCTGTATTCATTTGATGATCATTTTTTCATGTACATCTAGATTTTACCCAATGATATGCTGCATTTCCTTGACGCACCCGTACCGTACATAGTAAGATGCCTTTCATTTTTTTGTGTATTGTTCTCTTGTAAATCTGTGCTGAAGATTTGCTCGTTAGAAATACTCCACCCTTTACTTATCTTATGTTTTCATGTCGAATGTGTGGACATCTTCTAGCTTTCGCGCTCCTCATTGATCCGAGGTTTGGGTGAAATTCGTTTGATATCAGATTTATTGATATGACAATGTGCCATTTCACACTGTAAGAAAGAGTGAGCAGTTGTTGATAGTGTGTTGTTATTTATCTTCTTTGTTGTCATTTTTACTCTGATAGTATACCATGCAGGTTTTTTTTATCATTATAGACAACTCTTCTATCATTTTTTTCCTCAAATAATTTAGTAGCATAGCACCTCAGAGTAGAGGTGATCATTTGCGGGTTCGGGTCGGACATGGGCCGGGCTAAGTGTAAAATTTTGGCCCACGGACAAGCGAGTTAGCGGGTTTGGGACGGGTTCGCGGGCCGGGCCTTTGTATATTTTTGAAAATGTTGTGTCCAAGCTCGCTAAAAATTCGAGTCGGACGGGACGGGCCAATCAGGCGGTGGAGAGGGAGAGGGAGGTGGGGGGAGGGAGAGGGGGAGAGAAAGCGGGAGGGAGAGGGAGAGGGAGAGAGGGAAGCGAGAGAGAGAGCGGGATGGAGGGAGTGAGAGATAAGGAGAAGGAGAAGGAGAAGGGGAGAGGGGGTGAGGAAGATAGGGGAAGAAAGAGAGAGAGAGAGAGAGAGAGAGAGAGAGAGAGAGAGAGAGAGAGAGAGAGAGAGAGAGAGAGAGAGAGAGAGAGAGAGAGAGAGAGAGAGCGGGAGGGAGAGGGGGAGGAGGAGAGAGGGATGAGGGAGAGAGAGAAGGAGAGGAGGAGGGGAGAGAAGGAGAGAAGGAGGGGAGAAGTGAAGAGAGAGAGAGAGGGGAAGATAGGAGATAAGGAGAGAGGGGGAAGGGGAGAGAGGGAGAGACGGAGAGGGGGGGAGAGGGAAGGGGAGAGAAAGAGAGAGCGGGAAGGGGAGGAGGAGGGAGAGGGGGAGAGAGGGAGGGAGAGACGACACCTCACTGACCTAGATAAAAAAATCATAGGGGGGAGGGAGAGGGGGGGAGGGCGAAAGAGTTGTAGGGACGACACCTCACTGACCTAGATAAAAAAAATAAAATCGTATTTAAAAATGGATTTCAGATGAGGAGGATGATGAGAGGAAGGAGGAGAGGGGGGGAGGGAGATGAGGGGAAGATAGAGAGGATGAGAGATAGGGAGAGAGAGCAGAAGTAGGAGGGTGAGGGAGGGAAGGAGATGGGGAAGAGAGAGAGGGAGAAAGGGGAGGAGAAGGAGAAGGGGAGAGGGAGATAGTAGGGGGAGAGAGGGGGGGGAAGGAAGGGAGGGAGAGAGGGATGAGGGAGAGGGAGAAGGAGAAGGAGAAGGGGAGAGGAGGAGAGAGAGAGGGAAGGAGAGGGGGAAGAGAGAGAGATGGGGAGAGAGGGAGAGAGAGAGATAGAGAGAGAGAGGGAGAGAGAGCATGAGGGGGAGGGGGGAGAGAGAGAGCGGGAGAGGGAGGGGGGATAGAGAGAGCGGGAGGGAGAGGGAGAGGGGGAAGAGAGAGAGAGAGCGGGAAGGAGGGAGGGGGAGGGGGAGAGAGAGATAAGGAGAAGGATAAGGAGAAGGAGAGAGAGGGAGAGGGGGTGAGGAAGATAAGGGAAGAGAGAGAGAGAGAGAGAGAGAGAGAGAGCGGGGGGGAGAAGAGGGATAGGGGAGAGGGATGAGGGAGAGCGAGGGAAAAGGAGAGAAGGAGGGGAGAGGTGAAGAGAGAGAGGGGGGAAGAGAGGAGATAAGGAGATAGGGGGAGGGGGAGATAGAGGGGGAAGGGGAGAGAAAAAGAGAGTGAGAAGGGGAGGAGGAGGGAGATGGGGAAAGAGAGCTGAAGAAGGGGAGGGAGGGAGCGACGACACCTCACTGACCTAGATAAAAAAAATCATAGAGGGGAGGGAGAGGGAGAGGGAGGTGGGGGGGAGGAGGGAGGTGGGGGGGAGAGAGAGAGAGGGGGGGAGGGAGAGAGATAAGGAGAAAGGGAGAGGGGGGGCGAGGAAGATAGGGGAAGAGAGAGAGAGAGCGGGAGGGAGAGGGGGAGAGGGAGGGGGAGAAAGGGAGAGGGGGAGAGAGAGGGGGGGAAAGGGAGAGAAAGAGAGAGCGAGAAGGGGAGGAGAGGGAGAGGGGGAGGGAGGGACGACACCTCACTGACCTAGATAAAAAAAATCATAGGGGGGGAGGGAGAGGGAGAGGGAGAGGGAGAGGGAGAGGGGGGGAGGGCGAAAGAGTTGTAGGGACGACACCTCACTGACCTAGATAAAAAAATCATATTTAAAAATGGATTTAGGATGAGGAGGATGATGAGAGGGGGGAGGGAGAGGGTGGGAAGATAGAGAGGGGGGAGATAGGGAGAGAGAGAGAGAGTGGAAGGAGGAGGGGGAGGAAGAAGGAGAGAGGGAGGGAAGGAGAGGGGGAAGAGAGAGAGAGGGAGAGAGAGGGGGAAGAGGAGAGAGGGGGGGAGGGAGAAGGAGAAGGGGAAAAGGAGATAAGGGGAGAGAGAGCGGGGGAGAAGAAGGACGGGAGGGAGAGGGAGAAGGAGGGGGGGAGAGGGGGGGAGAGAGAGGGAAGGTGAGGGTGAAGAGAGAGATGGGGAGAGAGAGGGAAGGTGAGGGTGAAGAGAGAGATGGGGAGAGAGAGGGGGGTGGGGGGGGGGGGAGGGGGGGGGGGGGGGAGAGGGGGGGGGGGGGAGGGGGAGAGAGAGAGAGAGAGAGAGAAAGGAAGAGAGAGAGCGGGCGGGAGGGAGAGCGGGAGGAGGAGTGGGGAGAGAGAGCGGGAGGGAGAGGGTGAGAGAGAGCGAGAGGGAGAGAGAGAGGGCGGGACGGCGGGAGAGAGGGAAGAGAGAGAGAGCGGGAGGGAGGGAGAGAGATAAGGAGAAGGAGAAGGGGAGAGGGGGAGATGGAGGAGAGGGAGATAGGGGAAGAGAGAGAGAGAGAGAGAGGGAGGGAGAGAGGGAGGGAGAGAGAGAGAGAGCGGGAGGGGGAGGGGGAGGGGGAGAAGAGGGAGAGGGAGGAAGGAAGGGATGGGGGAGAGGGAGAAGGAGAAGGAGATGAGGAGGGGGAGGGGGAGAGGGAGAGAAGGAGAGAAGGAGGGGAGAGGTGAAGAGAGAGAGGGGGGAAGAGAAGAGATAAAGAGAGAGGGGGTGGGGGAGAGAAGGAGAGGGAGAGAGAGAGAAGTGGAAGGGGAGAGAAAGAGAGAGCGGAAAGGGGAGGAGGAGTGAGAGAGAGATGGAGAGGGGGAGGCGGGGAGGGACGACACCTCACTGACCTAGGTAAAAAAAATGATAGGGGGAGGGAGAGGGAGGTGGGGGAGAGGGCGAAAGAGTTGTAGGGACGACAACTCACTGACCTAGATAAAAAAATAAATTCATATTTAAAAATGGATTTAAGATGAGGAGGATGATGAGAGGAAGGAGGAGTGGGGGTAGGGAAATAGGGGAAGATAGAGAGGGGGAGAGATAGGGAGAGAGAGAAAGAGAGAGATAGAGCGGGAAGAGGAGGGGGATGGAGAAGGAGAGAGGGAGGGAAGGAGAGGGGGAAGAGAGAGAGAGAGAGAGAGAGAGAGAGAGGGGGGAGGAGGAGGAGAGATATGGGGAGGGAGAAGGAGAAGGGGAGAGAGGGGAGAGGGAGATAGGGGGAAGGAAGGGAGGGGGAGAGGGATGAGGGAGAGGGGGAGAGAGGGAATGAGAGGGGGAAGAGAGAGAGAGAGAGAGAAAACAGGAGGGAGAGAGAGAGCGGAAGGGAGAAGGGGGAAGAGAGAGAGAGAGAAAGAGGGAGAGGGAGGGCGAAACAGTTGAAGAGACGACACCTCACTGACCTAGATAAAAAAATAAAATCATATTTAAAAATGGATTTAAGATGAGCAGGAAGATGAGAGGAAGGAGGGGGAGGGGGAAGGGAAGGGGAAGGAGAATAAGGGGTGGAGAATAAGAGGGGTAGAAGGAGTTGAAGGGATTACACTTTCATTAACCTTAAAAAAGGAAAATAATTCATATTTATGCACTGATCTTAGATTTATGCACGATTTCTGCCTAACACTTCGCGCGCATCGCGCAATCCTAAACAGTCATTCGAATTATGCCAACAATTCGACAATCAATGACAACAATATGCGCCTTCAAAATACATACACAAATCGTACCTAACCATACGCGCACATCGCGCGCGATCATAAACCCATCCGGAGCCGATGCATTTTGCTGCTCTTAAGTACTTTCGGATGCCCAGCTATTCACAGCCTCCTTCTTCCCACCATGCATGGTCCAGCACATCTTTTCTAATTTTCGGTTTACATATGCTATTTCCCTTTCCTAAGACCGCAATCTTGGTAGTCTGGCTACTGATCATAATCAAGTAAGCTTGTATTCCGGTTTCCTCAAACCTCAATTGCCATCATTTGGTAACTTTATAATCATAAGAAAAATTGTATTTAATGAACTGAATTGATGCATAGTGTGGATTATAAGAGGGATGATCGTTGAAATGATGGTGTATCAAAATAATTGAAATTTTGTTAGTCCAAAGAGGAGACAAAGGAAGAAAGGAGGGAAGGAAACCGACGTTAGAGTTGGGGATGAATGTCATCGATCTCTAATCTCTTGTCTGTTTCAATGTTTTTTTTTGTAATTTTGGTTATGGGTTGTTTCAATGCGAAAATATGTTACAATGACACGAACACACTATTTTATTAGCACGTAGATTAGCATATGAACACAAACATATGGAAACCCACCGCGTTACGAACAATTACAGAAACCTAATTGAGCACCTACGTTGGCACATGCGAAACAACTCCTGCCCTAATAATCACAATCATAAAACTAACACCATAAAGATTACAGTTTCCTAATCTCGGACGCTAACTTCTGCCCGTTAGAGCAAATGGACAACGTGCATGACTGCAGCACCATTACAGTTTCCTAATCTCGGACGCTTTAGCTACACTTCCGACTTATGACGGTGGTTCGCGGAGCAATCATACAGCGATATTATAATACTTAATCCAAATCTAAATTCCAAGATATATTGACGACCATAAACCAACACAGCTATAAACTTGTGCAGCCGCCTACTCGAACACAATCTCAGCCAACGGGCAGGGTGAAGTTTTTTAAAAAAGGCAAAACACATAAAACAAAAAAAACCGGCATATCGCCATTGCAGTCTGTGGCTAACCACACGTTGATCCACA
This sequence comes from Agrostemma githago, assembly GCA_958450325.1. Lineage (NCBI taxonomy): Eukaryota > Viridiplantae > Streptophyta > Magnoliopsida > Caryophyllales > Caryophyllaceae > Agrostemma > Agrostemma githago. The sequence goes on from OY288239.1 coordinate 3,912,908, forward strand.
CCTTGCGACTGACGACTGATGACGACCTTCCACAGAGCGCTGATACAACGGTTTTACAATCCGTGAACCATATCTAACTTCCAAGATGTATGGCTAATCACAAGCAGTGCATATATAAAATTGTGCATCCGACTGCTCCCACAGAATCTCAGGCAACGACCACAAGTTAGCCAAACAATTCTGCATACCCAAAACAAACACTACCACCGTCAAATCGTATAAACAGATTGTACCTAACCATACGTGCGCATCGCGCGCGGTCTTCAACTAGTTTAATTAAAAGAAAAATCTCATATAAATATATTACAATTATAAATCTTTTTTTTTTTTTTTTCATAATTCATATTGCATTTTTAAAGTATTTTGTAATTGTCTTATAACGTATTTTAATTGAAATGTGGTTTAATATTTTTTTATGTATCTTTAATTTCTGATTAATTTTTCTAATTTATAAAACTCTTCTCATCTTTTAGTTCCGAATTATATTCGAAATCTATATAACATCACTAATTCCCTGATCCGTTATTTAAAATGTATTAAGTTGAATTTACAAAAATAATAAAAATATATAAAGTACGGAAAAAAATGAAGTCAAATACACGTTTCTTAAATTGTCGTTTTTTTTTTAAATCAAAACTTATGAAATATAATATAATCATAATTTATAAAATGAATAAAAAGATGAGTAAAAATTAGATGGATAAGGTATGATAAATGTGGTGAGATGAGTGGGACCCTCTGTGAAAAGAAAAATGAATTCATTGATATGAGAGTACTTTATAAGAAAAATGAATTCACTGATGCCACGGTTTATGCGAACGGTGACATTGGACTCGGGGTGGTTGGTCGAGATTGGCAGGGGAAAGTGGTGGTGGTTGGGTGCTCGAGACTTCAAAGAGGATGGGATCCAACGATTGCGGAAGTGAAGGCCATGGAGCTGGGGTTGGACATTGCACGCCGTACTCAGGTCGAGAAGGTGATCGTTGAGAGTGATGCGCAGGTCGTGGTAAATGCTGTGAAGAATGGAAAGGGGTCGAGGGATGTTTTGGGCCTTCTTATTGATGACTTACTAGTTTTTAGATCGTCTTTTGCCCAATGTTTATGGTCTCATGTCAAACGGGATGGTAATACGGTGGCACATCACGTTGCCCGATTATGTCCGAGAAGTGGAGTTGAACTTTTGTATGTTTCTTCGTTCCCAGACGCAATTCTTGCGTTAGCGGAAATCGACTTAATATAATTCCACTTTTCACCTCAAAAAAAAAACTTTATAAGAGAGAGAAAATGGGGTAGAAAAGATGGGGTGGAAGAAGTGGGGTGCTCTATAAAGAGAAATTGTATCCATTGATAACTATGGTCTGAGATCATTTTATCAACTTTATTTATTATTAATAAACGAGTGAACTTTAACCGTATTTGATGTCCTACACTCTTACATACGTAAGGAGGGTTGAACTGAATTAAGTAGATGCATGTGGTTGGACTGCCGGCCAAGTTAGCCATTACGGAGTACATGCATGCTATATATGCACAAATGCTGCCTATTATACGGAGTTTGATAATTGGATGACGCCGGTCGACTTTTTATGCATGGGTGCATCTACATGACATCGTCCTAACTCCTAAGTTGATGGGGTGTTATACAGAATTTGGCGATTGGTAACTCAAGTCGGTTTATTATTGGTAGGCAACATTCAATCAATGTTAATTATTAAGTCGGTTGATTGAAAACCCGAGAAACAACCAAAGCATGATAGAATAAAGATACTCCATACCACTTTCTTATACTCCATCCGTCCATTATTTATCGTCCCACTCCATGAATATATGTGAGGAGTATTTTAATGGAGTGAGGCGATAAATAGTGGACAGAGGGAGTAATTAGTTTGAACAAGATGGATGATTCCGGTCATTGGTTTACCTTCTAGTCGTTTTTATAACCAAAACACCCAATTTCGGACAATTCCGATTTATTATGATACACATTAATTAATTAATTATATAAATTAACGCCTCACAAATCACTAACACTAATGAACTAACGCGCATTGGTCTCTATAAGTCAAGATTAGGATAACCATGCATAAGATAAGTATCCGCAAATTCCGTCAATGGATCGCATGTCATTTTACTGCTATTACAAGTCCCTTTTGAAACGACTTATAGTCAATTAGTCACGCTACTTTCCTACTTTAGCCCCTTTTATGATAATAGTGATATCAATTGTGTTTCATCTTTCCTAATGCGGCTACCTTTTAGAAAAAACGGTTGTTTTAATGTGTGTCCAAACGAGATATTTCACTTGTTTTGTACTTTGTTCAACGCGAAAATGAATCCATTTTATTTCGTGACCAAGAAGGCCAAAAGACGTGGATAATACCTTCAAAATCGGTCGCTTTTTTTTGCTATTTTTCGAAAGCGCGAATGCTTTTAAACGAAAACTTGTCGATAGAAATATAATGTCTGATAATGATTATTATAACCCACTAACATGATATAAAACGGAGTTTAAAGCTTGTTTCGACTTATTCCGGCACGTCTCAAAACACAATCTTATGACTTTTTAAAGTCTCCATTGAAATCCAAATGACCCTAATATTACACCGAGGTAATGTATTTGGTCTAGACTTTGTTCAGCGCGAATATGACCTCATTTTATTCCGGGATTATCCGAAACGCCGAAAAAACGTGGACAATAAGCTTCAAAATCGGTCGTTTTTTGTCAATTTTTGGAAAGCGGTTAAAATTGTTCGAAAGCGCTAATGTTTTAAAACTTATCGATAGAAAATAGAATGCCTAATATTGATTGCCTGAACCCTCTGACATGATTTAAAATAAAGTATATAAAACTTGTTTCAACTGATTCCGGCACGTCTCAAAACACAATCTTATGGGTTTTTAAAGATCTCCATTATAATCCAAATGACCCACGTATTACACTGAGGCATTGTATTTGGTCTGAACTTTGTTCAGCGCGAATATGATGCCATTTTATTCCCGGACCCAAAAGGCCAAAAAAAGTGGATAATAACCTTCAAAATCGGTCCTTTTTTGGCTATTTTTCGAAAGCGGTTAAAATTGTTCGAAAGCGCGAATGTTTTTTTGACAAAAACTTAGTGATAGAAAATAGAATGTCTAATTATGATTATTTGAAACCTCTGACATGATTTAAAATGAAGTATATAGAACTTGTTTCAACTGATTCCGACACGTCGCAAAACGCAAAATTATACAGTATATCTTTTAAAAGCCTCCATTAAAATCCAAATGATCCTTCTATTAAACCGGAACATTGTATTTGTTCTGAACTTTGTTCAACGGAAATATGAACCCATTTTATTCCGGGATCCAAAAGGGCAAAAAATAAACGTGAACAAATAACCTTCAAAATCCGTCTTTTTTTGCTATTTTTGAAAGCGGTAAAAGTAGTCCTTCGAAATCGCGATTGTTTTTTGACGAAAACTTGTCGATAGAATTAGATTGCCTAATCATTATTATTAGAACCCTCTAACACGATATAAAATAAAATATATAGAACTTTGACACGTCTCAAAACACAATCTTATTACTTTTAAAAGTCTTCATTGAAATCCAAGTGACCCTGTTACTACACCGAGGCATTGAACTTAGTCTAGACTTTCTTCAGCGTGAATATGGACCAATTTTATTTCGAAACCCTACAGACCTAAAAAACGTGGATAATAACCTTCAAAATTGATCGTTTTAGGCTATTTTTTTAAAGTGGTGAAAGTCGTTCGAAAGCGCGAATGTTTTTTTGACGAAAACTTATTGATAGAATTAGAATGCCTAATAATGATTAATAGAATCTATATCACCATATTAAATGGAGAACAGATCTTATTTGGACTGATTCTGACACGTTTCAAACGCAATCTTATTGCTTTTAAAAGTTTCCATTAAAATCTAAATGACCCTCCAACTACAACGGAACATTGTATTTGGTCTGGACTTTGTTCAGCGGGAATATGTACCCATTTCATTCCGGGACCCAAAAGACCGAAAAAACGTGGATAATAACATTCAAAGTCCTTTGTTTTTTGCTATTTTCGAAAGCAGTGAAAGTCATTCGAAAGCGCGAATGTTTTTTGACGAAAACTTATCGATAGAATTAGAATGCATAATAATGATTATTCGAACCCTCTGGTACGATATAAAATTGAGTATAGATCTTGTTTCGATTTATTCTGATACGTCTCAAAACGCAGCCTTATGGCTTTTAAAAGTTTTTCATTAAAATTCAAAATGACCCACATATTACACTGAGGCATTGTTCTGTACTTTGTTCAGCGCGAATATGAATATGAATCTATTTTAGTCCGGGACCCAAATGGGCGAAAAAACTTGGATAATAACCTTCAAAGTCGGTCTTTTTTTGCTATTTTTTGAAACCAGTGAAAATTTTTCAAAAGCGCGAATAGCTTTTGACAAAAAATCGTCGATGGAAATAGAATACGTGATAATGATTTTTAGAACCCTCTGAACGATATAAAATGGTGTATAGAATTTATTTCGACTGATTCTGACACGCCTTAAAACAATATTATGGCTTTTAAAAGTCTCCATTAAAATCCAAATGACCCTTCTATTACACCGAGACATTGTATTTGGTCATGACTTTGTTCAACGGGAATATGGACCAATTTTATTCCGGGACCCAAAAAGCCAAAAAAACATGGTTAAATAACCTTCTAAACTGATAGTTATTTTTTGCTATTTTTCGAAAGCGGTGAAAGCCGTTCGAGAGCGCGATTGTTTTTGAAGATAACTTGCGATAGGAATAGAATGCAGGATTGTGATTATTAGAATCCTCTAACAGGATATAAAATGGAGTATATAGAACTTGTTTCGGCTGAATCTGACACGTCTCAAAACACAATCTTATGACTTTTAAAAGTCTCCATTGAAATCCAAATGACCCACATATTACACCGAGACATTGTACTTGGTCTGGACTTCGTTCAGCGCGAATATGGACCCATTTTATTCCGGGACCCAAATGACTGAAAAAACGTGGATAATAACCTTTAAAATCGGCATTTTTTACAATTTTTTGAAAGCGGTGAATTTTTTTCGAAAGCACGAATAACTTTTGACGGAATTCCTCGATAGAAATAGAATGCGTGATAATTATTATTAGAAACTTCTAACACGATATAAAATGGAGTTTAGAATTTATTTCGACTGATTCTGACACGTCTTAAAACGCAATCCTATGGCTTTTAAAAGTATTCATTGAAATCCAAATGATCCTCCTATTACACCGAGACATTGTATTTGGTTTGAACTTTTTTTCAGCGAGAATATGGACCCATTTTATTCCGGGATCCAAAAGAGCAAAAAAAAACGAGGATAATAACCTTCAAAATCCGTCGTTTTTTGCTATTTTTCGAAAGCAGTGAAAGTCGTTCGAAAGTGCGAATATTTTTTGACAAAAACTTGTTGATAGAATAAGAATGCATAATAATGATTATTATAACCCTCTGACACGATATAAGATGGAGTATAGAACTTGTTTCGATTGATTCTGACACGTCTCAAAACGTAATCTTATGGCTTTTAAAAGTTTTCATTGTAATCCAAATGACTTTCATTTTACACTGAGACATTGTATTTGGTATGAACTTGTTCGGCGGGACCCAAAAGGCCGAAAAACTTTACTGATTAGTGAATATTAGTGTTACACTAATTATTAAGAACAATTTTGTTATTGCACAAGTTATCGTGTGAGACTGTTTTACAATATAGTATACCCATTTATCAATGATAAAAATATTTGAGCATCATTTATTTGTGTTTCTTCATTGAGGACATCACGGATCACAAGTCTTTCAACATTCTTAATATAAGCATTTACACCTTATTTTTTTCCATGACAAGATCTATACCATTTATCCACACCATTTAATTAGGAAAACATCAATTTCTTGTGACAAGATTTTCATTCCATGAGCATAGTAACAAATTTCTTGTAAATAATTTATTAGGGCATAGCAAAAAAAAAAGAGAGGAATAATTAAAGGATGGATCATATGGTGATAGGAGCAGGAAAGCTTAATCCTGGTTTAGGAGACGAGACGGAGTTCGATAATGATGCAAATCTTTCGCTTAGTGACCGTCTTAAGCCCTTCAAAAGCTCTCAATTCGACGCTGACTCTTTCATCAACTCCAAATGTCACAACATGGCCGAAAAGGTTTCGCTTAGCACCAAAAAATCTTACTATATATATACTGTGCGTGTATGCATTGCACGAGATCTATACTAGTTTTTCAATACTGTAGGAGCTCAAGTACTTGACAGTATATCTCAAGGACCTACAGAAGGCCTCGGCCGAGGAAATGCGCAAGAGTGTTTATGCTAATTACGCTGCCTTCATACGGTAATTAAGCAAACAATATATATAATCGCGGTTAATGACATCATTAATGATCGATTCTTATATACATATATATATATTCCGGTCTAATTAACTTTCAGAACAGCCAAGGAAATATCAGCTTTAGAGGGCCAACTTCTATCACTGAGAAACTTTCTATCTGCCCAAGCAATCGTGATCCACGGCCTGGCAGACGGCGTCCACGTCAATTCACTATCACCCGGCCTTCAAGGCCCCTCAGACGATGAGGCATCCAACAAAAAGAGTAGCAAGGTATATACATATACTGTCACGTACATAGTCTTAACCACGACATCTTTGTTATTATATTAATCGATGTTTTAATATATAATGAAGGTGATTAAGATTGAGACGTGGTTGACGGAGTTTCTGGAGACACTGGAAGTACTTCTAGCAGAAAGACGAATAGAAGAAGCACTGGCTGCCCTCGATGAAGGAGAAAGAGTTGTAAAGGATGCTAACGACAGAGGAGCTCTGATACCATCAATGTTGTTATCACTTCAAAACGCGATAACAAAAAGCCGGCTAAAGCTAGCCGACCAGCTCATACAAACGGCTAGTCAGTCTTCTACCAAAGGAGCCGAGCTCAGAACAGTGGTTTTAGCCCTTAAACGATTAGGGGACGGGCCTAGAGCCCACACATTACTTCTAAAAGCCCATCGTAAAAAACTCAACCTGAAAATGCAGAACCTAACACCGGTTGGAGGAGGCGGAGGAGGAGTGTACTGTACTAGTCTTTCGAAGCTAGTATTTTCGACTATTGCACAAGCATCAAGTGATTCGCTGACTGTATTCGGGGAGGACACGTCATACACATCAGAGTTGGTGACGTGGGCAGTGATGAGGACAGAGGAATTCGGACTGACAGTGATGAAGCAGTCGCTGTACTCGTCAGCTGCATCGGGGAAACTGAGGGCAGCCGTGGAGTGTGTTCATGGGTGTTTAGGGCATTGCGTGCTGTTGGAGGCGCGAGGGATGGCTTTGTCCCCGGTTTTATTGAAGCATTTCAAGCCTCTCATTGAGCAGACACTTAATGCTAATTTGAGAAGGATTGAGCAGAATATCGCGGCCTTGGCTGCTTCCGATGATTGGTCTCTTGTTCTTCCTCCTGGCGTCGTTGTGCTCGCTGCTGTTTCCTCCCTTCCGAAGCTCAGTAAGAGTGCCCACCGGTTCAACTCCATGGTTCAGGATCTATTCGAGGGTGTGGAGCCGCTAGATACGCTCCAACTAATGACACCCTTGCTAGAAGGTGTAGTGCAAGTGTTCAACTCGTATGTGACGATGCTCACCCACGCATTCCCGGTATCAGTGAGCGAGGCAAGCCAAGAAGGGGTGACAATCTCGATCGTCAGAGAGGCAGTCACGGAAGCTCAACAGCTTGCTTTACTGGCTAACGCACTCATACTCTCTGACGACTATATCCCACGCGCCGCTGCCAAATTCCTCTCCTTTAACCAACGTAATTCTCTTGAGGAGTCTTCAAGACGGGATGTAGAGCGACAAAACCGTGTGGTGGAGCAGAGGGATTGGAAGAAGCGGCTTCAAAAGTCGGTTGACAGGCTAAGAGATAGTTTCTGTAGGCAACATGCTCTTGAGATAATCTTCAGTGAAGACGGAGAAGTCAGACTCACTGCTCACTTGTATACCGCTATGGATGGTTATTCCGAGGAGCCTGAGTGGTTCCCTTCTTCCATCTTTCAGGTATTAGATAGATGCCCTTAATTTGAGGACCTTCATTCGAGATGTTGGTCCCCCTGTTTTCAGAATGAATTTTGTTACAGGAACTGTTCATGAAGCTGACGCATATTGCGACACTAGCAGCTGATATGTTTGTCGGAAGGGAAAGATTTGCATCATTACTGCTAATGAGGCTCACTGAAACCGTGATTTTGTATCTATCCGATGATCAAACCTTTTGGGAAGAAATCGAGCAGGGACAAAAACCGTTGGGACCTTACGGCCTTCAACAGGTGCGTGCGTTTATATGTAGTCCTATCGTTTCACCATTTTTACATCGCTCGCAGGACTCACTTCTTACTGTATTATTTCTGCAGTTCTATCTGGATATGGAGTTTATGATACTTTTTGCATCACAAGGTCGATTCTTGTCAAGAAGTCTACAACAAGTAGCCAAAGACATAATCGCTCGTGCCATTGATGCAGTTTCGGCTACTGGAATTGATCCTTACAGGTATACACCCTTCAACGTAGAACACTGCATGCATGTATCACGAGAGACCAACTGATATTTCTGTTGTTTTTGAACTCACTCGCGGCAGCACATTGCCGGAGGATGAATGGTTTGCAGAGGTAGCGCAACTGGCAGTGAAGATGCTATCAGGAAATGGAACCTTCGAAAGTGACGATCGTGATACTACAGTTGTTAGCCCTACTGCTTCAATGTCTGCTAAATCAATCTCCTAAACTCATCACTTAATCAATCAATCATCAAAATATATATATATATATATATATATATATATATATATGATTAAAGGAGACTTTTTTTTATTTTACCATCAATATTAGCTATATTATTATTTTATTTTTGGGTTTTAAGTAAACATGAGGTTGGAAGTAGACTTCTTAGTTCTAAACTAAGACGAATTTTGAGTGAAAGTATAATTTGTTTTACACAAAAACTTATATGAGACTGTCTCACGGTAATTTACCGTGAGACCTTTCACATAAGAGGTGGTTACTAAATTTGTAATCACTTCCTATGAGAGGTAGACGGTCTCACAAGAGACTTATTGTTTTTTTATAAAGGTGATTCTCATTTTTCAAGAACTGTACTTTTTCTTAAATACGAGTATCTCTTAAAATTTACGAGTAAATACTTCTATCAAATGAATACTCATGTGTGAGCAGTTTTCGTAACAATCTAATGACATAACTTTCATAATTTTTTCAAAGTATTTTTTTTATATAATTTAAAGTTAAATGTTTATCTGATTAAACGAAAGTTGTCTAATTCTAAAATTCTAAACACGGAGAGAGTACTGTACTATTAAGGTTGAGAACATCTTAATTATATATATAAACAAGAAAAAGTAGTCAAACCAATCTCTTATATACTAACTAGTGTATACCCCGTGCATGTATGCAAGATATTTATAGAATTTTAATATTTTAAGTTAATTATTTATACAAAGTAGATTTTAATTTAGCAACCTGATAATTTTTCACGATTCTATCATTGTATTTGGATAATAATAAAATAACTTGAAATTGCAACCTCGACTAATATATGAAATATGTATTACAAAAAAATTATTATCTTAATTGTTGTTAGAAATTTAAGCGACTATATTTCTACAATTTATTTGTATCGATACACCCGTTGTTAGTTTTTAAATATTTAACCCGTAAGAATTTTTATATGATAATTGAGTGTGTTGTTCTATTGATTTTGTCCAAATTGAGAGTTTAAAATTTAGGCGAGAAAAGTTTTGAGATTTTTTTTCTCTTTGTTAGTACAGATTGATAGCTTAAAATTTTGGTGCGAAAAGTTTTGAGAATTTTTATTTTCTTACTTAATAGACGATTACAATATTTAATTACAATCAAATATCGGTCATGATTATTACAAAAATAAAACGTATTTTTGTTGGTATATATACAGTCTGTATTTAGTATACACTGGTGCAAATAACAGAGATTGTAAAATATATTGTTAACAAAATTTCAGTATTACATCACCAAAGCAGTTAAGGCCCAAATATGAGTCCAATATGAATAAGCGGAAAAATTATAGGGATGGTTAATCTCTTAGTAGCAAGGGGATTTTATGGTATATAAAATATAAAGGTACTGTCAATTAATCAATCAATTAATTAGTATGATGATATATAAAAAAAATTATACTATTTTATGGTATAACAAAAATGGTAGCATCTACTCAATTAATTATATTATTAGTACTATTTTATGGTATATAAAATATAAAATTAGATGGTACTGTCAATTAATCAATCAATTAATTAGTATGATATATAGAAAAAGATTTATACTATTTTATGGTATAACAAAAATGATAGCATCTACTCTATTAATTATATTATTATATTCCCTCCGTATCTAAATGTTCGTCCACTTTCAATATAATACTCCACCCATATATTAAACAAAGTAGACGAACATATAGATACGGAGGGAGTACTATTTTATGATAGTATCTTTTAAACATATAGCTATTGATCGCAGTTAAAATGTTAATTTAGATATAAGCCCAACCAATATATATTAAATAATCCAAAAGTAAGCCCATATGGTAGGCCCGTATGTGATTAGACGGGAAAATTTGGAGATTTGTTATTTGGTTAGTGGAAAAAAATGGGAATTTTCCTTAATAAAATTATTGGAGTCTATAGATTTATAATTAATTTAGTGATAATTGAAACAATGAGATATTGTGGTGCAGTGGTAGAGAATAAGTACTACATATCTAAGGTCAAGGTTCGATTCTCATATAACTCATTTCACTAATTTTCCGCTCAAATGATTGTCGATTAATTTAGGAAACTAGCAAAGTATTGAATAATTCAACCCATAATTTAAGAATAATTTGTCATAAATTTTATAATGGAAATTAGCCACCATATTTCCTTCCTAAAATTCAATACAAAAATCATACGGAGTATAACAATAATCAATCCAAAATTGTGAACCTTTTCGTATTAATCTTTGAGAATAATTTGTTGATTAAAAAAAAAAAAAATAATTTACACAGCTTTTAAATAAAAAAATTAATGTACCATCTAAAATTTATTTCAATATTTTATTTCAATTGACGACTAAAAAATTAACATAAATCGGTATTGCTATATTAAAATTTATCTGTATCAATAATATCTGATCACCTACCTAAATCGTGCATTAGCACAGGACCTAAACTAGTTATAATTAATAAAGAAGTACTCTATTTTTTTTAGTTCAACAAAGAGCCGCATTACATTAGCGGGGAAGTTAGGGGATGAAACTTATGACCTATTGTCCAGCATACCTCCGTCTTAACCACTAGAGTAAGACATCGATGATAATTAAAAAAAGTACTCCGTAGATAACATGTAGGAAGACATATTGATACAAGTACAGGAAGAAAATTGTGGTAACAATTAGGAAGAAAATTAAATAGAAGCGTAGTCATAGTATAGAGAGTATAGACATATTGATATAGGTATAGCTATATAATGGATCCTCTAACCTATCATGCGTATATGGAAACAGCAAGTAGAAGCATGCATCAATTAAGGTGACGCAACGTGAGGAACTCCAACCAACTTGCAAAGAGGGCAAGTGTTGTTAAGAGCCAACCATGGCTTGAGACAGTGGAAGTGAAACCGGTGTCGACAGTGGTGAAGAAACCCGACACAGTCACCCTCTTCATAATCCTCCTGACATATCGTGCATATTTCCGCACTCCCATCATCAACGTCAACGTCAACGTCAACGTCAACATCAGCGGCGCGCCTGTGTACGTGGTGAGTGTGGGTCTGGATTTGGAGGCCAACCAACTGTTTCTTCGCATAATCCAAAAACTTGCAAGTGTAATCAATAACCTTATCTCCTTCTTGCAGCAGCAGCAGTAACTCCATATCAACTCTCTCGCTACTTTCCACTTCTCCCATGCCATCGCCATTCAATCTTTCTCTCATGTCATTCACCATCTTCCTAAGACATTCCTTTATTTCTTGTAAGGTGTTTATTTCTGCCGCTGTAATTGCAGCCTCCATTGCTATTCAATTCAATTCACGATTTTGGAGTCAATCAGTTGATTGAATTCTGATTTTCTATGATGGACATCCGGAGTGAAGATTAATAATTAATATACTCCACTATATATAGGAGCAAGTGATCGAGGGTTACATGAAGAATGGAAAGTTTCCTAAAAACATTTTTTTCCTAATTCCTATCCTATGCCCGAAGATTATAAATAAAAATAAACATTCATCCTTATAAATCAACCAAAAAATTTTTGAGTTCTAAAAAAGTTCTTAACACAATAGATTTAAGTAGAAATTATAATAAGTTGATGGATTTCTATTATGGAGTATATAATTAAAAGTAATCATTCGTCTTTAGTTATCAACCTGAAATCTTTTGGATCTTAGAAATTGGGTAGTTTTTAAGATTTTAAGACTATAAACTTAAAGTAAAATTATCTCACACATCAAAACATTATGATGAAATGATAGAGATTCTATTTCATACATAAGAGAAATCGTTCATTTTTAGATATTAACCAAAAAATCTTCTGAGCCCATAACAGCTCTTAAGAGTTAAGACTATAAATTTAAATAGAAATATCCCGCATCAAAAAATAATACGAAGTAATATGTTGATGGAATTCTATTCCTCCGTATATAATTAAGAGGACTACTACGGAGTATAACTCTAAGTTGAATTATCCAAATTTGAAAAATTATGATGGGGTGAGAAATTTTATATCATAAATAAGAGAAATTGTTCATTTTTAGATAATAATAAAAAAAAACTTGTGATTTTATTATGTAAATAAAAGTAATCGTTCGTTTTTAGATATAAAAACAAAAATCTTTTGAGTTATAAAAACAGTTCTTAATAACATCAAAAATTTCTACAAACGTAAGAAATGAATATTATTACGAATATGAGTCCTACAGCTTACTATTCTTGTAGGATTTTGAGGTAACGAGCACTACTCATGCTACTGTATAATCGTAGTTCTCCTATATCTCGAGGAACTTAGATGTTCATTCGAACAGATGATGTGCGATTCACAAGTAATTACTCATACTATCGTTTTTTATCAAAAAAAAAATACGGAGTAACTGTTCTTAAAATAACATTTAAAAATAAAGTAAAGAAATGGTGTATTTGAACTATTTTGCTACAATACCCTTTTTGTGTATTTGAATGATTTAGACTCCGCTTTGAGAAACGTTCAAAATTTCCGGTCATTGGGCCAAAGAGATTAATCCCATGAAACAACTTGGCTAAGAGTCATCAGAATCCAACACGAAATCATCGACAATACAAACAAAGAAGTTTGATTAGAAGTACAAAATTTGATTGAGATACGAAAATCCCACAATTCACTTTTTTTCTCCTATAATTCTTCTACTTTGCAAACTATTTTTTTTCTTTTTGCATCAAATGTTGGCAACTCTTTAACTAGTACCGGGGATACTCACCAGTCACCAGTCACCAGTCACAACCCTTTGTTACGTACTAGCTTTGAATAGCACCGGAAAATGGGGGAAATGTGAACAGAAATATGTCCAACTGACACAGATAGTGATGGCTAAGTGTAATCTGGAGATAATATCGATGGACTTCTATGGTGGACAAAATCAAAAGCCGCTTTTCAGCACTTCATTCAAGAAATGACTGCTTCCGGGAATTTACACCTGCTCAAAGCATTTGGCGTGCCATAGAAAACTCAGTATCTCGTAGAGTATATGCAGACACCAAGATATGTAAATACCGAGTATGGATTTGTGATTAAAATATATGAGACGGTCTTATATAAGAGTTACCTCATGTTGTGGGACTAAACACAGAATGGCTATGTACATAGAAGACAACCCTGAAACATTGAAGACAATCAAGAATCTGCTAGTACCAAGTATTGAACATCAAACAGTGTTTAAAGTAATCAAACAGATGATAACTAACCTATGCTGGACAATAACCATCAGCCATAATTTAAGGATAGAATGAAACATCAGGCAGTTGCTTTAGAAATGCTATCGGAAAACCAGACTTCCGTTTTGCTGCTGTCTTAAGTTTTCAATGAAGGACTGATAGAACACTTTGAAGGCCTTCGTGTCATTGTTCTGTGAAAACAACACAACAAATTCCGATCTTAAATAACCAATGCGTGCTGATCAACAGTTTAATATTAAGGCCAATAAACAAGCTAACCTGCAGTTTCTGATGATATTGCTGAGCTAAATCTGGAGGGCAGTGTGCAGCAAGAAAGCCCTTTGAGACAAATTGAGCGACAAAATTCTCACCAAATTTCTCATACATTACCTTCTGCGCTGTAACTATTTCTCCAAACAATGCAAGCTGACAAAGAACAAAATCAGGAAATCTGAGCATCCATAATCAAACACAAGAAAAAATGGAATAAATCCAAATGCCGGAACCCACATTACTACTGTAGCAAACATATAGGGTAGCTGACATAACTACCAAAGCTGGAAAAAAAATCAAAGAGAGTCTAGAGTTTAAAACTCACAGTATTAGCATCTTGGAAGTCGAAGGACTTGTCTAGCACACTGTACAGGCAGCAGTTGGTAGCAAACGTTTCAACGATAAAAGTCTGAAACCCAGGTACCTGAAATACAAACCTTCAATACTATAATTTTTGAGATGATAATATTTGAATAGGTGAAGTTACAAGAATACCAACCTTCTCTTCTCCAAAAAGACCCGTTGACCAGTCTTTAATCAATCGGATAAATATCTGTACACATGCCTGATATGCAGAAGAATGATTCAGAACACCATGTAAACGGCCAATAAAAAGTTGACTGAACAAATTCAAAAACGTACACGCACCTTTCTCACAGTAATATCTTTATGATTACAGCATGAATACAGTAGCAGTTGCATAATTGAATCCAGATAAGCTCTGCTTTTGGGAGAGAGGAAAACCGAAGACAAATCATGTGTTGCTATAACATTAAGAAAGGTGTAGAATGTTCGCTGAAGTTCCTGTCTTTCACGAATTTCCTGGAATCAAACAAACACGCTTTTAAAGAGAAGCACATCGAAATCCAAACTATGTGACATTGTTCTGAATCAACAGCATCAGATCTGCTTAGTAACTCTTTCACAATGGAATTTTTTCCCTTTTTCACAGACTTTGCCTTTCTCAGTGAATAGCTATTGCATTAAATCTGTACTCCATATAAAGCAAAAATTTCCAACAACGAACTGTCAATATAGAGACAGCCTATTTCAGTTGGTCTTCAAAATTACAGAGTAACGTCTAAAATCATACGAACACATTATGTAATTAGGGCCAAAGACATGCCATGAAATCGATGCTACTACAAGTATACAAGAATTTATACCTCAGTATTCGTCCCTGGTCCAGTGGGAAATGCATCTCTTGGGACTACAGCAAACACGGCTTTAGCAATAGCAGGAAATACATCATCCAGTATATCATGTACGGCAACATTGAATTTGCATATGAGCTGGTTGAGTAAAACAATGATACCAACCAACTCCTTTGGCTGTGTCGAAGAAATAGTAAGCGACAGTCAGCCACTATTCACAACAAACTTATATGGCACAACAGAGAGACAACTACTACCACGAATCCAGTACAAACTTCTAGATCTATATGTGGAGAACTCAGAAAGAACCAGAATGTTCAGATAAATGGTGTTCTTCGTATAAAACTATCATAGGTAAGAAAATAACCATCCAATATCAGACGGGAATTATTTTTTCCTTATTGCGTAAGCCTCTGGAAATGTGTTTCAAGAGTCTATGCCTTACAAATTACCGAGTACAGAGGAAACGAGAATGTGTGATGGAATTCTACATGTCCACCCCAGCATGTTGCCCTTCCTTTCATTCCAAATCCCTCAATCTAAACACACCCTAAATATTTTGTTCACAATATGTCCAATAATTAAAAAAATAATTACCTCAATTCCGAGGAGCAGCTGTTCCAGTGCCTTTGGCAGATAAGGAAAGACTGATCCCCCCAGAGTTTCAACCATTCGATGAACAAATGAAGTAACCTATAATACAAAATGTCAAAGACCGTTGGAATATAAATGCATTAAAACAAATTCCACATTCACATGAAATGCCGCATACCTTACTACGTAGACTCTCCTCTTTTGGAAATACAATGAGGACTTGAAGTAGAACATCCAATGTCTACAATTCAAGATCAAGAAACAGTATAAATAATTTGAAACCACTGGCTAAATAACAAAATGTATCCTCTGGCGTAAACCATCTTCATAAATCATGTGTACTTTAAAGCACAGAATGGTTAGTTTTAATTGGTAGCTTACACTCAATAGGACTATAATTAGTTGAAAGACTAAAATCATCATGTTTAAAACACACAACAAACCTGCTTAAACATCAAACCAATTTCTGGTCTGCTGGCAGTCACGAGGCGCTCACTAAAACCCTGAATACATGATAAATCCGGTGTTAGATTGATGAAAGATAAACAAAAGTTCATTAAAAAAAAGCAACTTAAATAGGCTTCTTCAAGCACCAATGTTGAAACAGACCAGGATGAGCCCGGGAAAAAAAGACTAGAAGAATTCCTAATCATATTCAACAAACAGATTAACACAAAACTTCAGTAATGTTATTTATGAAGATACACGCTAGGGCTAGCCTACGACAGAGCACAATTCAGTTAAGCATTTTCTAACTGCACGCGAGCTAGCGGTGTATCAAAATTCAAAAGTTCGCACAAGACATAATCGGATAGAATAGATTACCTTGCTTAATGCATTTATCGCCATTATAATTTGCTGAATTATCAGAGTATTTGTGGGATAATCATTTGGATTTTGGACTTTGCCATTCACGAGCAATGCCTCCACCTAGAGGGTAACAATAAATGGTTGTCAACAAAAAAAGTACAAACGGATCTAGGACATATTAAGTTGGATCAGATACATTTGAACATAAGGAAGCACAAGTCAACCTGTTGACAAAGAGGGGTAAGTAACGAAGAAAGATAATTTGTTTGCTTCTCAACCGGCATTTCTTCCATCCCAATTAGGATGCCAATCGCCTGAGAAAAATCGCAAATTTCTAAATAATGGATAATAAATACAGTAGTAATTAAACAAAAATTCACATGCGACCACATATCACAACTTACCTCGAAAATATGACTTCCATCTTCGGATGAAGATACACCCTCTGCATAACTCATGTTTGTAAATCTAGCAACAACATCTTGTAAGCTCTGTGGCCACAAAATAAAGAATATTTAGCATTGAAATGATATCAATCAAGTAATTCCATCTAGATGTATATGCAAGGAAATAGATGATCACCTGTAGAATCTTCTCTATAAAAGGAATTAGTTTTGATCTCAACAATTTCACAACCCTCATAAAAAGATAACTTGCCCTCCGACTAACATTGAAATTTGGGTGATGGATACCTCTCTCATCAAGAAAGGCAGTCAAAGCCATGGGTATGCACTGAGTATTCTCTTGAACATGCTTCATATACCTAGTTATCGTTTCCAAGTAAGTAAGAGCCACCAACCTAAAAGAATGGCACGGGAATCGTGTCGAAAGAAGCATTGGTATCAACTCTCCTAACACCCCACCACCGCTTCTCATTAAATCATCGCTCAACGACTCTCCAAGTGCGTATAAAAGTGACAGTGCAACTTCCACTTCTTCAACATTCCTATCAGGTGGAGAAGACGATGCACTAACTAATGAGTTCCTAATAAACATTTGCGTCACAACAGGAGCAACACGGCCTACACTCCGAAGCAAAACCAGTAAATCCTTTCTATATTCAACCATCCTTTCCTCTTCCTCCTGCCCAACTTTATCTAAAACATCAAGATGATCGCGATAAACGGGATCATAACAAATTTGTGCCCTAATCACCTCTAAAATCTGCCCAACGTGAAGCAGTTGTTTATCAGACAGAGAGGTATTTTTCATAGTAGCTACATAACCAGAAAGAAACTGCACCACACTAAAAGACGCATCCATCTCACAATTTTGCATGACATAGAATACAGAAGGCAACACTTCCTCTAAAAGCTCCGTTGATGCTCTCTTTCCTTCCTCAGGGGTCAATCTTCGAACACATTCCAACACCTCAACTGCATAACCAGTCACAAGGGTAGCTATGTTTTCTACAACCTCAGAATCAGCCTCCCCACTAACCACACTAAACACCCTCCTGATATGCAGACTCTGCAATAGCTTAAGTTTGTTTTGTGGCTCCATCCGTTTTTGAGCCACAGCTAAAACACAACGGGCAGCAGCACCACGAAGCTGCTCCGACAACCCATCAAGCAAAACCAACTCAAAAAATAACGGTACAAATTGATAATAATCCAAAACCAAGTTAATATCGATCCACGAGATATACCTCCTCATACAATCCAAAACAGTACTACAAAGCTCAGGATCCGAACTTTTATACACGTTAACGATTTCAAACCATGCCCCGACGATTTGATGCACACATTGTTGTCTCATGGCATCTTTAACGCGTGCAGCAAGTGCCACCTCATCAGCATTGCGGATATAATCTAAGCTAATAATTTGATCATCTAAAGCATTCAAAACCCTACAGAACATGTCAATAACAACAGGGCCCTTATTCAAACAAGGCAGGAAATCAACAAACACATTCGACCATATCATTGGATATTCTAAAGAAATCAATGTGACCAACACTTGTGCAAGCTTATTCTTAATAAAAACAGGAGAATCCAATATCCTAACAACTACATTACTACCGAGTTTAGCATTATTCTCATCAATTCCCTCATAACAAGCCATTGCAAACACGGATTTTCGGACAAAACCCTTCTCCTCGGGGCTCATTAACGAGGCGTATCGCCCATGAATCGCGTCGTGCAGACATTGTAGGCACCAAAATTGGACTAAAACTGTAGAACTAGTAAATAAACGCTCAACACAAATGCTACAAATATTTGAACTTTCCTTGAATCTTTGGCAATAATCAATTGCTTGAGACTTTAACCCAGAATCAACAGTTCCAGACTCATCAAAACTAATCAAAATCGCCTTTTCTAAATCATCCATTGTACTAGAATCAACCCTAATATCAAAAAAATAAACACTTCAAAATTCCTGCATCAAACCCTTACACAAAAGCTCCAACTTTTTACCGAATAATCAAAAGAAAATTGATACCCGCATTCAAACTTACAGAATAAAACCAACCCACTTCAAGAAATGAAGTAAAGACGGGATCTTTATGATACCCACCTGGGGAAAATACTGGTATTTGGTTTTAATTTTTAGGGTTTTTCGGGGAATAAAGTGAAAGTTCGATCTACTACAGATGAAGATGCGGAGAAAGATGATTGAATTGATGAAGAAACTTAGGGAAAATCGAAGAAGAAATGCAAGTAGGAGTTGCTGGGTTTTATTATTAAGCAGTTGTGAGAAAGTGTGAAGGTGGACGGAGAGGCAATGGTGGCGGTTTATATACGCTTGAAATTTACTATGTTGCCCTTGATTCTCTGTATTTATTGTGTGATTTTTTCATGAATTACATGTACCCTATATCCTACGAGTATGTTGCATTAAAAGTTGGCCTATTGGAATATTATGAGCTGCCATATGATATTCCGGTCAAGTCTTTCTTATAACGAATATATAAGTCACATTCTTCAAACGGATCAAGTTAGGCCCGGTTCTTTTCAGCTTCTTTTCAGCCCGTTTTAGACCAGCTCTGCTTCTATCAGCTCAGCTCAGCTTTTATCAGCTCAGCCCAGCTCCTATAAGCTCAGCTCAATTCAGCCCTAATATTTTCAGCCCAGCTCCAATATTTTCAGCTCCTAAAATAATACTTCAATAATAATAATAATAATAATAATAATAGTGATAATATATTATTATTATTGTTATTATTTATATATTTATTTATTTATATGAAACGGGAGTTGCATTAAGATCGAAACAAATTACAATAAGGTCTTGTTGTTGTTTTTGTTATGGCATTTCGATATTAATGCAAGTTTCTTTTCATAAAAAAAATAATAATAATGATAATATTATTGTTCTTTATTTTTATTACCCATATCTCTTATTGTTAGTAATAATAACAAATTATTATTATCATTGTATCATCATCGTCATTGTTATTATTATCGTTATTATTATTATTTTCTTTTTTTTATCATCATTATTATTATAACAATTATTAATTTATATTATTATGCACTCTATAATATTTTTAGGTCTTGAAATAGATATTAGATTCAAATATTTACAACCCTGTCTCAATGCCATTACAATTCATTTACGTTTTTTTTTACAATATTTTTTTGTGAATAGAATATCTAATATATTTACCATACAATATAGCATACGAGTATTATTTGTATTGTATTAAAATTTAAGAATATCTAAATATAAAATTTTGTATATCAAGTAATCAAATATATATACCTAACAAATTTTACTATTGTCAAGTATGAAAAAACAAAGTAGAAATCAAATGAATTTGAGAGAGTGCTATATTTTTGTTGTTGTTGTTGTTGTTATTAATTTATTTATTTATTTATTATTATTATTATTATTATTATTATTATTAATTGGTGTTATATTTTTTTTCATTTTTAAAAATATTATTAGATAATTTATACGAGTAGTTATTAGTTTCAACTTCTTTTAGTTCAGCTCAGCTTCTATCAGTTCAGCTCAGCTCCTATCAGACCAGCTCAGCTCTTATCAGACCCTATTTCAGCCGAAAAGAACAGGGCCTTAGTATCTCATCAAACACAACAAAATGACGATCTCTGTCGTAACTAAAAATCGGTGATAATCATGCTTGTGGGAGATATAGTTATTATATTTAAAAATAAAAATAGAATTAGTAGTATCAATCAGATAAAATCCTCCTTATGCTAAGAGAATTGGGATTTCTAGCAAAGTGATGACGTGTCATCACCGCAACTAAAATTTTCCCGCTCACATTTAATATATTTAGTAAATGAATTATAAAAATATTATACATGTATTTAGTAATAGTATAAGAGTTATAACCAAATAATAAAAACATACTCCATAATAGAGTTAGAATATATGTGATGTACATAGAAGTATAAATTTATTATTGATAATTGTAGATGTTTCATCCATTAAAAGTAATAAATTAAATTTATTGCGTTAAGCTATACTAGTTTTTCATTAACGATAATGAAAAAGTGTCCCTTTATACAGAGTAGTTTTTATGTTAATACATGAAGTAATTTTGAGGTGCCAATTTTTTTTGCAAAATTATAAAGGAAATATAGCATGGAGTATTTAATTTTCCGATAGTGTGAAACTGTGAATGTAAAATACTAGAATCCATGTTAATTAATGAAATATCCTTATAAAATTTGGGTTTTTTCATAAATTATGCTGTGCATAGATTTTTTTATTTAAGTTTAAATGTCGGCATGCTAAATGGTAGTACGTCAAATTGATTCATCTGAGATATATTTTGTAGGTTTGATGTATTTTAGAAATCGAAAGAGTACAAGATCGATGGAGTACATGTGAAAGATTAAATAAAGTGCTCCCTAATGTGAGGAGTCCCTTAGTAATGTTATCAAAAGATGTTTATTAGAAGTTTTTTTTTTAGTACTCCGTATTAGAAATTTTACTAAATTGAGTACTCCATAATGAACATCATATGTACGGAGTAACATTTTAGTATCCCCGTATTTATTGGTTGTTATTTGCTAAATTAATTAGATGACTCCGTATTTAATTTCACGAATAAAAGACCGACGCGACGCATGCCTTTATTGATTCTATTAGATGAACCAAATCAACCAAAATCTTAAGCCGATCGGTTGAGACCCAACTATTATATAGTATCCTTCCGGGGCTTATTAAAAAACGAGGGAGTAGTATTTAGCTTAGTTCCATTTAAATCCGACTTTGAAA
This sequence comes from Agrostemma githago, assembly GCA_958450325.1. Taxonomy (NCBI): domain Eukaryota; kingdom Viridiplantae; phylum Streptophyta; class Magnoliopsida; order Caryophyllales; family Caryophyllaceae; genus Agrostemma; species Agrostemma githago. The sequence continues at coordinate 3,934,977 of OY288239.1, forward strand.
GACAAATACATACTCTGTAACAAATAGCAACCCGTTTCTGTTGAGCTATGATTGAGAGCTTGGAGGAAATTTGAACACACGAGACAATGTTCGTTACTGTCAACTATTTACTGCACATACGAATCAGCAAGCCAAAGTATTTCCCTTCTCCATCGCATTAGTTTTCTTTGCAAGTAAAAGTTACCCAGTATAAATCTGTACTAAAAAATGTTAATTTCAAACATGTATATACCAGATCATACGACAATGTTTGTAGTGTTTGAATGTTTCAATCAGAAACGGAGAAGGGTTCTAAATGAGTTGTAGAGAGAACCAATGGAGGTGTCGTCGTGCTTCACAGTTGGATCAGCAGCGTCTTAGAATGTCTGGTTAAATCACAGAGTTAGCCAATGATCAGTGACTTGAGTATCAATAAACTACGGAGTGTATAAACAAAGGTAACAGATTTATCAAGAATCAAACAAGACGGTAGAACTTACCTAGCAGTGAAAATATTTAGGGTGTCGTGGTAGCACTTAGTCAACCCCAAGCCATGGAACAAGCATAGTTCACGACCAGCTTACTGTCAATGCCGAAGTTCTGCAATTAGGCTACGGGTCAATGTTCATGAACAAGGGTAAAAAGTAAAAGCGGTGCACAAGGTAGACATACACAAACTGTCCAGAAAATGGAAGCTTACGTTGTACAGATCCGACACCAATTCATCTGGATTAGGAGAGAAAGCACTGTTGACATACACAAACTGTCCAGAAACTATCAATTTAATAGCTAGCTTCTCATATGCAAATGCAACAGAGTCAAGGATGCAGAACGTGACTTACCAAAGTCTCTCGGTGGAGTTGCCTGCGCAGGAAATCAATAACTCTAGCAAATTTGTCACTGCCAGAGACCTGCAGAAAATATCATAAATCTGATATTCAAATCTCATGAAAATACCACTCCTTGTTTTACAAAAATATTTTAAACCCCGTTGTCTTTATAAACTCACGGTGCAGTTTTCACTCTTACAAGCTTAGATTTACAACTCCCTGACCATCAAACTTTCTCATTATCGAATAACCATAAACCTACTCAAATCTTAATATTTCGACCCCAGCTTAAATTCTCATGATGCAGTCAGCAACCTCAAAACCGAATACATACAGCAAACCAACAAAACGAGAACCTTACAAAAAAAAACCGATCAAATAGACCTAAACATTAACGAGGGCGAAGGTGGCTGATATGAACCCACCACCATACTAACTTGATCCCATTTTCTTGTCTAAGACTCAATACCTGTTCCTAGTCGTATCTAAACCCGGCAAACAGATTGGGTCATGTCAAGTCTGGGTTCGATAATTCTACAAAAGAGAAACTTACAAGAACAAACCGATCAAATACACCCAATTAAATTCGCTTTGTGTTTGTGTCATTAAACCTCTAACTCATACCTACCCGTTAATTTCATGTCGGATTACTCACATGTTTACGAGTCGGGTCATCATATCCTAACAACAGAAGGACCATCTTTTCCTCCTCTAAACCCACAAGATCAAATTATCCTTTCTCAAGTCACTAACCCTAGAACACACAATCAAGTGATGATGCTTCTTCATTCTTCAAAGTTCAACCGGGAATTACTCATAACCTACACTATAGACATTACAATCAGACAATCATAAAACAACGAGTAAGTATCTCTTGTGACGGGTACACACCTATGACGGGTCAAATATCACCACCGTCACAAGTTTATAATGGATATGATCACAAACAAGAAATTGACCTAACATCAAATTTGAAAAGAATGGAAACAAAAAGAGGAACAAGAAAAGTCAGAGATTGAAAAGAACCTGGAATTTTTGTTGCTTGAGAATTGGGGCATCCCCAGTAGCCCGGAGATAGATCACAACTGCGTTACACACCAAACCCCATATGTTCAAATAATTAAAGTATATGAAGGGAAGCCATATGAGTTTGAAGAGAGTAATTTGGAATCAAAGGATCAAAGATTGTTACCCTTGGGAATTACAGTGGGAGACTCGGAAGCCATGGAAGGGGGAACTCTTCTTGGTTCTGCAACTTGCAACTTGCAACTTTGCAAGAGGTAGTTTTGTAAAACAAAGTCAAGCTTTTTTAATCCGGTTGGTCTCCTCGTAACTATATTCGTCACAAAATTATAATTGGTCAAAAATATTACCCCAAGACTAGATAAGAAAAAATCGGAAATAGCCAACGATTTACGGTATCTTTATCTGCTTAGGTGGGTAAAGTTTGAAATGTCACAAATTTACGACAGATATGTCCATCACCGCAAGTAACCTTTGATCGAAAGGTATTTTTGTCTTAGTAGAACAATTTTGAGACGTTGAATTTATTATTAATTGGATGTAATGTTTAAAACAATTTAAAGGAAGTAATTTTTAAAAAAGTACTCATATTTTAGAAGCATAATTACATTAATTTACCCAATTTATAAAAGTGTTTTATGTTGCGCAACGGTTTTAAATGACATAAAATAGTTACGTCGTAAACTTTACTTTTGCTTTTAGTATCGGATTTGTTTTTGTCGAAAGCCAAATTACGGCCTTACCACACAATTGGTACCATCATCTAATGCTCAAAACCAGCAGAACTGTCGATTGTTGGACTCAGGTGAGCTTAGTGCAGTAATGTCGTACAGTGACAACAGTTGTTGGACATGGCGGATAGGGGTCAGATCGTTCAAAGGGTTGCACATCAATGTACGGGGTTGCGAAGCGTTCCATACATTACTTGCGACATACTACGTACATACATAGATCATCACGATGTTCACAGGACGGTGAATTCGACAAACGAATAATCTACCAAAATTGGAGAAGTACAGTCCTGAGAAATACAAGGCCTGTAATCAAAGAGCTCCCGAACAGGAATACTTGAACAACTATTTTCCTCTTTCCCGGGGTGAAGAAACCGACATAAAGAGAGCTTGTCTCCAATATAGACTCCCCATCCAGACAGTAAACCTGAAATATAGAGAAACTCAACACCTTAGAAAAGGAAAAAAAAATCGAGCAATTTCTCCAGAGACACCACATCATTCAAATTTTTAAGAGACGAACTTACGGGAAGACTGTTGAGGAGGGCCAGAGCTAACGATATCTGAAAAGTCCAAACAAAAATATTTTCCAACAGATCTGGTAAATATGCAGCAAATGGAAAGGCGAATTTTGGTTGATATGATGTTAGCTTCACAGAATGTGCCAAGGAATATGCATCTCCCATGTACAAGACAGATTTCAGACAGTTTTCCCCGTCATCAGAAACAGCAGATGTAGAAAAATTGCATGGATGATTATGAGGATTTCGATAAGTGATCTCAGCCCACACTAAGCCAGGCTCTTGAACTGGAGACAAGCACATCTCATTCTGATAATCAGAGACACTAAAATATTATGCATTCTGAAAAGAAAAAGAAGAAAAAGTAACATAAAAAAAAGGGTCAAGGATTCTACCTCTGAACATACACAGGTACTTTCCGACATTCCCAGGCTCCCACAACTCTTAAGACTAACAGCATCGGCAGAGCCAAGGCAGTATCCAGTGCTAGCAAAATGAGGCCGTAAGTCAAAGCAGGGAACGGACACAAAAGCAACATGTTCAGCAGGACAGCCAGAACGATTGGACGCTGAGACCCATCTTTCACTATTCTGCACCAGAGATTCCGGGGCACAATATGTTCTGTTAATAACGGGATAACCTTTTATAACCTTAACTCCTGAGCTCGCCAATGATCGCTTCTCCAGAGAACTGGCCATTTCCATCCAATCTACAGCACTAGACAATTTCACTCCCTCTAAAGTCGCAATGACATCGCCATGAGATAGGTAGCCAGATAAAGGTGAGCTTGCAGACACGTCCACCACCTGTACGTGTGATATACAAAAGTACAAGTATTCTAATAAATAAACTTCAACTTTAAATAGATTGATCAAACATAAAAGATTGCAGGAATCAATCAAGGTTTTGTAAATACCATGGGTCCATCCCCATGTATGAAGAGAGGAGAAAGAAGTAGCGGGAAGAGCAATAATACAAGTCCACAAACTGCACAACACTTGAATAAGAACTTCAGATAGTCAGTTCTATGTAGATGAAGCTGGGATGTAATCGAATAAAGCTTTTGTCTTTCCCACCAAACATATTGGAGGGCACTTTGCTTCCCTTATGACAGATATATCGATCTTAAGATTACAATTCAACGGGTCAAATAGCATCCATGTATATTTAACAAGTTACAAGATTATGAAAGTTGTACCCGTCTTAAACAAGAATTTGTGATTTGAGGAAGGGAGAGAACTCACGACAGCATTGTGCCAAATACCAGCACCATATATGCGAAGAGCAGCAGAGCGTGGCTTAGAATATAATAATTCATAATTGAATGCAACCAGTGCTCCTGGAAACAGTACGGCAAGAAATACTGCAATGTACTCCAACTGTATGCCTTCACTGATCCCCGTTGGAAAGATTCCTACCATGGCAAAATCAGGAAATCGCTCTAGAGATGACAGCTAATTTATATATCAAGCGAGTTCATCAATTCAATATTGCCAATTAGAATCAATGGGCAGGTGGAGCAAATTGAATGAAGTGGAAGAAGTATAACCTATACAGCCTTAGGGACAAAGAGCTGACCTTGCAGCAGCAATAGCATGACCAAATTCATGCACAGTAACAGATATTATAGTAGCAATGACCAAGTATCCAACATCAGCAAACGACATTTTAAACCTAGTTGCCTACACATAAATCATCGTATAAGTATAAGACACAAGCCTTAAAAATAGAAACCAACATCCACAAAATATAAGTGCCTGGACAATCGTCCAAACTTGTGAAAGAAATGCCAGGAAGAAGTATAGAGGAACAAAGGCTCACCCAAGGGTTAACACCAAAAAGCAAGGAATCAAAAAGATCGCTAAACTTGTTACTTTCTCGTGTTAGCCATGAAGTGGTAACTAACTGCCAAATAAGCACCTGATCATGTAAAGTGCACAAACGAACTACATGAACACAAATATTTTAGAAAAAGGATAAATAGAAAAGGCTCGTAAATATATAAATTATTAGAAAGTTCCTACCCTACCATTGTTACTCCAAGGAGCATGCTTAGGCTAAAACCAGTACCCACAGTAAACCAAACTTTCAGGAACCTGTACAAAAACATTAAAATATATCACTATACCAAAAACAAAAAACAAAAACACCTTCAAAAACCCAAGAAATCATTTTCACAGTGGTGATCTTAAGAAGGGTCTGACTAATGGGCCCGAGTTTAAAGTTTTGCATTAAGTGCGCAGAAAAAGATCCGTAAGGTAAGACAGAACAGGATGGATAGTTAAAGGGCAGTGTCTTCAACCTACTGATTAGGGGCACTTGACCCTCCCAATCTTTTGGCCACTTCATATTTAGTTGACCTTACAAGAGCAAAATTTCGACGCTTCTCTCACAAAAAGGAAGAGTAAATAAGCTCCAAAGCAAAACTAATAAGCTATGTAACTCCAGACACTTCACTTGGGTGCCGTGTGTCGTGTCCGATACCAACATGACATTCGATACTTCAGTTTAGACAAAAAAAAATTGAATTTTTTTCCCAAAATAGCCGTGTGCATCCCTCCGACACCGTGTCGAACACGACACCTCATAGAAGTGCTGAGCCGGCGTCAATATACACCTCTTAAATAGAGGCAAGAGCGGGATTCATAATGGAAGCTGTTATTCATAACTATATAGCATAGAAAGTAACTGAGGAAAATATGGAAGTCGGTAGCAAAAGTTTGAATTGAAGCAATAACCTGCTATGTTTTTGACCAAAATGGTAAAGGGGTTCACTGAGACAAGTCACTTTATAGTCACAGTACCTGCATCGTGATTCAATCATTTACGATATACTAAACTGAACATTGATCGAAAAAAAAAACAAAAGGAAATAGTCGAAGAAAAGATGAATAACCAATGAGAAAGGGTGTTGGAGATGCGAGTAGAATGCAGAGGTAACAGGGTATGGCCCCGTTTTCTTCCATGCCTTCTGAATCTTCTTCCTTCCATCACTCTACACCATCACGCTGTCATTTAAAAGTCTGTGGGATTCTAGTACGAGCCCAAGTGAGTTCCGGGCTGTAGACGAGACCACAAGTCGGTTGACAATTTTGAGTTATGAGCTTCCATAAACAAGTCTGATTCGTGAGAAACCCTCAAACCTTAGATTTCATGAACGAACGGCGTCTACTCTTAGGTTATATGCTAAGAGAGTGTAACTAACACTAGTTTTGTGATAAAAACTGAAACCCATATTATTCAACTGGAGCAGTGGCCATAGAAATTATTCTAAAGTAATTCTTCCTCACAACACTAAAGAGTAAAGACATGTTCTTTCGGACTAATTTTCACCCCCACTCTAGTTAAGTTCAACCCCATTCAGTAATCAGTATGCTCAAGTCAGCTTTGCCCCCATTCGGTCGATTTGATTCACTTCAGTTAAGTTAAGTTAAGCCCCGTACAATTCTATACAATTCAGCGCCGGAAAGAACATGGTCTAACTTTGGGGAAAGTGTGTAATTCATGCAAAAAAAATCAAGTCATGTCAATCCAGCAGTTCAATTGTTGATCAAATCATCTAGATAAGTAACTACAGTACAAGTTTTCGATGGAAGGTGAAGTAGAAATCAATAGAATTACAATCAGTATATAAATCAATAAGGAAAATCGGAAAACTGATTAAGAAGTACTCACGTTACCTTAATTCCATGATGCCAATGATTGGAAGTTATTCATCAAACTTAAATTCAACAAGAACCTGTAATTAGGGTTTGTCGGGTTTGTGAAATCCCCAGATAATTTTTTTCAGTCGGAGGTCATGGTCAGATGACTCGATTCATCTCAATTCGGTCAATTCTACTTCGGTCTAGTTTACTTGCTCATACTGCTATCAACTTCGTTTCTGAGTACTTAGTACGGTTAACTTCAGTTCAACTCATTTCTGTTTAAGAATTTTACTTAAGAGAACTTAAATTTAAAATACGTTGGCAGTGTTATATCTACAAAATCATCCACACAAATTCTAATTTGTGAAGAGTATACAAACCAAATATCTCACCTACATGATAGATAAAAACAATCAATTACGGAGTACTACTCCGCATATATTCTGATTTTGTCTCTAATTTCATCCTTTGACTCAAATTCTTGTTTAAGAGCAATATATTTGTCATAAATTCATAACGGTAAATAGTTGAGTTAAAGACAAAGACAAAAGCTTAGGGAAAATAAATCTTTTGTCTCGTCCATCAAACTTTAGTGTGTTAATTGCTCACCTATCGTGATAATATTCCATAATATTTAACCCGTCATTGATTTAGGACGGATTCATAGCCAACACTGAAAGCAAAGCCTAGTGAGGAAGCCAACAACCTTTTTCTCTATCAACTTATCATCTCCAGTTAATTCTCTCATCTTTGTTCAAATGTTTATCTCTCTCACTCTCTATCTACAACTTTCTTGCTCAATAAGTCTAATAATAATAAAAAATTATTAATAAGTCTAATACAGTATGAATAACTAATTTTACCCCATTAATCCTATATCGCTTTCACTTCTATTTTGCCGCTTTTTTCACTACCCCTTCCCTTCTCCCTCTCTCTCCCCCCTGGATTTTCTCGAAGTTCACCTGTTCATAAAACACTCGTACAAAAACAATCACCGATTGCAAAAACTGGGTTTCAAACTTGGCACCATTCTGTTATCTGGGTAAGTTCAAATTCCCTCTTTTCTCAATTAATTTTTCAAATTTTTTCCTGATTTTTGGTTTGAATCCTGATTCTCCCACTGATCTTGCTTTCATGTTGTTTTTGAAGTTTCTGTGTGCTATTTAGTCTTTGATGGAGTTTTTAGCAATTGGGTATTTTTTATTTTGCTGTAAATGACTGAAAGTAGTAAACTTTGGAGAATTTGGATAGTCTACTCTACACTGTAGACCTGCTTCCTTTACTCTTCTCAAGTTATGTTTTGGTGAAAGACAAAGCATTCGGTAATCCCGTACATTCTGATTTTGTCATATCTCGTCATGTGGGTGATACTGACCCTTTATAGCTTCGTGACGGATACACAGCTTACTTTTTGATGTTTTATTGAATGCCACTTTGGGAAAGTTCTCAACTTTGTTTGTATGTTTCAGAAAAATGTCCTGCATTTGTTCAATTATTCATTGAATTTGAAGCATTTCATAATCAATTTAATGCCTTTTTTTGCCATTTTGATCTATTTTGGCTGTACTTGTTTGATTTTTCTATGCATTTTCGTGTAGTAGTAATAATTAAAGCCATGTTTGATTGCTGAAAAAAAGGTGCAAAACTGCCTGTTTTTGGGTGAAGATAGTGCACCTTTTTTCCCTTCATTTAATGTAATGGATTTGAATTCCTTGTTTAAATTGGCAAATTTGAATTCCTCTGTTTGCTCTTAAGTTCACTGTTTTTCGGTGTACAGGCAGCCATAGGGGCGATTTTGATACTGTCGGGTACCAACTCCCATGAATTTAGTGACTGAGCTCTTGAGTTCATAGTAATAACATCTTAAGAAGCTTGTTGTTCGATTCTGACATTCATTCTGAAAATTTTGGCTTGATGAGCTGTTTTAGTTCAAAAATACTCGTATCATTTTGATACTCATTACCCGGTGTTCATAGGCCAGCAATTCATTACCCGGTGTATTAACAACTATTTTCATACTCGTATCATTTTGAAAAGTTGTAGTTGCTGATTTATGAGAAAATATCATTCAAGGATGTCACTCCGTTGATTAGTCAAATGGGGACGAGAAATCGGAGAACAGCAATTCATTAGCTCTGACTCCGTTGGAAATATCTTTGTGTGTTGGTTTAATTTGCAGGTAGGCTGCTTTGATTTGGTCTGTGTGGTTGGTAAATGGAAGTGGTGGCTCGTGCGCAAGGTAATAAGCTAGACTGTATTGACGGCATTCACCCGTCTGGTTCTGAATCAGCCGCACTGAAGCAAGCTTCTGCTCCAGTTATCTATAAACTTGTTCGGGTAAATGTTTTTACACAGTTTAATTAAGTTAAATAGCTTCTCGTGGTTATACTAGTTGATATCGAAAAAATAATCATTTCGAGACATTTCTTTCTTTTCATATCATCTAGATTGATGTGGATGGAAGATATGTGCCTGCTACTGATGACGAACTTTTGGAGGTTGAGAACATGTTGGAGTTGGAAAGGGATGATATCGATTCAGAGCCGGATGTTTTTGAGACTGTAAGCCTGGATAAAGATAACTCAGAGGCTTCTCAATATAAAGGTGAACACTTGAACTACGACAATATTTGTACAACCTTGAACCTTTTGGGTAGAGTTAATTTTGTCGTTCCTTCTAATAGAGAGTGTATTGTGACATTGTGTCTTTAGGCTCATCACAAATCAAGAATGAAGACGATGAAGATGTTTTGGATCCTTCTCATACGGTAAGAGTTTTTCTCTTTGTAAACTTGGGATATGCATTACTTTGTACGTGAGCGTGATCACCTGATCATACGAGAGCTTGGGCTGGACATGGCCGGTCCAAGTCTGAAAATTTGGCCTATAGACAAGGAGGTAAGCCCGTCTAAGACGGGTTTTAGGTTGGGATATTGTATGTTCTTTTTGAAAGTGTTGTATCCAAGTTGTTTCTTTTGCGGGCCAGACCGGGTGGGTTTGATGGGTCGTTCCGCCCTTCAACATCTCTAATTGTAAGCTTAGAATTTTCCAAGAAATCGCTAAGAATTGAGATTCATTTTTTCATGGGTGATTTCGGTCTGCATTCATCGTACATTTTCCTTGCGTTAATGAGAGGGCTTAGCATAAAATTTCCATGCAGGACTCAACTTATCATGAGTCAGGCCATGAAGATGGATCGATGAAAAGTGGATCAGCCGATACCGGCCCTAATTTCTCCTTGTTACATGGAGAGATAAATTTGGATAAATTAAGTATTCGAGAGCTCCAGGAAATTTTCAGAGCTACATTCGGACGTAAAACATCTGCCATCGAAAAGCTTTGGCTTAAACGGAGAATCGCTATGGGGTTAATTAATTCTTCTGATGTTCCCATGACAAGTTTTGTCATCAATGATGGAAAACTTTTGAATAAAATGGACGATGTCAGCACTGAAAGTGATGACATGTCTGCCAACTCAGATTCACACCCAAATACGAGTGAAGATACGGCAGATGACGTGGCACTAGGTTGTAAAACTGATGATCTTGAGCATAGAGCTCGAAAAAGAGTCAGAAAACCAACAAAGCGCTACATTGACGAAACAACTGGAAAGTCAAGTTACCCTTCCAAGTGTAATGAACAAGAGAAGTCGTCTTTAAGTTCAGAGATGGAGACTGATCAGGTTCGGAGATGCTGTCCAAGGCAAAGCTTCATGACCCTCTCAGTAAGCCATTTTTCTTTTGCGCTATAGAAAGTTGTAGACTTGCAGTATGATTAGATAACGGTTTCTTCTCTAACACATGTTTAATTATTTGTTTGATCTTCTCGTAGAAATTTGACTCAAGTGACGTGACATTCACGAGCAAATATTTCGAAAACTCAGAAGCACCGAATAAACCTCGGTGTGATGCTAGAAGCACAGCTAAACATCTCGACATTATACCTGTCCCTTCCGAGGAGCCGGTATGCAAAATTATGTGCATTATGATCCTTTCTTTTCTGGCATGGTGTCACGGCTGGCTTATATGAAACCATATGTTGATTTGTGTTTTTTCTCGTTTTTTTTACAGATTGTTACTCGAGAGTTGACTGAAGTTGACGATTCAGGAGAATTTGGTTCACAAGATATTGCAGTTGCAGCTGACAGTAACATTAATCCCGACACCAATTCTGAGGATAACATGGAGATTGTGCTGACTGCAAACGGTGGAATGAGAAGGAAACATCATCGAGCATGGTCTTTGTCTGAAGTGATGAAGCTTGTAGACGGTGTCTCAAGATTTGGAGTTGGTCGCTGGTCTGAAATTAAACGTCTTTCCTTTTCATCTCAGCCATATCGCACTCCAGTCGATATAAAGGTAAGAATGTGAAACATCGCTGCTTCAATCAATAAATCTAATAAACTCAATGTCATGGGTTTTATAACTAGTCGTGCAAAATTTTCAGGACAAGTGGAGGAACCTCTTGAAAGCTAGTTCCTCTAACCTAACGGCATCAAACGAGGTTAGGATCATCACGTCTCGTCTCCTCTCCTCTATCCTCTTAACTGTTTATTCTTCCTATATCTACTGTCCAAGAAACATTCGATAAACATATTGAAGTTACATCGAGATGTTTGGTGTATTTTTTGGGTGCAGACAAATTTTCGAACAAGGACGGCTTTTGCGATTCCTGCTCCGATTTTCATGAAGGTGAGGGAGCTAGCAGAGATGAAAGTGAAAGATGAAAAATAGATGAGGTATCATTTTAATGGGATGCATGTTTGTATGTATATATAGTTTGATTAGTGGAGTACTTCTACTAGCCCTTAAGAATGAATAATGGTTCCTGAAAAACCAATGACAAACTTTTACTTGTTTGATGGACTAGTTTGTTGGGCCAAGATTCAGTTGGCTGGGTTAGAAACTTGTATTTTATGTGGATCAGGATTCGGGCCAAGTAGTGTCACACATTGGCTTGAAAACAGTGATTATTACATAGTCGGAAAATATAAGCATCAGGCTTCCGAGTTATGATGTATTCCGAGGATCATGCAACATTCTAAATTTCAACGGGGTGATGATAAACACCTCCGACTCTCCGGGGTGATTACATTGGTAGTCCGAATGTCTCCACTTTGTAACAAGTGATCGATATGAGAATAGAGTGCAACTGTTTTGTCTTCCATTGCAATGGGCTTGGCTCAAAAGCCCATTATACATGGTCCAACTGCCATTGTGCCTGATTGAGTAACCACGGCCCAACATTCTGCCGTAGTAAAAGTTGAACGCAATATTTAGGTATAGACCCTACATATTTTTTGTTCTAGCACAACGTTGCAGGTGAAAATTGAACCTCCAACTTTTTGGTCGGAGAGTTCTTACCCCTTCTTCTCAGGTACAAACTGTACATGGGTGCACCGTAAACTAGGACATGAATTTAACATTCCATAACAAAAGAAAGATTAAAGATGGATTGCAGTAGTAAAAAGAAAAGGTGACAAAAGAATACGAGATTCTCAGATGAATTTATATGACTATGTTTATTACGGAATACAAATTTTTCGACGCATCTTTTTAAGGTGAATATATTCGTTCAACAATAAAACAATTCAAATAATATCTTATTCCCTCTCTCCTACTACTATTAGATACGAGTATCAAAATAATGAGAAAGGAAAATTGTTTTTAGTATTCTATTATAAAAAGATAAAGTCGTAGAGTGTAAAAAAAATATCTCAAATGGAAACGTAAACTATTGAGTGACATTCAAGAAAGAAAGGGTAAATTATTGACTGACAGAGGAAGTATTACTTGTATTCATTGAATAGACAAACGACTAAATATGAACAAACAAATGTCGTCAGTAACCACTAAGGAAGGAAGTAATCCGTATTTTAGATGGGTTGGATCAATGTTTGGCCAATTTTTGGACAATTTACTTTGATCTCATCCAACATATTTGACGAAACACATGATTTGGCAAAAGAAAAAACCACTCCCATTACAATACCCACCTTCTTGGGATCGTAAAAAGCCCAAAATTCTCCTCTCTCTCTCTCTCTTTTTTAATCTTTTTCTTTTAATAAAGCTGACATCTAACTTGTACGAGTACGATCTTAGGACTTTAGGAGTGCATGTGTGTGTTTCCTTCATTCTCTTTTGTCACTTTATTTCCCATTTTACCCTTACCAACACAAACTTCATTTCTTCCTTTTACCAACATTTTTTAGGGCATATCGGACATAATTGGTTGATGGGTAGCTTTAGTGCTCAAAATAATTGAAGAGTTGTTTTCCCCATCAGATCGACGAGAGTGGTCACCTAAGTTGGTGTACTAATAGTCTGATATGGTTCAATGTGATTAGCCATCGAATAAGCAACAAACTTATTACTTTGCCACGACCTAGTAGTAGCATAACACTATATATTATGGGCCAAAACAACAATCTTATTGTATGGTGACACTGTGCTTACTAACCCACTTGCTTGTATGACCACTTCTATCTCTTTTTATAGGCAAATTCTTGTTTGTGTGATCAGAATATTCGTCATAAATTTGTGACGGATCAAATAATAAGACAAATAATTTCATACTTCATAAGTTTATCTTAACCAATCATATGATATTGTTTGACTCATATCGACTGATATATTTTTTCCAAGGAAGAATTAAACATATTTATATTTATAATCGCTAAAGCCATAAAACTAAATGGAGGCAATTCTTGATTTATTTTTGGACAGTTTATCTCCCTTGTAACGGGTATATCCATCATAAACTTACGACGGATCAACTGATCACGTATTAACCATGTAGATATATATAATGACAAATCATATCCTACCCACTGGACATCATGTTTCTTGTTTTATTCCTAATACCTGACCTGTCAAGAATTTGTGATTTTTGGAAGAGGTAGACACGTACGTGTGCATAAGAAACATGTAGGAGACATGTTGGTTGTTGTATTAATAGTTACTCGTATATATTGTCCTACTAAAACGGTCGACTATAGTTGGGGATTAATTGTTCCAAGTGATTTATCAATCAATAATCCGACTAAGCATATCAGCATACGCATGCTTCAACCAAATACTGCATGCGACAGTTGATTGTGTGTGTGGAGGACCAATTTCATTAATTAACCCATGCATATATCATACAGTATAATTACCCATGCATGCCCCTCATTAATTGATTTCTTCATGCTAATTGAGAATGGCTAAGAACTTACTTGCTAGTCCCTATTTTGATCGAACCCTTTACGTCAAAGTCATTTGTTTAACAACAACTAAAATACTTAAATAGCTGCGGAGTATGTGATTAAAATGGTTAATTAAACAAGTTATGTGAAGATCATATTCAACAAATTCTTGACACAATTGAAAAAAACTTTCGATCTGTTCAACGAATTCATTAAGTTTCATCTTCTCATGCAAGATAAATTTAGAAGTGCGGTTAGCTACTAATTGACGGATGAAAAGATAGTATTTATAATCCGAGTTTAAATATTGTCCTACAATAATTATGCCCGACGACCGGGCCATATCCTGGCCTATTGAAGTTATATTCAGTCAATCAAACATGAACACGTGATGACGTGAAATGCGTATAGTTTGTTCATGCAGATTACTACACACGTCTCTAACAAAGATGTGAATAAACAAAGCAATTAACTCAAATCTTTTCATTCTAGTATCTTTCACGTAGAATAATTGGGCTCACAACTCTATTGATTTTGAAATTTGAGAAGTTCATCAAACATAAATGACTGCTTAGACAGATACGTATGATAATGATGGTGATGGACTCGTACGATAAGGAGTGTTGCATGCATCTACGATTCTACGTACATATCTCGAATCTAGGAGCAAATAAATATGTAATTGACGGAATTTCAACCCGTGTTATTAACTTATTACAGTATAATATGTGACCTCTAACTCTCTAAGCCTAATTGACATATGCGATATTCAAACACCACAAAATCTCTTATGATACGAGTACTATATATCCATGTGGACTTAAGACACTACTTTAACTTATAACTAAATTCGGCTCTTAGTCTCTTACATAAACAAAAATTCGCATAATTGGGTGTTACTATGTTAATTGCATTGATTAAATAAGTTAAACAAGTTAACCTACTACATCATTCTCCTTAAAAGTCCAATATTAACTTTATTACAAGTACGAGTACAATAATTGAAGATGTTATATAGTTTAGCTGATAAAGTTTGAGCATTAGTCCTTGTCTATATCAACTAACGTAATTGGTTCAATCATGAACGATGATACTCATAGTATAATCATAATAGATTAACCGCGCTCGTGCCTTCTTTTATTTTAAAAAAACACAATAATTATAAGGGATATTATTGATGCAATGCCGAGCAATAATCAGAGTATTATGTGGCTAAGCTAGCTAGTAGCTCCAAAATAGTCTGAATTATAAGAGGGAGGTCCAACATGTTCCCTTTATTAATGACATACATACTCCCTACTATTCAAATCAGAATAAGACAAGTAATAAGTAAATTAATCAGAATAATAGGAGTAACACATACAGTGAGTAGTTAAATGAGACAAATTGTTGTAGCAAATTGTTTGTCGTTGTTTATCCAGGTGAATATTAATTATTTGAGCAATTATAAATTTGCAACGAATATTCCCGTGACAAATAAGAATTTGTCAAAGTCGATTAACAAACTAAACATACATAGGATTTACTCGTAAGAAATCGTGAATTAAATGCGTTAGGTGTCTTTGGATTTGTCCCATTATTGATATTGTTTGTGCCTTGTCACTAATAAGATTTGTAGGGTTAATGTGCAACAATGCCTTAGATTGTGTGGCTAATATCCCACAATAAATCAAAGTATAAACTATTGATCCAGATCGAAGAAATATTTTATACTCTGTACCTGATCTAGTGTAAATTCAAAGATAATACTACGTATAGAACAATTATTTATAAATATTTAACTTATAGATTAATGTTTGGTAGGGTCGGATTCTCTTTTGACTTATCAGACCAATATAAATTAAAAAAAAAAATTATAAATAACGGTTTTAGATTATATTTCTTAATTCGACCAACCAAACAAAGTAATTTAGAAAAACTAATGAAGGGGATTTGCTTGTAATTAATTACTAAAAATAAAGGCTATACGTCCCCTAAAAAGGAAGACAGTAGTAGCTGAAGGCTGAAGGCTGAAGCTAGAGAGAGTAGATGAGTTTGTTTTGTATGTACCACGTTCAAGGGCAAGTTCCCCAACGTCTAAAGCATGCCATAAAGTATACTACTAATCATAATTAGCATATCACGATGTTATGATTCTGTGGTCCTTTTCTCTTAATTAAATTAACTTAATTATTTAATACAGTAGGATTAGTAGCTTAGCTTGGAGAATAATACTACTGTACTTAGAAGATTTATTAGGGTGTGCTCCTTTGTTGAATAGAACTAATTTAGTTGGTATAGGGATTATAATATTATTGTGCTCCCATTTTTTTGATCAGTTAGTATACATGATTGCATGAGAGATCTACTCTTTCCGTATCGATCATTTCTTGTCATTTGGTTAAAATGTTCCTCACAAATAATACAGTATAAAATAAATGATTGAGACGAAAGAGTATTTGATTAGTTATTAGTGATATACTTCGTATTGAATAGAGGTCCTCAGGTTGAGATGATTTATTAAGCCCGTCCAGTCCTGCCTACAAATGAAGATGGTTTTAATTCAATCATACAACATTTGTAAAAATGAACAAAGGTCCTGCCAATAAATCAATCTCAAACCCGGTCCGCTTCTTTCGTGAGCCAAATTTTCATACTTGGACAACCCATATCCTAAACTTAAAGACTGGAGTGCAACTTGCTAGTTTCGGTTTTCTGGATTTAGCATGGACAACATTTATTAAAAGGATTTTTGGAATTTATTTGAACCAAAAATAGATTCCTATTTTTTATGATCGTAAAGACCAAACCATAATGTACGTGTAGCTCCATCTTTTTCAAGTGATCCGGCCACTACATATCATTCAAAATTTGTTTGGTACAAAAAAGTGGAAAAAATGTGTGAAAATGAGAAATGATGGTCCTATAAACTGTGTTGATGTAAACAGAGATGGAGTATGTGTATGTGTATGTGAGGGAGTTAACAAAATGGAGGTCACAATCCCCTTTTTTTACTTCAATTCAATAGCCAACCAATATTGACAGCAAACCAACGATTTCCTATTTCCATTTTTATTTTATTTTATTTGAATTAATAATCAACATCGTATGCCTTTTAATTGATTCACTAACATGAATTAATCACCCCCAGCACCAAATCTTCTAAGTGGATATTTTGTCCCCATTGCTTAATGCTTTACACTCCTCACAACTCCATTTTTCAAACATTTTACCCTTTCCTTCTCCGTCAAATTATTAAACCGGAGAGACTCATTATTTTTTACCCCATCATTCAACTAAAAATCCAATATTTAGGCCTGGTAATTGGGTTACTGGGTACAGCTAGGGTCAGGTTAATCCGGACCTACTCAATTTTGGATCTATTGTTATTAAATTTTCTTAGATGCGATTATTATAAACATAAATTGTTCAGTAAGACGATCTTATATCATGATAATACAAGTGATATAAGCTTTTGATGGCTTCCATTCTTTGGTTAATAGAGTAACTTAGCTTCCTCTTTTGAATTGGATTGGACCGTCATATACTTACATAGTAGCTACGTACCGCTAATGTCAATTAATTAATTAATTAATTATTGTTAAGTATTTAGTGATGTGTGACACTGATACTTTGATAAAACCAACTCTTATAACTAAAAAGGAATGAAGTTCTTCAAATCAATTTGCCCCCACAATCCACTACATATACATACATATATACTGCAAAAATATTTAAGGTGTATTGCCTAGTTAATGAGAAGACTTCATTTACTCTAATTATGATTCTTCTTCATTATAATGGAAAAATCATTCAATTCTAGTGATTTAAGTTTAAGGTGTATCCAATAATTTCTCACTAGTGTTATTCCCGTGACACGTCACGGGGTTGAGAGAAAAGATGATCAAAAAAATGAATACAACACGTTTGTCAAATAACTATAGATTAAGTAGTGGTTCAACAGTATATAGGTAACTCAAACTCGTTAGTGTACAGTAAAAATGGATTGACGATGTAGTTCGGTTGACAAATAGTGGATATGACTTACGCGACTACGATAAAGAAAACAAAAATAATTTGCCTCTTATCACAACAAAGGAATTCAGGTATACTACAAATTACGTAAAAGAAGAAGAAAATGTAAAAAAACCAAAAAAAAGGAAGACAACGTAAATACAATCAATGTAAATAACACTTTAGCTACTGCTGTGAGCTAAAGTAGTTTCGACTTCGTATTATAGAAAAAAAATAGTGTAATTCTATAGAAATCATTACAAATGTCTATAAATATAGTGTATACAGTGTACGGGAAGATATAATCGTAATGACATACGGGCATCGTAGATATACTACCTCAATATTTTTTTATATCTTGTTTTGCTTTTCCGAGATGAGATAGTGTACGGAATGTAATTTTATCGTAGATAACGTCAAAATGATATTTTTGTACTACATTGTTATCGTAATACGTTATCTGGTCAAGACCAATAGTATGTAAAAAGAAAGAAACGTTGTCATTAGACCTGTCAAAAACTGACTCGACCCGAAATCGCCCGAAAAAAACCACGAAAAAACCCGGCCGAAAATGACCGAAACCCGAAAGTGACCCGACCCGATAATAACCCGAATATATTGGGTCAAAACTCGCCCGAACCCGTTACTGGCCAGAACCCGTAACCCGCTCAAAAATAGATAAATTAAAAAAAATATTGCTATTATACAATAAAGTTTCTCAAAAACATTAAAAAAATATTTTTTTTCTTCAAGATTTTAATAAATAATATTTATATATACATCTTTAAAATCATATTTTTATCAGATGATTATTATAATGAGAAAAAAAAAATCGAGTCAAAGTTCGTCATATATATTCGTACTTCCTATAGGAAGAAAATATCAATGTAAATTAAAAGACATATTAAATAAAACATGTTTATTTCCACTTATATCATATATTAAATGAGATGATTAAGAAAATTAAGAATAAAATTATATCGGTTTTTCTAATGTGTGCCCATTGGGCACACGTTAAGATGCGTGCTAATTAGAGAAAAAATTACAATTATCTTATTTAAGTATGGTAATTATTAGTTAGTATTTCAATTTATCCTGATAAGATCATTGTAATTATTTCTCTAATTAGCATCTTAATGTGTGCCCACTGGACACACGTTAGAAAAACCGTATATTTATGATTAAAAAAAAGTAAAGAAAATTAATGTTTGTAAAGTGCATTAATAACCCGTATTTGACCCGAAACCCGTATAAAACTCGTATTTCCAAACCTGAAATACACCCGACCCGTATTTTATCCGAACCCGAAACCCGACAGCCCGACTTGTTCGAAAGGTCTAGATAAGCGGTAATTGAAAAACGTCTTTAGAAAAGGCTTATACGGAGTAGTGAATAAAAATGTTTTACGACAAATCGAAAAATTTAATTCGGATCTCAACATGAATTAGGGTCCAGACTCCAGATCTAAAATCTAGGTTTTGGAAACATAACACCCCATCTCATCCTCATCTCCTTCCTTACCCACAAAACGCAATTGGAAACCGCCGACGTTTTCGATCAAGCAGCAATCAAACACACAAAGCTTTAAGTCAATGGAGTATTAAGCAAAGACGATTGAAAATCTGATCTTTCTATAAATGGATGAACGATGAAGAGGTCAGATCTGTATAATTTTTTTCGTATCCTTTTTTTAATTCAGTTTATTCATTTTAATTTCTGATCTGTATGATCTTTATTCAGGTTATGATCTTTATACTAATTTTCAATCTAATCCCACAGCATCGATAAAACTCCATGCCATTGCCATTTTCTGATATTCTTTTTATATTTTGATGGTGTCGTAACAGGGCCGCTTTGAGATACTGTCATTAATGGGGTCATTTATGCCCTCGGAAAGTGGCGGGATCAAATACAGATAAGGAGGGATGAGTGTTTCTTTGGCGCATTCTGATGGCCGTGTTATCGGAGGTGGTGTGGCAGGATTGCTTATTGCTGCTAGTCCTGTGCAGGTAATGCATTCACCAGACTCATTCACACACGTCGAACATTCTTTAATAACTGTCGATTTACAACATTAACTTTGTTTTTAATTTAGTTTATTCATTTAAAAAAAAATTATCGAATATAAGTATGAAATGGCGTGGGATGAGGTAATTCCGGATTTAATTATAAATTACTGATCATGGGGAATAGCTTCTACTGTTTAATGTAATTGATTGCTTGTGTTGAAAATGCATTGAGGGTCATTCAAAGAATCTTACAGAAAATGTGTTGGGAAAACACAACAATTTTTTTTTTTGAAAATATATGATATTAAAAGCAATTTCCGGAACATGTTCATGTTCATCTGATTTTCTTGATGCTGCTCGAATTCGTTAATGTTCTCTTCTTTTTAATTAATTAAGAATAGTGTCTACTGCAATGTTCATCTGAGTTTCCTAATTACTCAATAAATTGACTAACCTAAAAAAATGAGAATTTACGACATTTTGGAACAAAGCTTGGACTAAGTTCAAATGGAAGTTAATTGTACAACCATTGCAGTAATTCAATTTGCTATTACTGGATTGCAATAAAACTGGAATACAAAAAATTCCTTGGTATTTGATTTGAATGAGTCTAAGATTTATTATTTTATATTCCAATATCAATAATAATTCCAAATGAAATTGTAAAGTGCTTATATATATAAAAATTAGAAACACAACATAAAACAACAAAATAAGATAAAAATTATGAAATCAAAACACATCAAAAATTAAATAACTTAAGCATTAAATCACATCCCACCGAATTCTTCGCCAAATTTCTCTGGTTTTTCAACAATGACACCACCAAATCTTTTAATTTCACCACAACCCCATTCTTTTGGTTTATTTGTTACTGAAACTTGATAAAGATAAATGACTTTTAGCATTATTCTGCTCAATTTCCATTCTTGTCACTAATAATAGTTGAAATTTGAGTTCTATTCAGGTTTTGAGAGATGGGTTTTACGCTTGTGAGCAGAGTATGTTGCGTTTTAGGATGATCACATCTTTTTGAGGCCTTGATGAAACAAATTATGGCGAAAAATTCAAGTTTTTGTAGAGTGGAAATAGATGGGCAAATGGATGTGCAAGGGATCCTCCTCCCAAATTCTCATTTATATAATAGATCAATTAAAGTCTTCACATAGTGACTCATGCAAATTCATGGTGGGAAGTGTGATTTATGCATGCTAAGAGCCATGTTGTAATTTTCAAAATGTAATTTAATAGGGTATCTCGTTTTATGCTCCAAGACATGGGAGTTTCTTGCATTGTAATCTAACATGAGATGTTTAATTGCTTTAGGCATCATTAAATTGTTTTCAATTGTTTTGAATAAGTCAAGTTATTGTCTTTTTTTAATTACTCGATGCAAGTGTGAACGCAAGAATGGTTTCACACTCAATGGCCTTCATTTGCGCCTAAATGACTGATTAATGGGATTTGCTTAAGGATTGATTACCCTCTAATCCTGAGTTTATGGGGCTGCCACGTCACTGGGCTTGGTCCCTTCTTTAATAGAAAGGAGATATATACTCTATATACAAAGTAGGAGTACTTGCATTTAAACCGTTACATATTCTATGAAATAATGATGTTTGCTTACATGTGAAAGTTTTTCGGGTTCAATTCAAGGGGATTTGAACCCACACCATCATGTCAATATGATAAACTATTAACCATCACACCACCACCACTTAACGATCACAAAGTATATATTAATAAACTAATTATATTAATTTAGGACAATAATCGAGGCGAAAAAAATTGTGCCCTCCCTACATGGAAATCTTGCATCCGCCCCTGTGGAGTACATAGTTACAAAGTTTCTGTTTTGTGACGAACATATTTATCATAAATTTATCATTTACTAATTGATCATTAGATATTGTCATTTTACTTATCTATCGATCTGAGTAATGTTTTGACGTGTGTTCTATTCTGATAGAACCTTTAAAAACCAACTTTAAATTGGTATGGAAATAGTGAGGCCAAGGCTTTTGACCAATTGCAGTTCCCAAAGCTCCAATGAAAAAAAAAACAGAATATAGTGTAGGTGTAGGGAATAATTTATGCGATACTAGTGCT
This sequence comes from Agrostemma githago, assembly GCA_958450325.1. NCBI lineage: Eukaryota > Viridiplantae > Streptophyta > Magnoliopsida > Caryophyllales > Caryophyllaceae > Agrostemma > Agrostemma githago. The sequence continues at coordinate 3,957,004 of OY288239.1, forward strand.
CATACAAGTACTATACTACTCCGTATACTATACTGTCTCAACCACGAATCTACTTTTATACTCCCTCCATATTTTATGTTTATTTCAATTTCAATTAAATATTTTTCACAAATATTAAAAATAAAAAAAAAAAACATAAAAAATGGAGGGAGTAGTGCGTACTCGTAGTAACAGGACCCTACTTAACAAGTACTACTACAAGTAGGAGTGAAGTGAGTAGACGAAAAAAAGTAAGGTTCCATACTCGGCCTGAGCTTGGTTCACGTACATATGAACAGTCCTTAAAGAAGAGATTTTCATAGACTTGACTGACCCAATAACCACCTTTAATCTTTGCCCCCATTTTTTACCTTTAGATCCTCATCACTCATCACACCCCTTTTCTACACTACACTTATAACATCATCATCATCATCTCGAATCTCTGCTTACTTCCTCTTTACCCTTATTCCCAGTTTCCCACCCTTTAATCCATCCCTCCGTTCACTACACACTTGCTCCTTCTGTTTCCCGTCTCTTTAGGCAAAGCAACCATGTTTTTGCCACATTTGTATTCAACATTCTCTCTACTTGACATATGTGTCTATTGACCCTCACACCCTCTCATCCAAATAATCCTTTGACATAATTTTTTTCCATCATTTTTAATAAAATTGATAAAAGTAAGGATATTATTGATAAATAAAATAATGTTATGGATCTACCAAAAGAAAAAGTAAGGAAAAAAAATAATGATATTTTGGGTAAATAGAGAAAAGATACGAGGATTATAAGGTAAAATTTGTCACAAGGAGAATGTAAAAAATTGATTGAATTGCCTATTTATAATAAGTGTAAAGAATTGAACGAGGGAGGGAGAGTATTTATTTTTGGTCATTCAAATCAAATTGAGTCCTTTCCTTTTTAGTTTTTTTTTTTTATCAAACTATCCTTAATTATTCTACTAACATATTTACGTTATACGGAGTATAACATTGAAATACACTATTTTGGATAATTAAGTGCTAATTTATCTCTACTTTTAAAAAATTTCTTGACACATGTGCACAAGAAAAAAAATGCTCTATTAGATCTGATGGAGGGAGTATTGTGTAATGTGTACTCCGTATTATGTATACAGTATACTCATATTATAACTCTTTCGTAAAGAATTTTATAATGTAAATTTTATAATTTTCTACTCCTTAATTAATACTCACTCGGTAGTCTAGGAGAAAGTAACACAAATTTTGTTTCATTTATCCGAATGAGATGATATACTTGGTACAAGTTTGTTTGATTTATTCAAATAGTAGATTCTAATTCACACGTTTTTATATTACGATAGAGTGAGACCTCTTATTTTTCTATATCTAACCAAATGCTTGATTCCTAAATAGTAAGCACTAGATATTGACGCATTTGTACGTATGGAGAGGAGTGCAAGAGATAAGTTGAAGTTTATAAGAAACACTACTTTTTAGTTGTGTACGTTGTGACTTGCGTGACTCTTGTGAGGTGTAGTTACATTATGTGGGAGTAGTACAATGTACAATGTACAATGTACAATTATTGAACTGAATCAAAATGTATAGGAGGGTAAGGCCGTAAGGGTTATTTGGATGAATTGTTCTCTCTTATACTCCGTATTTGGTGCAAACATAAAAGAAATAAGACACTATAGAATGAAGATGTAATGAAGCAATAACTTATAAGTAGATGCATACCATTATCATAAAATGATAATTTCTTTGGCTTCATAATCATTTCGTAAGATGCTAAAGGTAAACTGTCATAAATTACATATCCATATAATCTTTACTTATTATATGACTCTATTTGGTGCACAAAATAAGCTACGGAGTATCTTATTTAATCAAAATTTCAACTAGCTTATTTCTGTGTAGGTGGTGTTGCTCTGTATGTATGTAAGTAGCTTATTTTGTGGAGTAAATAAGTTAGCTTATAAGCTCTTCTGTTGATCATCCCAACAATGGCTCTTTACTTTAATCTATTATTCGCATAGCTTTTCAGTTGTTTTGTCAATTTTAATAATTTCAACTATCTTACCTGTTCTTTGTTTATAATCAATTAACTTATAAGTTTTCAACTAATTTATACGAGCAACTTGTTTAATCAAAGAGAATGTATATACTCCTTACATCTTTATCCTCTCACATGTTCATATTCATACAAAAAAAAGTGTACATGTTAATTCGGTTTTGAATGAATATGTGATTAGTAGTCTGTTAAAAAGATGAAGAGAGTAAAACTCCTTTAACTACGTCGTTTTAATTATTGACTGTTGAGATTGAAAGTGTCACGAGAATCCAATGAGTTTGAGGAGTAGTAGTACTTGACAACTGTTTATCTATTTTTCTTCTGCATTTCCTTTCCTTCTCAAACAGGTTACACAATATTGAAATTTATTCCAATTTTCAAAACTATTCTTCTCAGCCTCAGCCCACCACATCATTTATTGTTTTTTATCACACTTTCTAAACCACAGATTCTTCTTCAATATTCAATTTTACTTTCACAAAAATCAACCTAACAAAATCGAATTCTTGGTAAACTTAGGGCTCGTTTGGTTCACCATGGAAAGATAAAGTTACCGGGAACTTTAAATTCACGTGAATTTGTATTTCATGGAAATTAAAAAATACTCCCTCCATTCAACTCCACTCTTCACATTTCTTTTTTTGACACTATTCACACTTGAGAGGAATCTTCGATATTCTCGACAATCTATAAGTTAGAATATAGTCATGTAGGATTTTGTTTGATTCGTCTTTATGACTACATTATGAATATCAAATTTTTATAATTTTTGCTATAAAATGAAATATATCGCTAATGTAAAACGCGCCTCGGCAAATGTGTCAAAATGAATAGTGACAAGTGGAGTTGAATGGAGGGAGTATTGTTTGGTTGCCAGGTGAGAAATGACTCCATGCGGGAAGTTCTACCCACCAACCAAGGGGGCTTGGTGAGTAACTTCCCGTTGTGGAGGAGGTGGCAATTCCTGGGAAGTGGGCAACCAAACAACTCCCTAAAAATGCACTTACCGATAATTGGATGAGTAACCAAACGAACCCTTATTTGTTTGACTTTGATTGAAATACTCGTTGGCTCATTGCAATGAATATAAAAACAAACAAATAAATAAGATGGCGGAAATATTTAGGAGTCAAATAGTACAAATAGTGAATGACAAAATTCAAAATTTTACCAACATGGTTAGACCTAATAAAGAAATCATATATTTTTCGACAACAAAAAAAATACGTACTAATATACGGAGTATATCAAATGAAATTAACTACATAGATACCAAATAAATGCACAAAACTAATTAATTAATTAATTAATAGTGGGTAACAAGTTACTATCCTAATTAAGATCGAGCCACTGAAATGGGCATGGCTCGATTCGTACCAACATAAGTTGTCTCATAAACCGGTAATTCCTGGCGATACCTATCATCGACACCAATCTCTAACAAATTATCGAGCTCAAACAGATCCGAACTACAACAGCTCTCCCCATCATCGTCCTCATCCTCGAAATCTCGTTTATCATCATTATTTTTATTATTTTTAGTATTATTATCGGCACTAATCACATTAACCTTAAACTCCTTCCTAATCAGATTATTATTATTACTGCGGTAATTATTCAACAATTCCTTGGCAGCTTCCTCCACTCTCCTCTGCTTCTCCCTAATCTCAACCTTCAATAACTCCTCATCACCTCCACACACTTCCATCCTCGAACTCGAAACCACGCCGTTACGCACCGACGTTTTCCCCGTCTCGTCGACGACAACGCTCACCGGACAAAACCTAACCGACCGCCGCTCGTACCGCCCTGCCGACGACGGCGTCTTGCTCAAACACGACCTAGAGTACGATGTCGCCGTCGACGGCACCGACACCGACGTCATCGCCGACGTCGACACAGAACTCTTCGATTTCTTCGGAGTCTTTGAATTTCCGGAATTGAAGAGCGAATTGAGAAAACTGGCGATTTTTCCGCCGGGAGAAATCGGCTGCTTCACCTTCTTCAAATCAGCGTACAATTTCAACGCGTGCTGTAATTTTCCGTCCTTTTTACCTTTCGATTTCATCGAATTGTCGTCGGAGTAACATTTCCGGCCGAAATCCGCCGTACGAATCGGCCTCAAGGTCGACGCCTTCGCCGGAGCTCCGTACATCGAGTCCGTATCCGACGAAGAGAATCCGCCGATACCGGAGCTAGAATCGGAGGAGCTGGTGGAGGAGGAATAATACAACGGTCGCCGGAATTCTCCGTTTTCCGGCATGGAATACCGGCGATACTTGACAATTTTCTCCTTCTCCTTCTCCTCCTTGATCTTCAGCTTCTCCTTCTCCATCTCCATCTCCATCCACTGCTCCAAGACGTAACGATCGACTCGATTCGTCCTTCGAGAGTGCGAATCTCTCGGTTTATCATCGTCAATTGAACGGTAAATCTCCTCCAAAAGCGAGGCCGAAAACGAGGGATAATTACCATTAACATTACTACTACTACTACTAGTACTGTAATTGTGATTGTGATTGTGATTGTGATTGTGATTGAGATTATAGCGACGAATGTCGTTGGAATTCATGGTGTTTAGAGAGAGAATGGGTGGGGAGGGAAGAGACAGTAATGAAAGCCTAAATCCACGCCTGGGATTTTGAAGATGACAAATTTGACAGACACACAGTCACACACGCACTGTGGTTTTTGTAGAGAGAGAAAGGGAGATTGGTTAGCAATAGCAATAGCAATAGAGAGAGTGGAGGAGTGTGAATGAAGTGAGGCAGTCGACTCTTATAAAGCTGAGAATACCCATACCCCCCGATTTTTCCTTTTTCAAAACCAATCAAATTAAATGGGGATTGGGGAGTATTCTACTCCTAACAAATTGTCCACAATGGAAATGATTTTATGTGTGAGACGATTTATTAGAATAATTTGATTTTTTTATACAAAGTGAATGTTCAATAAGTAATCGTTATTATTATTATTATTAAAGAAAATTGTAACCAAAATATTTGGTTTATATATATACAAATTTTTGGTAATTTGTTTTTGTGATAGTGTCATACGTTCCATTTGTAAATAAAAAAATCAAATGGAAAGTTCAAATATGTGAACGTGGATTTGTTAGTCTTGGTTACGTCTTGAATATTACTCCGTAGTTTTTTAGTTGGAGGATCAAATAATGAATATATTTCCACTGATGTGATTATTGCTAGTACGTGTATTTCGTAAATATCATTATTTACTACACCTCACTATTTAGGAATATATTATTCATAAATCATTCTATTCCGTAATCTGTATATAAAAGGAAAAAGTATACGGAGTAATAAATTAGTAGGATGGATATAGAGTATTAATACTTGTTATATTTTGACATCTTGAATCGTAATGATTATCTAACAAGTTGTTCATATTTTCACATTAATTCAAGAGTATCACAATAAAAATGGTAACATTGATTTCATCAATCAAATTTTCATGAGACCATCATGAATTCTTTCTACAAATAAATTTATACTCGTAATAAATTCGTGTACACATTTCATTTCAAGAAACAATAAAATTACTCCCTTTCTTTATAACCAAACATATCATTTGCTTTTTCACCTTTGCCGAGACGTCTTTTACACCATCGATATCTTTTATTTTGCATTAGTAAAAATCATAAAAAATTGATATTATTAATGAACTCGTATAGACGAATCAAACAAGATTCCACATGGTTATATTTTCTTTTGTAGATTGTCGAGAAAATTTAAGATTCTCTTAACATGTGAATAGTGTCAAAAAGAGATATAATGTGTTCGGATATGAAGGGAGGAAGTATGATAATGACTTTTCTAACATATACGGTATATATATATATATATATATATATATATATATATATATACTCGTATTCAATAAGCACATCTGCATATATTAAAATCATAAAATGTTTATAAGTGAAATATTTGTAAAAAGAATATGTAAGCATGGTAGTTATGAACTTATGAATCCATTTTCCAAATACTCATGATACGGAGTATATTTTTACAAATGTTTATCTTTATTAGCATCCTAAATTCCTAATAGTATAACCTTTAACAATTCATATTTATAATTTTTTTGGTCTAACAAAGCGCACACTTAACTGATTAGGGACTAAGGAGATCAAACTCAAATCTATTGTCCAGAATATCTCTGTCTTAACCCGTAAACTAAGATACCAACCGCAAAATAAAACGAGTTGTAATATAAATTTGTGTAAAATGGACAAAATATGTGTAGCTAGGGCATAATAATGTAAGTAGTCCGTAGGAGTAGAATATACATACTTTTACTATGTATGTCGATTGTGGAGGTATGACATTATTATGAGGGAGATACGTTGATGTTGTAAACACTAGAGACTACAGTATCAAAATCCAGGATAATTGGAGATACACTGTTTCCTTGTCTGCCTCACAATTAATCAATCTCCCAATATTGTTTCCCTGCTATACTCCACTTTTTATTAAAATTAAAACAAACCACTTGAATTAATTTGTTTTCCTTTCTTGTGAAGATCATTAATCGCAATCCATTTTGTAACCACTAATTCGATCTTCTAACCCACTCAATGCAAACACCTCAAATAGACTGGTATTAATTAAAACCCAAAAAAGCTTAATTATAGATGTTAACAATGTCATCTTTTATATTATTCACTCATATATTTCTCAGCCTATTCAATATATGGAGTAATTCATCATGAAAACTTAACAAAAAGACTGACATAATGTTTTGTCTAAGCGAGACTGGAATATTCATTTTAAATTTAGAATAGGTTAGATGGATAGATGAGACAATATAGAACGTAATTACTCCAATGTAAACAAGTAAATGACATGACCATTTTGAGAGAGATCAATTCAAGATTAGCGTGCTAATCATGGAGCCAACTTATTAGTTTCATATGATCAAGCATATACTCGTACATATTATGTACTGTATATATCTATATACTCCATGATAATCATTGTATATTAGTATGAGTAATAATGTACTGTTTTCATAGGAGAATACATTGGGCAGCAGTGGCCACACATTTCTCTTATATGCGCTTCCCATGATATGACTCCAAGATCATCTTATGTTCCATCCCATTAAAATCACTCTTATTTAACACGAGCAAGCAATAATCGAGCATCTATATAGTCTGTAAATCACGTATATCAGAATTGTCATTCAATTTAACATTTGAACCAACCTTAGCTTGATGAAAGAAAAAAAAGTTCCCGCATATATGATATACTCCGTACATCATACTCACTAGTCAGTAGTCACTACATGCCGTACGTACCCTGTAATTGTTAACATAAGTATATGTTACAAAATTAAAACCTCATATTATCCAATTAATTAAGTAGCAAATGGGTTATTACCGAATTAAAACCTCATAAAGTATATTATGTTACTGTGTAGATGAAGTGGTTAGTTAAAATGATGAATAAGATCACATGCACAAAGGCATATTGGTTTGCTTTTTTGCCTTGTTGGTGTCTACTAAGTAACAAGCAATTATCTGTGAAATTAAAGTTACATTGAGATTAACGTTTAATTTGTAGATTGATTCACATTCACATTCACCTACTTTAAATCACTTTTGTCCAACCATATGCATTTCTAACGGGAATCATTTAACGGACTTTCCTTATCACCCTAAAGCTTTTCTCTTCAATTTTCCACTACTAAGTCACACCCTCGATAGTAAAAATCATTCTGTAAATACTTTGTACACTAGCATATATTTTACAAATAGTATTCAATTTACGAGAATATTATTGCAACCATTATATTCGATACAAGAGTTTATAATTCAGATACATACCGACAAACCGAGATTAATTATCCTAAATTGGCAATTGCATAGATTAGGAACTAGTCTTAGCCTTTCCAAGACCACTAATTTAATTAGTTGTATAAATGAATTAAATAAATAAAACAAAGTTAGGTGTAAAATTATTTAGCTAGGTTTGTGGTTGATATGGGAATGATATATACTTATATTCTTTGTGTGCGCATGTGCATGTTAGAAAGAGAAGAGAGGGAGATGGAGAATTTTGTGTACATGGTGGGTTACCCCTTAATATGCACACTAATCATTGCACTCGTGGTTCTCCTTATTACTTTTTAGTAGGAGTATTAAGATGGACGATAATAATAAGGAGATTACACCTCCTTATTTGTGACGATAATATTATGACGGGTCAAATAATATTCATTTAGTTATAACAGATAAAAAATAAGGTATATAAGAAGTGTCAATATTTTGTCCTTATTACAGTACTTAGTTAAATGATTTTTATTTTACTCATTATAAAAATACGATGGATAGTCCGTCATATAAGAGAGACGAGCTAGAAAGAGATAGGATTCCTTCTAATACTTGGCTACAATTAAAGTTAGATTTGATTTTGATTATTTTGATTTTGGATTGATTGATTTAATAAGCAAGGGATTAGAACAAATTACTGTACAAGCTAGCTAGCTGAGGGGGCTACAAGGATTTATATATTAACAGTATAATCCAGAATTATACTACTCCTTAGATAACTAGGTTTAAAACCCATACTTTAATGAGGTATGTTAGAGAGTCTTTTGTTATACGAGTAATTACTGATGACTAGATTGTTTTCTTCACCTAGTTTGCATGAATAATGAATTGAAGTTAAATCCCTTTCAAAGTTACAGAATCACTCTCAAAAACGAAGAAAATTGTTTATCCAACATGGCCTGCTAATTACTCCCTCCGTTCTTTATGTTTCTTCATGTTTCAATCAAATACTCCTCACAAATCTTAAAAAACGGGAAGAAACATAAAGGACGGAGGGAGTAATTAGTTTGTGAAAATTTAGATAGTAAATATAGCTTTTAAAAAACCTTGTATGTGCTCCCCTAATACAATTGTACGGAGTATAAACTTACAATAATATAGTACCAAGATATATATACCGCATAGGAGAAAGTCTTATGAAAAATGGTCTTATTATAATAAGATTATTATGACGCATTTTTTTAAGTATAAGAGAAAGTTACTACTAAATTAGTAGACTCGTTTTATGTGAGAGGTCCACAATAATTGTATTATAATACCGTCTCATGAAAATTTGTGTATAGTATGATGCTTGAAGTATAATGGGAAAAAAACAATAATATGGTAAGAGCGAGTTTGCATGCTTTTCCCTATTTTTTTGCCTGGTTCATTTCTTCGAATTCACGTAAAATGATCATACCAACTTTCTTTGTGTTTGATTTCAATTAGTTAGAATAGTCATGCTTTTATGATATATCGCACACAATGGTCTTTTGATAATTATTATTTGACGACTAGGCTAATCATCAAATGCTATACTTATTAAAATAGGGCATGATGATGAAATATAATTAATTAAGGAGCCAAAATCTCTTATCATTTTACCTTTTAATTAAATTAACAATTATAAATTTATAATGTGTGTGTACTTGTTAACAAATATGAGACCTGGCCTTAATTTTCCAATTTGGGGCTTCATCTTTCATATTCGTTATATATCCTGATTTTACTTGTATAATCTGCATTGTTTGAAGTATTTTTGATTTAGTACATAAATATTCATCTTTAATTATAATTCGTGATTTCATTTATCTCCTAAATAATTCTAACTTGATAACTTTGAATTCTGAATTTATAATCAATCATGTAATCTGTGTATATTTACTTAATTTAAAAAAATTGTAACACAAGGACGACCAACGAACTAATATTTTAAATAATAGAACCGATAAACAATCTAAAAATCTAACCTGAATTCGATACGAAGCGATCTATTTAGTATTTTAGTTAACGCAGAGCTTTGATTAGCCCTAAAAGACGGCAGTCAATTAGGTAGGTTAATTTTTCTAGACTTTAAACCCCCGGCCTAAGATTAATATAGGTAGGTGCACAAAGTTAACAGTCATTTCAATTTGAAATCTACGTACCTAATAACAATTAATTAATTAATTACTCCTATTAATAGTAATCTCATCACTCCATAAAAGTACTAATCATAATCTAAGTAGCTAAGAACGACCTAGCTAGAATACTAGATTACGATTAAGCCCGCACTTATAATAATCTATGTATATATAAAATCACTGATTAACCTATCTAGACTCCTACTAATCTAATCTAATAGGATTTCACAAAGTTAAGCACCTCTAGAACTAAGAGTACGAAATTAACTAGAGTAGGTCTTTTGAGAGACGGTCTCTCATTAACTTTATTGAGAGACCAAGTACAAATGGAAGTAAAAGTGGTACTAAACCTAATAGAAGTAGGTACGATTAACATAAAAGAGTATACAAATATAAAGAGGGTACGCTTCTTATAAGAACAGGTACAAAACAAAGTTGTTATTTAAGGGTACGAATATGACATGAAGTGGTACCGAAGAGTGGTCTCATAAGTTATTGAGAGACCGTCTATCCCAAAAATTTGTGAATTAATTAAGCTAACCTAAATGCCTAAGCTAGGTTGCTTTATATACATCCTGAGAATAGTTTTTCACAACTAGTCCAAATTTAGTCCAAATGTATGATCATTCAACCAACCCTTTGTTTAACTATATAGGTTGACACATGTCTTCTCCCCCACTTAAACAAAATATTTTAAAATGTATATGAAGTTGATGAAATTTAAATTTAGGTCATATTATATGTAAAAGAGAAGCTCAAAAGCTAGATCACAACAAAGCTCAAATTGGTAAGTTGACCTATGCTGATGCAGTGCATTGTCGCTATCTGCTGTCAGTTTGTTGTAATGTAGAGGTTACTTGGCTAATGACTCTGTTAAAAGATCTAGGCCTCACTAAACTTGAAACCGCTGCGTTAAGGTGTGACAATCAAGCTGCCATAGCCATAGCAGCTAATCCTGTTCTTCATGAAAGGACTAAACACATAGAGATTGATTCTCATTTCATAAGGGAAAAGGTGGCAAGTGGAACTGTCAAACCTATGTATGTTAGTTCAAATGAGCAAGTGGCTGATGTTCTAACAAAACAACTCAAAGTGAAACATCATCATCATTTACTCAACAAGATGGGAGTGATGAATGAACCACACTCACACCTTGAGGGGGAGTGTAAAAGAGAAGCTCAAAAGCTAGATCACAACAAAGCTCAAATTGGTAAGTTGACCTATGCTGATGCAGTGAGGAAGTACAGGACACAACATGAAAGAAGACAAACTGACAGCAGATAGCGACAATGCACTGCATCAGTAATAGTACTGTAATGTAAGAAGTAGCAGTGTAATGTCAGTATGCACATGTTAGACTTTGATCCTAGGGTTGTGGGATGTAACCTAGTATATAAAGGGACATCATGTATGCACTGAAGAAAAACAAAAAAAAAAAAAAAAAGGATGGATTAAGCAACAAACAATCATGTAGTCTAACATTCTTCACAATATCTCACACAAAACCTAAATTAAATTCAATCACTCAAAACTCAACATTATAAATATTAACTCTCGTGATTTTATGTTTCAATTTTCAAATGGGTAAATAATACAGAGTATTACTATAGACTACCGTCTACAACTAAAATTGCTCAATCCATTAACAAAGGACTTAACCTCGTTTAATTAACCCTTCAATTAATTTAAAACTATCTCCAAAATGTTAAACTGAAATTAATATACATACATTATCAAATTTGACTACGGAGTATTAAAAAAAACTTAATTCACTATTCCATTTTGCAAAACTATATATGATTATTGTCAAAATCTTACTCTCATTCTTAAAAGATATTGCATTTGCACGAGATTGAAACAAGTTATAATTAAATAAGTGTCCTATTGTTGTAAGAGTTGATCAAAGTTCCTAGAAGTCTATGGTTTATGTACGTATGAGTATATAATTGGGTGTTAGCAAATGTAGTGTTTCCCGTTGGCTAATGATGTAGTTGAGCGTGCCTTAATTAGAAAGATTAAAGGTCTTTCCTTTAAACCCCACCCTTACCCTTGTCACTCCACTATACACTAAGATTCAAAGATCCCTCTTCGCATCTGTATCTTTCACCAAGCCAATTACGAGTACTTCGATTCGTCCTTCTCTATGCCTAACCAATGCAAACGTACTATCTCATTGAAAAATAAGTAGACACGTACAACACACAAGCATATATATACTCCATCAAGTACTCGTACCAAGTAAATTAGAGTATAAGCAACCTCACTCGCCCTCGTTCGTTAATTATTATCAGAATCCAATCTAAATTATCTGACTCGATGTGACCTACACTTTCATTTTCATCTTTTTCTCTCAATTCTCAATCCAATCTGATCAATGTGACCGATCATCAACCATTTGGCATAAAATATGATTATAAGCACCGTTAGAGTAATAGAGTGTACGTTAGGGTTCAGATTTAGACTTGCTTTACATTCGAGCAAATAAAAACACATTAAGGATATATCAAGTACGTAGTACTCCCGTACTAAGTAAATTAGAGTATCAGCAAGCTAAGCTCCCTCACCCTCCTTCCATTATTATTATTAGCGGAATCCAATCTAAATTATCTGACTCGCACTATCATCCTGCACTTTGATTTTCATCTTCTTCTTTTTCTCAATTCTCGATCCAATCCAATCCAAATGTCACCGACCGAGCATGAACCATTTGACATATAATATGATTTTAAGTACCGATAGAGTAATACTCCCTCCGTTCCAATGAATTGTTTGCCTTTACTTTTGGCATCAAGGGCAAGAGATCCAATTAGAATGTGACATGTGGAGCCGAGAGTGAAATTACACATAAAAAGCATTCCTAAAATAGAAAGGCAAACAATTCATTGAGACGTCCCAATATGGAATAGGCAAACAATTCATTGGAACGGAGGGAGTAGAGTGTTAAGAGTTCAGATTTAAACTATCGTTGCATACGAGAACATACATTAAGTACTCCCTCCCCACCACTAAGATTTTCCCACTTTCCTTAAAAGGAACTCTACTAAGATTTTTCCACTTCAAAACTTTTCTTATTCATCCATTGTACTCTCTTTCTATGGGTTACTTAGCTTTTTGTGATTTGACATCTTGAACCCACCCAACAATTTACCACCTTTCATTACCCATTTCTTAATTCATGTGCCATAATGAAGTGAGAAGATCATTGTGGTGGGAAGGGAGTAGCTAATTCATGCCATTTTAAGTTCAATTAATCGAGATTATTTCTCTAGCTAGATCAAATATATACTATTAGGGTGTGGTTGGTGTGTCGATTGGAGTCGATCGGAATCTAGAGAGACATGAGTAGGGAAACAAAATGATGGAGGGAGTAGGAATAGAGATGAGAGTAGGATCGGAGTGGTGTCTTCTCATCGTAGACATCTATGATCTATATTATCCGATAACATGAGAATGATAAATGGGACGCAACGTTAACGTTTGTCTAACTAAATGCTCTCATAATTTACGTGCCTCCTTTCAGAATTTGGATCGTACGTACTGATAGCTGATGTGATGCGACACAACGACTTAATTATACACTCATGTATCCACTTCGTCCACCCTACTCCATATAGTCACCAAAATTACATTATTCTTCCTTCACGAGCTACTACCTACCTACTTAGTGCGTGGAACTTATACGGATCTTCATTTTGTGGTTTCAATTCAACGTCAATTCTCATTTTTTTACTGTTTTAAATTACGATGGAATTTAGACATCAAAATATGATCATTTTATAATGAAAAGTTATCAATTTATGATCAAAATAACCACGTTTTAGTAATTCGTAATAAACAGGTGAATTAGGTTAAAAAAAGCCTCAGAAAATGGTCATTTTTAATTTTCTTTAAGGTAAGTATCATTGTTAGGATTAGAGGTCGTTTTATTGTCATTTCAAAAATACAATAACTAAAATCCCATGAATTTCAAGAAGATAGTTGTTTGGTCAATTTTTGTTGTTGCAAAATGTAATTTTTTTTAAAAATATTTGTAAACTCTCGATGCTTACCTTGACCATAGAAAATTTCAACGGAATTTTGCTTCACACAAATTGGATGTTTCTTATCCAACCAAACGAATTCGAACTTTATGCAAATACATTTTATATTCTATTAATTTTATTTTGACTTAATAATTTAAGAGTCTAAGGTCTAGGATTGATACATAGCCACTTGATGTTAGGTGCAAACCCACCAAAAATAATTTGGAGAATATTAGAGGAAGGGCAATGAGTTGTAATGTCCATGCCTTTCATCATTTTCTTCCTCAAAGGCCCCTTATAAATAGAAAATATCCTTAAAATTGAAGGGATAGACTTAGCTTATAGCCTTATAGGTAGGTCGGATTGCACCTTATCAACACATACATTATGCCATAGGAGCCACCATTGGATTCATTTTTTTTAATCTACAGTAATAATAATGACACGGTCAAATTTTACATAAGATTGTCTTATTACGACGAAGAAACACACTAGAATGATATCGTAGTGGTTTATAACTGAAAATTTTAAGGTGATAGTGGAATGATCGAAGAATGGCCTTGGCCTCAGTCGAAAAAATCGAGGTCAAGCTCGAGTTTGACTATAAAGTAAAAATCCCAAATGAATATAAACGCAGTTAACACAGTTTTCAAATAAGAAGTACTCCGTACATACCATCATTATCATTCCAAGTTGTTTTCTTTAAATCAAATGAAAGGTTAATATCACTAAAAAAAGAAAGAAGAGGTTAAGAGGCCCTCAATATGAAAGCTAAGCCCATTAAAGCAGTCACTGTAATGGGCATGGCCTATCATAAATGTGAAAGCAGCCCTGTTTCGGTTAGATTTTTCAAAACACACACCCTTTTATAAGACGGTCTTAACCATCCCGTATAAGCCCTCAACCTCGGAAAAAAAAAAAAAAAAACAATATTTTTTTTAAAAATTCCTAAAGTGGGAAAGAAATAAAAAAAATATTTCAGTAACTCTTATTTTAACAATAATTTTATTCGTAAATTGATAGGTGAACCGTATGATACAGAAGGAGTTTATTGAAAATTCGTCTAAAATCTTGAGAATATATGAGCCCACAAATGACATACCCCCGTGTAGCACGTGATGACCCCCCCGTAGGTTGGGCCAAGTAGCACGTGTGGGTGTTGCTCAACTAAGAATTTGGACAACCTTGCTCAAACGATGTCGTCTCATTAATAGCACAACATTGGCAATTTCCTTGTCTTGTGTAAATCTTGGCAGAAAATTTAGCAAGATCTGAGTTGATCCATATCCGAAAAAGGATTTGAATACGACCCGGATTAGCATTTACTCGAATCTTTTAATCTAAGTTTCAAAAAAATAAAATTATAAAGTCAAGAGCCGTTATACGTAATCTAGTCGGGTGGCTAAAAACTTAAAAATAGTGAAACTAAGGAAATATACTCGGTAATTCTTGTTTGAGAGCATCTTAACTTAAGGGTTTAGACGATGGGTCTTAACTTGAAGACGTTTTAAGCAAGATTTTGGAGTATTTTATGTTGGTGTGTATAAGCAGGATTATTTGGTTGGGAGGAGACAAGGTTACTGACAAGAAAGAGAAGTAATGTAACACAGTACACAGGTAGACATTAATCAAACTGAGGGAACAGAATTTGAAGACCAGAATTTTGTCAGAAAGGATCAAAAAAGGAAGAGAAGAAAAAAACATTGAATGACATTCTGTTTCTTGGGATCAGGAAAAAAAAAAAAAAAAAAGGAAAGAAAACACACGGGTTTTGGTATTGCTTTGCTGCCCCCCTTCAAATTTGAATTTGAATGTTTTCACTTGTGCTCAAAGCTGTTATACATACATACATACATAGCCTTTGCTTTATTCCCTCCATCCAAAGCATAAAGAGCAGATAAACTATGCTTTACTTTCATGCTCACAATTCACTCCCTTAGACTCGGTTCTTTTGGACTGAAATAGGTTGAACTAAATTGACCTGGGCTAAAATAGTTGAGATAAAATGGACCTCCTGGGGTTGAGTTGAACTGAAGTGGACTGAAAAGAATTTGGCCTTACTTTATAGAACGGTTTTGAAGGTTGTTTTTGGGACTCACGGCTATTCACATTTCTTGCTACTAGCCACTTAAGTTCAATCTCGACACAACTGGATCTAAACTAGCCATGAATAAGGTCATTCATACCCATGAAGATTGTTATCGTTGTAGTTAAGCCTGGAAGATTCACCAGCTACTCTAGTCGCATTCACAGTGTATCTGATAGGTCCTATACAACTACCAGCTGCAAAAGGTTTAAATTGCTGAACCCCATGAATAAGGTCATCTGCAGGAAAATGAGGACTACCACCAGACATGTAAATGTAACTGCTTTCATTAGAGAGATGGGCGGAATGAGGGTTATCAAAATATCCTCCAAGAACCATAGATGGATCGAGCATTGGGGGAACATCAGTGAAAGGTGATAATTGGTGTTCGGAGTACATCTGGGGTAGAGGTTTCTGCTGCTGCTGCTGCATCATAGTTACAGAAAAATTTGGAACATTGTTGCCAGACTGTAATGATAAGGCCTGAAAATGGAGTCGGATAAATGATTGTTAGTATCTTGTGAAACGGTATTAGAACTTATATGGTAGACAATGAGTCGCAGCATAAAACTAATATATACAGAGTAACTTTGTAAAAACATTGAATAAAAAAAAACTTACAGATAAATTTGGCAGTTCAATAGACTGTTGCAGCTGTTCGGACTTAGAGTTAGAGGGTGAGCTGTTGTGGACGACCAGGTTCATATCAGCGAAGTTTTCAGTATTGCAGCCGTGAACAAAATTGATGCTGTCGGGCAATGGAATTTCTGTAGATACACCTGAAGGACTACTACTGCTAGAGGCAGAATTTCGAAGTTGACCATCAGCATCATCAATTTCATGCATTGTCGATCTAAAATGACGGTATGGAGCATGCACAGGATCTGAAGCGGATGCATAAACACCAGCAGCTTTGGATGATCCAGAAGCGTTTCCCTCCAGAAGTTCTTCCCTTGAGCTGTAGTTGAACTTTAAAGCCGCTTTCGACTGAAAGTCATTACCAGTACTGATAGAGTTTTGAACATTCCTGCTACCTGAGTGTCTCTGGTTATGGTATGTCCCACGTGAACTGCCGTCGGGGTACAAGAACACAAAATCAAAGAACAAAATACCTCAAAATTCAAATTCATGCATTAAATCAGCACATAATGATAATATTACAGACTTGTTACAAAGAAAACACAGGCTGTTAGCGGATGCACACGCCGCAAATCAAAAGAAACTTACCCTACTTTAGAAATATTATAGACCCGCCTAGCCATGCCTGATAATATAGGTTGAGTTGAAGACTTTGTTTCTCTGGAAAAACTTTGATCAACTCTGTTGCCTCGGCCGACACCAAACTCTCGGCTGATCCCTGCACATTGAATAATGAACAAACTAAGTAAGGGCACATACAAGAATGCCTTCCCTGTCGCTTACGCCTCCATTGTTATTGGAGTGATTGTAAACAAGGCGAACATATATAAACGC
Organism: Agrostemma githago; assembly: GCA_958450325.1. NCBI lineage: Eukaryota > Viridiplantae > Streptophyta > Magnoliopsida > Caryophyllales > Caryophyllaceae > Agrostemma > Agrostemma githago. Next base: position 3,974,578 of record OY288239.1, read on the forward strand.
GGGTTTGGCATGCTGCATGAATGCATGATTATAAGACAAGTACCTCTTCTTGTAGACCGTCCTCTCAGACCATTGCGATCAGAACAAGTTTTTGGCCCTTGATCGAGATAATCATTGTGCTTCCTTGTTTCAACTTGGCCAATGTAATCTGAATTCTGAAAAGCAATCACTGTGATTTAGAATACAGTCCTTCAAAAAAACATCCAACACATGCATGACTGTCAAAATTTCACGTTCAATGCGTAGGGAGTCCGAGAGGAGGCGTGCAAGAGGGTCGCGAGGAAGTTACCTCTTTCTTCTTATCTCGTCTCTTCCTCACTTCATGAAAGGTATCTGGCATGTACAAAGCGACAAGATCACGCTTTTGATCATCAAGGACATGTATATCAACAAATCTTATCTCATATACCCCATACTTCCCATCTTGAAATTACTATATATCATTTTCATACCTAAAACTGCACATATACCACTATGAATATCTCGAGAATGTGACAGCAGAGGTCGCGTATAAGGGCTTCTCCCACATTCTACAATCTACATACATACATATGGGTGCCCAGTTCTCCCATTCTCGAATATGAAGAGTTGTCATAGTAGCAGAAAACTGACTCAATAAAGTCGTCAACAACATCATAGCGTTAGCCCCCAAAATGATTTGGGAACGGCTAACATTAATCGTTCTCCAAACCCATCAAGTTGTCTCCATCAAAACACTCCGTCTTACTTCTATTTAATCTAAAATCACGAGCTTCTAACATACATATAACTCCAAAGTTTCAACTCCCTCATGTAGAGGCTTTCAAAGATTGGGACCAAGTATCAGACATTATAACATCATTCTCAAAATTATGTGCACAAGTTTGCACCTTTTTCCTAATTAATTTAACAAATTTTTGTTTGTATTTGCTATTCCACAGATTTGATTCGTCACCGATTTGTAACTGATATATTCATGGAAGACTAACCCAATTAATTTATATGGAGTTTCTTACATTCATCCATTCAACAACGTAAATGATTTTGAACCTGGTCAATGTCATAAATCATAATCATTGCACAAAATCAATGAATTCCCAGAAATATCTACTGTAAAGTACTGTAAAACACATGGAAATTAAACTACACCAACTACTTAAAAAAGGAAGATTAAATCTTTTTTTGTGTGTTTTTCAAATAGTACTCTACCACTGTAGTAGTTACTCTTCCAAGTTGTTGTATCGTTACAACATCTCCTTCTTCTTGAATTAGTCCCACGGACCCACTTTGTTCAAGAAGATGGAGAGAAACAATAGCTTTTGTTTTTTTGTGTCTAGACTAATTAAGTGGGTAAATATTTGAGAAGTTATATTTGTGATAGTGTGGGAGGCAGTAGTTGGAATCCAAATTAAAGATGGGTAGGGGTAGGGGTAGGGGTAGGGGTAGGTTACCTTGGTGCAAAAGTTGATGAATAGCAAGATCAAGGATCATGTTGGAATCTTGAAGAGCATGACAGATATCAAGATGAGAGTGAGTATTACCCACTATCTCTTTGATGCACTCTATCTTCTTTTCAATATTTTCTGACCCCATTTTCTCCATAAAATCACCTACAGTATCATCCAACTGTGAACTGTGAACTGTGTAAACAAAAACAACAGCAACCCACTGTCGAACAAAAAAAGAAGATGACAGCAGCAGCTTTATCGATTTTAATTTGGTGAGAGAAATTATTAGAATGGCATCATCACTTTTGAAACACCAAGGAGTACTACTCACTACACTACTACTGCTGCTCAGGTGTACGGAAAAGCCTTTCTTTTTTCACCCTTTTTACGTGTGCCCCAAGGACAACCCCATTCATCTTTCCCAACACTATCCTACGCTCATTCTCCCTAATTATGGATACAACGGTTTAATTCCGTCAAAAAAGATTCCATAATCACAAAATTGTTCGTTTATTTTTCTAACTAGTCAGGTACTATACTAAAAACAAAAAGAGAAAGAGTAGGTTTTCTGAGAGACGGTCTTTTAACAGTGGTACCAAACCTAATAGAGGTAGGTACGATTAATATAAAAGAGTATACAAATATAAAGAAGGTACGCTTGTTATAAAAACATGTATAAAATAAAGTTGTCATTTAAGAGTACGAACAGGACATAGAGTGGTACTGAAGAATGATCTCTCAATAAGTTATTGAGAGATCGTCTCTTCCAAGATTTTGTGAAACAAAAGTAAAGCGTGGGTAGGACGTATCAATCTCTTTGTCTTATTGCATGTGGTATGTATTTGACCCGTTTTATTATTACGACGGATATGTCCGTCATAAGAGAGGCCCACTGTTCCATAATATCTCGTGTGATTCTTACAAACCGCTACAATTATTTTTTGTTACTGTAGATGTCTTAGCCCAGTGATTAAGGCGAGGTGCTCTGCGACAGCAGGTCTCAGGTTTGAAGCCCCCTTACCCTTATTATAATGCGACTAATTGTGTTCTTCGTTGAAAAAAAAAAACAATAATGTAGCAATTCATAAAAGTAGGGATTACATATACCAAGAGATTTTTTCATCAAAACGTGAGATTGGCGGAGTAAGGCCCTGTTCCTTCTAATGGAAAGAGGTTGAAGTGAATTTAATGAGAATGACTTAACGTAACTTAACTTAACTTAATTTATTTCGGACGTTAAGTTAAAAAGACTTAATTGGATTGAATTGTCTAAGTCAAACTAAAAATTAATGAGACTAAACTTTAAGTATATTTGCCTATAAGGGTGTTGCCTAGTGGTTAAAACTTGTGGTCATTGGCCCAAGGGTCTCAGGTTCAAGCTTCTGCAAGCGCGAACTTGTGGGAGTTGTATGGCTTAAGACTATGCCTTCTAGACTTCGAGTCTGTCTCCCACGGGAGGTTTACCTTGGGTTCCCTCGTTCATCCAAAAAAAAAAAAACCTAAGTATATACTGCTATTGGTTGTGGATATAATATACTTGCTACTGGCCGCGGATAAGATGAACATTATGAATCAATTAATCAAATTCAATTAAGTTAGGTCTATATTATTCAATTAATTGTAGTTTTAGTATGAACTTTTCATTCATTCAATTTCTGTCTCTAGCTACAACTTTTATACTAATAAGATAAAATTGCCAAATTTATTAATCAAAATGGATCCTATGTAGATGGAGCAAAACCGAAGTTGGATTCGCTCTTAGAATGCTCAACCGCCCAGCCAAGGCTGAAGGTGGTTGCATACTTACGTATCACAAAACCAGCTGGATGGAATCAGAATGCAAGTAATCAACTGAATTAGCTACTAATCTCCACTGAATTCGAGTTTTTACAAACCAAGTAATTCCTAAGTACCAATTCTACAAACATCTTCCTACCCAGTACGACTACTTCTCCAACCTAGCAATTCCTAAGTACCAATTCTACGTTACCAGAGCCGAAATCTATATACTACTGTAATATATAGAGTAACATTGACCCGTTAATCTTACAGATCGTCTTTTCTGTCCTCGACTTCTTTCTAACCTGCTGAGCCTCAAAAGGGTCGTACTGAGTGAAATCATAGATACTGTTCTTGGATTCTGGCCTTGTTCTCTTCCCACCACGCTCTTGCACGCACTTCTTCAAATTTTTCTCGACTGCATCAAGGTAACAAATATTTCAACATTTCAAGTCAAATTCACGTGGAGTTGGAGACATGGGGGACAAGCGTGGAAGTGGAAGTGGAAGAATCTTACCTGAATCTAACACGACGAAGCTCACGAGTGCCATTACTCAAAGCTCGGATAGTGATATAGATCCCTGGTTCATCCTGCTCAACCCATTCGCTTTCCATATCACTCTCGTTTTCAACAGAAAGCTCGCCCGAGTGATTTGCATCTCCTGACACGCTGCTCCTACCTGACGCATCATCATCAGCTGACGATATCTCTGTCTTTGAAGTGCTTATGTCAGACAGCTTTGGGGTTGAAGCAAGTCCATATGACTCGTAGTCTTGCCGTCGGGGGGCTTTGTGGCGTTCCTCGCAATCTGGTAGATGGTTTAAATTTTTTGGCAAGCGTTCCTTGGTCAATGACGGTGTTGCTGGACTTCCCAGAATAGATCCAATCTTCGAGCTCTGTGAAGACTCCAAAAAATGCAAACATTTTACTTCGAGTTCTGTGAATAATCACCAGAGTAAAATACTACTCCGTACTAGTAATTGATATCTCACCTCATCTTCGGTCACTGGTTGAGGTACACTCTCGTGATTTAACTTCTGAACGTTATAAAGCTCCATAATATTGTCGTAGTTCTGAGCCCACCATCTTTGAGCTTGCGATTTGTTGAAAAGATCACGGCTGAATCAAAATAAATAGCATTAAGTAACTGAAAACATGATTCAATACAAAGATAAAGAATGCCTCGTCCATGACCACCTAAACGACATATACACAAAATGGACAATGATACGATGTAAACCTCAAAACTAACGAGGTTAAACATGATGTGAATCTTAAAATGGACGAGGTTTCAAGCATATAACATTCGATTCTTGCCTACGACATAGTAGGCTCAATTTTATTAACAAAAAACATCTTGAATCTCATTTCACTTCAATTTTCAAGTTCTTAAAACAAAAGCGAAAGTAAGATGAAGAAAGGCAATGATAGTACCAGAACTTGATGCTCTTGAGATCATTGCCACCCTGAGGAATAGAGACAAAAGTGATGAGCACGCCAGGCTCGACCTGAGCGATCCACTCCTTAGGCTCATCCTCCACTACAAAAGCCCCGGACTCTGTCCTCCCACTCACGGACATCGGTGTTCCCTCCCCACTACTCGACATCCCCGTACCTAATCCCTTCACCACCACTCTTCCATCCAACTCCTTCCTCCAAACCCTCGATGTTGAAGCCGATGTTATATCTGCCTTCTGATACCCATAATGGAATTTCCTACCACCACCATTACGCCCCTCGGAAGTTTGACGGTTTTCATTCCCTCCTGCACAAGGTTTGCAGCTCTTGTATGCCCCAGATGCTCTCAATGCTATCCCTTTAATCTGTTCATTCATTTTTATCAATTCATTGTCAACTACTCGTACAAAAGTACATAGACCCTTTTCTAATAGTGGCAATCATAATGCTGATGGGGTTTGATCACGCCCACCAACTCTCGTGACCTTACCAACTAAGCTAGTTGGCATGATAGCGGAATTAAATCCTTTTTTTTTTGTTAATGTAGTTAATACACATATTTAGCTTGTGAGACGGTCTCACACAGGAGAAAACCTACACTCAATGTCATCACTCAAATCAAATACATTGTCAACAAAGCTAATCAATGTAATTAGATGTACCCAAAAACTAATTTAGTGAAAGACGATTTCTGTAGACCTACTCTTAGATGTACTATCATGTCCCAGATGCACTCAATGCCATCCATTTAAGCTGAGATTAAATTTTATCACTGAACTTAAATCAAAACATTGTTCAACAACTTATAAATTTAACTAAAACTAATTAAATGTCATTCAATTTGCACCTCCTTTTGCCAATGTCAGACATCCAATCATTCAACAAAAAAAACATTCAATAACTACTCCTATCATCACATTCATAAAACTTAAAACTTCAACCAAGTACTCCATGTGATCCCAATTCCATAATCATTTCTTCTTCTTATTATTATTATAAAAAAAATCCACAAGGCCCACAATGGCGGTTTTAATTTTGATGCTGACGAGATTCAAACCCAAACCCGACTGAAGCTACTTGGCATCAATCAAATTATAAAGACACAAGTAGCAAATGGGTATATACCCATCAAATTAATTCTACCAAAAAGAGTGTTAAACAAAGTAGTGTAATTAAGAGCATAAACTCACTTGACTAGTGAGGGTTTTGATGGGTTGTCTTTTACTTGGAGTTGCAGCAACTTCATCTTCTTCATGATGCTGAGGCAAAGATCCATCATCTAATTGCTTAGTACATGCTATACAAGTCATCATTTTCCCCCTCCCCAATACACTCAAACCCCAACAGTTTTTACCTTCTTACTGCTAAAGTTGCAAACTTTTTCCAGTAATTTTATTGGGATTTGAGAGAATAAACATTCACTCTAACACATAGCCATTAATCCAGTGTTGAAGTTCATATATATGATATACAGTAATATGATATGATATTGATTTGATTTTGGTATGATTTTTTATTTGATTTTTCAAAAATTCTTACTGATATGTGCATGAATCTGAGATGACTAGGGTGGGTGTATAGGGGAAATAATACTCCATAAATTAGGAAAAGGAGGGTGGAAATGTTGGATGATTTGTGGTATGATTATATAGAGAGAGAGGAGTGTGGAAAATGGAATGTTAATGTATTTGTATGCTGATTTGAGAGAAAGAGAGAGAGAGAGAGAGAGAGAGAGAGATATATGGAGATTTGATGAAAGAGATGTCCAGGCTATTTGGCCTTGCAACGACTAAATGTCCTCAGTCCACCCATTTCTTCTCACTTGTCTCTTCCGAGATCGTTTTTCTTTAAGTTAGTAGAACAGATGTGAGTGAAAAAAAAATGTAAAAGAAATAAAATTAATACTTGAAAATACACTCATTAACATTAATTGACATAATTTGTATTACGATAACAATGATTTGAAAAACAAAAAAAACAATTGGGATTGCTAACTCATACAGAGTAATTATTGTACGTCAAAGTCTTTTTGATTGATTAAACTTTGAGTGATCATATCTCTTACTCATGTTTTACAAAATTCACGTTACCATCATTTTATGAACTCGTGAAGGAGTATCAAAATATGAGTTAGGTATTTGGTGAAAATTGATATCGATTCTCTAACATATTTAGCGTATGTATGATATTGTGTGCAATATAACGATTTGAGTGTTTTAATTTTGAATTATTCATTCCGTGCAATAAAGTGATGTGAAATGATGATCAAAGTTTTTTCTAACGTGGGTCTACTACTACTATTAGACGCAGGTTAAGATGTTAATTATAGAGGGAATCTAATTAATACGAGGATTATTTTAAGTATGGTAATTAATACGTACGGAGTATTAGTTAGGATTTCAATTTCTCTTGATAAAATCATTGTGATTATTTCTCTAATTAGCATCTTAATGTGGGCCTAGTGGGTACACGTTGGAAAACCCGATTATCATTTGAGTAGGGTAACGTCTTTCGTTAAATTAATAAGAGATGTACTAAGTAGGGAAAAAATTACTCTATGTGACTTTTACTCTTCATTGTGAAGAAATTTTGTTTAATCAAAGGTATACAAATGAACAAAGAAATATCAGAGAGTCGGTAACTTGTGGTAGCAGTAATTAATTGAGTAAGTATATAAATATAATCCATGTCGTCGTGACTTGAGCATCACATGGAGGATCGATCTTAATCATATGCTTTTGAATCTAATTCATCCAATAATGCTCTACTTAACCCCTAATACTATCACATTAATCCCACAGTCAACACTTGACTGCTGCATGTTTATGGACCAACCTTTGGACAATACAATTTTAATGATGATATAACTCATTTTAATTTGATAATTTATTTATCTTTTATTAAAATATTTTTCATAATCAATATAAAAGCAAACAAATAAATAAAACGGAGAAAATATACCGTAAGATTAACTCATCAGGCACTTAGTTGTGTAACAATTTATCTTGCTAACTTCACCATTTCAATTTAATAATTCTAGTAAGTTGAGTTTAATCTAACCATGCTTCTCTTTGAATAATCACGGGTATATTCGTGTTAATTAAAACGCGTAATTTTATTAGATGAATAATTTTATAGTACTTTCTCTGAGTTTTTATGATCTTCCCATAAAATATTCATTTGATAAAGTATTAAATAATCAAGTAAAAAGATCTTTAAAAATTACACGAATTAGTAAAAAAAAATTATATTACTCTCTCCGATTTTGTTTTTCATCCCTATTTCCTAATCGAGTTGAGTCAACTCTTCTTCTCTATTTTTTTTTAAGTCATCAACATGTAAATATGTGATCTTGATTTATCCTTTTTTTTTAGTCATACATTTTTACACCGTTCTTTTCTTTCCAAAAAAACGAACGGGAAGAAGAAAAGAAATTGAAGAGGGTACTACTCCCTATTATATTGTTGAGGTGTTTAGGCCCTGTTCTCCTAGACTTATATTCAGACAGTTTCAGTTCAGTTCAGTTCAGACAGTTTCAGTTCAGTTCAGTTCAGTTCAGACAGTTTCAGTTCAGTTCAGTTCAGTTCAGACACATTCAGTTCAGTTCAGTTCAGTTCAGACACATTCAGTTCAGTTCAGTGCAGACACATTCAGTTCAGTTCAGTTCAGTTCAGACTTATTATTATTATTATTATTATTATTATTATTATTATCATAATATTCATTATTATTATTATTATTATATTCATTATTATTATTATTATTATTATTATTATTATTATTATCATAATATTCATTATTATTATTATTATTATATTCATTATTATTATTATTATTATTATTATTATTATTACACTGGATGATGAAAATAATAACGGTAAAAGAACGATATTTTCGAAGTTAAACTTACATAAATGACCACAAATATTTTCGTCAATACAATCTAAATCCGTTACGTCAATACTTTTGATGAATACAAATTACGTCAAATGATTAAGTAAATCATCTACATCAATTTGCCCCGTTTCCTCTTCATCTCCATCGGAATCTTCATTTGAATCTTCTTCAATGTCACCATCGGCACGATTAGCTAACCATATGTCTTTAGCTATAATCGTTCGCACTTTGTTCATAAGTTTCTTCCGTTTGACGTCGTTCATGTTTGTATCTGCTCTTCTCTGACTAATTGCATATTGTATTAATGGTATACTATTATAAGTTATAAATATTTATTAATTAAAGTAAAAGTAATATTACTAATATTTTAAAGTAATATGACTTTATAAAGTATTATCATTTACTGAATAAATTAGTAATATTATTATTAATTTTATTATTATTACTATTATATTCATATGAATTATACTAATAATAATAACATTATTATTATTATTATTATTATTAAAATTAATTATTATTAGTATTTTTTTATTTTTTTTCAGTTCAGTTCAGTTCAGACACGTTCAGTTCAGTTCAGTTCAGACACATTCAGTTCAGTTCAATTCAGTCAATTTAAATCCTAGAGAACAGAGCCTTCATCTAAAAACTGAGGGTCCAAAAAGAAAAAGGTGAATAAAGAATAAAAATAGGTCCATTTTAATATTGGAGGGTCCATGTAAAAGTAACAAGTAACAACCCCTATGAATATGAATGTATGATCTAGGAGTATACGCTTTAGAAGCAATATTGTTAAATCAAATCCAAACTTTAATAAGAAAGCGTGCAAGTTGGGGATTAACTCATTTCCCCGCTTTTGAGGAGAAATTAGCATGTGCATTTCTTAAAGGACATCAACAACCCTTTCCCTCTCACTACAAGAGCTTAGTATATAATCCATATTTTCTTGGTTAAGAGTGCACTTAATCGCATAATAATATAGGTGAGGAGGATTCGAACCTAGTCCTAGGACACCTAGTCTCAAAACATCTTCGGTATATAATCCATATTTTGTGAGAACTTATTATATAAAGATTTAAGGTCGAAAGAAAAAAATGATTGTTTTTAATATCATTAAAGAATAAAATAAAGAGTATTGAACATAAAAAAAATGAAAACGTAAATGAATGAATGATAACATCCATATAAGAAAAGCATAAATTAAAATCTAAAAAGAGACGATCTCTCAATAACTTACTGAGAGATCATTTTCCAGTATCATTTTATGTCTTATTCGTACCTATATTGCGAAGTATTATTAAATTTACATCTGAATGACAATTTTTGTTTTGTATCTGTTTTTACAATTAAGGTTACTCCTTTTATATTTATAGTATACTCTTTTACTATAAGCGTACATATTTCTTTCAAATTTAGTATCACTGTTATCTTATTTTTAAATTTAATGAGAGACCGTATATCTGGTGAAAAAAAATTGGAATGACAAATAAGCCGTCTTACATATTTAGAATAATCAAGTGTGCTAGAGTCTACTACTACAATAATGTTGACATCTCATTTATCTAACATTTGGCAAAATTATGGGTTCCTATGAAATTAAATACTGTATTATAGACCACTATTTTATTCTATCGTGAGTATGATGGTTTTGTCATTTTTAATTTTTATGTGAATGTCAACTAATTTTGTTGTTAATGTCATGAGTTTTTTTGTCCAATGAAAGGTGTGCTAATTAGTTGTATTATACAGTAAGAAAAATTATGATGGGGTGATGTAATTCTATATTATAAATAATAGTAATCATTCAATTTTAAATATCGACAAAAAAAATTTTTAACTCTTAAAAAAACTTTTAATATATAAGACTACAAACCTAAAATCATTTCACATTGAAAAATTATGATGGAGTGATGGAATTTTATATTATAATCAAAAGTAAGGACGTACTTTTTTTTAGTTTAAGAGTTCGCTTGGAATGAGAGTAATTATTCCGGGAGTAATAGAGCAAAAATGAACTAAAAAATTACGGAAAGTAGTGATGACGCTAAGCGGAAATATAGAAAATTAAGGAAATCTAGCTTATTTGGGGAGATTTTTACTCCCCTCTCCCCCCAAGTAATGCATTACCCCCAATGAGGGTAATTATTCTCCCCTCATATGCCTTTTACACCATAAAATGTCACAACCAAGCAACAAACTCATTCATTTTTAGTTCATTTTTGCTCTATTACTCCCGGAATAATTAATTACCCCCATTCCAAGCGAACCCTTAAAAAGAGTTTTTAAGACTATAATTTTAAGTAATTATCTTACATCGAAAAATTATGATGAGGTGATGAAAGATTATAAACTTAAATGAATTATCCTACATCGAAAAATTATGATAAATTGATGAATTCTATATTATTAATAAGACAAACTAATCATTCGTTCTTAAATATCAATCAAAAAAACTTTTAAGTCTTTAAAAGTCTTTTAATAAGACTACAAACTTAAGTAAAAATAATTTTACATCGAAAAATTATAATAAGGTGATGAAAATTTATATTATAAATAAGAGTAATTATGTGCTCTTAGATATTAACCAAATTTTTTTTGAGTCTTAAAAATATATTAAGACTATAAACTTATAAAACTATCCTACATTCGAAAAATTATATAGTTTCATCAAACAAAAATCTTTTAAGTCTTAAAAACGTTCTTAAGACTATACACTTAAGCAAAAAATTATAATAAGGAGAAGAAATTATATATTATAAATAAGATATAATAATTCTTTCTTAAACATCAACCAACTTAAGTAATTTGCTCACATAGAAAAGTTATGATGAGATTATGAATTTTTACTAAATAAGAGTAATCATTGTTTTTAAATATCAACCAATAATATTTTGAGTTTAAAAAGGTCTTAATAAGACTACAAATTTAAAATTATCCCACATCAAAACAATTAAAATAAGGTACGGTTATGATTCTATATTATAAATAAGAAAACAAATTTTAGTTAAATTATCCCACATCGACAAATTATAATAAAACGATTAATTTCTATATTATAAATAAGACATAATAAAACGATGAATTTCTATATTATAAATAAGACTAAGCTAATTATTTCTTCTTAGATATCAATCAAAACCTTTAAACTATTTAAGTTTATAAACTTAAGTAAATTATCTCACATCGAAAAGTTATACTCTTGTGAGTTTTTAAAAAACCAACAATATTTTGAGTTTCAAAAAAGGTCTTAATAAGACTATGAACTTAAAATTATCTCACATCGAAACAATTAAAATAAGATACGGTGATGATTTTATATTATAAATAAGGTACACATTTTAGTTAAATTATCCCACATCGACAAATTATAATAAAACGATAGATTTCTATTTTTTTTTTTTGCAAGAAAATAGCTCTTTATTCATCCAAAAAAGGGAATAAAGATAAGAATTACAAAAAGGATACCAATAAAGATAAGACTTACAAAAAGGTCACCACTAGATTCTAAGTATTTACACAGTCAATTAATAAATCCTCATTGTCATTTGGATTCTTATACAAAAGACGTATGGTAACAAGAAGCTTAAGAGAAAAATTCAGACAATGTACAGTCCGAGAGCTTCCACAAAAGATACGCTTGTTTCTTTCTTCCAAAATCATATAAATGGCAACAATAATTAATGCAACAAATGTTCCACTGATATAATATTTCCAGTTTTCCCTTCTGTTAAGCTTGATCAGTTTCCTCATTTCATAATTAATGCTTCTGGGCTTTTGAGTGATACCCATACAGGAAAAGAGATTACGGACAACCTGTTTGGAGAATGAACATTTGAAGAACAAGTGGTCTATCCCTTCTTCATCCACACAACACAGAATACATCTGTTGGCCATGTAAATCCCCCTTTGCTTAATACAATCAACAGTGGCAAGCTTTCGTTGGATAGCCATGGTCGCTATGAAGCTATGCCGAGGAGCACATATACTATTCCATATAGGTGTGTATATCTTCTTCATATCATGCTTATTTAGTACGAAAGAAGTTGTAAGCAGCCTTGAGATCGAACCCTTTCATACCAGTCCACGAGGCCATCAGCTGCGCCGCCCCATGTTCGCCCCCAATCCTGAGAAGGATGCCATCCCTTACCGTCAGGATATTGCGCCAACTCTCTGAATCAGAGTTGTGGTGGTCAACATTCCATATAGTGTGCTTCTTGAGTTTATAGTGAGTGACTCAGTCTCCCCATCCGAATGTATCATTACCATGGACTCTCCAGATGAGCTTGGATAGAAGAGCCTTATTCCAGGAGAGAAGCTCTTTGATGTTAAATCCACCTTCCTCAAAGGGAGCACAAGCAATTTTCCAGCTTTTGAAGGTCATCTTTCGTTGGTTATCCTCGATATTCCAAATGAAATCCTTGCGAATCTTGTTTATAGCCTTAATGATCGTTTTTGGAAGGAGCAGAATGGAGCACCAAAAGTTATCAAGCCCAAAAGAACGTTGTTTATCAACTGGATTCTTCCAGCAAATTAACGAAAGAAGTTTACTGGTCCAATGCTTCACATGGTGCTTAAGCTTATCAATAAGGGAGTTGTACATGTCAATTTTGATTCTCGAGGAATTGAGAGGAAGACCAAGATACCTGAAGGGGAAAGCACCTTCCGAGAACCCCGTGGAATTAAGGATGCAAGTCATAGATTTCTATATTATAAATAATGGAGTATATACTCCGTAATAATCATGTGCTCTTAGATATTAATCAAAAATCTTTTGAGTCTTAAAATATATATTAAGACTATATAAACTTAAGTAAAACTATCCACATTCGAAAAATTATATAGTTTCATCAAACATAAATCTTTTGAGTCGATCTTAAAAAAGTTGTTAAGACTATAAACTTAAATAAAAAAAATTATAATAAGATGATAGAATTCTATATTATAAATAAAACTAATAAAAAAAATTCCTTAGACATCAACTAAAAGTAATCATAGTTTTTAAATATCAACCAACAAAAAAAAAATTTGTTTTTAAAAAAAACTATGATGGAATACTGTATCATTTTTTTAAAATTATGATGAGGTCATGAATTTGTAGTCTTTTTAAAAAACTTTTGATTTTAAAAAGGGTCTTAATAAGACTACAAACTTAAAATTATCCCACATCGAAACAATTAAAATAAGTTACGGTGATGATTTTATATTATAAATAAGACTACAAATTTTAATTAAATTATCCCACATCGACAAATTATAATAAAGTGATGAAATTATATATTATATAAAGACTAATTATTTGTTCTTAGATATCAATCAAAAATTTTGAGTATTAAAAAACTCTTTAAGACCATAAACTTAAGTAATTATCCCACATTGAAAAATTATACCCCTTCTCTTTTGAGTCTTAAAAACACTCTTGAGTCTTAAAACACTTTTAAGACTATAAACTTTTATTTATATAATAGAATTTCATTGTATTATCATATTCTCTTCGTTCACTATTAAAATACCCCAAAGTAACCGTTTCTCCAAATTATGATGAGGTGATAAATCTATATTATAAATAAGACTAATCATTCGTCCTTATATATCAACAAAAAAAACTTTTTAGTCTTAAATTTTTTTTTTAATAAGACTACAAATAAAGTTAAATTAGATTATCACATATCGAAAAATTATAATGAGGTAATAGAATTCTATGTAATCTTTCGTTCTTAGATATTAACCAACAATCTTTTGAGACTAAAAAGAAGTTTCTAAGACTAAGACTATATAGTTAAAGTATATTTATTCAACATCAAAAAATTAAGATGGGTTGATGAAATTCTATATATTATAAATAAGTGTAATCATTCGTCTATAAATAAAAGTTCTTGATCAGACTACATCTAAACTTAAATAAATTTAAGTAAAATTATTGCACATCGAAAAATTATAATAAGGTGATTTTTTTTTATTATATAAATAACAGTAATTCCTTTTAACTTAGATATAAAAACAAATCCTTTTAAATCTTAAAAATAACTCTTAAAACTATAAACTTTAATTAAGTAAATTATACCACATTGAAAAATTACGATGAGTTGATGAAATTCGATATCATAAATGAGGTTCGGTTTTAAATATCAACCAACAATCTTTTTAGTCTTAAAAATCTTTTAAAAAGACTACAAGCCTAAAATTATCCCACATCAAAAATATTAAAATAAGGCGATGATTCTATATTATAAATAAGAGTAATTGTGCGTTTTTTTGGGTCTTAAAAGCAGATCTTAAGACTACGAAACTTGAGTAAATTATCCTACATCAAAAAATTATGATGAGGCGATAGAATCTTATATTATAAATAAGACTAATTTTTCATTCTTAGATATCAATAAAAACTTTTGAGTCTTAAAAAATCTCTTAACAAAACTACAAGCGTAAAATTATTTCCACATCGAAAATTTATAATAAGGTGATAGAAATTTTATATAATAAATAAGAGCAATCATGTGTTCTTTTGAGTTTCAAAATAAGTTGTTAAGACTATAAATTCAGTTGAAATTAAGTTTGATTACTAATATCATGTGATCATCTTATTTATTGTAATGACATAGTTTGATTAAGTTTTTTATTTAACGAATGTACATCATCAATGTAATTAAGTCAACAAACCCGTGCAGCGCATAGACTTTAATCTAGTTCCATTAATTTTAAACCTACCTATATCTCAATTATTTACTGCACTTAACATTATAAATTTAGTGTTAGGAGATAAGTGTCTAGCAATTGTTCTTTTGGACCTTGAATTGATTTGTTCCTGATATCTTTCCTAAAAGTTGATCTTCTTGTTTTGGTAACATAAGATTGTTTGGTTTTAGGAAAGATTAGTCGTTGTTTCCTAATTAGTTTAGGTAACTAGTTTAGATGAAATAATATCATATAAAGACCTGACTAGTTTCTAGGTTAATTAGAACAGAGAGATGATTTGAGAGCACAATATAGAGGGCTGATTTGTAAGTTTTCTTGAGGGAAAACTCAGTTTGTTCCGAGTCCCTATTATTTGGTGGTTCTATTGATCTCGTCTTCATTGGAGACCGTTGGAGTTTGTTCGGATCTTGGTTGGCCGCAAGATCGTTTGTCCTTCGTTTCATCGGTGAGTTCGTCGCAGATCGAACTCGGCCTGGGTAGTCTCTTTCCAGTTTGAGATTACTATCTGGTTGATAGAATTGGTAGTACTTTTGGCTTTAGCTGTGAGCTATTAGGCGCGTGTATTACGGTCTACTTTTGTACTATTATCTCCACAATAGTGAATTTGGTCTCCTTGTCGGCGTGGACGTAGCCAGTGATTTTGCTGGTGAACCACGTAAATTTGTGTATCAGTTTATTATTGTTTGCTATCTGTTTTGTTCTTCTCGCATAATTAACAAATCGTTGGTAACGAAACGCCTCCGTTACAACATTTAGGATGGATATATCGAATTAGCGTTAAAAAAAAGAGTTAAGAATAAGGAAAGCTAGTGTTTATATAAACCTTGCGTGAGAAAAGATGAGAGGTGAGGCAGTAAACGTTGCATAATTTAGACGATAGTTGAATGACTAGTGTACGTTTGGCAGGCAGTTTCGAATTTCTTCGTATTATTCTATTGAATAATCGTACCCTTTTGTCCCACTTCTCCCTGGATTCCGCTTAAAAGTTGCATGCCAACGTACGGGGATAATCCCACTACTCCCCTCCTTTCATCAAATCTCTAACGTTTCAATGTCTTATTATCCATTCATTTTCATATACGTTTGCTCGAGATCATATTGTGAATCGATGACGAGTGAGGACAATTAGATGAACGTCTTCCAATACAATTATAAGATCGTATTATAATTATAATGAGTACTCCCTCCGATTTTTATCTATCTTCCCTATTTCCTTATTTGGCTGAAACACCCTTTCTTCCCTATTTCTATTTTGGGTCATCAACATGTGGCCTAGAATCACCTTACATTTCTCTCTCTTCCTTCTTTTATTTTTAACCACACATTTCTACACTCTTATTTTCTTCCCCAAAACCGAAGGGGAAGATAATAAAAAATCGGAGGGAGTACTTCTTATGATAGCTTGAAATTTAAATGACTACAAATTCATTTTTTATTTCCAAAATTCTCGCTTATAATTTCGAGTTTGGAGAAAATAACACAAATAGGAGTACATGAATTTCGATTACTATTACGTACTCCTCTCATTCATTTACTCATTTACATACCATTTTTCACAACTTTTAAGAAATATGGTAAAAGTAATGGTATTATTGTAAATCAAATAGTTTTATAGGTCCACCCAACTTAAAGTAAAGAAAAAGTAGTGACATTTTGTGTAAATAAAGGAAGGATACGAGGATTATAAGGTAAAGTCTTTTTCCAAAAAAAATGTACTCCATAAAGATTTGATTGGATTGTCCATCTATAGTAAGTGTAAAAGTTGTTTGAATTGGAGAGAGTAGTTTATTTAGTGGCATCGTACCAAGGTCAATCAATTATTAGCAATAAATGAGTGATGTTTTTATACATTTAGACCGGCTTACCGAAAAAGTTAAAGACTAAGATTTTATATTCCAAATTACAGTAAATGTCGTATGGCTTTCAATCACCTTATTATATACTCCTCCTACTCATTAAAGCTCTAAGAACTTAAGAAGAGGCTTCGGAAATCATAAAAGTTCACTTGAAGATTACTAAAGGAACCATAAAACACTTTGATTACAAGCTTTTCTTGCCTCAACTTCAAATCATTCACCCTTTTACTTTCGTTTGTGTTCATGAAGTTGTCTTTTTCTTTTGGAGGTTTAAGTACTTGACAACTAAGGATTACTTAGTCAGTAGATCTTGCTAATTAAGACGAAGTATCCGTCATAAATCTAAAAACGTGTCAAATACTACCACTTAATGCTAATAAAAACAATATATTTGACATTTTCTAGACAATTTATCATTTGATTTGATGAGTATATATTAGGAGTATTATAGTACGTATTTGATTTGTCTTAGGATATTTTCGTCACAACTAAAAATTTGGGTTACTTGGATGGTTAATTGCAAATGTTTGCACTTTTTGAGAGGATTAAGTAAACTTAGCCTTTATTATGTAAGGAAAGAAGGTAAGTATGTCGGGAATTGGTTTCTTTTTAACTGAATTAAAAGTTGTTTGTGGCCAATAATGATTGCAAAAGGTAAATAATGTGTTGTTTATTTGTTGTTTTACACAAGTTTATGTTTATGTGGTTAAGAAAACATTATTATTAGTGGAGGTAATTAAGTACAGTCATGTTTAATGTTTGTTTTACTTTGATTATTTTTCCTCCATACGTTCGTTTACTTTTAATCAAAATATTTTTGAGAAATAATATACTTTGTACTAATTTAATCAGAAATTATTGTGTACAACCGTTGTACCATGCGACCATAGTAAAAGTTTGCAACTTAGGATAAAAAGTGATCATTTTAGGTTAGTTAGTTACCACTTTCAGATAAATAGTTATCACTTTTTCATATGAAAACATGGTCACTATTTAACTTAAAGTGGTCACTAATTAACATAAAGTGGTAACTTTTTACCATAAATTAGGTCGTCGTACGGTACAACGGTTGTATACTATAATTTGTGCTAATCTTAATCAAATGATTGAAACGGGAAGAGTATTGTTTGAAAATGTCTCATTTTCACCCACACAACCGAAATAGGTACTAATTGAATAATGTAGGTCACAAGTTCGTTTGAATCATGGTTATCTTATACGGAGTAATATCGCCTCACCATTATAATCTTTGGATATTAAAAAAAATCGAAAAAAAATTAAGAAACTTAAAAGTACCGAGTGTTGATTTGGATGAACATTTGGACTGAACGATCCCTAAAACCAACACAAAAATTGGACCAACTAAGAGGGAACCCAGTTCGAACCCACCAAACTTATTAAATCCTACGGAATATATTTTTTCTAGGTTTGGATCCATATTAACTACACTGGTTAGTTGATGTTCTTCGTGTTTGGAGTAAGCAAAAAAAATGATAAATTTATTTCCATGAAGTTATTTTTAAAAATATACTGTAATACTTACTTCCATGAAATAATTATTTGCATCATAATTAAATTAAAAATTAATTATCCCATCGTATAAAAGTCACGAAATTGAAGTACGTGTACTTGACATTAGCTTCTTTCGCGCACTACTGCATTTCGTCGTCGACATTTCAGCCACGTCGTCGGCGCTTTATACGTGAATTTACTCTTTTACCCTTCCCCTAATTATGATTAATGATATTAATTAAGTTTTTTAATTAATGTAATTAATATTTCCGAGTAAATTAAAATTACGGTTTTTGTACTCTTGAACGGTTTTTGAGGCACGTGTCTCAACGTAACTCTTTTACCCTTATGTAATATATTCTAATGAATTTAATTAAGTTTCTTAACTAACGTAACAAATATATTCCCGACTAATATGAAATGTCGGTTTTTGGACTATTGAACGGTCTCCGAGACACGTGTCTCAATGTATCTCGGGAATATGTTTAGGAAATTTATATTTCGCAGAAATCGATCCCACCATCAGCCAAATCGATACCAAAATCGAATATAGAAAACAATAACTACTCAATTAGGGTATATATCACACACAAATTAGCTATGGGGAACCTAAACTATCAATCTAATAGTATTAATTATAATCGAAATGAGGCTCGATTTTTCGCGAACTGGGTCTGGAAACAGACCTCGACGCCGGAAAACCGCGTCTGGGGGGTCCCCTAGACGCATGAATTTCGCGTCTAAGAGACCCCTCAGACGCATGAATTTCGCGTCTAGGGGTCCCCTGGACGCTGGAAATCCGCGTCTGGGGGGTCCCTTGGACGCCAAAAAAATTACAAAAGTTTGTAATTAGTAAGGCTCAAACCCACAACCTCTTGAACACAAATGAGCCACTTCACAACTAAACCAACTGAACATTGTTGATAAACCTTACTAAACTATTATCTATATTTGATTCTAAAACCTTCTAAAATCGCCTATTAATACAATTTTAATATTATTAATAATATTAGTGTTGTTGTGGATGGGGGAGGATATATAATATAACATAATCCGTAACATAATAAAATGACGGTTTTCAAAAAAAAAAAACGTTTTATTATCGAGTTTCATTAACATGATTAAACTTTTTAATTTCATTAACAAAGTTAGTGAATGTAATTAGGGAAGGACGTTGTTGTCTTTTCACATTAAAAATCGCCGACAACCTAATTTCTAGAAAAGTCGGGTTTCTAGAAAAGTCGGGTTTCTCTAAAGAAAAGACGCTTTTTTTAAGTGAGAGAAAATTAAATTAAATATGGTGAGTGGAGTTTGAGTGGATATATAATAAGGACAAGATAATAACGGAACGGTTTGAAAAATTAAAAAACCGCTTCATTAACGAGTTTCAATAACTAATCTAACTTCTAAAATTACATAACATTAGTTAACTAATCTAATTAAGGCAAGGGCAAGGCAAGGGCAAGATCGTCTTTTACTTTAAAAAGCGCCGACGACGTGGCTGAAATGTCGACGACGAAAAACAGCACTCATTAAAAGTTGTTTGTGGCCAATAATGATTGCAAAAGGTAAATAATGTGTTGTTTATTTGTTGTTTTAGACAAGTTTATGTTTATGTGGTTAAGAAAACATTATTATTAGTGGAGGTACGTAATTAAGTAAAGTCATGTTTAATGTTTGTTTTACTTTGATTATTTTTCCTCCATATCATTCTCATCGGTCGTTTACTTTTAATCAAAATATTTTTGAGAAATAATATATATAATTCGTACTAATTTTAATCAAATGATTGAAACGGGAAGAGTATTGTTTGAAAATGTCTCATTTTCACACACACAACCGAAATAGGTACTAATTGAATAATGTAGGTCACAAATTCGTTTGAATCATGGTTATCTTATACGGAGTACCATCGCCTCACCATTATAATCTTTGGATATTAAAAAAATTGAAAAAATAATTAAGAAACTTAAAAGTACCGAGTGTTGATTCGGATGAACATGTGGACTAAACGATCCCTAAAACCAACACAAAAATCGGACCAACTAAGAGGGAACCCAGTTCGAACCCACCAAACTTATTAAATCCTACGGAATATATTTTGGGTGGTGCTTTTTTCTAACGAGCGTTTACTCAATCCTAACGACATTTTACCTATTTGCCCCTGTCATTTCTCAACGCTCTCAAAAGTGAGTTCATTTTCTCTCTAAAAAAAATCTCAAATTTGACCTAATCGAATCCGACCACCCAACCCACCGCCCATCACCACCACTTCACCGCCCTCTAATTCATTCTCTAAACCCTAATTTCTTTCACCAATTACAATTAAACAATAATTATAAAAAAAATGTAACTAACCCTAATTTAATCCTTCAATTTTAATTAAATTTTGATTAGACAAAATAATTAATATAACCATACCATTGATTTAGGGAAAACTACAATTAGTTTATCATTAATTGAATTAGGGGCTAATGATCGATCCCTTAATTTTCTTCACCAATTTTAATTCAACAATAATTAGAAGAAAAAAAGTAACAAAACCATAATTTAATCTTTCAATTTCAATTAAACAGTAATTAGAAAAATTAATTACCGTAATCAATCAAGTAATTTAGGAAAAACGGTGATTACTTCATCACTAATTGAATTAGTACTCATAATCGATTTGTAATTGTGGTTTAAATAGTTGTATGCAAATGAGAGAAAAGTTGTTCTTGGTTGGGAGGACGGTGAATTATGAGAAGGGTAAATTTGGAAATCTTAAGAAAAATACGTTAAGATTGAGTAAAGTTGCGTTAGGAAAAAGTAATTTCGTATATTTTTTCTAGGTTTGGACCCATATTAACTACACAGGTTGGTTGATCTTCTTCGTGTTTGGAGTAAGCAAAAAAAATGATAAATTTATTTCCATGAAGTTATTTTTAAAAATATACTGTAATACTTCCATGAAATAATTATTTGCATCATAATTAAATTAAAAATTAATTATCCCATCGTATAAAAGTCGCGAATTGAAGTACGTGTACTTGACATTAGCTTCTTTCGCGTGTGTTTTAAAGTCTTTTTCACCTTCTTTTTTCTTTAATTTTTGCTTTCACTTTTTTTTTTTCATTTTTTTGGATGTTTGTGTGATAAATCTCAGTGGGGTAAATTTTTCTAGGACAGATATACTCTGTATTCGTTGGTTAAAATGATTGACAGTTCAAATAATATCACATAATTATATAAAACAAATTTTCTGAGTAACATGTTACTCGTATTTGTTTTTATCCATCCAAGTAGATATTACTCCGTATTTAAATGATCATAATTTTATGACAAAAATTGTACTTAGTAGAGGTACAATATCTTTTTGTTTTCTCTTGGATCGTTATTGCGGCCTTTAGGCTTTAGGTGGCCTTTCTTTTTCAAATGGATTCTATGGACCTAAAGTTGAGCGAGGGAAATCAATTCAAATGGGCTCCTGTTAGTACCTTAGAGCCTACGCACAATAAATTATACGGAGTACTGACTAAGTCTTTTGAGAGATGTTATTCATTAACTTTATTGAAAGATCATCTCTGATCAGTTTCCGTGAAGCAGAATTGTACTCTTATCGATGAATCTTCATGCACATAAGAACTGTACTAATAAGTATCATATATTCATATCGATGTTATTAGAATAAATCTAATTCTACTTAAGATCGATGAAGTGAGTAGGAACAAAATAATAAAATCAGGTTATCCAATTGTAAAATAAGGATGTACTTCGTAACATTTTAAGAACTAATGTCCTTAAGGTTGCGTTTAGGTATTCAAAATTGATTTGAATATCATGACTCTAATTCTTGTATATGAATTTCTAATATTTAATTCCAAATCCAAATGCAAAATTGTGTGTTGATACCCTTTGATTTGGATTTGGAATTCGAATGGTGGAGTTGGGTCAAGGTCACCAATTTTTTTTAAAAATTTTTTATTAGAAAAATGTAAATTTTCAAATACGGGGAAAAAATATATTCGAACAAGATTATGCGAAAAATACAAACAAAGAATAAGTGGCATAATTAAAATGACTACCCATGTGCTAAGAAATTGAGAGAGCCAAAGTTGAACTAGGTTATATTTTGTCTCAATTTTAATTCCAAATCCCAAGATTCCCAAATGCTCGAAATATTTCAAATCCAAATTCAAGTTCTCAGACACGACATAATCGAATTAGGTTTCATGTAAGAACCCAGTTTAGAATTTGTAAACAAACGTACATGAAAATAATGTTTTAAGTACGACAAAAGAATGTTATCTTCCCGATGACAACCATCGTAAGTACATCCTTTTTTCTTCGCCGACAAAAAAGAAAAAAAAAACTTCCTTGTGATACTCTATGAATTTACATTTGAACTTCATAATCGATCTGATTTCATAATATAAGACGATATTATCAATCAATTTGTGTGGAATTAATGGCATGGCAAAGTCAAGACAATGGTAAATTGGGCCTTAGGTATTAGTTTGGCAATTGGTAATTCACCAAGGCCACTAAGAAGTGAACCAGCCCACCTAAATAAAAGCCCCCATACAACAACAACAACAACAAGCTTAATTTTCTTCACGCATCCCTGGCCCAAAATAATCTATGCACCACAATTTTCTTCAAAAGACGGCCTGTCGAAAATGTCAACGAGAGTAATCAATTTTAATTATATGAGTTGTGACTAATTTTAATTGCGGTAAAATATACTCCGTACATAATATATTTAGATTTTAGATTATTACTCTATACTTTTCAATATACTCCGTATTATTTACGATTGGTAACTTATTATTACTTCTCACATTTTTTTCTCCAATTATTTTGATTTGAGTTTTTTATTTTGAAAAATATAGTGTTGGTAATTTTTTTTTTAATTTATTAAACTTGGTTTAACTCAGTTAAATGGTCATAATAACCCATTTTAACTTGCTAACCAAGTTCATTAGCCAAATCTTGGCTTACAAATAGGGACCCACCAAATAAGAAGACTTTATTGACTACATGTTATTTGGCTACTGATATACTCTGTATGGATCTAATTTCAAGAAATTTTTTTTTTATGGAATTCAAATTAGATAACACATAATGTTTTCAAAATATATTTCAAATGATTGTATATTTTATTGGACATTTTAAAGACTTAATTCGAAATCTTTTTGAGCGGGAAAGCAGGTTGTCTTTATTGCGTACGAGATAACTTGGAAGAATAACGCTTAGCTTAACCGTATAAAATCGTTCGTGCATACAAAGGGTCTTTGATCGATTTATCATTGACTTGAGGGTAGGTGGGAGTGTGGTCATACTTTAGGTGGCCACCTGATCAGTCTCGTACGTGTTAGGTGGATCGCACCCGGGTTTCTGTGAGTCGATGATTGTAGCGTGGCTGTGGGGATAACTAGCCGGGTTGTGTTTAGTCCATGGTGCGGGTAACAACCCCATGTATCCGGCATTCGACACTGGAGATGAGAGAACGAATTTTGTTTTGAACGTGTTTATGTCACCACGGTCAATAAGGGTAATAATGTAAGCCCCTGGTATCGGTGTTATTGGCGGTATTATCGTACAAGTAACAAAAATGAAATTATTGAAACTTCTACAATAATTGGCCGGTATATCGTGATAAAACTTTTTTAAAAATAATACGGCACGTAATTTTTTTTTTTAATTAGATTAATTAAGTAAAATAATTAATATCATTAATCATAGTATAGACCTCGTGCCCAGCACAGTATACATAGAAGTTTAATTTTTAGGTAATTGTTTATATGAAATAAATGTTGATTTAACAATTCATTTAAAAAAAATCATATTGTGTATTCTAATATAAATATTACTCCGTACTATTTTTCAATTCATACGGAATACTCAATATTTATCAAAATATATCACTAATTTTTGGTATATGGATATATATTATTTTTTACAAATTAGTTATGGTAGTACTCCCTCCGTTCCAATGAATTATTTGACTATTCCATATTGGGGCGTCTCAATGAATTGTTTGCCTTTCTATTTTAGGAATGCCTTTTTATGTGTAATTTGACTCTTGGCTCCACATGTCACTTTCGAATTGGATCTCTTGCCCTTCGTGCCAAAAACAAGGGCAAACAATTCATTGAAACGGAGAGAGTATCATTTAGGGCTCGTTTGGTTCAACATGGGAAGATGAAGTTACTGGGAACTTTAAATTCACGTGAATTTGTATTTCATGGGAATTAAAAAATATTGTTTGGTTGCCACGTGAGAAATGGCTTCATGCGGGAAGTTCTACACACCAAGGGGGACTTGGTGAGTAACTTCCCCCCATTGTGGAGGAAGTGGCAATTCCCGGGAAGTGGCAATTCCCGGGAAGTGGCAATTCCCGGGAAGTGGGCAACCAAACAACTCCCTGAAAATGCACTTTCTGGGAACTTGCACTTCCCGGTAATTGGATGAGTAACCAAACGATCCCTTAATATACTTACCATATACGTGTGGGAAAGTATTGAGCGGAATCTCACTTTCTAATTGGATCTCTTGCCCTTCGTGCCAAAAACAAAGGCAAACAATTCATTGAAACGGAGGGAGTATCATTTAATATACTTACCATATACGTGTGGGAAAGTATTGAGCGGAATTTTTTTTAACCTGATGTTGACATGTACAATGTACAATTATAATTCTCTATCCTCCTAGTATAAGAGAGATTAGAGAAGGGAAAAAAGGTAAAATCACATATAAATCGCCGACGACCTGACTAAAATGCAATGACCTAATGTAGTAGAGTCAAGTCCGTCAACATTGGATATTTTTGTATGTACGGTGCTTCTTCTAGAGCTCCTTCATTCATTCAGAGTAAAGGAGCAATTCATTTGGGTCGTCGGCGTTTCAGCTGGATCGTCGGCGCTTTATATGTGATTTTACCATATTGCCCTTCTCTAATAATCATTAATATAATTAATTAATTGATTTTGTATATAAACTTAATTTTATGTTTCCGAGTATTAATTTGTCACGGTTTTTGTAATTTAACGGTTTTTGTGACACGTTTCCCCGTAAACCCCGGGATCATATTGCCCTTCTCTAAACTTAGGACAATTTAAACGTAGTTCGATGTTAATGTGACGTCTTAAATTTTTACCGATAATAGTTTGTAGCGTTCATCGTAATACTATTAGATCGTAATAGCATTCATCGACAAAATGTGGGATATCTACATTTACGGATCCGCAAAAAGTGAGTATGTCACATTTTACGGATCCGCAAAAAGTGAGTATCTCACGTTTTACGGATCCGCAAAAAGTGAGTACCTCACGTTTTACGGATCCGCAAAACGTGAGTATCTCACTTTTTGCGGATCCGTAAAATGTGACATACTCACTTTTTGCGGATCCGTAAAACGTGAGTATGCCACATTTTACAGATTTGTGACGTTTTGCACCTTTTTAAAAAAATAAAAAAAATAAACCGTAATATACATCTTTGATTAATTAAACCATACTCACCTAAAAAAACATACGTAATCATAACTAATGAATCTAACATCCTACGTATTTTATTAATAAAAATTAAACAATGCTCGAAAATACGATAGTTATAAATGGAAGAACACAAACGAAAATGCGAATAAAAATAATCAAGTACGAGTAATAACTAACTCCGAAATGTAAATCTGGTTGTCCGGTCGCCATTAATTTAAAATTAAAAAATACGTAAAGACATAAGCACCACCGAAATAACATACAAAAGTGCCAAAAAAAGACAGTTTTACAAAATAACCAAAACCGTTACATTATCGAGTATATTTAATGAGTTGTGAGTCTTGTGACTTGTGAGAGTGATGGATTAAGACATGGCTTACTAGTTACTACAGTATTTTTCTGATATTGTGTTTATTTGACCTACAAGATTTGCTAAGAATCAAAAGAGCTTCAAAAAGATGCGGCTAAGTTATGCCAACAGATTCACAATAAAATCTCTAATCCAGACAAACTTTAATCTGTATTTTCACATTCTAAGCCGACATGAAGAACATAATTAGGCTTGCTCGAACTGTCTCGTCATCACCCATGAGCACAACGCCTGCATAAATCCTAAAGGTGTCACTCCGATGGCAGCTCAAGCAACTCTCGAATACCTTCACAAACCTGCACAAAATCAGTTGAGCAGTGATCAGATCATACATAGCCTCAAGTGCGGTTTTATTTTTTTATTTTTAGTTTGATTAAACAAGCTATTAAGGATACTAAAGACGGGATGTGCCAGGGGAGAAATAAGTAGGGGTGCAAGACATACCAGCTTAATATGGGATTTGATTGATGCAATTTGACGAGTCCGCTCCTCAATTCGTCTGCAAAAGAAACAACGACAACCATGAGTTGGATCCAACATAGAGGAAAAAGGTTGATGAATAAACCTTAACCTTTGACGATGCCCTAAACACTTTAGCCACCAATAATTGTATCTGAAATTCCAGGCCAGGGCCAATTGTGGATGTTCATAAACGGAATATAATCTAGTTGGCCCTATAATGGCAAGCCAACCATAGAACTGCCTTCTGTTAACTCAGAATTCAGAGCCTTGGACCTCATTCATTTGATTTTACATTTCCGAAAAATACTTATATTGGAGTACTCCGTAAATTTAGTGACCGTAGTCAAATAGGAGTCATTGCTAATATTATACACCAAACATACGTACTCCCTTCCGTCCATCAAGATTTTCTCACTTTCCTTAAACGAAAAAAACACTTTGATTTTCCCATTGTACTTGTAACACTTTCTTCATTCGATAGAAAATTGATGTGGAGGGGAAGGAGTACCATTTTCCTTTCCATTTACTACTAACAAACTAAAAATTGTGAGTATAACAAAGTAATCAAAGTGGTTTACTTGGCTAGCCACTCCTCTTTTGCTGAGATGTAACGTATTGCTTCAGACCAGGTAAACTCAACATGAAAACCGAATCCAACATCGACAAATATGTGGCATGTATCAGCTCTGCAAGGAATTGCCCAAAGACGAAAAAGGACTGAATTATTATTTCGCCATATAATTCATCAAGTTCAGAATAGGTAAAAAGCAGAAAGTCCATGGAAAAAGGGCATATAATATGTTTATCAGAGATCTAATAAGACGGGAAATTAAAGTCATACACTTGCGCTTGAGCATAGACTTCAGAGCCAAGATTGACTAATGTCTTCAGGCTACTTACACTATTCTTCTCCAAATTCTGAATGTTCCTTTTCAGATCTGAGCTATGTTCAAATATGTTAAAGATGGCATTCCGTAACAATAAAAACTCAAATGGGCAAACAAAAAGTGTAAAAGGATACTAAGTCTTCTGTTGTTCGAAAACCTTGTCCCTGCAAGCAAATCAAACAATAGAAGTCTTACCTCTCAAAACTCTCTTTTGGCATTGCCCTATATGTAACCTATTCTGAGAGACCTAATAAAATTCACACGTGACCTGGATAAAGAGGGTAAGACTCTAGTGCAACTACACAAGCATACATGCATATGAGAACTATTCGAAATTTTCATAGTGTATTACTAAAGTGCATTCCGTAGCCCAGCTCATATACAAATTACAAAGCTATCTATTACGTCCAAATTAGCTGTTTTGTTTTTCCGTAATCTGAAGTGAAAACAGTAAAGATATGCAAGATTCTGCCATAGAATTCTATGTAGTGAGGCTGCACAGCCAATTGTGTGTTTCTCTTCGTAATTTGTTTATTGCTTATAGCAACTAGTACTATTACAACATTCAAGTAGGATGTACTTACTAACCAACTGAGCATTCAAAAGTTAAATGTTGCTCTGATACCGAATCACAACACGAGCAGGATGAGTGATGAACAGATGCCATCAACGTGAACATGCAATGTTCGGATTTGTAATCATGATCACACATGAGTCACAAATCACGAGTTTGTCAAATTCAGCTGCATTTGCAAGTAGCAACAAAGCTAAAAAAACACAAATTCTCATGTGAGACGGTCCCACAATACGATTATTGTGAGCCCTCTCACATAGAGGAAGTTACCAAATTAATACTCACTCCGGACACTATTTTTTGCCCTATTTCATTAAAATACTCCTCACAAATATTGGGATAATGGGGCAAAAAATAGTGTCCGGAGGGAGTAACTTCCTCCTATATGAGAGGTCTCACAATAATCGTATGTGAGACCATCTCACATGAGACATCCTAGAAATAAATAATTAATCAAAGGTATATAAAAATATTCTCGTACCTTTCAGCAATGGCCATAACAAGGTTAGGTTTTAAGTGACGATCGATAAATTCCTCGAATTTTTGGACCTTTTCTTGTATACGTTTATCCATTATGCAACTCCCACACTAAAATTGAACGGTTTGCCAAAAAAGTAAGTGCCCGATATTCTCTTTTAAGAAAAGACGGGAATTTAAAAAATCAATTGACCTATGGCAATCAATTTAAAACACAACCTCAAACTCAAATATTTAGGTTAATTCGTGGTGGCTGGGGAGAACGGAGCGCATAAATTGAGCGATGGTTATGGCGGTCACTTTGATTCAGGGTCCAACTCAAATACCCGCACCCTCCAAGTCGCAGCAGACCTTACTTATACTCCTATTTTCATATTCTTCTACGATGAGCCATTGACATGCTAAAGTCCTATGTGACAAATTAAAATTTATATCACTTAGGTCCGAATACTAAATAAATAGTACTCCCTCCGAGTCTTTTTTCTTTTGAGGCTGAGTCATCTTTCCTTCCTCTTTCCTTTTTAAGTCATCGATATGTGACCCATATTCAACCTTACATTTCTCTGTCTTTTCTCTTCTTTTTGAGCCACACATTATTCCCTCCTTATCTTTGACCCCAAAACCCTAGGAGAACATCATTCAGACTCGAAGGGAGTAGTAAATTGGAAATAAGGGTTGAAATCACAAGGAATCAGGTTAACCGAAATTGAGAAATTAGTGTAAAAAGAAATGATCTTTGATGTAACCAAATTGGGGGATGGTAAAGTTGAAGTAACCAGCCATGAATAATAAAACTGATAGGAAAGTAATAATGAAAATTCGATGTAAGAAAATGACTTAACATATTAATTCGATGTAAAAAAGACGATAGCATATTAACATATGAAATCAAACAAATCAAATCAAATGAACAAAAGATAAACTTGCTGAAAAGTGAAAATTAAAAGATACCACATTAAAAACGAAAAAAATACGTACTTATTCAATAAGGAAAAATTAAAACTTAAAACTATGATTTTGAAATTAAGTAGATTGTAAATAGATAATTAACACATCATAAATTGTAAATCAGTGAGAAGAAGGATTAAAATCAGAGAACAAGACTTACTTTATCAAAATAGGGAGGGCAGGGGAAGAAGCTCGTCGGACTGTCGGAGAAGCAGCGGTGGTGCGAGGAAGTGACGATTGATCCAGGGTTTGATTGTTTTGAGGGGGGTGACTGTGAGGGAAGAAGAGAGATAGGGTTCGGGTTGGCGACAGGCGACAGGCGACAGGCGACAGGCGACAGGAGTTACGATGAAGATGAAGTAGATTAGAATAAGATCCTAAAAGAGGTGACTGGTGAGAATAGGATTGGAATGTCACCGAGTGAAATCGTATTTTCCTACTCATGCAATAAGTTAGTTTCCCTATGACGCATATACCCCTCCTTTTCACTTCACTATCTTCTTCTTGGTGTTTTTGGGCATGAGCACAATATTTTAGTGAAGAAAATATGTGATCGTGGTTTAGTGGAGGAAAAGTTGGGTTAATATTAGCTGTATTTTGTATCAAAAAGGAAGGAGGAAGATCTTGGCCAAATGACCCCATTGGTAAAAAAAAAAAAAGAGTTCAATGACAGATTGGTAAAAAAAAAAGACCCTTACGACAAATTAGTAAAAAAAATCCTACATTTAACCATTTAGGCCAAAAAAGAAAAAGAAAAGGTTCTTACCATTAAAAAACAAACATCACCCACTATATTAATCAGATTTGGGTCGAGTCAAGTCAAGTCGGTTCACATCGTCTTCGGGTTGTAACGGGTCAGCATCTCTTTCGAAACGGGTTCGATTCGGGTTGAGTCGATATTGGGTCGAGTCACTTATGGTCATTGGGCTGGCGGGTCAGATTGGGTTTGGATTCGGTATTTTCGATCACTAATATCTGGTTATATCAAGTCTCGGGTCACAAGCGGGTCGGGTCAGGCCGGTACTGTGGTGACTAAATTTTCGAATTCTAACGGTTGGGTTTCGAGCAAGTCGGGTCCGATTTTGTCAGCTCTAGCCTAAATATTACTCTTCTGTCATTAATTAGAGCACAATAACAAAAACAATTAGAGCACAATATTATCACCCAGCTAGAAGATTATCAACCAACTAATATTATGATATCCAAACAAAAGTATTTGTCGGTTCAGATACCATTACATAATCCATGCTTACAAAAAGGCGACTTTTCAAAATGTTGTGAATAGATCAATTTTGAGATTTCTATTGATCTAGCGACAACAACAAAAGTTATAAGGTTGCAACGCCGTGCATGGAGATGATGAACATGACATCTACGAGCCATTAATGACAACATTAGGCTTGATATAACCTAGTTATTAGTGATCGAAAATACCGAATCCAAACTCAATCTGACCCGCCAGACCAATGACCAGAAGTGACTCGACCCAAATCAAACCCGTCTCCAAAGAAATGCTGACTCGTTACAATCCGAAGACGATGTGAATCGACTTGACTTGACTCGACCCAAATCTGATTAATATAGTGGGTTTTGGTTTGTCTTTTTAAAGAACCTTTTCTTTTCTTTTTTGGCCTAAATGGTTAAATGTAGGATTTTTTTTACCAATTTGTCATAAGGCTATTTTTTTTTTTACCAATTTGTCATTGAACTCTTTTTTTTTTTTTTTTTACCAATGTGGTCATTTGGCCGGAAGATCTTAGAGAAACTATCCAAAAGGAAAAGAAAGAAGATGTTAGTGAAAAGGAGGGAGTATCTGCCATTTTAATATAAAAGGTCAAATAATATCATTTATGTAGAAAAAATAATTCATTATGTTTGTAATATTTTTTATTTATGTAAACGGATCGTATTTATCCATTATTTACGTAAACAAATCATATTTATGTAAACGTATTACTCTAATACACACTATGTGCTACTTCTAATTTTACAAGAGATTATCTACCCAGCGCATATACTTACATTGATTTCATAATTATATGCCCAAACAAAAAATAGTGACGGATACTCTGATACAAATCAGAATTGGTGTCGCCGTGTGGGATCTTTTTAGTCTTTTGGTGGAAAAAAGGTGGGTATTAAAGTATCACAATTCTTTTTGTAACGGAATTATCGTCACAATTTATAAGGGGTCAAATATGATCAGTTTACATAGAAAAGACAAAATACTACAAAAGCATATGAGTTGTCTTTTCTACATAAATGGAGTGTATTTGATGCATTATAACAAAATGACAGATATTTTCGTTGAGCAACTGTTAAAGGATTCAAAGTCAACGTGGGATGGGGAAGGGGGTGTTGTTTCAGGTCGTCGACACTTTTTAATATGAAAAGACAATAACGCTCTTCTCTGATTACATTAACTAACTTTGTTAATTACATTAAAAAGTATAATCGTGTTAATGAAACTCGATAATGAAGCGATTTTTTTTCAAACCATCATTTTATTATGTTATGTAATTACTTTTAATCATCTTAATTTGATTGTAATTACTTTCTATCATCTTTTCTCGTTTAATATCTTGTTGTTTATGTTAATGTATTAGTATGTCGTTGTTTATGTTGATGTATACGGAGTATGTGTTTAGTATATCGTAAATCAGCCGAACACGGAAAAAAATATGAAAACCCAGCTGACTTCAGTTTTTGACGTCATTTCGACCAGAATGGCGCCAAAAATTGACGCCATTTCGATCAGTTAGGCGTTAAAAATTGACGTCATTCTGGTCATTATCGATTTTATACGTCTATCGTTGATTTCCGTGTGAAAAATTAAAAAAGAATACACGAAAAACACCTTGGGAGTCAAAAAAAATTGACTGCCAACCGGCCCGTTGGGCATCAAAAATTGACTCCCAAGGCATTTTTCGTGTTTTTTTTTCCCGTACGGAAATCAACGATAGAGACGCATAAAATCGAATACGCCAAACCGTAACTCCAAAAATCGAATACTACATTGATCACTAAACCAAAGGTTAGTTACGGGGAGCCTAAACTATCATACTAAAAATCAATATATACCTACTAATGACACGTGTCTCAAAAACCGTCAAAAATTATCAAAACCGTAATCTTAAGGTAGTCGGGAAATAATAATTAGATTAATTAAGTAAAATAATTAATATCAATAATCATAATTAAAGAAGAGTAAAGGGGTAAAATTATGTATAAAAGGTCGATGACGTGACTGAGAGCCTGAGATGCCGACGAACTAATGCAAAAGGAGGGGAGGGAGGGGAGGGAGGGGAGGGAGTATCTTGTTTGTGTCTTGCTAGAAGCCTAGAATCTACTCCAAGTAACTGCATCTGTACCGTACGTATTGTATTGTGGAGTGGTATTGTATGCATATACTCCATTATACACCTAGCTCCACCGCCCAGGCAGCAGCAGTTTCCAGTCTACAGGCAGGGGGAGTATCCTCAATCAAATCTCGTCTGTGTACAAACATATTCATTCATTCATTCATTTCATTTCAACATCTTGGATTTGTGTAATCATATATTCGTCTCTCTAATCCCCTCCTACATTAGATCTTCGGCCTTTGTCGGCGCTTTATACGCGATTTTACCCTTTTGTCCTTCTTTAATTATGATTAATGATATTAATTATTTTACATAATTTACATAATTATTATTTCCCGACTAATTTAAGTTGACGGTTGTAATAATTTTTGACGGTTTTTGAAACACGTGGCGTAATAAAGCTCGGGAATTTTTTACGAAATTTCTATATAAAACCTCTTTCTTCCTCACAATTCAGTTTCACTTCTTTCTCTCTCTAAAATAATTTTTTGAAAAAAAAAATCATTTTTCAAGTATAAAACCGCTTCTTCCACTTCCAATTCACTTCACTTAATCCTTAGTCAAGTAAGTATGTATATCGATTTTTTAGTACTTTTTCTTTTGTACGTGATTTTATTTAGATAAATTAGTTTCATTATACTCCGTAATTGTTATTGGGTTGATAGTTTAGGCTCCCCGTAGCCTTTGCTTGATTAATCAATGTAGTACCCGATTTTAGTAGTTACGGTTTGTCGTATTCGAATTTATACTTGATTTCCGTGCCAAAAAAACACAAAAATGGGGTTGGGTGTTGAGAAATGATGCCCGGGGACCTCAAGGCGTCAATTTTCAACGTCTAGAGTGACAACGTGAAACCACATACGGAACATTTTCACGAACTCGGGGTGAGCCATGAATACACGTTCCACCACGGTCGTAATCTCGTTCTCGCTGAAGAAGTGGACGTACCTCCCCTGACGTGCTAGTGCGATCATCTGCTCTATGGCATTACGACCTTCTCTTGCATGCGCCCTCAACTTCGCCCCCATATATTATATATCGTCTCGATGGAGGGGCGTAGTTTCTCCGGGTTTGCCTGATGAAGGTCCTCCATGATTTAGGTCGGTGTAAAATGCGCCCGAAGACACGTTATGACGTACTCCTTCTCGGCATCGTCAAGGGCAGCTAGACGTCTGTGCCCATCATCATAAACCCGTAACAGGTGGTTGTGCGTGCTCCGTGGACCGATTGCTAGAATCCATCGTTCCTTGTCAAAGCTATGGCACGCTTTCACCCAGAACTTACAACCGATCGATCTTCTGAGAATGCTTCACACCAGTTCTTGGATTTCCGTTGCAGTCGCATTTGAAATAATTCACCCATAGACGGTTCACTGCTACGTTGCTCTTCAATTTGTTGCTGGCTTTCACCAAATTAAACCCAAGAGCCAACGCTATCTCATTAGCGTAGTTGAATGCGTGGTCGGAAGTACCAAACCGTGGCTCGAAGATAAAGCAGCAATGATAGTCGATACCATCGCCACCCAAGTCCTCCTGATACACCTGCACAATATGACGGATTAATTACAAAATAGCCACGAAACACCCGAGCCACGAATTGAAACTTAAATATACGTATTAACGGAAAAATAAAAACAAACTAAACGTATTTCGTAACGTATAACGTCGTCTAACTCGTACCATCTTATATACAAAAATACGCGAAATACAATTCCAACGCCTATAAACCCCAGTAGGCGTCGAAAATT
The DNA here is from genome assembly GCA_958450325.1 of Agrostemma githago. Lineage (NCBI taxonomy): Eukaryota > Viridiplantae > Streptophyta > Magnoliopsida > Caryophyllales > Caryophyllaceae > Agrostemma > Agrostemma githago. The sequence continues at coordinate 4,009,506 of OY288239.1, forward strand.
AACGCTCAAGGGGCTAGCTGGGTATTAATTTCCAATGCCCGGGGGCCAGTTGGGCGTCAGAAATCGACGCCTGTCCGATCTGATGGGCGTCGATTTCTGACGCCCAATTGTCCTCCTGGGCGTTGGAAATTGACGTCCAGCTGGCCCCCTGGGCGTTAATTCAACACCTACTGAGTTTTCCCGTGGTCGATTAGTATTTTTCCCCGTGTTTAATTAGTAATTTTCTATGCTAAACTAATACTCCCTCCGATTTCCTATTTTTTTCTCACTTTTCTTTTTGAGCTGAGTTTGATATTTGTCTCACTTTCCTTTTTAGGTCATCAATGTGTGGTTCATAATTATTTCTCATTTCTCCTTCTTAGCCACTCATTTCTCCTTCCTTCATTTTCATCCCAAAAGCAAATGAGAAAATAATAGAAACTTAAAGGGAGTACACATTAACCTAAACAACGACATAATAAACGAGAAAAGATATTTTCTATGCTAGACTAATACACGTTAAGTCGTTAACATAAACAACAAGAAAAGATGATTAAAAGCGATTAAAATTAAATTAAGAGTGTACCAACCCCTTGTTGTTCCACTAGTGTAGGCCCCGTGCATAAATGCACGGTATACATAAAATTTACTTTATAGTATACTAATTAAAGATTTTAAATTGAAGGTATATTAATGTTTACATTCCTCAAATTTGAGAAAATAATTTCAAATTGATAAGCAATCAAGGTAATGAGTAAAATTAATAAGGCCTTGTTTGGTTGCCTCGTAAGATCATGGAAAATTGAACGTCCCATGAATCGCAAAATATTGAAATTGTTTGTTTGTCTCAACTTCCCACATATGGAGGAAGTAGAACTTCCGGGGGATTGACCTCGTACATAAATGGAGGAAGTTGCTTACCGACACCCCCTCATAAACTTGCAATTCCCATGAATTGAGTTCCCACATAGGCAACTAAACATTTTTTAAAACTTCCCGTGAATTAGGAATGGGAGTTTATTTCCCATGATTTTGTACTTCCCATGAATTTACACCCCCGCATCAACCAAACGAGCCCTAAATGTATGTTTAGATGAAAATATTATATCTACAAAGTATATTTTTATTTATGTTATTATCATATTTCGAAACACTTAATTCCCTTATACTAAGTATATACTCCCTCCGAATTTCTAACATTGCCCCATTTTTCTTTTTGAGCTGAGTTCAATCTTTTACCCACTTTCCATTTTAGGTTATAAATATGTGGTTCACATTTGCTCACCCATTTATCTTTCTTCCTTCTTCTTTTTTTAACCACTCATTTTTCCCTCCTTATTTTCCACCCAAAAAAAGGGGGCAATCATAGGAACTCGGAGGGAGTATTACTTTTTTTTATGAAATAGAAATTGGACTATTTCCACATTTTTATAAAAATTAATGTTTAGAAATTCAACTCAAAAAACAAAAACATTATTTAGAAAAAAGAACCGAATATATTTTTCTAGTGTGAATTTAAGAATGACTATAATATAAATTTACCATTTTGATGATTTTATCATCATCCATTAAATGTAATGGGTTACCAATTTATTTTAAAGTACTCTTTGTTTAACTTCCATCTTTAGAAATAATGCATTTTGGAGAGAAAATTTTGGAAAATTGTTATTCTTTTACTCCGTAGTATATAGGGGAAAAGTCAATTTTTTATGAAAGTCGACTTTAAAAAAAACAATTTTTTTAGGTGGGAGAAACAAAGTTTCAATATTGTGAACGGAGGGTGAGTGGAGTGTTGTGGTTGTGGGTTTCAATATAACCTAACGTAACGTGATAACGTAGTGATTTGAAAAAAAAGCTTCATTATCGAGTTTCATTAACACAATTTTATATTTCAAAATTAACTTTGTTAATCAATGTACCGAAGATGTCTTAGTCGAGTGGTTAAGACAAAGTGCTCTGGGACGATAGGTTACGGGTTCCAAACTTCCAATCCCAATGTAATCCGTGAAGAACATTATATTAAAAAGTACCGACGATCTGAAAGAGCACTTCTTCTCCGGTCCTGAGTCCTGACGAGTGACTACAACTACAATTACAATTAATTGTCGTCTCCTGTCTTCGTCTTCACTCTATTCTACAACTTGTATATTTTTCCAGAATTCCATCCTTCTTTCCCTCAAAACTTTTCAATTAAAAATATTATTATTATTATGGACCCAAAAATACCCTATAATCCTCGCACTGTTGAAGAAGTTTTTAGGGATTTCAAAGGCCGCCGCGCCGGTTTAATTAAAGCTCTCACCTCTGGTCTTTACCCTCTTTCTCTCTCTCCTTTTTTTTTCATTTTTTTTGGATTTAATTTGTTAACGGAGTTTATTTTCTAGGGTTTTGGGTTTATCATGTCCAAATTATGCGATTTTTCTGGGATTTAAAAAAAAAAAAATTATTTGTTGTTGCAGATGTTGAGGATTTCTATGCACAGTGTGACCCAGGTCAGGATTTTTTATTTTTATTTTTATTTCTATTTTTTTTATTAGGTGTTCTGGTTTATGTTTGGTTGAATTCTACGTTACTCCGATTCAGCTGCAAGCCTGCAACACGTGACAAAGTGAAGTGTCATAGTAACATAAAGTCGAATTTGTATAGAACTTTTGATTAGTTGATTTTTGTGAATTTTTATTTTTTTTGCATGTTACAGCACCATCTGATGTTGTCAAATTGCTGAAAGTTTGCAACTTTCTCAATTCTCATGAATAAAGAGGATTTTTTTTCTAGTATTACATTCAAATAAGAGTATGATATTGCAGCAGAGTTTAATGCATGCAAATGGCTGGAATTTGCATTATTTTTGTTAAAAGCTCGCTCGAAATTTGGTTGCTTTTCATGATCGGTAGTAATAATTGTGATTTGAGCTAAATCCCTTTCTTAATTTTTGGTGGGAGGCTGCTAAGATGATGTTAGATTGGTAGGTAGGTAGCAATCGTAGGCTCATAGAGTCATAGCTTGTGTTGTTGAGAGATCAGTAAGATTTGCTATTTCTGAAATCGGTATTTTAAGCAACTGTTCGAGGCTATTTACTTATTTTCACATTTCCATGCCTGTATGTCGTTTTCATTGCAACATTCAGCTGATGGTGATTACGTGTTGGTTTCATAGGCGTAACTCTAACTTGTTTAGACACCCTCAACCAAACCGTGGTTGTAGAGGGACGAAAACTCAATCTATCATTTTACGTGCCTCTTGTGTACATACGTTTATCATTTGTTCACCTTGTAAACAATTTGTACTTGTTTCGTTTTCAATTTGTTGAGTGCTAAAATGGAGTTTTCTGTGTTGCAGAGAAAGAAAATCTGTGCTTGTACGGGTTCCCAAGTGAGCAATGGGAAGTTAATCTACCTGCAGAGGAGGTTCCTCCTGAGCTTCCGGAGCCGGCATTAGGCATCAATTTTGCCAGGGACGGGATGCAGGAAAAGGATTGGCTAGCTTTAATTGCTGTCCACAGTGATGCTTGGTTGCTTTCTGTGGCCTTTTATTTCGGTGCTAGATTTGGGTTTAATAAATCGGACAGGTATTCTCAATTTTACGCATTTTTGTGGGTTTATGCAGTCATAATTACATAGCTGGTATGCATAATTACTAAGAGTATTTTTTTTTGTTTCTCTGTTTCTGCATCTAGCTAAGCTTCCACTGAACGTAACTAAACAGAAGTGACGTGAAAATAAGTTAGCAAATGATGTTATGGCCGTACATGATTTATGCAATCTTCATTATTCAGGCCTCTATATCGATCTGTTGTTTGACGTTCACGAATATTGGTGTTATTATTTGTGTACTTGTAAAAAAAACTAGCTAATCCTTGGTTTATATGAGCTTCAACTGATATCTTTCCATCTTAAACACGGAGAAATAAATTGCCTTAGCTATTGGTGATCAGTTGTGTCTCTGCATGACTGTGTTTGTATATGCGATGCTTTTTTTACCTTCAGCACCCTATGTGATATATCTAGGAAATGTTTTCACTTGACTTTCATGATTTGCTCCGTTTTATCTCATGATTATATACCGAATATAAAGCATTCCCGGCATCTTTCTAATTGTTTGCAAACAGTTAATATCAAAATGAAGAGGTTCGTGTAACTGTTGTTTGTACATTGGAGCTTATATCATTCAAATTTCTGTGATAATTTTTTCAGTGCAGTCTGTTAGAATTCTCTATCATATGGTCCGTCTGACACTCTCAATGATATTTATGTAGGAAGCGGCTATTCAATATGATAAGCGAACTTCCAACCGTATTGGAAGTTGTGTCCGGTACTGCGAAGAAGCATGCGAGGGAGAGCTCTACGGCTCCAAATTTCAGCAGCAGCAACAACAAATCAAAATCTAATTCCAAAATGGTAAAAACTTCACTTTGATTAACTTGTCGCTTCATTATGAAAAAACCTCCGTGATTTTTTCTCCCTGCGTGTTGCTAGTTGTTGCTCCAAAATCTATTTGGAGTTAATAACCGTATTTATACACTAACCACTTCTATAAGATCGGCGGTCTTATAGTATAGGACGAGCCCAAAAGAGAAGAACCCAACATAAAGATGGAAGTCACCAAAATAATCTCTTCCCCTTTTCGTTTGTATGGGTTGGTCTCACGACATTATTTTCACGAGAGCCTCATATAAGAATTATGTCGAAAATGTAGCAACCTGAGATGCAGGTGAAGCATGCAAAACCACCGCCTCAGTCAAAGGAGGAAGAAGAAGAAGAAGAAGACGGTGAAGAAGGGTTGGGAGGAGAGGATGAGGACGATGACGAGGACGAGGAGGAGCCAGGAGACACATTGTGTGGCGCGTGTGGAGAAAGTTATGCAGCAGACCAGTTTTGGATCTGCTGTGACATCTGCGAAACATGGTTCCATGGAATTTGTGTGAAGATCACCCCTGCTCGTGCAGAGCACATCAAACAGTACAAATGCCCTTCCTGCACCTCCAACAAGAAAGCTCGGACTTGACATTCAAAAGGAATCCCCCATGTTTAGGATTGGGATCTCAGTAGTCGACTCAGATTCCGTTTAATTGTAGGTGAAAGATTTTCATCTACCGTTGTCAACTTTTTATCTTGTTTATGAATTGGGTTTATCTTTACCAAATATGGATCGATTTGTATTGTCATATGATAGATTTTTCCGTCCATTCCTTTGGGGGCGGAATTTTAAATGTTAGTAGAAATATACTTCCCATTCGCTTGATCAAAAAACGAAATTTATGAAAGTAAGATCTCACATGACTATCAGAATTATGACTTTTATTACAACATCTTTTGCTTATCTTAATTGGGGAGATTTGCTCATAAACCCGATAAAAGCTGAGTTCAATACCGTTATCCCGATAATTTAATACTCTATCCTATAAGCAATTCAATTTGTAATTCTTATTTTAAAATTTTAATATTAATTAAAATATTATCTAAGATACAATTATTTATGGGAAGATCATGGAAACTGGGAGGGAGTATGATTTTCCCTATAGAACCACTTAAGGAATTATATCACCCTGATATTAATCCTTTTTAGGACGATTTTGTTGCAATAATATAAATATTTTATATGGGAATATATAATACATTAAGGTATTAAATATCAACCCTGATTTAATTTATTTTCCCTAATTGCACGTTACTATATGTTTCCATAATTTTCAAGATTCTTCCCTATAAATATATAAACTCCATGTAATATAACGTCCCTCTACTTAATCCATTATACACTTGTATACAGACAGTAACATAATCAAATTCTCAAAGAAAAATACCCAAATAATATTTCAATTTTATGATGGCTAATTTGAAGAAGACGTATTACTACAATTTTTTTCCAACTAAGCAAGAAGAATTGGCAGCTTTGTCTACAAATCGACCGTACCAAGTTACTCGGACCCTGATTGAAATCCGAGATGACGCACCACCATTGCCATTAGTCGACCCGACTAATCCGTGGAAGATCCGAAAGAGACTTGAGACCCAAGAAGTGACATCGGGTAAGATACGTTTAAGTCATAAAGAAGTTTTTGAATATATATTCAGGTACGCACCCTTGGAAAGTGCAAACGAGATTGTTACGGGTCATAAGGTACTTGTTAAGGTGTGCGACATGACGGATGAGAATGGACATGTTATGTATGGACCGTATGACGATCAAGTTTATTTTGAAAAGGCGTTGCATGATGAGTATGTGTTAGCACTTCACATGGCTATGGTTCGCAACCATGGGTTCAAACAAGGGGATGAAATCGGTCTATTTTATGATGCCAAGAACGAAATATTTTATTTTAAGTTTTTTCATTAGGATGGATTTTAGTTGAATTGAGATCATCTGTCTCAATTCATGTATCATCTCGTGGTATTCAGGGCATAAGATAGATAGGGAAATTGTATGAACACAAAATTTGTCTAATCTATGAGACTATAATCTATATTGTCCTGACAAATTGTTGTATAATTTGATATACAATTAATTCTATTGATGTACAATTAATACGATTAATGGTACGACATCATATTCGACTGTTTTTGTACTCATCAGTTGTTACTATTGTTTAGAGTGCTCCTTATTTTTTTAACAGATGATGCCTTTGCACGTAAAGAAAAAGAAATAAAATTGAAAAATTGAAAGAGTAATAAAGAATTGATTAGAAATAAAAGAAAAACAAAAATTAGTAAGGAAATAGGGAAGAAAACAAAAACGGGAGGGAGTAGTATTTTGGTTAGGTTATCTGGTAATTCTGTGGTTTGCCTCCAATAATTTTCAAAATAAGGAAAATTCGGATAATTCATGCGGTATATCAAGATGTACCATTTTGCATAAAATACTCATTTTTTGAGTATAAATTTTTAAGATAACACTTGTATTTTAGAGTTCAGAAATAAGGTTTTTTTCTTTTCAAATTAATCGCTGTTACGAGAACCACGATTCAATTGAAACTGCAATTCAAAGTTCTTGTATACCAAAATATTTTTGATTGATTAAACTTTGAGTCGCTAAATCTCTGGCTCACGAGTTTCAAAATGACAATTTTTTTTCAAATCACAGTTCTCATAGGGACTGACAATTCAATTCAATTTTTTTGTTTCAAACGTGTGATTACAAAAAAAAAGTGACATAAAAATTGACAAACTCCATGGAGGATTCATGAATAACAATTGATTTTCAAATCAATAGTCTTTGCTTGATCACAAAATCTTGGAAGAGACGGTCTCGTAAACACAAATTAACAATTGGCAATCAAATCATCATTTCAATGTATATCGGTTGTTTCTAAAATGTTTCAGGAAACAATATATCGAAAGTTTATAAAAATCATCGAAAATTATCGATTTTGAATGTTATTTATCCACGTTTTTTGGTCCGACTAGGTCCCAAAATCAAATGTCTTGAAATTCGTAACCTAATTACTTCAAACTATATACTTCGATCCTGGCATAATACAAGGAGAATATTGTGTAAAATAAAAACATTTAAAGGCGTAATGAATACTTTTTGAATCGTGCAGAAATAAGACGAAACAAGCTATATACTCGATCGACTATAAGCCGTCTTAGAGTCTTTGTTACCAATAGACAATCATTTCAATGCATATCAGTTGTTTCTAAATGGTTTAAGAAAACAATATCAAACATTTATAAAAATCGACGAAATTTGTCGATTCTGAAAGTTATTATCCACGTTTTTTGGTCCGTCGAGGTCTCAGAATCAAATGTCTTAAAATTCGCACCATAATTACTTCGAAGTATATATATCGATCCTGGCGTGATAAAACAAAAAACATTGTTTGAAATAAAGACATTTAGAGGCCAAACGAGTACCTTTTGAATCGTGCAGAAATAAAACGAAACATGTTATATACTCGACTATACGCCGTCTTACCTCCTTTGTTAACTATTGGCAATCATTTCAATGTATATCGGTTGTTACAAAAATGTTTCAGGAAACTATATCGAAAGTTTATAAATATCGTTGAAAATTGTCGATTTTGAAGATTATTATTCACGTTTTTTGGTCCGACTGGCCCCAGGATATACTCCGTAATGTCTTAAAATTCGTACCATAATTAGGTCGAAGTAATACAAGAAGAATATTGTTTTAAATAAACACATTAGAAGGCCTAATGAGTACTTTTTGAATTGTGAAGAAATAAGACGAAACAAGCTAAATACTCGACTATAAGTTGTTTTAGATACTTTGTTAACTACTGGTAATCATTTCAATACACATTTGTTGTTTCTAAAAGATCTCAAGACACAATATCGAAAATTTATAAAAATCGTTAAAAATGGTTGATTTTGAAGGATATTATCCACGTTTTTTTATCCGACTAGGTACCAGAATCAAATGTCTTAAAACTTGTACTCCCTCCGGTCATAAATTATTGCCCCATTCCATGATTATATGTGAGGTGTATTTTAATGAAATGGTGCAATAAATTGTAACCGGAAGGGGTACTATAATTACTTTGAAGTGTATATATCAAGCCTGGCGTAATACAAGAAGAAAATTGTTTAAAATAAAGACATTTAGAGGCCCAACAAGTACTTTTTGAATCGTACAAAAATAAGACAAAACAAGCTATATACTCGACTATAAGTCGTCTTAGATCTTTGTTAACTATTGAAAATTATTTCAATACATATCGGTTGTTTATAAAATGTTTTAGGAAACAATATCCAAAGTTTATAAAAATCGACGAAAATTGCTGGTTTTGAAAGTTATTATCCATGTTTTTTGGTCCGACGAGGTCCTAGAATAAAATGTCTTAAAATTCACATCATAATTACTTTGAAGTATATACAACGATCTTGGCGTAATACAAGAAACATATTGTATTGTGTAAAATAAAGACATTTAGAGGCCTAACGAGTATGTTTTGAATCGTGCAGAAATTTCTATAAGCTCGACTATAAGCCGTCTTAGATCCTTTGTTAACTATTGGCAATCATTTCAATGTATATCGGTTGTTTCTAAAATGTTTCTGGAAACAATATCGAAAGTTTATAAAAATCGTTGAAAATTGCTGATTTTGAAGGTTATTATTAACATTTTTTGGTCCAACTAGGTCCAGGAAAAAATGTCTTAAAATTCGTTCCATAATTGCATCAAAGTGTATTCATCGATCATGGCGGAATACAAGAAGAATATTGTTTAGAATAAACACATTTAAAGACCTAACTAATACCTTTTGAATCGTGCATAAATAAGATGAAACAAGCTATATATTTGACTATAAGCCGTCTTACATCCTTTGTTAACTATTGACAATCATTTTAATGCATATCGGTTGTTTCTAAATGATTTCAAGAAACAACATAGTACATTCAAAAAAATCGACAAAAATCACCGATTTTGAAGGTTATTTATTATTCACGTTTTTGGTTCTGACGAGGTTCGGAATCAAATGTTTTAAAATTCGTACCATAATTACTTCAAAGTATATACATCGATCCTGACGTAATACAAGAAGAATAATGGTTAAAATAAAGACATTTAAAGGCTAATGAGTATTTCTTGGGTCGTAAAGAAATAAGACGAAACAAGCTAACTACTCGACTATAAGCTGTTTTAGATACTTTGTTAACTATTGGTAATCATTTCAATATATATCGGTTGTTTCTAAGGTCTCAAGACTTGAATCTACTTAATCTGGCATTCGTTGGAGTGCATCTGTCTGATCTGATTGTATTGAGTTCAAGTCAATGCGGAGACTACTTGAACAAGTGACTTGAGAATCGACAGTTTGAAGGTGATTTGGTTAGGACCATTCAAGTCATGGTGGAGATTGTTAGGAAACAGGTGCTTAGCAATTGTACTTTCGTATCTAGAATTGACTCGTGACCTGAAAATGTTTAATTAGAGTTTCCTAATTAATATTTGATTGATTAGAGTTTCCTAATCAATATGCGAGTATCTGGACTTCTGTTTAGGGTTTCCTAATTAATATGTTATTGATTAGAGTTTCCTAATCAATATGCGAGTATCTTGATTAGAGTTTCCTAATCAATATGCGAGTATCTAGACTTTTGTTTAGGGTTTCCTAATTAATAGTATCTAATTGATTAGAGTTTCCTAATAATTAATCAATATTATATAAACTCTCGTTTCTTAGCCTTAACCTAATAATTATGATATCAGCCTGAAATGTGTACTTTCTCCTCAAGTTAACAAAACTCTGATCTCTCTCCTCTCTGTATGTGGATGTAGCTAACACGTTGTTAGTGAACCACGTAATTCTGTTTGTCTCTCGATTTTAAGTTCTTAATTTGTTTATCTCTCTTCCGTTATAACAAGACGAAACAAGCAATATACTCGACTATAAGTCCTATTACCTCCTTTGTTAACCATTGGCAATCATTTCAATGTATATCGGTTGTTTCTAAAATGTTTCAGGAAACATTATTAAATCGAATGTTTATAAAAATCGTTGAAAATTGCCGATTTTGAAGGTTATTATCCACGTTTTTTGGTCCGATTGGGTCCATGAAAAAAATGTCTTCAATTCGTACCATAATTATGTCGAAGTATATACATCGATCTTGGCGTAATACAAGAAGAATATTGTTTAGAATAAAGACATTTAAAGGCCTAACGAGTACCTTTTGAATCGTGCAGTAATAAGACAAAACAAGCTATATACTCGACTATAAGCCGTCTTACATCCTTTGTTAACTATTGACTATCATTTCAATGCATATCGGTTGTTTCTAAAAGGTCTATGGATACAATATCGTAATTTTAAAAAAATCGTCCAAAATTGTCAATTTTGACGGTTATTATCCACGTTTTTCCATCCGACTAGGTTCCGGAATCAAATGTCTTAAAATTCGTACTATAATTACTTTGAAGTAAATACATCGATCCTAGCGTAATACAGGAAGAATATTGTTTAAAATAAAGACATTTAAAGGCCTTAACGAGTACTTTTTGAATTGTGCAAAAATAAGACGAAACAATATATATGCTTGACTATAAGTCGTCTTATTAGATCATTTGTTAACTATTGACAATTATGTCAATGCATAACATAAATTTATAAAAAATCGTCGAAAATTGACAATTTTGAAGGTTATTATCCACATTTTTTGCTCCGACTAGGTTATGGAATCAAATGTCGTAAAATTCTTACCATAATTACTTCGAACTATATACATTGATCATGGCATAATACAAGAAAAATATTGTTTAAAATAAAGACATTTAAAGGTCAAACTAACGAGTACTTTTTTAATCGTGTAGAAATAAGACGAAACATGTTATATACTCGATTATACATACACCGTCTTACATCCTTTGTTAACTATTGGCAATAATTTCAATGTATATCAGTTGTTTCTAAAATGTTTCAGGAAACATTATCGAAAGTTTATAAAAATCGTTAAAATTACCGATTTTGAAGGTTATTATCCACGTTTTTTTGGCCCACTGGGTCCAGGAAAAAAATGGCTTAAAATTCGTACCATAATTATGTGGAAGTATATACATCGATCCTGGCGTCATACAAGAAGAATATTGTTTAGAAATAAAGACATTTAAAGGCCAAATGAGTACATTTTGAATTGTATTGAAATAAGACGAAACAAGCTATATGTTCGACGCTGTCTTAGATCCTATTGTTAACTATTGGCAATTTTTTCAATGCATATCGGTTGTTCTAAAATGTTTCTAAAATATAAAAAAATTGTCAAAAATTGTCGATTTTGAAGGGTATTATCTACGTTTTTTTGTCCAACTTGGTCCCGGAATCAAATGTCTTAAAACTCGTACCATAATTACATACTTCAATCCTACTGTAATAAAAGAACAATACGGAGTATTATTTAAAAGGGAAGGGATAAATACAACCCTAAGATTGTATGTAAGACACCAAAAGAGGAAAATAAGTTTTGATATATGCATTAATTACAATGTTTGTGTAATTTAGTTTTTAATTTCTAGGTTTATACCAATTTGGGAAGATTTTAATTGTTTAAACCCTAAGGATTGTATTTAACAAAACCCTATTTAAAATAGAAAAATTTAGAGGCCATGGATTTATGGTTATACGCTCATATGACTTATACTGAAATACCCGATGCCACGAGACACCTGGTGATGCCCTATCACCAACCCTAATAATCTCGATTCTGCTCTACTAAATAAGGTCACATACATTATTGCGTATGTAGTCATTCCTTTTTCATAATAGAAAAAATACGCCCATTGTATATATATGTGTGAATAAGTGTGATGTATACATGCATGGTACGGTGTACGGAGTATATATTATGCTATCAACAAAGTCTACAAATTTTAGTTACATACCAAAAAAATGTAAATAATCTAATACCAGTATGAATTATTATCCGTACGTAAGCGAGGAGCAGGGAGTATGACATGCTTAAGATTAATAGAATTATTAGATTTTTCATGATTTAACTTAGCTCGAAATTTGGCAATAAAGTCTTGAGCTTTAATATTAACGTCACGGCTTGGAGTTGGACTAAACAATCTTGGTAAACTGCTTTCATCTTCTGATGATAATGACGATGATGATGATAATGTTGCGTAATTAGTCTTAACATAATCACCTTTCTTAACAAAACGCCATGGTTTCATCTTAAATGGTGGCGGTGGTGGTGGTGCCGGTATTGGCCTCATGGGGGACTCATCCCCACCCCCACCGCTTTCGCCGTGGTCATTCATGAAGCTCGGAATTTTATTAACTGGCTTTTTTGGTGGTGGTTTGACTGTTTTTTGTTGTTTGACTTTTTTGGATGAAAAAATGTGGTTGAAAACATTGTGTGGCGGTGATTGGGGTGGTGGAAACGGTGGCGGGAATTCAGGAGTGGACTTTGATCTGTATATGGATGAGGTGGCCTTATGTGGTGGGGGTAGTGGTGACGACGGTTTAGTTACATTTTCAAAGTTCTCATAACTTCTCCTCTTGTGTTTCTTCTTTTTCTTGGATTGATAATAAAATGAGCTGAAGAAATCCTTGTTTTCAGTGTAATGGTCCACCACTCGCCGTGACCTCAGTGGTGGCGGTGGCGGTGGCGGTGGCGATGGTGGAGGTGGTGGTGCAGCTTTCTTTGGTTTTGGCTGCCTAGCTCCTGAGTTGATCCACTTGTACCTTCCATGACCAATGGTCTCAAATGTTTGCTGGATGACTTTCTTTTTACTTGGAGCTGATGAATAGCCTCGTCGAGGTGGCAGCGGTGGTGGTGGAGGTGGTGGTGGTGGTGACGACGACCAATAACTCGACGTTGGTGGTGGTGATGGTGGTTGGGCAAATTCTTGTGTTTTGGTCATAAAATTATCAACCTCAATATCTTTAATCACTTCAAATCCCTTAAACAAGTGATTATCAACATGAGTATCATCATTAAACCTCCATTTATCACCCTTAATCATGTAATTAGACTCTTGTCTAAGATCAGGATATGAAGTACTATTTCTCCTTAACCTTGCATCACTAAAATCATTATTGTATTGAATTTTCTCAAGGTGTTCATGATCATCTTTCTTGATAGGAGAATTGGTAGGGGTATGTTCCTCATCTTTTCTACCAAGAAATCCACACACAATTGCAAAGATGACAAGGACAACATTAAGTGAGCTCCAACTTCTCTTTACTAGGCTCGGACTGAATAACTGTTGTGACAACGATACTAAAGAAGGGATGGCAATGGCTAGGAATATGACCGCAGTTACGATTAATATTATGGCAAGGACTCCGGTGTTGAGGAACATGGACGACACCCGACGCTGGTGGTGGTGGTCGTCGTGGTCGGTTTGGCGGAGCCAAAAAGGAGGTGGGTCTTCACCCTCATGGTCCATGTATGGTTTAGTTTGATAAAGTAATTATTATGGAGATGGAAATGTATGTTTGTGAGGTTAAGACTTAAGAGTTGCTTGTGTTTGTAATTAAGGAGAGTAAGAGTTGATCAATTTTGTAGGGGGGCACCCTAGTTGGATTGGTGCCCCTAATTTGATGGGTTTGGTAGGAGAAAACTTAATTGAACTTGCTTATATATAGAGATAAATAGATATTCCTTTGCTTGTGGACAATCGACTAAGTTATAAATGATTGAACCACCAATCATGTTCTCCATAATAGGTATATGGAATAATTAAGGAGGTAATTAATGTGTCTTAATTAAAGAGTAAAAGAATAGATTATACTCCAAATTATTATATCACCACTAATGCAAATAATTTACACAAATTCTTGAGAGAGACGGTGTCTCAATAACTTATTGAGAGACCACTCTTCAGTACCATCCTATATTCTATTCGTACCTTTAAATGACACTTTGTTTTATATCCGTTTTTATAAGAAACGTACCCTCTTTATATTTGTATATACTCTTTTATGTTAATCGTGCCTACTATGATTAGGTTTGGTACCACTGTTAATTACTTCCATTTGTACTTAGTCTCTCAGTAAAGTTAATGAGAGACCGGCTCTCAGGAGACCTACTCGTTCCAATGAATGATATGGGAATTACAACAAGTAACTTTAATTCTTACCTATACAATGGAGGAAATTGTTCACCTAGTCCTTTCGGTGTGTACAACTTCTCACATGAACAACTTCTCACATGAATTAATTTCCTTCGTGATAACCAAACAATAATTTTGTAATTCACGTGAAATATAAATTCATGTGAATTTAAGTTCGCGGTAACTCCATCTTCCCATGATGAGCCAAACAACCCCGGGCCTAAAGGTGTGATGGAACAATTTCCCATTTTAGTAAGGATTAATTAAAATTCCTATATATACACGAGTATTAAACTACAGAATATATTTCAATGATTTTTTTCGGTTTTATACAAATCTTTTGTACGAAGTATTTTCTTTTATATCGGTGGATCATACCAGTTCACAAGAGAGGAAATGTTGCTCACTAATACCTACTCCCTCCGTTCCAATGAATTGTTTGTCTATTCCATATTGGGCGTCTCAATGAATTGTTTGCCTTTTTGTTTTAGGAATGTTTTTTATATACAATTTGATCATTCTTATGAGTTTTGCTCTACATGTCACTCTCTCATTGGTTTCCTTAATCTTGGTGCCAAAAGAAAAGGCAAACAATTCATTGAAACGGAGGGAGTAACATTTTGATCTTTTATCTTCATATGAGTTTATAATAGTACGTCTCGGTTTATCTGTAATTCTACTATCGTTCACAAACATCATTAGTTCCTTACCATCTATATTGTAAAATGTAATCGACATACACTAATTGCGATGCAAAATGAGATTCCGGCCAATATGCTATCACAATAGGTCGTTTACCAGACATAAAAGAAAGATTCGACTAATTATGCTATCACAATATATCACGGTCAATCTATTATTTAGGCAAGATTTGACTAATTTTCTCCCAATATATCTAATTATTTTCTGATAATAATTGAAAAAATAATGGAAAACATAGAGAAAGACACACGGTTAGAAGATGGAGGGATTAAAAAAGAAGAGGTTGTTAGTAATAACATGCATGGGTAGCTGCTTAATGTATATGACAATCCATTCGAATGAATTTAGAATGGCTGTCATTAACTTATTTTATTTGACATGCATCTTATGAGTTACGAGCCAAGAACAAGTGTATGTAGTACTTGTTACACTTCCAACCGCATTAATATTGTCTTGGGCATTTAAGGAGCCAAACCGCGTCTAATTTGTACAACCTCCCTACTTCTGAATGCAGCAACCCATAATCAATCCTAACATAAGGATTAAGAGCATGCCTACCCATGAATGATTTTTTCATTTTGGGTAGGATTCACTCCTTCCACCTCATCACATCTATCACAATTTTTCTACCCTAAAAAAACTCCTCCATCCAAGAATGAGTTTTCTATTCTCGAGTGGGTTCGAACATGACGCATTTTGATATTTTCGGTACCAAAACAATGTCGTATTGATAAAAAATTGGAAAAAAAATAAGCATGATGACATAAAGTTGTGTGTGGTCCCAACACTCCTATCCTCCTTCCATTCGTTTGGGTGAATGAAAATGAATTCTCCTCCTTGGAGAATCACTTATTCATGGGTAAAGGAAGTGCATCTCTCCGTTCTTCTCCAAGAATGGACGAAGAATAATGGATGGACATGCTGACGCAAACCGCCTCTAATTTGATTTTTTACGGTCCTCAACATGCATGTTACTTTAACCTCTGCACATTTGATATTTACTTTAATTATGAAATGCTCTTTGTACGCCAATTCTACCATTAAAAGATCTCATCTATTTTTGTGCTTCAAGTAGGAGTGTTACGGTCTTGACTCTTCATCCAGAATTAGCTCAATAAGAGAGACATATTACAGGGAAATGATGGAATAATTAAACTAAACGTAAAGGAAACATTATTATTATTATTATTATTATTATTATTATTATTTTGGAAACCTCAAAAAATTACTCTTTGCTTATTTATCGTCCATTTAATACTCGTAATTATTAATGAATACACTCCGTATGAGAGATATTTTATTGAAATGAGACAATAAAGAAGTATAATGGAATATTGAGATATTATTTGACGGATATGTTGTACGGATTATTTATCATTTGTTGGAATTGCGCAAGTCTCATACAGCATGTTTGCCTTTGTCTGCAAGTAATCTGCTAAAAAACAAATGTACATCTCCGTATATGGAGGAGACCAATTCTAATTCTTCGCTGATTGCAAAATATACTCTATTGAATTATCACAAATTCACAGCTCACAAAGTCCTCATTGTGACATTATCTATAGAGTTTTCATGAAACGCAACCTTTAATAAAATGATTTCATAATAAAATACAAATTTGATGTCGCACGTGTTATGTTAGCTTTGAGCAAGAGATAGATAAATAGACACATGTCACACATCCCATTTGACTTTCTATGTTATATTTTTACCTCCAAGGCTAACAAACCACATGTTGTTCACTCGACGAATTGATTTGTTTCAAGTTGTCAAAATCCGACCAAAAAAATTTGTTTAAAAATAATAAAATAAAGATTTTGTTGCACAAACTTTTTGATTAAAGATCATGTTCGACGAGCCACGGGTTGATATTCTATACCCAAATACTATGGGGGAAATCACAAACGATTGTGTGTTCGATTGGATAACTGAATTTATGCAAACTCATTGAACTTCCTTTTTCTTCTCTAGGAAGAGTATAACATGGTCGGTCATATTACTATCAATTACGTATGAAGTATATTTATTTCTTGATCAATAATTAAGGAAATTTTTGACCCATCTCAAACCATTTTACGTTAAAAGTCCGTAAATAGAGGTTGACAAAAATATGGGACAGTCTGACCCACCACCGGTGCCCAACTAGGGCCCCGGCCCATGAAAACTTACACAAAAAATTGATCAACTCACTCTGCCCAAGACCACTTAGGCCAGGCTTCACCGCTTCTGTCAACCCAACCCGCTTCCTCATGTGTAAAATCAGCATCACAAATTTGTAAGTTCAGTAAATAATTAAAGCCGAAGGTTAAAAAACATCACAAAATATAGCTTACAAAACTTGGGTAGCTTTAAAATTTACGTAACATAGTAAAATGACAAGTGTCCCATCGAAAAATCATTTCATTTGTTCCATTACATCCATCTAACCCCGTCCTCGCTTCCTCCTTACAGGCTCGAACTTGAGGGGAACAGGAAGATAAGCAATTGTCACCTTGTTTCGACTCTTAAACTTGCATCCCAGGTTCAAAAAATAGGGTCTCACGCTTAAAGGCGACATTTTTAAATCCTTGGCAATATCTATGAAATCGCTCTCAAACTCGTCAACGTGTAGGGTCAGAACCAGTATATAACTCAGTATGGCCTCGATCTTATCGTCTGATATTTTCTTTTTGACTGGGTCGAGAAACATCTTTGAGAACTTTTGCAAGAGCATGGTTGGGATTTTGTGGTGTTTTGAGGATGCAAAGCCTTCGAGAGAATTCTTATTCTTGAAGTTAATGAGATGGGTTATGTATGATAGGATACCTGCAACCTTTTTCTTCTCTTCTTCATCCTACAGAAATCAATCATGGAAGTATAAAGATATGTAAGAGTTGCATAAACGAACCTAAAATGTATACAAGGGAGACGGATTGTTTGCGAATAAGGTATGACTATGGGGCTGAGGTTATCAAATTACCCGGGGAAACAGCAGAAATATTATTATTATTTGCCACACTTTGGATAAGGAAAAAAACAGTACTATATGAAATTACCTGAAGCAATACGACTTTGTGGCTTCGGTTGCGAACAAAACTAGGGTATGAATCAGATTTCAGGTCTTCTCCAGCTTGAAGCAAATGCAAAATGTCGTTTAAATAATCCAATTCTCCACTCAGAATAATTTTATTCAGAGGATAAGTGGTCTGTGGTGTGGTAGCAGTAAGATTATGCGGGGGAATATTGCGCTTGGTGTTTGTGTTGGCAGTCTCGATGGCCTCCTTGTCTACTTCGGTTTGCTGTAAAATCTGGTCCATTTCCTGTCGGGACTCAGGGTCATCCAGTTGCCGTAGCTGCTCTTTTTTCTTTGCCTGCAATTTAAACATTAAATGAAATGTGTTCCTAATCATACTGGGACCATAATTTTAAGCATTCTTCTCCAATTTTATTATGCATGTGCTCAAGGTTTCAAATCCTTCAATCCAAGCACACCCTCATCATTTTGTATTTCTATTAGAAGCACCATGCTATCAAATCTGAGTTCAGACCTAAATGTCGGAATCAGTTCTCGAAGACAGGCTTACTTTCAACTTAGGTAAGTTCATATATCCCCACAGTTGAGGAAAAATAATGTGTATTTCCTTGCATTTTTTGTCACATGTATAGCTATATTCCTCATTCCATGAATACATATACTGTACGACATGGGAGATTCATCACGAATCTATAAACATGTGTAAGTTAAAAGTGGTCGAAAAGACACTAACAGTTTCATCGCTTTATGTACTAAAACAAAGTCATCAACCTTGATGTCATGGTCGCATTATAAAAGTGCCAGGTCAAAAGGTGCAACATTACACAGAATGTTACAACGACAGACCTGCTTAACTGCTGCCGAAGTGCCAAACGTGTCAATCATTCTGTTCATGATCTGTTTCCTCTCCTCATAGGTTCGTTCAGTAGTTGCTGGAGTTGCAGGTTCCTCGATCGACTCCTCTAATTTTCTCACCTTTGGTTCTAGTCGGAATACCTATAAAATGTCGTTCACATCAACGACTTTTCAAAATAATTTTGCACAGTCCACATAGAATCCAATGCTCCTATTTGCAAACAAGCTAGAAATTTTATACTACATGTTACATTGGCTAAACAAAATGAAAACAAAGACTAGAACTTTGACGATTTTGCACAGGCCACATATAAACTCAAAATCACTCGAAATATTGATCTCAACATCCTCATTTGACAAAGCAATAGTGCAATACCCTTTTCTATAATCAACAAACACATGAATACACAACAATAGAAACCAAAACTAAGCTTGGTACACATATACATTCAAAATGACTCCAAACATCGATCTCAACACCGTCATTTGACAAGCAATACCCTTGCTATAATCAACAAACATGTGACGATATGAATTACTCAAAATCTCATCCAAATACACCATCAAAGCTCACAACTTAATTATCCAATTTGCTTCACACAAACTACATAGAAGTTCACACCCATTTCCTTCAATTAAACACATCAAATTTCAATACTTCTCTTCTTAGAGGTATATCAAAATGGTTTTTCTAACATGTGGCCACTCACACGTTAATACCGAAGCAAAGCAAGAATCACATTGATAGTACGGAGTTTTATTTAGCTTATCAACGTGTGATCAAATGTTAGAAAAACCGATATCAAAATACCCACTACCCAAAACACATGATTAGCAAACTAGCAATGCAGTAAGGTACATCAAGAAAGAAAAGAAAACCCACAAATTCAAATAAAAATTCAATCTTTTCCCAATCCATGAGACCATGAGCTCCAAATTCAAATAAACAAACTTATCACGGATCCAAATACTACTCCATAATGATAATAACAACATCATCATAGTCTTAGTCGTTAGGGTCGGCTAACATGAATCATTATCTGAAATCGTCAAGTCGGCTCCAATAAAACAATCGAAAAATTACCTTGGAAGAGGCAATAGGAATAAAAGTAATAGTACGATTAAGTTTATCAACAAGAGCAAGACGATTGACACCCATGGTTCCAGAAGCAGCTTCACCAGAGTGATTATTACCCACATAATCAACTTTAGAACCATGAGGTTTAACAACAATTTCGAGTCTTTTAGGATGTTTTTTATTCCTCAGAGTGGTGATTAGGGGTGGATTATCTGAGTGATTAGAGGTAATTGGATCAACCCCAGATGGGAAATACCCTACAATTGGAGGACATTTACCCTTATCTTCATCAATTACTTTGATTATGGTTTCAAGTTTGGAAGTTTTATGCTTTTTCGACTTTTTGTGGGTGTTGATTGATTTTGATGGGGTTTCTTGTTCTTGTGTTTCCATTGTTCTGCGATGGTGAGATGAGGTTAGAGATGGTGGCTTTACGGTTTAAAGAAGGAGATGGAAGAAGGGAGAGTGTATTTGTGGTGGGGGGAGGCTAGGGTTGATGGGTAGTACTGTAACAACTAACAAGCCCACATGAATTTTTTCTTTTTCTTTTTCCAAACGGAGTCACGCACACGATTATGATGTCGATGGATTTCAGTCCATGTATTACTTATAAGACTTTACCAGTCGACGAGGAGGTCGTTTGGTTGATAAGCAAACTTTAAATTAATTTCATACGAATTCTAATTCACATTAATCTAGGTTTTGGGTGAAATTGACAAAAGTATTAGGTTTCTTATGATCTTATGGATAAATCATTATGTAGGCATAGAAAGTTACCATCTTGTAATTTGTTCATTTTACAACAAAAAAAATAGAGTATATGTCAACCAAACAATCTTTTAATTAGGATAAAATTTTCCAATTCTTATGTTTTTGAAGTGACAACAAAACAGCTTTGTAATTAGCATAGGTAAGTCATGTGAATTAGATTTTGCAGTGTATGACGGCATGTTGGTATTCTGTGATGACTTCATCAATGCGTCTTCAAAAGTAAACTTAAAATCATCTCAAACAAGACCTATTAACTTGTTTTGGTCTCACCCAATTTTTCATCTTGATTTTGTCTCTACGATAACTGAACTACTTTTTCAAAGATATACGAGCATTCATTTTAGATCAAATGAATAAAAGATTACCTAACTCGTTATAAATTTGTTATGAATATTCCTTTCTCAAGTCGTAACGTCTGATTGTGTGAAGACCATGTTTGAACAACTAGTCTACCTCTCATCCACCCCCACCCCCACCCCCACCCCCACCCCACTATCTTCCCAAAATCTCCCTATTTTCTCCTAAAGTTTCACACTTTTTCCAAATCTCTCAGGCAACTTCCCTCTTACTTGACTTTCTACCTCCCCTGCATTTTTTCATGATTTCATCCCCCATTCCTTCTAATTCTATACTCCTATATATATGGCTTCATTTCATATTCATCAATTATTTCATTTTGACTTCATTTCAACCCACTTTTTTTAATTTTAATTCAACTGTATTAGCTAAACAAAATTCCCATCACTTGCTGTAATTTTTTTTCTGAATGATTGATGACAAATTGAGCTAATTTATTCTACATTTTTGGGAATTTTTAGCTTCAGTCACTAACATGTCTGATTCTGTTTTGTATGTTGTTTAATTTTTGTAGATGATTTGATGTGTGGATTTCCGGAGGCGGATTAGTTTGATTACTTGATATCATCAGTCTGCTAAATCGTTTTAGGACCGAGCATGGAGGAGCAAAGTATGATTCTTTTGATTTGATTTTAAGTTTATGTTTTGCTTTTGCCTTCTTTCCAGATTCTTCTTAAGCTAAGCTATGGCCAATTGGATATCACATTCGCAACCCGTATTGAATTGTATAACTTTTAGGTGGTAGTGTGATAGTTTTGGTTCTAGTATGGATATTACTCTTGGAGTTGTGACGAGTATTTTAATCAAAGGTAAACAATTGGGACAGAGGGAGTCCGTTTATAGGATGTAATGAAAATGTATGTAGATAAGAAAGGTGAAGAATGGTCAATGCCAATTGCCAACTAAAATGAAGCACAAAACCCATTGTTGTTGTTGCCTTGATTTAACACCATTAACCACGACTGAACCGTGAGGGTATGGTTTAATGAGTGCAAAGAATACAATGTTAAGCGAATTATCGCATTTCAGTTATCTTGACCAACCATGAAGTTATGTGTTTCCTAGAGATTACCACCTTCGTGTAATTAATTTTTGTTTATAGGACACAAAATTGAAGACCAAAAGAAATGTGTGCGGGGAGATTATACTCTAGTCGAAGATGCAGATGGGTCTTTATTGGGACTGTATGATAAGCCTCTCCCGTGTTTTGGCTGTGGAATTGGCTGGTTCTCGTGAGTTCCTACTTTCCTTCTATGCATGCATTCTTGCCTACCCACGCTCCTTCATCTTGGGCCTTCTCTCTTAGTAACACAAATATATAAATGTTCATGTTTGCAGTTTTCTTCTTGGCTTTGCTTTTCCGTTCATGTGGTATTATGCGACAGTCCTCTACTTCAGAAATTACTACCAACGAGATCCCAGGGAACGGACTGGACTGGCTACTTGTGCCTTTGCTGTAAGTATAAACTACTCCCTCCGTACCTATGCAGAGTGAAATGTGACGTCACTGTCACATTACGGACTGCCTAAAATAATTCTCCTTCCGTCTTTCTGCAGGCTTTGGTCTTTTCTATTGTGGTACTCATAGTGGCAGCTGTTCTTCTATTCTGAATTCTGATACTCTACTTTGGAGGTCGGACTGTCACTTTTACACAGAAATGCTCTGCGTCGACCAAATATACAGAATAGCTCCATATCCATGTAGATATGAATATACGCTCCCTATTTTTTAGCCAAAGGTAGCCTTAACTCAGTTGGTTGTGGATTGTGATGCATATGTTACAGTTGAAAGTGTCTGGTTCAAGCAATGTTGTCCAGAACAAATGAATTTATAATGATTTTTATTTGCTCTTTTAGAATGCCTCCGTGTTACACCATGTCACTAGAGCACGCAATTCGACCGTGTTTCGTGCCATGGACCGTGCGCAACCCCCCAAATGGCACAACCCATGCCCGACTCCACGGATTGGCTTTTTTCTTATACTCGTATTTTTTTTTTTTTGCTTTTTTCCTTCTTTTACCGTGCCAGACTGCCAGCCTATCATGTTACACCATTGTCATATATGAATATACTCCAATGTTACATTTACGATCAGAGTATATTACTTAGTTTATACCATCTTTATTTATATTTTTTTCACTTACATTTACGATTTCTAGACGGTGTCCTCTAATGTTTTTCTTCAAGCAAATTTGAGACCAAATTTAGTAATTTGGAAGATGGTTAGTTAGTTTCGATCAGCTCAGTAACTGTTTCAACCCAAAAACATATAGATTCACAAAAGAAAAAGTATTTTACCCAAGAATCTAAATCTCAAAAGATATCAAAAAAATTGTCTCAAAAAGATAGTCCTCTAATTTATGATTTGTTTCCCCTCTTTTCTCTCTATACCCATCATTCAAAACTGAACTGCACAACCCATCAATTCCATGTTGCATGCATGCTTTTGCATGAAACCCTAATTTTTTTCCCCTTGGATCATCATTTTCTGGGGATCCCACATCTCCAAGGTAAAGAAAACATATTCATACAAAACCCCTAATTGAAAAATGGGTGCAAGTAGTTTTCTCTTAGGATGTCTAAACACCTTCACACTATGCCTTTCCTTACCCATTCTTCTAGCAGGAATTCTCCTAAAAATATCAGCAAATTCACCCTGTGATCCTATAATGTACAAACCTCTCCTCACCATCGGAATTTGTTTGCTCATCGTCTCTCTTCTCGGCTTGCTTGGCTCGTGCTGTCGAGTTAGCATCTTCCTGTGGCTGTATTTGCTCACATTGTTCATCTTGATAATCGGATTACTGGCGTGTTTAAGTGTTAGTGGGGTGTTGATTAAGGGTGGCGGAAAAGGCGAGGATGTTGCTGGGGTTGGTGACAAGGAGTATGCACCTCAAATGTACTCAAATTGGTTGAACAGAAACTTTGTCAGTGATGATCATTGGGAAGATGTAGTGAATTGCTTGGTTCACCATGATGCTTGTGGAAAGATCAGTACTTTTAGGACCCTCATGGATTTTGTTACATTCAAGAAATCTAAATTGACTTCCATGGAGGTATTCAACCCTTTTTTCTTCTTTTATCATCAAAATCTGGATTATTTTGCTTCCTACTTGAAGTGAAGACCCGAATTTGAGCAATAATCCGAATTAACCATGTCTAACCCGACTTGAATGTTTATTTTTGCATATGAATTGTCATCTCTAAATGATGTGGTAATACTACTCGTGAAAATGACCATAACCCCAAGTGAACCGGCCAACCTGATTTGACTTGAACTATTAGAAACTCAAAATGACCCGCCCGACTGACTGACTCGTCGACCCATTCGCCAAACCTATGAGGAATACGAGGTATTATTTGGGCCCTAATTCAATTTCTTAGTCGATCCAAAATCGATCAGGGCAGCCTGAACACGATGGTAATGCCATTAACACAACTAATACCGCCTCAAAAATGCAATGGCACCACAAAGCCTTTATAAGTCTAGCATGTGAGCATGTCTCGATCTCAATGCATAGAATAGTTTTGAGTGTGTAATTGCAGTTACTCTACACAACTACGAGTATAACTAATCACACTGTTTTTGCAATTGTTCGAAACTCGGTCTTTGACAGATGGGGTGCTGCAAACCACCAGAACGTTGTGGGTACGAGTACAAAAGTAACACCCGTTGGGAGGTCCCAGAACAGGGGTTAGCATCACAGGATGCCGACTGCAAAGCATGGAGCAACGACCCGGATAAATTGTGCTACAATTGCGAAACATGCAAGGGAGGTTATCTAGCTTTCTTTCTCAAAGGGTGGCAGAAAATTACCTTCCTTAATGCTGCTCTTCTTGTTATTCTCTTCTTCGTCTTCATCATTGCTGCTTGCGCCCTCCGATGATAACACCATGTATTTACATGGCTAATCTCAGTGGTACTAAGTACTAAATCATGTACAGTATTTCTTTTTCGAATATTTGAGGGGTTTATGATTTTTCTGTTTTCTTAATGTTCGGGGTTAAAATTATGTAATTCTGAAACATATGATATAAGACATAAAAAGAAAAAGAAAAAACGCCATATCAAATTGTTCTCCAGCAAACTGTATATATGATCAAGGAGCACTAAATTTCGAGTTTAGCAAGAACAAGATGAGGATCATCAATTCAAATAGAGTATCCAAGATGAACATGAGCAGACAAGATATTACCAAGAAACAGTTAGTCTCGAAAACTCAACAAACCAAAGGTCATACCTCAGATCAAAGTTTCTACGGAAAAATTGCACTACAGTAGTACAAGCCCAAGCTCTGAAGGCTTCATGGGTTGCCTTAAGCGGTAGTTGTAAAGATAGTAATGAAGCTTGCCGTCACCAGGCCCAAATTTTAGCTCCTTGAGAAACGATTCATTCTCCATGATGTCCAAGGCGTTGAACACATCATAGTCTTTCTTTTTAGCTACGATAAGAGCATCATTCATCAACTGATTCAACGGGGTTCTTGTAGCCACGTTGTAGTAAGAATACGCAGCCTTAAGATTTGTGTAATTTGGGTTGCCAAGAATAGTGGATGGCAGCGTGTAGAAGCTGCAAAAGTCGGTAATCTCATGAGTGACGGGACTTTCAACAACATACCCATCAACCACATCTTCTTTAGGAAGAAGCCAGTGTTCAACATCGTCATCGTTGAATTCAGGTGCAACAATAAACTGGTTTAGGTAACCCTTCAGCAAACGGGTCACAGCCGGAACATCACGAAGCTCCATTTTTCTGAACCCTGGTGTGACAGGTGAGTCCGGTAGCTTATAGAGCTTGATAGTCCGGCTCATAGTCATTCTAGGACCAAGTCTCGAAAAACCAACATCAATCAACTTCTTCGGGTTAAGAGACCGATGCCAATATTGGCAAGTGGCTACCGGTGTTGGAATAACTATCCCTGCAGTATAAGCTGCTTGCCATATATTTTCCAAATGAACCCGTCTCGTGACCTCCTTGATCATAACAGGAGCAAGTCTTTTCGACCTAAGCTTCTTATGAACACACAAGAAGTTAACCTCGGCCATCAAAACAACCTCACCCCGAACCCTAATCTTAGCAGGGACACCAGTAATAAAAGCGACAAGTTTCTTCGAGGTTTTCACCCGAACCCCAATATGCCAACTCTTGTAATGCCCCGGTGGCCGAAGAGCCCATTGCAGGAACTCCTTGGAATAATTGAACCTAAACATGTTTTCATCGTCCTCAACATAGTTATTAGCAAGAAGAGTGTAAACTTCAGTACACATTTCGGAAGTCTCCATGTCACAAGTAATCCATTCATACGGACCAGGCAGATTATAAGGTTCCTGCTTAACTTCCGACAATGGTGTAGGATCTTCAATGGGACCCTCAGGTAAACTGCCATCTCCGATGTCCTTAAACTGACCTACAGGCTGAGTTTCCCAAAACTTGTGTCGGTTTTCAATAGCAAGGGATTCCTGCATCCTTCGTGATATCGCTTCTATGCTAGTAACTGCTGCATTCTCATCAGAATTCGAGTCTACAGTTACAGCTGATTCACTTGCAGGCAGCTTACTGTCTTCCATTACTCCCACAACTCAGTCCGAACAATCTCCTGAAAAACCGTCCCACATTACAATAAATTAACCCGAATCCATTAACCCATTTACCATCACCACCCAATTTTTAAAAAAAATCGGTAGGTCTTGCAATAAAAGATCGTCTTTCACAAGTTTTTGCGCTCCTTCTTCCGAAAACTGCTTGATAGTTTTTGCGCTAATTCTTGAAAAACTACTTAATGGACTATATTAACAAGAAATCAAATCATAATCTTGAAAAAACCAACATCAAGAAAGAAGCCAGATGGAAGAAACAAAAACAAGAAACAACAGCAAAGGAATTTATAATCGAGAATTCATATAAGGTGATTGAAGATCAGAAATTGAAGTAAAACCCTAATGATTCGTGAATTGAAAAAGAAGATGGGATTAATAAGAAGAAGATGGGATCAATTGAATTACCTGGAGAAGGGAAGAGATCCAGTAAGCAAGAAGATGGAGAAGATGGAGGAGAGTGAGTGAAAGATTCTTGAGAGGGAGAGAGAGTTGGGTGTTGTTATTTTGTGAGTTTAGTTTTGGGGTGCAATCAATTTGGACCAACTATTCCACATTACACAACTCACTAGTTGGGCTTCATTTACTCTCCCTTCAATTTATCGTTCAACTATCGCAGATTCTTATGAAACGTTTGTCTTATCTAACTAAATGAAAATCTATTTCACCCATTTTATTCATAAGATGGATATTTCTGTTACAAGGAAGAACAACTGATCAATTATGGGTATATGCCTACGTGATATCATTGTTCGTATTACGCTTTATCGTGACTAGACGTGTTTTAACGTAAACTAAAGTTTCGCTTGTTATTAGCAGCGTAATAACTTGCGTGAGAATGCAATTGAGTAAAATCTAAAGTAACTCATGCAACGGGGGGTCTAACCTCGATCCACGAGTTGGCTCGTTCTCGCTTGGACCACACTGACCCCTATTGAGGACGTGGTTCTCGATCTTGGAGCATGAAATCGCATTTCACATTAGCTTGATGACTATCCGGTAGCCGTAGGGTTGATGTATACTAATGAATGCAATGAACCAAAATAAATAAATACTGCTCGTATATACTCCTTCCCCACCATTAACATTTTCCCACTTTCCTTAAAAGGAAACTCCACTAAGATTTTCCCACTTCAAAACTTTCCTTATTCATCCAATTTACACTCTTTCTATTTGTTACTTTTTGTAATTTGACATCTTGAACCCCACCAAACAATTTACCATCATTCATGATCAATTTCTTAATCAATGTGCCATATTGAATCAATGTGGGGGATGGGAGTATAACTCATTGGAACAAAGAGAGCATCAAATGTCTTAACATGTTTAATTGAACCGAATGAACAAACTCAACTAAATGAAACTGGATGGAGTGAGGGGAAAGGGTCGTATTACAATGGCACACTCATGTCATGGCCTTGTAATTCGATGAAGACATTTACGGTTTAAACCCTGCTAACCTTATTCTTCATATATTTGAAACACAAGGGTTTCCATTAAAGCTTTACAAATGTTTCCTATAAGGTCTCCCATCACATCACTCATGGCCTTGTTTCATCTCCATTCTTGATTTTCGACCCTCTCCCAAAAAGATACCAAGTATACGAAAAAGCCGGACAAGTTTGGCATACAAAGGCGAAAATAATAATAATAAAGGACTAAACCTTTGATGGTACATGATCCACAAACCATTTTCGAGATTTGTGGTAGTCGATCAGTGATCAGTCTAGCCGTTCTTGGTTGTTGACATTTAGGCTCTCAATTTTCCTGATAGTAGATTCCAGATTAGGTTCATTTGCCTGTACTCTACCAGAATACGTGCGTGGATGCTCAGACGATGCAAATGGTGAACTTCGATGACCACTTGTAACTTTGTGGAGAGCCGGGTCATTTATTGTAAGACGAGAGGTGTCAGCATCACTCCCTGTAAATACTGCATCACGACTGCTTGACCCGAGTGCTCGCCTGGCTGATGAGTTTGTTCTCAATACAGAACTTGAAAGCTGCAACAGAAACGAAACGGGCACTTCAGATCCCAACGTTTTTCAGTACTTCAGCAAAGTAACAAGATCAATAATGAATTTTACCGTGGTGTCTTTAGCTGAAGCTGGATCCGTTCCAACAGGGCTCTTCTGCTTAGGTAAACTCCCTATCCTTCTACGAGAGGAATCTGCCGAAAGCCAGCCAGAAGGCTTCACATCTTCACCCCCTTAAAACAGAAATGATACCTCAGTCTACGTTAATCCATGGTGTAACAAACTATGAACATATATTGAATATGCTATCAGAAAACGGACAAACCACCGGAGAAAAGGAGTACAAGTGTACAATTCTCTGAAATGAATGCATTATACATCTAAGAAAACTGCATTGTAAAAGTACCAGGCTGTTTATCATTGCTAGCATGATTCAATCCAGAGCTCGGTCCAGCAGCACCCTGAAAAAGATTACAGGGTAAGTATGTAAACAGGTAACGTACTACGTAGTGATTAGAGAAACTTTCATTGAAGAAAAAACGATTAATAGAGCTCAATAAAAGTTACATACAAGAGCACGTGGAGGCGGGGAAACAATCTGGGATTGTTGGTACTTCAAAATCGTCCAGTCAAAGACATAATCAAACTGAAATCCTGAAACAAAGGTATGAGGATTATAATCCAAGGTTGTTCAGTCTCGAGTTAACGTTTGAAGCTGATAGTTTTGTTCATACCTTCACGAATAAAAAGGTCACGAAAGATCCTCTTTAAATAAGCATAATCTGGCTTGTCATCGAAACGCAGTGAACGACAATAATGGAAGTATGATGCAAACTCTGTTGGATAACTCCGACATAAAGCCTGAAAAAACAATTATTACAAACCAGCCCATGTCAAGCTGTAGAACTGGAAGATCCGTAAGTTCTATTCAGAAATTTCTGAGGCAATCAAATGATCACTTGACGTGTTCAAATTACCTCGATGGAAGTCGAAACCTTTTTCTCACTAATTCTCTCGTACTTCTGTTTCTTGGTTCCAGCTTTCAAACCCTGCCATGGAAGACTGAAGAGAGTGGCTTAAAACTAACGAAAGGAAAGATGTATCAGCAACGCACAGATTAGAGCAGAAGTGTGAAATTAGTAGCTAACCTCCCTCTTAAAAAATACATGAGAACATAACCTAACGACTCTAAATCATCCCTCCGGCTTTGTTCTACACATCAAAACTAAATTCAGGATCAGAAACAACAACTGAAATTTCCACTCGATATAATACACTTTAGAATTCTTCAAGAATTTTAAATCTAACAGATCCCAGAACGGAAAATGAAAATGAAGAAAAAATGGCAAAGGAGTAGAAGCGTACCAATGCCTAGATGTGTGTTCATGCTTGCATACCTGGCAGTTCCGGTCAAATTTTTGTTCTCCCTACATCAAACACCGAATAAGTTCAAAATTCTCACCACAAAAAATAATGCATCAATTCATTTTTCATTTCCCATACTTCTTTTATGCATTTAAAGTAGCTTAAGAACAAAGCACGCTGAAATATAATACTACGGAGATTATTGAAGAGATCATCCTGTATGCAAAGATAGCATTTACAGAAGACCTCATCAAGCGCAAAAGAAGAGACGGCTCATACGATCAGCACACGTGTACATATTACGCTCATTCTTTCAAATGACTGACCTATAGGGAATATGCCGATGGGTAGTGCTGTCTCTATACTTCTTGGCTAAGCCAAAATCAATCATGTAGACCTAAAATCAGTTGATATATGGCATACAGGAAATTAGAACGAGTAATTGCTATAAAGAACTACAGAAAGAAACCATGTTCTCAGCAAAATTACAGCCACACTTCCCCCTAATGACCCACTGAAAAGTATCGATACCTGATTTGCACGTCGCCCTAACCCCATCAGGAAGTTGTCTGGCTTGATATCACGGTGCAAGAAAGATTTAGAATGAACGAATTCAACTCTATTGATCTGACAAAAGTCGAGGTGAGATCTGATATGAATACATCATTAATGTGAACGTGACCAAAAAAAGAGATAACGAGAGAGAATTACCATTTGATCAGCAAGCATAAGTGCAGTCTTCAAAGATAGTTTCCGACTGCAGAAGTTGAATAAATCTTCTAAGCTAGGTCCAAGTAAATCTATAACGAGAACATTATAGTCCCCTTCAACACCAAACCATTTTACATTTGGTATTCCAGCTGCCAATATCACCCAAAAAATAGAGTGAGAAACATGAGAATTAGCTTAATGGCAATAAGAGTCAAGCATGGCAAATAAGTTCATTACTTCCTCCTTGCAGAATCTTATATAACTTGGACTCGTACAGAAGTTGAGGGTGCTTCGTTTTCACATTTTCCTGGGGAATACAAATCCAGTTAAAGATCATCATTGCTTAGAGTGAAGAATTCCACAAAGAAGTCCTATTAAACTATTAACAGGCAGACGGCCGAATCACTTGTACATGTGAAGATATGAAGCAATTTAGAAGTTTAACTTGACCAGTCACCAAAGACATACACCAAACCAAAATTAAACAAAAGAATAATCAAAAAGTTCATTGCCATTAACAGGTAGGCTTATTATGGAAACTACAGTCGGAATTGTAAGAAGACAACACTATGTCACAGAACTCTCGATCTCCTTGTTCTCACTACGGTATAGCTAGAAGAGCAAGCTTGGAAAAAGACTTAAAAGGCATGATAACAACCAAAAGCGAAGACATATCCATATCCCACAAAATCTCAAGCAATGTTTTTCAATAAATCTTCATTTAACAATTTCAACTTTAGTTTCAGCTAGAAACTACGTACGAGTACATATTTTAATTATTCTCCTTGTTACTATTACCACTATCATGTCTTTCCATATGATTGTTTTTGTTATACTAGAGACTACTTAACCAATCCCAAATCTTCTTACTCACCAGTCACCACTCACCACTCACCACAGTACCACACCTTCTTGCATTCATCAACAACATTACCCTACACTATCACTTCACTGCGGATCCTTTGTATCACTTTTGTATACCATTCTGTGTGTCACTCTATGCGCTAGATGAAACATCAACATCAACAATTATAAAGTGGGACAGAGGATTGGCACCCTGGCAGTTGGCCCTCGTAAGGGTTATAAGTTTAAACCGGGTCAAGTACTGCTCCATCCATATAGATACACAAGACGAGTTTTGGCCATCCGTTTTGGGTTTAAGACGGATAGTTACCTAGGTTCCAAATCAAACTAAATTCTAAATGCAATACAAAAATCAATAAGCAAGACTTACAAGCTTTATTGCCACCTCCTCATTGCTCTGCACATTTGTACCTACCCAAAATCATATACAATCAAATTATTAAATTGATCAATAAATTCAAAAAGAAACAATCAAGGATTAAAAAAAAAGTATACCAAGATAGATCTCTCCGAAGGACCCACTTCCGATCTTTCGACCGAGCCTGAATTTGTTACCCACTCGAGGCTCCATACAAATCTATATCTAATTGCTCCAATAATAATGATAATTACCCCAAAAAACAAAAAACAATAAGAACCCTAATTTTATTCTGGGTGTATTTGGGCGATAAGTGATTTGAATGTAATCCCCATTTAATAATTATGGTTAATTAATATAAGGAGTTTAAAGAAGAGAAAACGGATTAAAAATTGTTTTTAAGTATAAATAACAAATAAATATAATACTATTAATTAATAAAGAAAATAAAATGAGGAAATGGGTAGAATTGATTGTGTATTGTGTTTGTATGTATATTTATTTTATTTATAAATAAAATATAATAAAGCTAAAATAACAAAGATATTTATTTGTTGATTGAAAAAATGGTGAATTGGGATGTTACTTTCATACTCGTTGAGTATACAAGAAGAAAGGGAGATGACTACATTCTTAAGAGGATAAAGTAGCCCCATTTTTTTAGAAATATTTTATTAAAATCGGATAAATACTGAAAAACAAACTTGAGGGAGTATTTTTTTTTTTTTTTTTTTTTTTTTTTTCCTTTTTTTTTTTTGGCTCCCTCCGTCTGAACAATTCTTTACCGTTATTATAAATAGATAATTCAATCAATTCTCTGCCTTCCTCTTTTGTCAAAAAAACTTTACCTTATAATCCTCATGTCTTTCATCTATTTACGCAAAATGTCACTGGTTTGACGGGCCCATAAAACAGTTTGATTTACAATAATACTCTTAATTTTACCATTTTTCTTAAAAATGATGAAAAATCTTATGTCAAGGATTAAATGGATGAGAGGGAATATGTGGCATGGTTCACGATAATTTTATTGTGAAATTTTTCATAATGATTACATCTTCGTTGTTGATGTATTCTATCAAGTGTCTTGTAACATCGTTATGTGAGATCATTTCATAGGACATTCAGATAAGTTTTTATTTTTTGCGTTTGTGATTGTCTCAATTTCTTAAGTACCTTAAGTCCTTAATTGCTTAAATAATCACAGACAAGAATCGATCTTCTGACTAGATTTATTGACCAGTGTAAAGGAAACTCTTAGTACTTAGTTAATTTTTTTTCTATGCAAATAGATAAAATTTGACCGTTATAAAAAAATGACGGATAACTTCGTTATAAAGAATAATTTGTGTAGTATTTTGTTGGCCTAATCATGTTAATCATGTTGTTTAGGTTACTAAAGTGAAGCATGTCAAAAATGTGTGCTCAATTTTTAGAGTTTGAACATGGATAGTTATGATAATTGATACTCGTAAATAGTTAAGACAATGTTCGAACACGATAATTATATCTCTCTCGATTTAACTCTAAATCTCCCATTTCTAGTTAGACGGTGTAAATTAAATCTCTCTTAATTCAACTCCAAATCTCACATTTTCATTTTTGACATGTTCATGAACCATCTTATATCAATTAAATTACTCGTAATTAGTAAAGTCTCAAGAGTTGATACTCATAGTCTGTTAAAACTTTCGCAAATCCATTCCTGATTTATCAATTTTTGGTAAGAGACGACTTTTGCCTACAAATTGGTTAAAGTTACAGAAAAAATGATTTTTGTACTGGTGCACATGAGACAATGATAGATAACGACTTTGTTTGTCAAATTATTTACTTTTTGTTAATAAAATATTTCTCACAAAAAAATAAGTAAACGATAGATCGAGATCAAAGGAAAATTTTAATGTGTATTAGTAACTCTTAACTCTTAAACATGATATTATCTATGTTCTTTGTTGAGACTTAAGAGGGAGAAGACGGTCTAGTGGATAGCTGATGACGGGTCATGGGTCAGGCAACGATTTCAAATGGAAGGTGTCTGTAAGTTTTTATGGTCACAAACGGATGCAATCGATAACTAGATATATAGCAATGTTGCCAAGAACGCCATCCAACCTTTTACACTTACGAAGTTATACACTGTTATGTTCGCTAAAGATAAAATAAAAAAGATATGGAAATCCAGGATGATTAAGCAGAAGCATCAGCAAAAGATGTCGAAATAAAAGGGGATTTCTGTGAACTCTTTTAATGAAGAAGAAAAGTACGAGTACTAAACAAGCTTACACCATCACAATATCCAGGAAATCAGCTCAAACTTAAGTTTTCAACTCAAGAGGGATCGCGCAAAGTGTTCACGAGCCAAAGCGAACGCCTGAGATATGGTCTGCAGATTAACATATTATCAGTCATACTTCAAGGGTAAATTCACTCCACTCACTTTCAGCCACTAATTGTTTTATAAGACTGTCTTACAATTAAGACAGACCCAAATGTTAGCAACAGAAACAATAGTTTTCAAACATGAATCATTTTAGCAGTGTCGTATAACTGGTTTCTCCTAATTTGGACCCGTCCTATAGTAAGAACGTTCATATAGGAAAGTTGCTCGGAAATAAAATAAGGTGATATCAACCACTTCCAAATTCCTAAAAATATAACAAGTTGCGCGCTTTTTCCTTCGTTAGGGATTTTCAATTTTTCACCAGGGAATGAAAGGCAGGAAATGGTAACAATGATAACAGTACCAGAGAAGGGATACACAAAAATAATGGAGTACTTCACCTGTTCAGACAAAGGTGCAGAAGGATCGGAACTGCTAGTTGCAACTTTACCAGCGATCACATTTCCATCTGTCTCGAGAATAAACCTAAAAAAAGTTGGAGAGTATAATTATAAGCATAAGATCATGGATTAAAGGCGAACCATTATTGTTAGAGTACTGAATACATGATGCTCCCTCCATCAGTCCATTCCGTTTACATTGTCTCCATTTGACTTTGTTGGTCAACCTATGTCTGATCGACCGATGCTTTTTACGGCGTTCAATATTTGCAACTTTCTACTCTGTAGTTGTTTTGATAAATCAAACATGACAATTTTTTCATTATATTCACTCATAACATAGAAATATATTCCATATCTTGATCATCCGAGTATTTATAGTTTATCCATATATATATAGAGTAGAGATCAAATAAGGTCACCATGTGTCAGTAAGTCTATATTAAAGTTACAGATGAAATACGATAAAGTTGCATTTGTTTAAAATTGATATGTACCTATAACATTCAGCTCTTTTATCACTTGAAGTGATAAAGTGCAACTTTGTCACTCATCTCGTGTAACTTTAAGCATTTTTTGTGTAACTTTAACACTGAAACTTATGACCTTAAAATAGTTGTTGACCTTATTTGAACCCCCTCTCTCTCTCTCTATATATATATATATTGAAATTTCTTTGTGCAAGTGCAACAAATTCTGCAATACAGCAGAACTATACATTTATCAAGCAGATCTCCTGTCCCCCGCCTTTCACAATATAACCACAAATGGCACACGAATGTGCTCGTAGCAAGACAAGAAACAAAGCCAATCAGCAAGAAGTAAGGCAAATGAGGAATTTCGCTGCAGCCATCCTTCACGTTTCAAACACAATTAATTATGACAAACAATGTATTGTAAATGCACTGGCTGTTGACAAGGCGCAGTCAGAAAAAAATCTCGAAGAAAAGAGACTGCCAGGTGACATACAGAAAAATAATGATGATAAGTTTGTTCAATATCTCCACTTCTATGAAATTACTACGTCAAGGTTCTAAAACAAGTACAAAGACAGAAAGAAAGAAAGAAAGAAAGAAAGAAAGAATTGACATTTTCTTACCCTCTGTCAATAATCTCGTCAAGGCAAAGAAGTATAAGATCCAAGTTCTCAAGAGCCTCACTCTTGTCAACCTTGTTCCTGTCGGCATTCGGCACCAGACACAAAATGGCCACAGGTAAACTTAAGCAACAGTTGAATCAAGCATTCTTTGAATAAAGCAACTTATGAAAAAACTACCTGAGCAGAAGGGTGACCGCATCAGAGAAACCCTGAAGAACTGCATCCAAGATAAGTTCGTTTTCATCATCACCTCCAATGACATAGAAGTGGAGATCTTGAATGAATTTATATATGACTATGTTGTTGTCAAACATAGTTATCTCAGCTGCAAACGTAGAGTAAAATGAATTAATGAAATTTCACTGCATATGATAATCGTCTTGGAGGATTTGGAGAGAAAAGAGGAATACAAAGGGTAGGAGGGGAATGTGGAGATCCGTTTTCCCTCCTCAAGAATGATTTGGAGGGAACTTGTATACAAAAACACTTGAAAGAGAAGCAGTGTCTCGGAGCACCAGAAAATTCAATCGGCAAAAAGAAAGTTTCTACGACCCAACAACCAACTTGAATGGCCAGGGAAAAAAGAACGAATCTGAAGGTTACATCTACCCAACATCCTACAAATAATATACTCACTCCAATACCCAAATCATATATACAATACACTTTCCTATTTAAACAAAATTTAAAAAGAGATACGTAGTATTAAAAATAACAATTACGGAGTACTTCACTTTTATTCCTTTTCTTGCATGCAAGGGAAATTTATATATGAAGTACGAGTAATATATTGTCCTTGAGGTACAACGAGGAAAAAAATACATAACAATCGTGGTGAGCTTCAATGGCTGCACCTTATCTAATAGGCACACATAAGTTGGACCAACGCATTCTAGTTAGCTAGGACAACATTCAGCTCAGGGTTTAAGCACACTCGCTTTCTTAAGCTACGCTTTCAACTCAAAAAAGCTCATTTATTTTCCACAATACTTTCACATGATCGCTTACATAGTAGTTACATGGCTACAAAAAGAGACATGTATTCTCAAGCAGAATCATGTATTGTAAACACTTGCCATTTTTCAAAACACACCACCGAAACCTAATCTCTAACCAGAAATAAAGAAGACTTATCAAAATAACAAGTGAAGCAAAAAAAAACAATTTCCAATCATAAACTACCTTCTGTCCTAGCATTGGTCTTCTGAGTTTTTGTGAAAACAGATTTCTCGTAAGCTAATTTCGCAGCATTTGTAGGCCAATCATCAGAGTAATACTTGACAGCAACCCTTTTGCATTCCGAATCAAGCAGCAAAATGGCTTTCACAACTGGGCTAGAGTCCTACACAAGTATTTCATCACAGTTCAACATCACGAAACAACCCACGCAGCAAGAACTCTATAATCACGAATCGCCACGAGCGAATTGGGTAACCATGGGTTTTACTCTTACACAAATCACAATACACAATAAAAGGTTTCCACCTCCAATACAGAAAAATGGCCCAGTAAACTTGTTGTGAATCATTCAATTGCGAAGTAACAATCATCGAACACAAACACCCTATTTCGCAATTTTGCTGAATTCCTTGAGAAACTGGGATTATGTTGCTAATGAATTACGGAATACAGAAACAATTTGTTTCAATTATGGGATTTGAAACATAGACTGAAAAAATTTACATTTGGATAATTGAGTAATTGGAGAACCTTGGGAAATACTGAATCAACAGTGAAAAGGGTGAAAAGGGTATGATTAAAACACGAATAATAACGCAAATTATATGTGAAAACGCGAAAACAACCACATTGGGATAATTGAGTAATTGGAGAACCAGATTGTAAGGGCATACTAAATCAACAATTAAATTAAATAAAAAAAGTTAAAAGGGTACGATTAAAACATGAAGAATATGTCAAATCAAGGATAAATGAAGCAAAATGTAATGAAATTAAACATGATCAAATAAGAACCCTAAGTGAAACTGCACTAAAAATTGAGTAATTGGAGAACCAAATCGTAAGGGCAAAATCAAATCAACAATCAAAAAAAGTGAAAAGGGTAGGATTAAAACATGAAGAACAGCTGAAATCAAGGAAAAATCACGCAAAATGTAATGAAATTAAACATGATCAGATAAGAACCCTAAGTGAAACTGCACCAAAAATTGAGTGAGAAACAATAATGTGGAGATCTAAATACACGAGAGATAGACGAGATGAAGTACCATTCTTAGTAATTGGGTTTTGAATCAGAGATCTGAAGCTTAGTGAAGCGGACCAACAATGGAGAGAGAAAGAGAGAGAGAGAGAGAGAGACCAACAAACGGTGACTCTACGTTAAGTTGGGCGGGTTAACTAGTACGTAGTAGTCCGTATGTGGTATGGCATGGGTCGGGTTGAACAAGTCGGGTTACGAATAACGGAGTAGTGATCCGTGGTGGACCGACCGGTTTGTAAATCCAAAAGGTGAGCTCATGAACATATAGCCTCAACCGCAAGACCATGAGCATGAGCATGAGCATGCATGAGCGATAGCGTCTATTAAGTATCGATTGTGTTAATTTGCTACATGTTTCGTCTCGGTTATGTTTGAAATCACGACAAGATTTTCAAAGCCAATGTTAACAAAATCGTTTGATATACAAAGGCATATGGGATGGATTTATAGAATTGTTCGAGAGTTTTGGCTGAGCTCGAACATAGTCCTCGTCCTTTTCATAAAAAGAAAGTGGAGTTACACATTATTGTTACTCCGTACATATGAATATCGGAGAAAAAAATGATAAGTTGAAGTGGTAAGGTATTTGATTTGAACCCTCAAAATCTCATTTATTACGGATGATTAACCAGTTCACACTACTAAATTAGTACTCCCTTCGTTCCAATGAATTGTTTGCCTTTACTTTTAGCATCAAGGGGAAGGGGTTCAATTAGAAGGTGACATGTGGAACCAATGGTCAAATTACACACAAAAAACATTCCTAAAATAGAAGGGCAAACAATTCATTAAGACGCCCCAATATGGAATAGGCAAACCATTCATTGGGACGGAGGGAGTACAATACTTAGCTACGACTCTACGAGTATATTATTTCTAGTTTAAAAACACCTTCTAATCGAAACATTAAATTGTTAAACTTGAAATATTTAATATTACTACTACGTGAAGGTACATATTTGAAGGCCCATATTTGATATTTGGATCATGGGCTGTAAAAAGAAGGTCCGCATTTGCATCTCCAACTTTCAGGCTCGTAATTTGTAAACTGAATCCCCAAGTGTGATGTCACGGTTGGCATGGCCATACAAGGGTAACATCCATCACATTTCCCTTTACAATTTGGTGGCATTGACCCTATTTTCTCTGTCTCTTCTCCTCCCTTGCCCTGTACAATTAACTTCCGTTTTACTCTTCATCTTCGAATTCTATGTTAGTGTTACACCCACAATGTCATCGTGTCACAACCATATATAATGTCATCCTCACATTGACCAACACAAATATCGACATCATTTAATTTGTGACTAAAACTCTAAAAACGGTTTAAAAGACAAATACCGACATCAATTATATATGACTGAAAGTGAGATATTATACCTGTAATGAAGTGTAAGGAGCATGAGTATGACTATGAGCAATCTCAGTACTTAAACCAGTGCCTGAATGAACATAACCAATGAAGCATTAGCAAAATTAACATTTGGGTCAGTTTTACAAGTTTTAAAACAAAAATAGAGAGAAGAAGTTAATAAGTTATTACCTGCTGCTGGTTGCTGAGAAATGTGATGATTAGAAGGTAAAAGCCTGGAAGAAGTTGCAGGAAAAGAAGCCAAAAGTTGGAGAAGAAGTAATGCTATGCCTATGCAAAACACAAACTTCATTTTCATTTTCATTTAATTTCTTCAGAATATGATGATTGTGTTTTTAGAGAGAGTTGGAGCTGAGTTAGAAATACTACTTATATCCCAGGTGTATGAATATGATGAGTAGTCTGTGGTTAATACTACAGTACTACTGTTGTTTATATAGTGTAGTATACTGCCAGTAAAATTTACTGGTCTAATGGTCTTTCTGAAGTTCCTTCGGATAAATGTTGTTCCTTTTGTTACTGGTTTTTACCTTTCTTTGAGCTGCCAAATAATGACATGATTCGAAAACGTGTCATTGGGTCGAGTTTCAGTTGAGGTCTCAAACACGAGACTGACACGAATAAACTCTTCAGTAAATTAGTTAAATGGATCGACATGAACCTGACATAAATTTTAAATGGATCGGGCTTGGGTTGATGTGAGTTGAGTTCTCATGACAGGCAAAAGGATGCAACAACAACCTGTTAAATTCTCATCTTAAGTATCTGGAGTATGACATTTCACTTCAACAATCCTCAAGATATTCCTTAGTTGATCTAATTCGTCCAATAGTTATCTACTATTCTACTGTACTACTTTCGGATAATCCAAAATTAAGTAAAAGAAAAACGAGTGAGTCATTTTGAACCGCACAAAACTCAATTTTCCAATTGCTGTTTTTCGTCGTCGGCATTTCAGCCACGTCGTCGGCGTTTTTTAATGTAAAAGACAATCATGCCCTTCTCTGATTACATTAGTTAACTAAGTTGATATAATTTTAGAAACGAAATTATGTTAATGAAACTCGTTGATGAAACCTGACTATCCTAAAAACCCGACTTTTCTTTGAAAACCGACTTTCCCCAAAATGGATCAACAAGCGGTTAGTGCACTTTTAATTTTATTTTTCTCCATTTTGATTATATTTTCTCCTTTAATATGTTAATGTGTATTAGTTTAGCATACAAAATCGCTTTTTCTTGTTTAATTTGTCGTTTATATTTACGGTTTGTCATATTCGATGTTGTGCTCGATTTTCGTGCTATATAAAAATAAAGAGGGGACGCGAAGAAGAAGTCGGGCGTTGGTTTCTGGTGCCTGGAGGTCCCTGGACGCCAATTTTTTAAGATTACGATTTTCGTAGTTTTTACGGTTTTTGAGACACGTGTCTCAATGTAACCCGGGAATCTTTTTAGGAAATTTCTAACATTTTGTTAACATTTTTCGTATCATAATAATTCCAAACATTCTAAATAACAACACCCAAGTCACGATATAAACATTTATCGAATAACGAAAACAAATTAAACGGATATTGTAACGTATAACGTCGTACGAAAAAAATAAAATAAAAAAAGGAAAAACTGGGCTAGGCGCCGGTTTTTGAAGTCCAGAGGGTCCTCTGGGCGCCAATTTTGAAAGTCCAGGGGACCCTCTGGGCGCCAGTTTTTGAAGTCCAGGGGTCCCCTGGACTTCAAAAACTGGCGCCCAGCCCAGTTTTTTTTTTTTTTTTTTTTCGTACGACGTTATACGTTACGATATCTGTTTAATTTGTTTTCGTTCTTCAATAAATGTTTATATCGTGACTCGGGTGTTTTTATTTTGAATGTTTGGAATTATTATGATACGAAAATGTTAACATGTTAGAAATTTCCTAAAAATATTCTCGGATTACATTGAGACACGTGTCTCAAAAACCATAAAAAACTACAAAAATCGTAATCTTAAATTAGTCGGGAAATAATAATTACATTTATCATTAATCATAATTATGAAAGGGTAAAAGAGTAAATTTACGTATAAAGTGCCGATGACATGGCTGAAATGCCGACGACGAAAAATAATATTGAATTTTCTTCGCTCAGCGACATTAAACCCACATGAAAAAGATTCCGGTACAGGGAAGTTATCAATCCGTTTTTGGGTAAATATTTGACATGTTACAACATTATGAGGGGAAATCTGTGCCTTGATATTAGAGTACAAGGAAGTTATATATAGCAGTCATGGATATAAAACTTTTTTCTTTCTTGTATTAAATTGTTTGGATGCCTGGAAGAGGAAAGGGAAGATCTTCTTCAATGGCAGAGCAACTCTTTTTGTAAGCTTATTTATTGAGTAAATTGTTGAATTTATTGGATCACTCATGAATTTTGCAGGTATGTACCACTTTCATTCAAAGCTACCTACTAAAACTAAAAATTTAAATGAGTGATTTATAAGCTTATAGTTATACCAAAATTCTACTTTAGCTTCGAACTTGAAGTAGTGACGGAATCCGGATTTGAAATTGTCGTGGAAGAAGTATTGATACATTACTACGTAAGTCGTTAACTTTGTAAAACAGTTGAAACAGATCAACTTAATCTTCAGAATATTCGTTGTTTAAAAGGCCGACCATCCTAGCTAATTTTCACTAATTGTTCAACTAGTACTACAACTCTACAAGAGTAAGTAATTCATGTTTATAATCGAAGATGGTTACTTTAATGGTTATGAGTTATGACAAAGATATGTTATACGGAGTACTCCGTATGTAAATAGAGTAATATTTAACCTGTTATAATATTCACTATTAACCCGTTTTAACGTTATGATGGATATATCCGTTGCAAGCTAATGAAGATCAACTGAACGCAGCTTTGTGTTTTTTTTTTTTTTTTTGGGTGCGAGGATCAGTAGAACATTTGTACTTAAGAAAGAGAGAATGATTGGATTGATGTGTGATTATTCACTGTTGGCTTAAAAATCAGAGTTTCAAGAGAAGACTGATGTAAACAAAACAATGGAGAGTAACAGTTCACAGTTTGTAGGCTCACAAAATGTTGCATTGAACTGACTTCTACACTTTTAAGACTTGTACTCGACACTACTATTACTCCGTACTAACCTACACTCATTTCTTCTCACAGATCCTTTACGATATGATCACTTTAGATATATACTCCATTTATGTTACGCTGATCCCAATTTTTTTTTTGACTAAAGCTCTAATACTACTCCC
The DNA here is from genome assembly GCA_958450325.1 of Agrostemma githago. Taxonomy (NCBI): domain Eukaryota; kingdom Viridiplantae; phylum Streptophyta; class Magnoliopsida; order Caryophyllales; family Caryophyllaceae; genus Agrostemma; species Agrostemma githago. Next base: position 4,052,390 of record OY288239.1, read on the forward strand.
TCATTTTCACTATTTTCTTCTTGATATTTTTTGGCACAACATTTTAGGGAAGGAGAATATGTGGTTGTGGTTTAGTGGAGTAAAAATTGAGTTAATATTAGCCATGTATTTTGTATCAAAATGAAAAGAGGAAGATCTTAGAGAAACTATCCAGAAAGAAAAGGAAGAAGATGTTAGTGAAAAGGAGGGAGTAGTATATATTGTTGTTGTTGTTGTTGTTGATGTTAGAAATAATGCAAAGTGGAATTGTTGACCATTCTTGCATAGTAAGAGCATCTCCCATTAGTAGCATATTAAACCTAATTTATTAGTATGGTTATGAATGTCATTAGATTTATTATAATGACAATTCATTTTCCATCATAAAGTGACTTTGGATACCTTTTGAGGTTAATCTCATATGACACTTATTATATAAGTATGAGAATGATAAAGACATATGAGCATATACATCAAATGTCATCATCCAAATCTCTTTGATAAATTCTGAGTATACCATCGAGTTCCAACTCCTAATGTTTGAGTACACAACCTTTTAGGAGTGTTGTGTGACCTTGGGGGACGACGCCCATTCCGATTTGTACCGTAGTCGGGGCGATTTCGTTTCTCATTCAGTGGCCTTCATACCACGACACAACAACGTATATTCTCTTGTTATATATCGCCCCTATAGTGACCCAATATTTCCAACAGTTGATTCTAGATTCATCTTAAACTTATAACGGATTAGGAGCAAGTCCAATGACAAGCTACAAATGTTTGTAGCTTGGCTTGTTACATCGATTTTTGTAGCTAGTTCATTTTTCGACTAATAAAGATAAACTCAAGAACTGTTCATCGTTATGTGTATTATCAAGTACGGAGTAGTTATCTATTTTTATTTCGGTAAAGTTTTTGTTATAATATGTTGTGCAAATAGATTTTGCGTTGTTCAAACTCATCGATTATTTTTTTATTTTTTCCCTGAACTTTAATCTAAAAGCAATAGACAATTATCGAGTGAGAGGGAGGAGGTAGCAATTACTAAACCCTGCTGATATTATTTGTACACTGACCCCATGATGCAAAACTCAGAATTATGCAAGAAGGTTGAAAAAGAAAGAATGCTTCATCAGAGTTGTTGTGTCAAGTACTCGTACTGCTTGTGATAAGCGACATATCCATGTTATGTTTTGTATCAACCTGAGATAACCTCTACGCTTCTTTCATGTAATGTGATTTTCCAACCGACTATTCCCTTCATTTTAGTCCATTAGTTTAACCTAAATTCTTGTTTGTGATGGAGATATCCGTCACAAATGTATGACATTTGTCATTATCTCATCAAGTGACACTTATTTGACCTGTTTTAAGCTTACGACGGATATATACATCGCAAGAAAGACCAACTGTTAGTTTAAACGGATGTATTGACAACAAATGAACAATAAGTCATGAGTTCGAATCTTCATCTTCTTTATTGTAATGCAAGTGACAAATTGCTATGAAATTTGCACCTATTTCTTAACTTATTCATTTCATGGATTTGTGAGTTGTGTAACACATAAGTATAAGTATATTTCCACGCTGATTTACTCCAACTCTACGGTGATGTATGTACATTTCTTTTTGGTTTCATGGTTTTGAACCGGGTTAGTTTTGTCTTGGTGGGAGGATCACATTTTAATTTTCTACTTGGTAAATAAACCAACTTATATCAGGTTCAAATTGGGTCGGGTCAATAATCTTATCAGTTCGGATTCAAATCAAGTTAGGAGTAGATTATATTGAGTGTTTTCAAAAGCTGCACCCGACTGGAAACTGATCCATTATTATCCCTAGTCTCATGTACTGTAAGACATTTTGTTTGGATTTCAGGCTTCAGTAGGTCGTGGCCATAGTGGGCTTAGGCCCAAAAATTTCTTTGTAACTCATTCTTTAACATGACTCCATGAGGCCCAAAAACAAAAGACGGGACACGAAGAACACGAGGGAATAACGAATACGTACTATTAAGCATATCTATCCATCAAATTAAACGCAACTTCGGTCACAATTCATAGTTGATTGATTGATCGATCATCGAATTCATCACGATTTTGTTACAATCTGGATTTCGAATTGTTTTCCCATGGCATCATCAACTCCCACAAATTCATCACTTCATACTCCTGCTCCTGGTATGTTTTATTCTCTATCAACTTTCAATTTTTAATCATCAGTCATTACCCATCTCCACCTTTCAATCGTTGCCTTGCTTCTCGGTTTGTTTTATAACGATCCTTTTGATGAGGTCGCGAGTGAATAATGATTTTATATTGTTTTAGGTCATCGATTTCTTTCTTTTTGTATTAGCAAAAAGTGATATTCTTAATGGGTACACAATAAGTCTCCTATACATTGTCAAGAATATGGACGATTCTTTTTAGTTGTGAGTAGAGAGTAGTTTTCTAAAATGCAAATGTGAGAAGTGGATTTGAATAGAGGGAGTATCAGATTATGATGGGTGATTCATTTGATGAGGTTGTTTGCGATAATCTGATATGTGGAATTTGTTGGTGTATTAATCAGTAGCGGAACCAGAATTTGCATCTAGGGATAGATGAAATTTCTGGGTGGCGAACTAGTAATACAATAAGGTAAACTCTGAGATAAAATTCAGAAATCTTAACACAGATTTACGACGTTCTCATCGTCTAGAGTACTAGTAGTTCCCTTCCTAGTTGCCAGCCCCGACCCCGTCCCCCTCCCCCTCCCTCTCCAGGGTTAATTGCTACGTCATTTATTTAACTTTTATACTGTAGTTCTGAGGTTTATTTTAATCAAAGTAAACAAATGACTGAGTGAGACTGAGGCGTCACAAACTCACAACCATATGTGCTCAACCGACCAAAACCATCTACCTAGTTTCCAAGGAGTAAAATGTGCCCAAGAGGGCGCCTAAATTCTTAAACTGCCTACGAACAAAAGAAATATTCGTGTGTATTGCTTTGCTGCTACCAATGGGTTCCTTATGTTTCTGTGTTTGGAGGTACAATTATACATGTGAACTAGGCATCTTTATTCAGGAAACCGAATGAATAATAGAAATATTGGTTCAAAATGCATTCTCTTGTGCTATCTGACCGAGGTTTTCTTGTCCCCTTATACTCCTGCTCGCTCGGACAGAAAAGAAGGTGAAGTCTCCAAGCCTGATGGACAGAGCTAAGCAAGGGTTTGATGCAGCTTTTCACAAGTCACCACGCCATGACAAAGAAACTCACGGGACAAGCGATGACATTGATGAAACTACGCCCGTTGAAACAGTCAAAGGCCCTAACGTGTTCCAACGTGTCAAGGAAGAGGTCGAGGCCATTGTCGAAGCAGTCCACTCTAAAAAGGATTCAAAAGATCACAAATAAGCCCGCTCTCGTAATGTAAGCAATGCAAGGTCAGATGCCTGAACACTAAACAAATGCTAGCTCTTGTAACTGCTTTCTTGTATCCAATCCTGTACCATTACATCTAATCTCGTGTTTTTTCCATGGTTATCCGATTTTTGTTCTACATGGCATCTGTTTGTTTCACTACATTTAGGACACGAGTTTAATTGGCACTAGCACGACTCTGTTAGTGTTTTGGTTGGCCCGGGTTGATGCAGGCCAGATCGTGCCCATGTATTTTTTTTGGATGCACGTTAACGGGCTAACTTGACATGAGCCCCAAACACCGACACAGCACAAGCCCGTTAGCGTGCATCCAGGTTAAAGGGCGGGTTGTGCACTTGTGCTGTTCCGGGTGGCTGGACCCCAGGTCAAGTTAACTAAACTCGACAATCCTAATGCTAACAACTAGAAGGTTAAAGTGAAACCGATATCAACTAAGCCAAACACAAAACTGACAAAAGCTCGTGGAATGCGCCTCTCTCTTGATCGTTTCATTTGACATTCGAAAAATCGATGTCATATTTTATTTTTGTTGCAGTACTAGAGAGTATAATGTATTTTGTTTGGTAGGGTAGAATAATAGTGTGTGTTTAATTTGGTAGCGTGACAAAAATTGAGACCCAGATTGGACCACAACATAAATCATACGAACTGAGAAAGATGATTCATGGTTCATAATGTCAACGATCTCTTTGTCAGGTATGGAAAGATTTCAAGTAACAGACTCAGAGCTCTAGCATCAGCTTATTAGTTGTAATAACAAATACATAGCCTAAGATAATAAAGAAACAAACAAATCGATTCCACGTTCTTGACAGGATTCGAATTCATGTCATCACTTATCATGATTTTATCGGTGAGAACATAATCTTATTGGGAAATGGATCCTCTCCATTACTTTTCTCTCCATTACTCCTCCATTATCTCTAATAGATCAATATAATATCATTAATCATACTCCACCTCATCAAAATCGATCACCGTTGGATTGTTTTGAAACGAATCTAAACCATTAAAAAGTAATGGAAAGTAATGGAGAGGAGGAAGTAATGGAGAGGAATTTAACTCATCTTATTGTGCGTATGATATGGCCTGGTGTCCTAAGTAGTACGATCCTAGAGGCCTAAACATCGTATAGGAACATTTCGTCTCCTGACTAGACTGAATGATGAAAAGACTGTTATTGTGCGTATGATATGCGATCTAAAGGCCTAGACAAACATATAGGATGCATTCGAATGACGGGTATTTTAAGACCTAACATACAATTCCGAATAGCCTAAGATGTAAAGTGCAACGAGAATTGCATATGGGATGAAAGACGGGTTCTTCCAAGAATTAGATTCAAAATTAAAAGTAAGGAGTGTGTCCTTTAGTTTTTAGTTTATTCCATCATAATCGAAAGAATCGAAAAGTAAGACAAGGTTGGAATAATAAAGATGAAAAGAGAGACAAAATTGCGATGAAAAAGACATTTTATAAGAAGAAAATTTGTAATGTTGAGGATACAAAAATGAGAGAAAGAACAAGGGAGTGTTAAGAGGAGTGTCCCCATAGTGGCTCAACAAATAAAGCAAACAAGGCTGCCTCTATTAATTGCTGCATGTGCTTTACAATTAATTACAACAAAATCTCTCTGTTTCTTTGCTCCATTTTCCTTCTATCATTTGCGGCTTCTTCCACTATTATATTAACCTAAGTCGACTCAGGTTAGGTTGGGTTTCAATTGGATCGATCTGAGATCTATGTTGACAGTATGTAGCTGTAGAGTAACTTATCGTTGGGACGGTTAACTTTTTGGTATGATTGGTTTGGATTGAACTTGTATGTAGTCGCCTTTAATTAAAAGTGCACGTTGTTTGATTTTGACCTAATAACACCCAACATTTGTGAAGAATGTATCGGAGAAATAGAAGAGAGTGATGTACTTTATGAAGCGGAGAAACTACTCCATCCATAATCCATGTCACTTAAATTTGGGCGGTAAGTCTGTAACCTTTTTGGGACTTATGAAGTGAACACTCTCTCTTCTTTAATTGATGACTTAAGTTTGGGCTGTAACCTAACATTCACTGAAAAAAAACAATTTGCACACCAAGACTAGTTAAGTTATATCCGCGACGAAAATATGTTAACTATTCGTAACTAGACTTGGTTAACCAAATGGGTAGGATATGATTCAGCCCGACACGGCCACCCTCGGGTCAGCCCTAATCAACCAGGCCAGAATCCAAAACGTGACTAGGTCAACTTACAAATCACAGGGAAATTAAATATGAATGAGTACAGTGATTGAACTTACCAGCTGCAAGTACTTTTCGTTGATGCGACAAAGGGTTCTACAAACCACTTGTTTAATCGCAACTACAATCACAAATTACAACTGCATACGTATACCTAGAGTAAAATTTGGAGTAAAATTTAATACGAGTATCTATTATGAAAAATCGTTTCACACTAATTTGGTATAAGTTGTAACACTAAAATAAATACATTTAAAACTATTGATAACATGTGACAAGTCTCTCGTAACATTATTGAGAGACCGTGTCTTTAAAAAAAAGAATGATAAATACAACCCTAATAGATGGTGTTAGGGTTGTAGTGTTTGTATATATAAGGAACTAAAAGTGAAATAAATAATTAATAAATGTATTGATTGCATTGATTTATTTGTCATTAATCTATCATCACTTGCTAAGTTAATTAATACCGTATTAAAAGTATACTGTATTAAATTATACTCCGTCCGTACCATTCATCTATTTGCGTTTTATATTCATTGTGAGAAATATTTTAATTAAAGACAAACAAATAAATGAAACCTAAAAAATTCATGGGAAATAAAATACAATTCTTGGGACTATTTAACATGTAAAAAATTGTCAAATAATATGCCTGTAATTCTTCCACATAGGATGCACTTTTTAAGGGTCGATTTTTGTTATTATTCATAATTATTTTTGTTTGCAATTGTGAATGATCACGTATTAACTTAAGCAAGACATAAAAAAGGTATATATGTCTAGAAAGGTTTGCCATTTTTAAATATCATACTCTAATAAGTGGTAATATCATATACGATTATACGAATATGATATATATCATCCATTTTATTTGTAAATTAATTGCTAATAATGATTTTAAGATTTTTGGATATTAAACATCATTTGTATTTAAGTTATTATCTTTTTTTATCTTACATTAAGCCTTTTCGATTTCATTCCACAATTCAATAAAGCAGAGAAAATAACTAAAAAGTATTTTACACTAAATTCAGAAACAAAAAACATTTTACATTAAACATTGTTCAAACTTCATTCCCTCGATCGAACTGAGCTCTTATATAGGGGTGATTATTACTAAAATAGTTACAAGACTTACCACTTTTATTTATGTGAGAAATCTAACATTAAAATTAATGTAAGATCGTTTATTTTTATACTTCAATCCTTCAATCCTATACTCCGTATAGGATTACGTACACATTTTTTATACTTTGTATATTTCTTACACTATAATTCAATCGGTTATAAAACAAAGGGAAAAGACCATTAATTTATTACAAGTACGCGTAAGTATAACAACCTCAAGTTCATTCAGAGCAATCATAATACTAGTTTTTTTCATTGGGTTTGTCACCAAAAACTCTATATTATAAAGTTCTTCTATTGTGTGTTGCATTGAGTTTGTAAAAATAAGAATTTGGTTCTTATATTTAAGAACCAAATTCTTGCATTTTTCAAAGAAAATAAAATAATTTGATTGAAAACAAATAAAAATGGGTCCCATTTAAGTACAAAATAACAAGTTCTTCCATTGCAATTAAAAGTTCTTAAACATGGAGATTGTCAATATATTATGTGGAAATGAAAGAACTTATTTTTGAGTTCTTCTATTGCAATTGCTCTCATCATTGATCAATGATTACTAACCCTAATTAACTTTTTTTTAGAGGGAAATATTCATAGGCCGTACTATATACTCCTTCCATTTTTTATATTTCTTCTCATTTCAATTAAATATTCCTCACAAATCTTAAAAAGTGGAAAAAAAACATAAAAAAACGGAGGGAGTATCTACCATAGTCACAAATTATTTACGTGAAAAGATAGCATTATTATTTTTTATTGATAAACTACTTAACATTTTATACAAAGAAATCGTAGGGGTCGTTTGGTTGCCCTCTTAAATCATGGAAAGTAGAACTTCCCATAAATTGATAAATTGTGATGTTGTTTGGTTGCCCACTTCCCGGAAATTGCCAGAATTGTCACTCCCTCCATAATGGGGCAAGTTACTCACCAGGTCCCCTTGGTGTATAAAACGAAGTTATTTTCCACATGGTAACCAAACAATATTTTTGTAATTCTCATGAAACACAAATTCACGTGAATTTAAGTTTCCGGTAACTCCATCTTCCCATGATGAACCAAACGAACCCGTAGTATGGTGTGAGACCGTGTTACACAATAAGTATCGATGTACAGTAAATGTGAAGCAATGCAATAATAATGATAAGTTAATAATTACAACCAAAATTGATTTTACAACGAAAGACTAAACAGAAGCTTAAAGTAATAAGTTGATTGTCTCGGCTTTTTCCGTTAATTACTCAATTGGACGAGAAAGCTATATGACCTGATGACTTCATTATCAGGGACCATTTCTTTACTCCATCTACACATTATAGCGTTTCTGTCTCACAATTCTCATGTTACACCCGCGATTTTGTACTCTAATTAGTACCATTATTTATTAATTAAATAATTACGCCTATAATTACGCCGCTTCAATAATAATCATCTACATACTTAAATAAAAATTAAATACATTTTCTAAAATGAAATAAAGTAGGAATATATATGATCAATTTTTTTAACGTGTGTCCATTGGACATACAACATTCTAATCAGAGCAAGATTCATGATGATGATACTATCATCGTACATTGAAATATTAGCAAGATTGATGATGATGATATTAGACAATATCCTTGTGGTTGTTGCTTTAATTAGGATGTTGCATGTTAGAAAAATTGATATACGATATAGGGTTTTAATGCATGCATGAAGATATATAAGGCTATAAGCCAAGATTAGGGTTAACTGGGTCGGATTTGAGACCTTAACTAATTGATCGAAAAACTAAAATTTTGTAACAAATAAAGTGTACTTGACAACCGGTATCGTACATTTGGCGAGAAAAATGATGATCTAGTTCTTAGAACGTATTGACGAGCTTGTTATTAGACGTACTAATTAATCGAGTAATCAAGAACAAATAAAAATAGAAATCATTGAAAAAAAATGTAGTAGTAGTAGTAGTAATGCATGAAAAAGGTAGAGCCAAAAAAAGAAGGGTTCACATGCATTATCATATACAGAGTAAATGTGACTAATAATTGTAATTAATGCCTTGTGTATGTGTATATAAACCTTGATTGAATAACAATTAATCATACGTCGGATGTCACAATCAAAGCTTAAAGCTCATAATTTTGCTTCTTTATGCAACATAACAAGTAGGCTATCTTCTGCAGCAACAGAACACTATATTTGTCCTTTATTATTAGACCCACCCCTTCAATTTAATGGCATGCAGGAATTATTTGTATTTTTATCAAATTAGTGTGTTATTCGTGAAAAATTTCATTGGTTGTCCATTTTTATTGACATTTAAATCATCAATACGTGGGTTAATAGTACGAAAGATCGAACTACATAATCGTCTTAAATGATAATTTTGTTGCTAGAATAAGACAATTTGTTCTTTATTTCATACTTTACTAATTATATAAAGTACAATTAAATCTACTCATAAGCAAAATTAAAATAGTTAAATATATAGTTTGACCTGTCTTGAATATCGTTTGATTATAGTGAAATAGTTAAAATGAATATTTTGGCTTCGTTTGATTATAGTGAAAGGTTACTCAGCATATACTACTTACTTCGTATTAATTATACTGAAATCTTATCTACAATATATACTCCGTAGGAGCTACGGAGAAATATATTTATATCTTCAATAAATCATAACCCCTCCGAGTATGAGTTATGTTCCCTCTTTCCCTTTTGAGCTGAGTAATTCTTTCTTTCTTCTTTCTTGTTCAAGCCATAAATATGTGGGTCATATTCTTCCATTTATTTTCCTCTCTTCCTCCTTTCATATTTTTCCATTTATTTCCCTCTCTTCCTCATTTATTTTTACACCACACATTTTCACATTCTTATTTTTTCCACAAAATCTCTAGGGGAACATATCTTAGACTCGGAGAGAGTATTTGACGCACTCAAGTCCCAACTCCCAATGAGTTACAGTATAAATTACAGGGAATTTAATTTTTTTTTCTCGGTTCCAAGAAGTATAGATAATTGGAGGAGTAGATAATGAATAGTCGTTTTAATTACATTTGAAACTACAATTATGCATACCTAATCTACGTAAATTGTTCATTTGGGAACTACAAATGCATTTAAGAGCCTTATTTTTTTAAAAATCAATGTAAATTATTCATTTGGGGACTACATTGCACTTCTGATCTAATCGTGTGAAAAGTACTATTTGTTGTCTGTTTTCAAAGACAACATAATTTAGACCTGATTAAGCGCGCGCGGTTATGAATAAGATTCAAACCAATCTATAAAAGAAATATGATTTATTTAATACTCCGTATGACAATTTGACTCTTATATTGTTGATATTTTCAATCTTATTCAAATTAGTTACTTCTACATCGTATCTACAAAAACTTTGTTAAAGTATTTAAACAAATAATAGTGTAACATCCGAGAAAAATTCACGGGTTGTTTTATTATTTTTACTAAAAATAAAAATATCACGGGAATGACACGTCTTGTAGCATCCTCGACCTTCTAACTTGTTCAATGCTACCTACAAACAACATCAAGACAAAATCAAATCGCAATATGTTTCCAACGTATTAGAGGCAAAGTTTGTTACTCCCTCCTTGAATTAGCCCATGAGCCCACTTTTCTAATCAAAAAAGAAAAAGATATATATGACTAATTCAAGAATATGGAGGGAATATATCGTTTATCTAATATATCGAAAACATGTTTAATCTTACTAATACTACGTATCTTTAAAATGAATGATTAAGAAAATTAAGAATAAAATTATATTTGCATTTTAGAATATTGAAGACAGTATACATTATTCGATAGCGTTAATAACGCGTATTTGACCCTAATTCCGACCTAAAATCCGTATAAACTCAACCCGTGTAATTAATGTTTTAATGTGCGTTAATAAACCGTTTTGACCCGAATTTTTTTAAACCCGACTCGTGCAAGTAATGTGATTATTATGTGTTAATAACCTGTAAATGTGATAATAACGCGTATTTGACCCGAACCCCGTCTCAAAATCCGTATAAACCCGACCCGTATAGTTAATATTTTTATTTTTTAACATGCATTAATAAACCGTTTTCACACGAAAACCCTTTAAACCCGGCCTAGATATTGCTCAATAACAATCTTACCGGTACCCCTCAATTTTTCTTGCCATTAATATTAATAGTGTAATACCCGTGAAAATTCATGGGATTGAAACGTTTATTTGCTATACATGACATAGTGTTAAACAATAGACAACAAATGTGAAAGAGAAGTAGAATGATATAAACTTAAAAGAGTGTATGATAAATAGATATGTGATACTCGTGATAAATCATGGGAATAATCATTTAATACATGTATTAATTGTCTTGATGTATGTGTAATTTGTGCTCAAATCCATATGTTTATACTAAGGGGGCGTTTGGTTAAGGGGTTACAGGGAAGGGAAAGAGAATAACATCTTTCGTTCCATTTGTAGTTGTTTGTTTTCATTTTTTTGCATTCCCTTTCCCCTTTTTTATTCCCTCTCAAGCCCCCATACTCCTCTAATTTCAATTCCCCACCCCGCTAGGGTTTCAATTTTGTTTCCCTCACCCACCCCAACTCATGACCCACCACCCTAAAACCACCACCACTCCGGCACCACCACCAATGTCACAATCACCAGACTTCGACAACACCACTAATGTCACCACCACCACCACCGATCTCGTCTCTACCACCATCTCGTCATTTCTATTCCCTATAATTTTCAAACAAACAACAACGAAAATCTAAGGGAATCCATTTCTTTTACCCTTGTTTTCCATGTTTATTCTCTTTCCCTTTCCCATGTTCTAACCAAACGCCCCCTAAAATTGGAATCTTTAAAATGCTTAAATTCATGGTTCATTTAGAAAATTTACCCTAAAATTTTACTTAAATATTGATATTCACGGTCCATTTTACTTAATACACGTCCAATTTTCTTAAACTCATGACCAGTTGAAAGTACGAAACATTGAAACCGTCAATATAAAGCCGAATGTTGATTTATCGTTAGAAGTTTCACAACCATCACTTGCAAAATCACAAAGAAAATTTGCAAAAACAACGGTTGTCGAGCACAAAAAGCAAAGAAGAATTTAAAACTAGATTTAATTTGAAAACTTATTATTTGTGGATGAATTTTTATTGTAATAGATATTAAAGTCTATAAAATAGAGATTTTGTTAAGTAGATTTACATTTTGTTTATTTTTGTAGGTCAAATCAAATATTATTCGATATTCGATTTGATAAATCAAATATCAAACCAAATAACGATTTTCATTACTTGACATTTTCAAACCAAATCAAACGTCGGCTCGAAAAAATATCAAATCAAACCAAATAATGTCATTATTCGGTATAATTTGACTCGATCACAGCCCTAGTCATAGGTCATGGATACTACATACTACTCCTTGCTTTATTACAAGCTAATTAATCAATTAATCTAGTTGTCGTCCGCAGTTCAAGTTATTTTTTTCAATCATCGCATGTAACTCAAGTTACTCAACATACCCACACGTCCTACACTAACCTAAGTCATCCCATACATACCTTAATTACCCCAAATTTTCTTTTATCCGTCAAACTTATGACGCATATATACCCGTCATAAAAAAATAGGCATGTGATCATACATTCATACCTTAGTTCTCCTATTATACACACACCCATTTTCAAGCTACTAAAACCAAGCTCAGTACACAATTGCATCTTGAGTTTCTACCTTTTATAAAAACCTCTCCTCAGTCCTCAGTCCTCAGTCCTCACCTCACACTCTTTAACTTTTTCCATATAATAAACTTCCTCTATTTTCTTTATTTCTCTATTTTCCCCTACCAAATTATAAATACAAATAAATATAAAAATAGCAAGACAGTTGATTTGAATTAAAGTGATAAAATATTATATTTGATATTAAAATGGGACATCATACATGTTGTAATAAACAAAAGGTGAAGAGGGGATTGTGGTCTCCTGAAGAAGATGAGAAGCTCATCAACTATATTTCCACCTTTGGTCATGGCTGTTGGAGCTCTGTCCCCAGGCTCGCTGGTTAGTTAATCAATCTTTCGACTTTTTACTCCACAAATTATTAACTACGTTTTTTTTTTTCATGTGTATATATATGATGATATACTACGGAGTAGCACGGTATTAAGTGACACTAAATAGTTTTTGTTTAATCATTAAATCATATTTACTGTCATAAATTAGAAGTATAATTATTTAGTTAGTGTAATTGAGTGATAGTATTAATTAGGAGACATACATATATAGGCAATTTTAATTATTACTACTTAATTAATGTTGTACTATTTATTTTTAAATATTATTTTAAGAGTCTTTGAAAAACAAGCTCATGCCATAAACAAGTGCACTCTTTTTTATATAATCATCCTGCGCAATTATTTCTTCTTTGATTTTTTTTAAAAACATCCTCTACTTGAAAGTTTAAGAATTATTGTCATGAGAGATCATTAAAATTTAAACTTACTCCAGGGTTAATTTTCTTAAACAAGTTCAGTCACAAGCGAGTATAACTAAATGAACTGTCTCATTAATTTTATATTACAGTATTATTTATGAGACGAAAATAATTTATTATGTATTATTAACTGCAACAACCAACATACGGTAGCTTTCCAGTAAATGAAAGGGTGTATAATTTTCTGCTCTCGTTATAAATTTATCGATGCAATTATTTCCTAATGGATTTTTTTTGTTTGTGGAATTCTCAAAATTTATTTAAGGTGAATTTAATTTAATTTAATTTAATTTTGGTTACTTCATTTATTTTTGTTGGGGGTAATATTCAGGGTTGCAGAGATGTGGGAAGAGTTGCAGACTGAGATGGATAAATTACTTAAGACCTGACCTAAAACGTGGAAGTTTTACACAACAAGAAGCTTCTCTCATCATTGATCTCCACAAAATTCTAGGCAACAGGTTTTCCACCTTCTTCTTCTTCTTCTTCATTTTCAAACTTTGCTACTTTTATCCCTCATTCTTTTTTGCCGTCACACTTACTTTTTATTCTTCTAATTTATCAATATATGGTAAGCATTTCTTTTAAAAGAAATATAGAGCATGTTAACTTGGTTTTGATGTTCACACGTTACAAAAATCGATATTGAATTATTAATAGTATAATATTGGTATGTTTTTTCGTAAATTTTTATTTTGTGAGCGCCACAACTTGTAACGAGTATGTAATAACGACGTCTAGACTGCAAAATGTATTCATTTTATTATTAAAAAAAACTCATTTTATGATGATAAAATTCCACTAAAATAACCATTTAATCTCTGTTATGGTACGACATTAGTCAAGTTTTAAAAAATGATCGTATGTAAGATGTCATTGTTTTTTCTGCGTTGTAACATATATACGACCATCACATGAGAGTCCAACTAACGGAGTACGGAGTATATTTTAAGAACTATCTTATTATCATGGAGTATTATTGCTAATGAATTATTAGATTGAATTTCCATATGTTATTCACTTGATTATTAATGAATATGGCCATTTTTACTCCTAAGTACATAATAGAGAGATATTTTGAGTAATTATTTACAAGAAGTTCCATGTCTAGCTTGTTACCGTATAATTTATGAATTTTGATGTAATGAAACGTTACACACGTGAAATTGATGTTACATGAGAAATTTTATAGGTGGGCGCAAATAGCAAAGTATTTACCAGGAAGAACCGACAATGAAGTGAAGAATTTTTGGAATTCGAGCATCAAGAAAAAACTCCTTTCTCAAGTAGGTGTGGCAAACTCCACAACCAATGTCATCATGTCCAACAATAATCTTCACCTTAATTTTGCTCCCCCTTCTATTTCTTCCACCTTGAGTGATGACATTAGACAAATTACCACTTTGTTTCCTCCTCCTCCTAATTACACTCTCAATGATAATATTAGCCCTAATTTTACCATCCCAACCCCACAAGATTACCACCAACAACAACAACAAAATTTTATCCAATTCCAAAATCTAATTAATAATAATAATAATATTGATGATGATGATAATAATGGTAATATTATTAATAATAATGATGATAGTAATAATAATAATAATAATAATAATAATAATAATAATAATAATAATAATAATAATAATAATAATAATAATAATGTTGATAGTATTAATAATAATAATGAACTCATAATCAATCAAATGATCCCACATCAAAATGATAATGATCCTAATAATTTGATAGTATCATCTACTAATTATGATCCTAATACATTCTCTCCCATAAACTTCCAATATTTTCTCAATGAAGGGCTAATAATGAATCAACAACAACATTTTTCAAATGAAGAACATTTATTAGAGCAAAATTATGATCATCTTGATAATGATAGTAGTATGATGAAGATGGAGCTCATGATGATGATGATGGGAGTTCCAATTATGAAGAAATCAAATGATCATAATAATGACATTATTATTGAAACAATTAATAATAATAACAACAACATACCATCATCATTATCATTATTACCTAATAATTATCATGAAGTTTCTAAATTTATAGTACCATCATCATGTGTTACTTCATTTGGAGGATCTTCAAGTTTAGAGTATGTGGATAATAATGTGGAGTATGATCATCATCATGAACATTATTCCATAATACCACCATCATCCTCATCATCGTCCTCATCACCACCAGAACCAGCACCAGCACCACCACCAGCACCAGCACAACCACCGTCTATGGTGGCCATCGGAGAAGCCTCAGAGCCTTACCAATATCATGTGGTGGCTAACTATTTTAAGCCCTAGCTAGCATGCATATGATGGTAATTAATGAAACAAAAAAAAGAAACCTAAGCTAGCTAGCTACCCTTTATATATATATATATATGAGTATATATATATACTCCATTTATGTTCATTATATTGTCATATCATTCATAAATGTAATATATTTATGATACAGTTTCTTTTGTCATGTGTATGGTGATAAAAATACTATAAATGTTTTATAATTTGTGTTTATTCAAAGAATTAAATTCTTATCAGAAGGCAACCTAAGTATATCTAGTTCAGGCTATCAAAGGAGTTTTTTAAAAATTAAATTAAAATTAAAATTATACTACGTACTATAAATATACACAAACATTTGTCCATGATAGAGTTATCCGTCATAATGGTATAACAGGAAGAGCAAGGCTTTATCGTTTTTTTATCTAACCTGGTAATATTTGAAGTGTTATAATATTATGACGGATATTTCCGTTTCAAGGGTGCCTAAGAGATGAATGTATTACTAAGTACGGAGTATATTTGTTTTTTTTTTTTCAAGAATTAAATTCCTATCAGAAGGCAACCTAGATATATACCTAGTTCAGTCAAAGTAGTTTTTTTTTTTCAAAAAACAAAAGAACGTAGTGGTGTAAATATGTAGGGGGTAATATTTCACATGATTGCATCTAGAAATGCATGGTAAAAATGGACCTACAAATGCAAATGTAGGAAGAGGTTTAGTATACATATATATACATGCATTTCTCTTTGCATGCATAATGTATATGTTAATCAGTTATTTTTCTGCCAATTTTTGCTTACTATTTGAGGTACTCTACTCATAATTATATGTCATTTAATAATCAGCTAGTTTTGCTTAAAATAAAGTATTCATTTTAAGATTTAAAACGGAATAATTAATATTAGTATGTGCATGCATTAGTCTAATAAAGACGGACTATTTGACATTTCTAGATAACTTACCATGTGATTTGATATATAAGATTTACGACAGACAATGTCATCGTCACAGACAAAAAAACAGTAATAAGAATTTTGGTTTGATAATTTCGATCTACAACTTGGTTTTTCTCTTCCCAAATCATTTAATAAATGTAGGTAGTACATGGTATTTGATAAGTTGTGCGTCATAGAATCATGGTACTCCAATCCCTCCAGTAACTAATAATTCGATCACAAGTCAACTCGATCCGGGAGAAGAATGAAATCATCCATGTTATTTGATTGTACGTATACGTTTGATTTATACTCCTTACAATATTAGATTTACTAATCAAGTTTACGAACACTCGTTATTAGCGATTTCATTTGAAAGATAATAATTTGAGGACGGGCGAGCTGTAATTCAAACCTTTCGTCGAATTCTTGTATTAAATTTAAAACTTGTTAGGGGAATGGATTTACAATCATACATTGACTGATTTACAATTTATAAAAATAAAATGAAATTATTTTTTGACATTATGATCAAGATCTAATTCATCAATCAAATAAAGAGATTCATTCAAAACTCATCATGTCGTTATTACATTTACTTTCTATTCCATTTGATCACACTCGCTCATCTGATCTATTCCTCATGTTAGGATACAAACTCATCATGTTTCACAGTAAAGAATGAAGAACATCTTTGTAAGTATCCATCAAGTATAATACTCCGCACTACATATTCAAGTATACTAACAGGTGTTTTGAGGAGTCATTATCGTATTATTATGGACTATGGACATTAAAATAACAGAGGTTCAACACAAGGATACACGTACGCTTCCATGCAGATCAGATGCAGTAGAACTTAATTACCCAAAACATTCGTCTAATTAAAATAATTGTTTAGATGGAATTATTAATTAGTTTGCAAAAGTTGGTGGAATTGGTAATGGGGTTATATACTTGAAATGGAAAAACAAGAAAGTAAGAGAAGGACAAAGAAAAGAAGAGAGTTGGGGGCTTTTGTAAACATCATTTCCTGTCACTGTTTTTGAAACAATTTGCTAATAAACGTGCCGTCAATTCAATCTCAAAGACTTTGATTAATTACTCGTACGTACGTATATGATACGAAAAAACCACATTTACCAACTACAGTACATACTCACTTTCGTGACGCCATCCGATGCTGCTTATTAAGTTACGAACCAACTATTACGTACGACCGAGTACTTCTTCTTTTTACGAGTACAATAAAGCCAAGGGAGCCTTTTCGTCCAAAGAGTGCGTCTTTGATACTATTTCTAGAATGAATCGAGATCTAATGAGTAAGTGAAGAGTATCAATATGTATGTTATTCATACAACGACATTAAATATTACATTGACGCACTTGATAAGATTAAGATGGTTAAATTTAAAGTAGCTATCTAGAAGTCTAAGTTTCCGACTAATATGAGTAGCTTACTACTCTATTATATTTGTATGTACTAAGGGTCTCCATATGGATCGGCCCTGGATATAAGGGCGAGTTTAATGGTAGGCTAGTTTGGTACAATTTGACTATCAAATTTTAAGATACAATTTCATGCAATGGTTTTATTTCTATGTTTTTGTGAACATCACTATTTAAAGATTCAACTCGAAAAAGCAAAAAGGAGCGGGTATATTGTTTTTATTGTGAAGCTAATTAAGTAAAAATCGTCATGTTTTTATGATAATATATATTTTCCATGAAATTTAATAGGTTTCTAATTTATCATCCCCCTTAAAGCAAGTGAAATGAGTTATATGCGAATCAAACCCTTGACCTTAGATATGTTGTACTTATTCTCTACCACTACACCACAATATCTCATTGTTTCAATTATCACTAAATTAATCATAAAGCTATAGACTCCAATAATTTAATTAAGGAAAATTCCCATTTCCACTAATCAAATAACAAATCTCCAAATTTTCCCGCCTAATCACATACGGGCCTGCCATATGGGCTTACTTTTGGATTATTTAATATATATTGGTTGGGCTTATATCTAAATTACCCATGCATGTTAACTGCGATCAATAGTTATATGTTTAAAAGATACTATCATAAAATAGTATAATAATATAATTAATAGAGTAGATGCTATCATTTTTGTTATACCATAAAATAGTATAAATCTTTTTTTATATATCATACTAATTAATTGATGGATTAATTGACAGTACCATCTAATTTTATATTTTATATACCATAAAATCCCCTTGCTACTAAGAGATTAACCACCTCTATAATTTTTCCGCCTATTCATATTGGACTCATATTTGGGCCTTAACTGTTTTAGTGATGTAATACTGAAATTTTGTTAACAATATATTTTACAATCTCTGTTATTTGCATCCGTGTATACTAAATACAGACGGTATATATACCAACGAAAATCCGTTTTATTTTTGTAATAATCATGACTGATATTTGATTGTAATTAAATATTGTAATCGTCTATTAAGTAAGAAAATAAAAATTCTCAAAACTTTTCGCACCAAAATTTTAAGCTATCAATCTCTACTAACTAAGTGAAAAAAAAAATCTCAAAACTTTTCTCGCCTAAATTTTAAACTCTCAATTTGGACAAAATCAATAGAACAAATTAGGAAGAATCACACTCAATTATCATATAAAAATTCTTACGGGTTAAATATTTAAAAACTAACAACGGGTGTATCGATACAAATAAATTGTAGAAATATAGTCGCTTAAATTTCTAACAACAATTAAGATAATAATTTTTTTGTACTACATCTTTCATGATATTATTCGAGGTTGCAATTTCAAGTTATTTTATTATTATCCAAATACAATGATAGAATCGTGAAAAATTATCAGGTTGCTAAATTAAAATCTACTTTATATAAATAATTAACTTAAAATATTAAAATTCTATAAATACCGTGCATACATGCACGGGGTATACACTAGTAAAGTATTATTTGTTTAGCTTTCGTATTTAAAAATAGTGTATTTTTAAGGGAAAAGTTTAGAAATGTGTATGTTATTCTCTTAATATATACGTCATACGAGTACTTATATAAGAGGATGACTTGAATTATAGACTAAGTGTAAGCCCCAACATTAATAAATTCGCTATAATTGAGTGAGTTTTGTGTGCTACTTGATTGTTTAATGCTCACTCTTTTCTTAATTACGACTTACGAGATTGAGCATTTGATATTTATCCATGTACATATGTATAGAAATAGAACGACTTTTTTGGTGAATTGTTTACTTAAAGGGAGATTTTTTTTTTATCTACACGTTGGTGTTTTCAACACTTAACAATAAAACAAAGGGGACCAAAGCACAAGATTCGTCACTCCTTTGCAAAAGACAATTCATATGCAATATGTAATGTAAGTTCTAATCTATCTATCTATCCCTTTCATTCAAAGAATCAAAGAATTAGACCAACAAGTAATAATGTCCATGATTTTAATCCAAGTAAATGGAAAAAAAATCATTTTCAAATTATTACGATAAAAGTTTATCAGTCACAATATATAATTATAGCAATTTCTAATTTTGTAACAATATATAACAAGTACTCTGCACGAATCAAGCCATTCTCTAATACTCAAGACTTCAAGAGTACGAGTAATAGTTTACAAATTTATAGCAAACTAATTTACCGTATTTAATATCAAGACTTTATTGATGGTATAAATGAAAATATTAGAGTTTAATGAAAAGAAGAACGTATAGTTTATAGTACTTCAAAAAAAAAAAAAAAAAAGTAGTTTATAGTTTTACACACGATTTCTAGCCTACATATATACCAAAAGTATAAATTTGTAAAGGTTTGCTTAATCTTTTGCTAGAAAGTGGATCTTGCACTTTATTTAGACTTATTAGGGTAAGCTGGATATTACACTTTACGCGCGCTTTCGCGAGATCGAGCTCAAACACTTTAGGCCTAGAGTTGAACGACTAAGTTCGTTTTTTTGGTCCATTATTGTTTTTAGGGTTGTAGTCTGGCCTACGGTGGTCGTAGTAGGTTCGATGGTTTTTTTTTCTAAAATTTTAATTTGTAGGTTGGTGTTTCGACGGTCTGTCAAGTTGATCTTCGGTGTTAGGATTGAGTCTGGTCTTCTTGTCTTGTTGGCGTATGTTGCTTGTCGTGCCTTTGTCTCCTCGTCGATGGGTAGGATCTCAGTGCAAGTGGTATTTGGGCTTTAATCTTTTTTTTTTTTTCATAACTGCATTATGATTGGAGTGTGATTGTCTTTGAAATAGATTGGATCAAGGTGATGTGTGGTTTATTTGTGGTGGTGGTCGTTCTACATCTTCATCTTAGCCATTTTTAGATTTATGATGTTACCTTATTTTTTTCCTATCTAATAATCTCCATTATTAGGAGACATTGTTGCAATGTTTGAATGATTTCTTTCCTAATAGCCTTTATGGGGTTATATATTACGGTGTTTGGGCGCCTTGGGGGTAATGTGTTGGTTCAACTTTAGAGTCTTTTGCTAGGTTGGTGTTGATTTGTGGATTATTGGTTGAGGGGCTTTACTTCTCCTTCTTGTATGTCATTGGGCTTGCTCTTCAGTTTGTTGGTCTTATTATTCTAGGCGTGTTTGATCACCAAAATGTAGGAGTTTTTTCTCCATTGATGAGACCCGTTTTTCACCGTACCCTTCTTTTCTACGTCTATACGGCATAAGTGCATTTTGTACGTGTCAGTCGTTCTATCAGCGATCGTTTGAAACTTTCAGCCTCGATAATGATGTGGTGAATGCGAATGTTCGTGCACATTTTACTGGTTCCCCCTAATCATGCTTTGGCCCTTTGACGACGTGGTTTCCTCTCGTTTAGGCAATTATTATGTTTCCTTATTTCTTTGTTGTATTATGTTATCTTCCGATCTTTTAACAAAAGAACACACATTATGATGTTAGCTCTTGACTTATCAATATACTCCCTCCGTTCCAATGAATTGTTTGCCTTTGCTTTTGGCATCAAGGGGAAGGGGTTCAATTAGAAGGTGACATGTGGAACCAATGGTCAAATTACACACAAAAAACATTCCTAAAATAGAAGGGCAAACAATTCATTGAGACGCCCCAATATGGAATAGGCAAACCATTCATTGGGACGGAGGGAGTACAATACTTAGCTACGACTCTACGAGTATATTATTTCTAGTTTAAAAACACCTTCTAATCGAAACATTAAATTGTTAAACTTGAAATATTTAATATTACTACTACGTGAAGGTACATATTTGAAGGCCCATATTTGATATTTGGATCATGGGCTGTAAAAAGAAGGTCCGCATTTGCATCTCCAACTTTCAGGCTCGTAATTTGTAAACTGAATCCCCAAGTGTGATGTCACGGTTGGCATGGCCATACAAGGGTAACATCCATCACATTTCCCTTTACAATTTGGTGGCATTGACCCTATTTTCTCTGTCTCTTCTCCTCCCTTGCCCTGTACAATTAACTTCCGTTTTACTCTTCATCTTCGAATTCTATGTTAGTGTTACACCCACAATGTCATCGTGTCACAACCATATATAATGTCATCCTCACATTGACCAACACAAATATCGACATCATTTAATTTGTGACTAAAACTCTAAAAACGGTTTAAAAGACAAATACCGACATCAATTATATATGACTGAAAGTGAGATATTATACCTGTAATGAAGTGTAAGGAGCATGAGTATGACTATGAGCAATCTCAGTACTTAAACCAGTGCCTGAATGAACATAACCAATGAAGCATTAGCAAAATTAACATTTGGGTCAGTTTTACAAGTTTTAAAACAAAAATAGAGAGAAGAAGTTAATAAGTTATTACCTGCTGCTGGTTGCTGAGAAATGTGATGATTAGAAGGTAAAAGCCTGGAAGAAGTTGCAGGAAAAGAAGCCAAAAGTTGGAGAAGAAGTAATGCTATGCCTATGCAAAACACAAACTTCATTTTCATTTTCATTTAATTTCTTCAGAATATGATGATTGTGTTTTTAGAGAGAGTTGGAGCTGAGTTAGAAATACTACTTATATCCCAGGTGTATGAATATGATGAGTAGTCTGTGGTTAATACTACAGTACTACTGTTGTTTATATAGTGTAGTATACTGCCAGTAAAATTTACTGGTCTAATGGTCTTTCTGAAGTTCCTTCGGATAAATGTTGTTCCTTTTGTTACTGGTTTTTACCTTTCTTTGAGCTGCCAAATAATGACATGATTCGAAAACGTGTCATTGGGTCGAGTTTCAGTTGAGGTCTCAAACACGAGACTGACACGAATAAACTCTTCAGTAAATTAGTTAAATGGATCGACATGAACCTGACATAAATTTTAAATGGATCGGGCTTGGGTTGATGTGAGTTGAGTTCTCATGACAGGCAAAAGGATGCAACAACAACCTGTTAAATTCTCATCTTAAGTATCTGGAGTATGACATTTCACTTCAACAATCCTCAAGATATTCCTTAGTTGATCTAATTCGTCCAATAGTTATCTACTATTCTACTGTACTACTTTCGGATAATCCAAAATTAAGTAAAAGAAAAACGAGTGAGTCATTTTGAACCGCACAAAACTCAATTTTCCAATTGCTGTTTTTCGTCGTCGGCATTTCAGCCACGTCGTCGGCGTTTTTTAATGTAAAAGACAATCATGCCCTTCTCTGATTACATTAGTTAACTAAGTTGATATAATTTTAGAAACGAAATTATGTTAATGAAACTCGTTGATGAAACCTGACTATCCTAAAAACCCGACTTTTCTTTGAAAACCGACTTTCCCCAAAATGGATCAACAAGCGGTTAGTGCACTTTTAATTTTATTTTTCTCCATTTTGATTATATTTTCTCCTTTAATATGTTAATGTGTATTAGTTTAGCATACAAAATCGCTTTTTCTTGTTTAATTTGTCGTTTATATTTACGGTTTGTCATATTCGATGTTGTGCTCGATTTTCGTGCTATATAAAAATAAAGAGGGGACGCGAAGAAGAAGTCGGGCGTTGGTTTCTGGTGCCTGGAGGTCCCTGGACGCCAATTTTTTAAGATTACGATTTTCGTAGTTTTTACGGTTTTTGAGACACGTGTCTCAATGTAACCCGGGAATCTTTTTAGGAAATTTCTAACATTTTGTTAACATTTTTCGTATCATAATAATTCCAAACATTCTAAATAACAACACCCAAGTCACGATATAAACATTTATCGAATAACGAAAACAAATTAAACGGATATTGTAACGTATAACGTCGTACGAAAAAAATAAAATAAAAAAAGGAAAAACTGGGCTAGGCGCCGGTTTTTGAAGTCCAGAGGGTCCTCTGGGCGCCAATTTTGAAAGTCCAGGGGACCCTCTGGGCGCCAGTTTTTGAAGTCCAGGGGTCCCCTGGACTTCAAAAACTGGCGCCCAGCCCAGTTTTTTTTTTTTTTTTTTTTCGTACGACGTTATACGTTACGATATCTGTTTAATTTGTTTTCGTTCTTCAATAAATGTTTATATCGTGACTCGGGTGTTTTTATTTTGAATGTTTGGAATTATTATGATACGAAAATGTTAACATGTTAGAAATTTCCTAAAAATATTCTCGGATTACATTGAGACACGTGTCTCAAAAACCATAAAAAACTACAAAAATCGTAATCTTAAATTAGTCGGGAAATAATAATTACATTTATCATTAATCATAATTATGAAAGGGTAAAAGAGTAAATTTACGTATAAAGTGCCGATGACATGGCTGAAATGCCGACGACGAAAAATAATATTGAATTTTCTTCGCTCAGCGACATTAAACCCACATGAAAAAGATTCCGGTACAGGGAAGTTATCAATCCGTTTTTGGGTAAATATTTGACATGTTACAACATTATGAGGGGAAATCTGTGCCTTGATATTAGAGTACAAGGAAGTTATATATAGCAGTCATGGATATAAAACTTTTTTCTTTCTTGTATTAAATTGTTTGGATGCCTGGAAGAGGAAAGGGAAGATCTTCTTCAATGGCAGAGCAACTCTTTTTGTAAGCTTATTTATTGAGTAAATTGTTGAATTTATTGGATCACTCATGAATTTTGCAGGTATGTACCACTTTCATTCAAAGCTACCTACTAAAACTAAAAATTTAAATGAGTGATTTATAAGCTTATAGTTATACCAAAATTCTACTTTAGCTTCGAACTTGAAGTAGTGACGGAATCCGGATTTGAAATTGTCGTGGAAGAAGTATTGATACATTACTACGTAAGTCGTTAACTTTGTAAAACAGTTGAAACAGATCAACTTAATCTTCAGAATATTCGTTGTTTAAAAGGCCGACCATCCTAGCTAATTTTCACTAATTGTTCAACTAGTACTACAACTCTACAAGAGTAAGTAATTCATGTTTATAATCGAAGATGGTTACTTTAATGGTTATGAGTTATGACAAAGATATGTTATACGGAGTACTCCGTATGTAAATAGAGTAATATTTAACCTGTTATAATATTCACTATTAACCCGTTTTAACGTTATGATGGATATATCCGTTGCAAGCTAATGAAGATCAACTGAACGCAGCTTTGTGTTTTTTTTTTTTTTTTTGGGTGCGAGGATCAGTAGAACATTTGTACTTAAGAAAGAGAGAATGATTGGATTGATGTGTGATTATTCACTGTTGGCTTAAAAATCAGAGTTTCAAGAGAAGACTGATGTAAACAAAACAATGGAGAGTAACAGTTCACAGTTTGTAGGCTCACAAAATGTTGCATTGAACTGACTTCTACACTTTTAAGACTTGTACTCGACACTACTATTACTCCGTACTAACCTACACTCATTTCTTCTCACAGATCCTTTACGATATGATCACTTTAGATATATACTCCATTTATGTTACGCTGATCCCAATTTTTTTTTTGACTAAAGCTCTAATACTACTCCCTCATTTTCACTATTTTCTTCTTGATATTTTTTGGCACAACATTTTAGGGAAGGAGAATATGTGGTTGTGGTTTAGTGGAGTAAAAATTGAGTTAATATTAGCCATGTATTTTGTATCAAAATGAAAAGAGGAAGATCTTAGAGAAACTATCCAGAAAGAAAAGGAAGAAGATGTTAGTGAAAAGGAGGGAGTAGTATATATTGTTGTTGTTGTTGTTGTTGATGTTAGAAATAATGCAAAGTGGAATTGTTGACCATTCTTGCATAGTAAGAGCATCTCCCATTAGTAGCATATTAAACCTAATTTATTAGTATGGTTATGAATGTCATTAGATTTATTATAATGACAATTCATTTTCCATCATAAAGTGACTTTGGATACCTTTTGAGGTTAATCTCATATGACACTTATTATATAAGTATGAGAATGATAAAGACATATGAGCATATACATCAAATGTCATCATCCAAATCTCTTTGATAAATTCTGAGTATACCATCGAGTTCCAACTCCTAATGTTTGAGTACACAACCTTTTAGGAGTGTTGTGTGACCTTGGGGGACGACGCCCATTCCGATTTGTACCGTAGTCGGGGCGATTTCGTTTCTCATTCAGTGGCCTTCATACCACGACACAACAACGTATATTCTCTTGTTATATATCGCCCCTATAGTGACCCAATATTTCCAACAGTTGATTCTAGATTCATCTTAAACTTATAACGGATTAGGAGCAAGTCCAATGACAAGCTACAAATGTTTGTAGCTTGGCTTGTTACATCGATTTTTGTAGCTAGTTCATTTTTCGACTAATAAAGATAAACTCAAGAACTGTTCATCGTTATGTGTATTATCAAGTACGGAGTAGTTATCTATTTTTATTTCGGTAAAGTTTTTGTTATAATATGTTGTGCAAATAGATTTTGCGTTGTTCAAACTCATCGATTATTTTTTTATTTTTTCCCTGAACTTTAATCTAAAAGCAATAGACAATTATCGAGTGAGAGGGAGGAGGTAGCAATTACTAAACCCTGCTGATATTATTTGTACACTGACCCCATGATGCAAAACTCAGAATTATGCAAGAAGGTTGAAAAAGAAAGAATGCTTCATCAGAGTTGTTGTGTCAAGTACTCGTACTGCTTGTGATAAGCGACATATCCATGTTATGTTTTGTATCAACCTGAGATAACCTCTACGCTTCTTTCATGTAATGTGATTTTCCAACCGACTATTCCCTTCATTTTAGTCCATTAGTTTAACCTAAATTCTTGTTTGTGATGGAGATATCCGTCACAAATGTATGACATTTGTCATTATCTCATCAAGTGACACTTATTTGACCTGTTTTAAGCTTACGACGGATATATACATCGCAAGAAAGACCAACTGTTAGTTTAAACGGATGTATTGACAACAAATGAACAATAAGTCATGAGTTCGAATCTTCATCTTCTTTATTGTAATGCAAGTGACAAATTGCTATGAAATTTGCACCTATTTCTTAACTTATTCATTTCATGGATTTGTGAGTTGTGTAACACATAAGTATAAGTATATTTCCACGCTGATTTACTCCAACTCTACGGTGATGTATGTACATTTCTTTTTGGTTTCATGGTTTTGAACCGGGTTAGTTTTGTCTTGGTGGGAGGATCACATTTTAATTTTCTACTTGGTAAATAAACCAACTTATATCAGGTTCAAATTGGGTCGGGTCAATAATCTTATCAGTTCGGATTCAAATCAAGTTAGGAGTAGATTATATTGAGTGTTTTCAAAAGCTGCACCCGACTGGAAACTGATCCATTATTATCCCTAGTCTCATGTACTGTAAGACATTTTGTTTGGATTTCAGGCTTCAGTAGGTCGTGGCCATAGTGGGCTTAGGCCCAAAAATTTCTTTGTAACTCATTCTTTAACATGACTCCATGAGGCCCAAAAACAAAAGACGGGACACGAAGAACACGAGGGAATAACGAATACGTACTATTAAGCATATCTATCCATCAAATTAAACGCAACTTCGGTCACAATTCATAGTTGATTGATTGATCGATCATCGAATTCATCACGATTTTGTTACAATCTGGATTTCGAATTGTTTTCCCATGGCATCATCAACTCCCACAAATTCATCACTTCATACTCCTGCTCCTGGTATGTTTTATTCTCTATCAACTTTCAATTTTTAATCATCAGTCATTACCCATCTCCACCTTTCAATCGTTGCCTTGCTTCTCGGTTTGTTTTATAACGATCCTTTTGATGAGGTCGCGAGTGAATAATGATTTTATATTGTTTTAGGTCATCGATTTCTTTCTTTTTGTATTAGCAAAAAGTGATATTCTTAATGGGTACACAATAAGTCTCCTATACATTGTCAAGAATATGGACGATTCTTTTTAGTTGTGAGTAGAGAGTAGTTTTCTAAAATGCAAATGTGAGAAGTGGATTTGAATAGAGGGAGTATCAGATTATGATGGGTGATTCATTTGATGAGGTTGTTTGCGATAATCTGATATGTGGAATTTGTTGGTGTATTAATCAGTAGCGGAACCAGAATTTGCATCTAGGGATAGATGAAATTTCTGGGTGGCGAACTAGTAATACAATAAGGTAAACTCTGAGATAAAATTCAGAAATCTTAACACAGATTTACGACGTTCTCATCGTCTAGAGTACTAGTAGTTCCCTTCCTAGTTGCCAGCCCCGACCCCGTCCCCCTCCCCCTCCCTCTCCAGGGTTAATTGCTACGTCATTTATTTAACTTTTATACTGTAGTTCTGAGGTTTATTTTAATCAAAGTAAACAAATGACTGAGTGAGACTGAGGCGTCACAAACTCACAACCATATGTGCTCAACCGACCAAAACCATCTACCTAGTTTCCAAGGAGTAAAATGTGCCCAAGAGGGCGCCTAAATTCTTAAACTGCCTACGAACAAAAGAAATATTCGTGTGTATTGCTTTGCTGCTACCAATGGGTTCCTTATGTTTCTGTGTTTGGAGGTACAATTATACATGTGAACTAGGCATCTTTATTCAGGAAACCGAATGAATAATAGAAATATTGGTTCAAAATGCATTCTCTTGTGCTATCTGACCGAGGTTTTCTTGTCCCCTTATACTCCTGCTCGCTCGGACAGAAAAGAAGGTGAAGTCTCCAAGCCTGATGGACAGAGCTAAGCAAGGGTTTGATGCAGCTTTTCACAAGTCACCACGCCATGACAAAGAAACTCACGGGACAAGCGATGACATTGATGAAACTACGCCCGTTGAAACAGTCAAAGGCCCTAACGTGTTCCAACGTGTCAAGGAAGAGGTCGAGGCCATTGTCGAAGCAGTCCACTCTAAAAAGGATTCAAAAGATCACAAATAAGCCCGCTCTCGTAATGTAAGCAATGCAAGGTCAGATGCCTGAACACTAAACAAATGCTAGCTCTTGTAACTGCTTTCTTGTATCCAATCCTGTACCATTACATCTAATCTCGTGTTTTTTCCATGGTTATCCGATTTTTGTTCTACATGGCATCTGTTTGTTTCACTACATTTAGGACACGAGTTTAATTGGCACTAGCACGACTCTGTTAGTGTTTTGGTTGGCCCGGGTTGATGCAGGCCAGATCGTGCCCATGTATTTTTTTTGGATGCACGTTAACGGGCTAACTTGACATGAGCCCCAAACACCGACACAGCACAAGCCCGTTAGCGTGCATCCAGGTTAAAGGGCGGGTTGTGCACTTGTGCTGTTCCGGGTGGCTGGACCCCAGGTCAAGTTAACTAAACTCGACAATCCTAATGCTAACAACTAGAAGGTTAAAGTGAAACCGATATCAACTAAGCCAAACACAAAACTGACAAAAGCTCGTGGAATGCGCCTCTCTCTTGATCGTTTCATTTGACATTCGAAAAATCGATGTCATATTTTATTTTTGTTGCAGTACTAGAGAGTATAATGTATTTTGTTTGGTAGGGTAGAATAATAGTGTGTGTTTAATTTGGTAGCGTGACAAAAATTGAGACCCAGATTGGACCACAACATAAATCATACGAACTGAGAAAGATGATTCATGGTTCATAATGTCAACGATCTCTTTGTCAGGTATGGAAAGATTTCAAGTAACAGACTCAGAGCTCTAGCATCAGCTTATTAGTTGTAATAACAAATACATAGCCTAAGATAATAAAGAAACAAACAAATCGATTCCACGTTCTTGACAGGATTCGAATTCATGTCATCACTTATCATGATTTTATCGGTGAGAACATAATCTTATTGGGAAATGGATCCTCTCCATTACTTTTCTCTCCATTACTCCTCCATTATCTCTAATAGATCAATATAATATCATTAATCATACTCCACCTCATCAAAATCGATCACCGTTGGATTGTTTTGAAACGAATCTAAACCATTAAAAAGTAATGGAAAGTAATGGAGAGGAGGAAGTAATGGAGAGGAATTTAACTCATCTTATTGTGCGTATGATATGGCCTGGTGTCCTAAGTAGTACGATCCTAGAGGCCTAAACATCGTATAGGAACATTTCGTCTCCTGACTAGACTGAATGATGAAAAGACTGTTATTGTGCGTATGATATGCGATCTAAAGGCCTAGACAAACATATAGGATGCATTCGAATGACGGGTATTTTAAGACCTAACATACAATTCCGAATAGCCTAAGATGTAAAGTGCAACGAGAATTGCATATGGGATGAAAGACGGGTTCTTCCAAGAATTAGATTCAAAATTAAAAGTAAGGAGTGTGTCCTTTAGTTTTTAGTTTATTCCATCATAATCGAAAGAATCGAAAAGTAAGACAAGGTTGGAATAATAAAGATGAAAAGAGAGACAAAATTGCGATGAAAAAGACATTTTATAAGAAGAAAATTTGTAATGTTGAGGATACAAAAATGAGAGAAAGAACAAGGGAGTGTTAAGAGGAGTGTCCCCATAGTGGCTCAACAAATAAAGCAAACAAGGCTGCCTCTATTAATTGCTGCATGTGCTTTACAATTAATTACAACAAAATCTCTCTGTTTCTTTGCTCCATTTTCCTTCTATCATTTGCGGCTTCTTCCACTATTATATTAACCTAAGTCGACTCAGGTTAGGTTGGGTTTCAATTGGATCGATCTGAGATCTATGTTGACAGTATGTAGCTGTAGAGTAACTTATCGTTGGGACGGTTAACTTTTTGGTATGATTGGTTTGGATTGAACTTGTATGTAGTCGCCTTTAATTAAAAGTGCACGTTGTTTGATTTTGACCTAATAACACCCAACATTTGTGAAGAATGTATCGGAGAAATAGAAGAGAGTGATGTACTTTATGAAGCGGAGAAACTACTCCATCCATAATCCATGTCACTTAAATTTGGGCGGTAAGTCTGTAACCTTTTTGGGACTTATGAAGTGAACACTCTCTCTTCTTTAATTGATGACTTAAGTTTGGGCTGTAACCTAACATTCACTGAAAAAAAACAATTTGCACACCAAGACTAGTTAAGTTATATCCGCGACGAAAATATGTTAACTATTCGTAACTAGACTTGGTTAACCAAATGGGTAGGATATGATTCAGCCCGACACGGCCACCCTCGGGTCAGCCCTAATCAACCAGGCCAGAATCCAAAACGTGACTAGGTCAACTTACAAATCACAGGGAAATTAAATATGAATGAGTACAGTGATTGAACTTACCAGCTGCAAGTACTTTTCGTTGATGCGACAAAGGGTTCTACAAACCACTTGTTTAATCGCAACTACAATCACAAATTACAACTGCATACGTATACCTAGAGTAAAATTTGGAGTAAAATTTAATACGAGTATCTATTATGAAAAATCGTTTCACACTAATTTGGTATAAGTTGTAACACTAAAATAAATACATTTAAAACTATTGATAACATGTGACAAGTCTCTCGTAACATTATTGAGAGACCGTGTCTTTAAAAAAAAGAATGATAAATACAACCCTAATAGATGGTGTTAGGGTTGTAGTGTTTGTATATATAAGGAACTAAAAGTGAAATAAATAATTAATAAATGTATTGATTGCATTGATTTATTTGTCATTAATCTATCATCACTTGCTAAGTTAATTAATACCGTATTAAAAGTATACTGTATTAAATTATACTCCGTCCGTACCATTCATCTATTTGCGTTTTATATTCATTGTGAGAAATATTTTAATTAAAGACAAACAAATAAATGAAACCTAAAAAATTCATGGGAAATAAAATACAATTCTTGGGACTATTTAACATGTAAAAAATTGTCAAATAATATGCCTGTAATTCTTCCACATAGGATGCACTTTTTAAGGGTCGATTTTTGTTATTATTCATAATTATTTTTGTTTGCAATTGTGAATGATCACGTATTAACTTAAGCAAGACATAAAAAAGGTATATATGTCTAGAAAGGTTTGCCATTTTTAAATATCATACTCTAATAAGTGGTAATATCATATACGATTATACGAATATGATATATATCATCCATTTTATTTGTAAATTAATTGCTAATAATGATTTTAAGATTTTTGGATATTAAACATCATTTGTATTTAAGTTATTATCTTTTTTTATCTTACATTAAGCCTTTTCGATTTCATTCCACAATTCAATAAAGCAGAGAAAATAACTAAAAAGTATTTTACACTAAATTCAGAAACAAAAAACATTTTACATTAAACATTGTTCAAACTTCATTCCCTCGATCGAACTGAGCTCTTATATAGGGGTGATTATTACTAAAATAGTTACAAGACTTACCACTTTTATTTATGTGAGAAATCTAACATTAAAATTAATGTAAGATCGTTTATTTTTATACTTCAATCCTTCAATCCTATACTCCGTATAGGATTACGTACACATTTTTTATACTTTGTATATTTCTTACACTATAATTCAATCGGTTATAAAACAAAGGGAAAAGACCATTAATTTATTACAAGTACGCGTAAGTATAACAACCTCAAGTTCATTCAGAGCAATCATAATACTAGTTTTTTTCATTGGGTTTGTCACCAAAAACTCTATATTATAAAGTTCTTCTATTGTGTGTTGCATTGAGTTTGTAAAAATAAGAATTTGGTTCTTATATTTAAGAACCAAATTCTTGCATTTTTCAAAGAAAATAAAATAATTTGATTGAAAACAAATAAAAATGGGTCCCATTTAAGTACAAAATAACAAGTTCTTCCATTGCAATTAAAAGTTCTTAAACATGGAGATTGTCAATATATTATGTGGAAATGAAAGAACTTATTTTTGAGTTCTTCTATTGCAATTGCTCTCATCATTGATCAATGATTACTAACCCTAATTAACTTTTTTTTAGAGGGAAATATTCATAGGCCGTACTATATACTCCTTCCATTTTTTATATTTCTTCTCATTTCAATTAAATATTCCTCACAAATCTTAAAAAGTGGAAAAAAAACATAAAAAAACGGAGGGAGTATCTACCATAGTCACAAATTATTTACGTGAAAAGATAGCATTATTATTTTTTATTGATAAACTACTTAACATTTTATACAAAGAAATCGTAGGGGTCGTTTGGTTGCCCTCTTAAATCATGGAAAGTAGAACTTCCCATAAATTGATAAATTGTGATGTTGTTTGGTTGCCCACTTCCCGGAAATTGCCAGAATTGTCACTCCCTCCATAATGGGGCAAGTTACTCACCAGGTCCCCTTGGTGTATAAAACGAAGTTATTTTCCACATGGTAACCAAACAATATTTTTGTAATTCTCATGAAACACAAATTCACGTGAATTTAAGTTTCCGGTAACTCCATCTTCCCATGATGAACCAAACGAACCCGTAGTATGGTGTGAGACCGTGTTACACAATAAGTATCGATGTACAGTAAATGTGAAGCAATGCAATAATAATGATAAGTTAATAATTACAACCAAAATTGATTTTACAACGAAAGACTAAACAGAAGCTTAAAGTAATAAGTTGATTGTCTCGGCTTTTTCCGTTAATTACTCAATTGGACGAGAAAGCTATATGACCTGATGACTTCATTATCAGGGACCATTTCTTTACTCCATCTACACATTATAGCGTTTCTGTCTCACAATTCTCATGTTACACCCGCGATTTTGTACTCTAATTAGTACCATTATTTATTAATTAAATAATTACGCCTATAATTACGCCGCTTCAATAATAATCATCTACATACTTAAATAAAAATTAAATACATTTTCTAAAATGAAATAAAGTAGGAATATATATGATCAATTTTTTTAACGTGTGTCCATTGGACATACAACATTCTAATCAGAGCAAGATTCATGATGATGATACTATCATCGTACATTGAAATATTAGCAAGATTGATGATGATGATATTAGACAATATCCTTGTGGTTGTTGCTTTAATTAGGATGTTGCATGTTAGAAAAATTGATATACGATATAGGGTTTTAATGCATGCATGAAGATATATAAGGCTATAAGCCAAGATTAGGGTTAACTGGGTCGGATTTGAGACCTTAACTAATTGATCGAAAAACTAAAATTTTGTAACAAATAAAGTGTACTTGACAACCGGTATCGTACATTTGGCGAGAAAAATGATGATCTAGTTCTTAGAACGTATTGACGAGCTTGTTATTAGACGTACTAATTAATCGAGTAATCAAGAACAAATAAAAATAGAAATCATTGAAAAAAAATGTAGTAGTAGTAGTAGTAATGCATGAAAAAGGTAGAGCCAAAAAAAGAAGGGTTCACATGCATTATCATATACAGAGTAAATGTGACTAATAATTGTAATTAATGCCTTGTGTATGTGTATATAAACCTTGATTGAATAACAATTAATCATACGTCGGATGTCACAATCAAAGCTTAAAGCTCATAATTTTGCTTCTTTATGCAACATAACAAGTAGGCTATCTTCTGCAGCAACAGAACACTATATTTGTCCTTTATTATTAGACCCACCCCTTCAATTTAATGGCATGCAGGAATTATTTGTATTTTTATCAAATTAGTGTGTTATTCGTGAAAAATTTCATTGGTTGTCCATTTTTATTGACATTTAAATCATCAATACGTGGGTTAATAGTACGAAAGATCGAACTACATAATCGTCTTAAATGATAATTTTGTTGCTAGAATAAGACAATTTGTTCTTTATTTCATACTTTACTAATTATATAAAGTACAATTAAATCTACTCATAAGCAAAATTAAAATAGTTAAATATATAGTTTGACCTGTCTTGAATATCGTTTGATTATAGTGAAATAGTTAAAATGAATATTTTGGCTTCGTTTGATTATAGTGAAAGGTTACTCAGCATATACTACTTACTTCGTATTAATTATACTGAAATCTTATCTACAATATATACTCCGTAGGAGCTACGGAGAAATATATTTATATCTTCAATAAATCATAACCCCTCCGAGTATGAGTTATGTTCCCTCTTTCCCTTTTGAGCTGAGTAATTCTTTCTTTCTTCTTTCTTGTTCAAGCCATAAATATGTGGGTCATATTCTTCCATTTATTTTCCTCTCTTCCTCCTTTCATATTTTTCCATTTATTTCCCTCTCTTCCTCATTTATTTTTACACCACACATTTTCACATTCTTATTTTTTCCACAAAATCTCTAGGGGAACATATCTTAGACTCGGAGAGAGTATTTGACGCACTCAAGTCCCAACTCCCAATGAGTTACAGTATAAATTACAGGGAATTTAATTTTTTTTTCTCGGTTCCAAGAAGTATAGATAATTGGAGGAGTAGATAATGAATAGTCGTTTTAATTACATTTGAAACTACAATTATGCATACCTAATCTACGTAAATTGTTCATTTGGGAACTACAAATGCATTTAAGAGCCTTATTTTTTAAAAAATCAATGTAAATTATTCATTTGGGGACTACATTGCACTTCTGATCTAATCGTGTGAAAAGTACTATTTGTTGTCTGTTTTCAAAGACAACATAATTTAGACCTGATTAAGCGCGCGCGGTTATGAATAAGATTCAAACCAATCTATAAAAGAAATATGATTTATTTAATACTCCGTATGACAATTTGACTCTTATATTGTTGATATTTTCAATCTTATTCAAATTAGTTACTTCTACATCGTATCTACAAAAACTTTGTTAAAGTATTTAAACAAATAATAGTGTAACATCCGAGAAAAATTCACGGGTTGTTTTATTATTTTTACTAAAAATAAAAATATCACGGGAATGACACGTCTTGTAGCATCCTCGACCTTCTAACTTGTTCAATGCTACCTACAAACAACATCAAGACAAAATCAAATCGCAATATGTTTCCAACGTATTAGAGGCAAAGTTTGTTACTCCCTCCTTGAATTAGCCCATGAGCCCACTTTTCTAATCAAAAAAGAAAAAGATATATATGACTAATTCAAGAATATGGAGGGAATATATCGTTTATCTAATATATCGAAAACATGTTTAATCTTACTAATACTACGTATCTTTAAAATGAATGATTAAGAAAATTAAGAATAAAATTATATTTGCATTTTAGAATATTGAAGACAGTATACATTATTCGATAGCGTTAATAACGCGTATTTGACCCTAATTCCGACCTAAAATCCGTATAAACTCAACCCGTGTAATTAATGTTTTAATGTGCGTTAATAAACCGTTTTGACCCGAATTTTTTTAAACCCGACTCGTGCAAGTAATGTGATTATTATGTGTTAATAACCTGTAAATGTGATAATAACGCGTATTTGACCCGAACCCCGTCTCAAAATCCGTATAAACCCGACCCGTATAGTTAATATTTTTATTTTTTAACATGCATTAATAAACCGTTTTCACACGAAAACCCTTTAAACCCGGCCTAGATATTGCTCAATAACAATCTTACCGGTACCCCTCAATTTTTCTTGCCATTAATATTAATAGTGTAATACCCGTGAAAATTCATGGGATTGAAACGTTTATTTGCTATACATGACATAGTGTTAAACAATAGACAACAAATGTGAAAGAGAAGTAGAATGATATAAACTTAAAAGAGTGTATGATAAATAGATATGTGATACTCGTGATAAATCATGGGAATAATCATTTAATACATGTATTAATTGTCTTGATGTATGTGTAATTTGTGCTCAAATCCATATGTTTATACTAAGGGGGCGTTTGGTTAAGGGGTTACAGGGAAGGGAAAGAGAATAACATCTTTCGTTCCATTTGTAGTTGTTTGTTTTCATTTTTTTGCATTCCCTTTCCCCTTTTTTATTCCCTCTCAAGCCCCCATACTCCTCTAATTTCAATTCCCCACCCCGCTAGGGTTTCAATTTTGTTTCCCTCACCCACCCCAACTCATGACCCACCACCCTAAAACCACCACCACTCCGGCACCACCACCAATGTCACAATCACCAGACTTCGACAACACCACTAATGTCACCACCACCACCACCGATCTCGTCTCTACCACCATCTCGTCATTTCTATTCCCTATAATTTTCAAACAAACAACAACGAAAATCTAAGGGAATCCATTTCTTTTACCCTTGTTTTCCATGTTTATTCTCTTTCCCTTTCCCATGTTCTAACCAAACGCCCCCTAAAATTGGAATCTTTAAAATGCTTAAATTCATGGTTCATTTAGAAAATTTACCCTAAAATTTTACTTAAATATTGATATTCACGGTCCATTTTACTTAATACACGTCCAATTTTCTTAAACTCATGACCAGTTGAAAGTACGAAACATTGAAACCGTCAATATAAAGCCGAATGTTGATTTATCGTTAGAAGTTTCACAACCATCACTTGCAAAATCACAAAGAAAATTTGCAAAAACAACGGTTGTCGAGCACAAAAAGCAAAGAAGAATTTAAAACTAGATTTAATTTGAAAACTTATTATTTGTGGATGAATTTTTATTGTAATAGATATTAAAGTCTATAAAATAGAGATTTTGTTAAGTAGATTTACATTTTGTTTATTTTTGTAGGTCAAATCAAATATTATTCGATATTCGATTTGATAAATCAAATATCAAACCAAATAACGATTTTCATTACTTGACATTTTCAAACCAAATCAAACGTCGGCTCGAAAAAATATCAAATCAAACCAAATAATGTCATTATTCGGTATAATTTGACTCGATCACAGCCCTAGTCATAGGTCATGGATACTACATACTACTCCTTGCTTTATTACAAGCTAATTAATCAATTAATCTAGTTGTCGTCCGCAGTTCAAGTTATTTTTTTCAATCATCGCATGTAACTCAAGTTACTCAACATACCCACACGTCCTACACTAACCTAAGTCATCCCATACATACCTTAATTACCCCAAATTTTCTTTTATCCGTCAAACTTATGACGCATATATACCCGTCATAAAAAAATAGGCATGTGATCATACATTCATACCTTAGTTCTCCTATTATACACACACCCATTTTCAAGCTACTAAAACCAAGCTCAGTACACAATTGCATCTTGAGTTTCTACCTTTTATAAAAACCTCTCCTCAGTCCTCAGTCCTCAGTCCTCACCTCACACTCTTTAACTTTTTCCATATAATAAACTTCCTCTATTTTCTTTATTTCTCTATTTTCCCCTACCAAATTATAAATACAAATAAATATAAAAATAGCAAGACAGTTGATTTGAATTAAAGTGATAAAATATTATATTTGATATTAAAATGGGACATCATACATGTTGTAATAAACAAAAGGTGAAGAGGGGATTGTGGTCTCCTGAAGAAGATGAGAAGCTCATCAACTATATTTCCACCTTTGGTCATGGC
Source organism: Agrostemma githago (assembly GCA_958450325.1). Classification (NCBI taxonomy): domain Eukaryota; kingdom Viridiplantae; phylum Streptophyta; class Magnoliopsida; order Caryophyllales; family Caryophyllaceae; genus Agrostemma; species Agrostemma githago. The sequence goes on from OY288239.1 coordinate 4,090,683, forward strand.
TGTTGGAGCTCTGTCCCCAGGCTCGCTGGTTAGTTAATCAATCTTTCGACTTTTTACTCCACAAATTATTAACTACGTTTTTTTTTTTCATGTGTATATATATGATGATATACTACGGAGTAGCACGGTATTAAGTGACACTAAATAGTTTTTGTTTAATCATTAAATCATATTTACTGTCATAAATTAGAAGTATAATTATTTAGTTAGTGTAATTGAGTGATAGTATTAATTAGGAGACATACATATATAGGCAATTTTAATTATTACTACTTAATTAATGTTGTACTATTTATTTTTAAATATTATTTTAAGAGTCTTTGAAAAACAAGCTCATGCCATAAACAAGTGCACTCTTTTTTATATAATCATCCTGCGCAATTATTTCTTCTTTGATTTTTTTTAAAAACATCCTCTACTTGAAAGTTTAAGAATTATTGTCATGAGAGATCATTAAAATTTAAACTTACTCCAGGGTTAATTTTCTTAAACAAGTTCAGTCACAAGCGAGTATAACTAAATGAACTGTCTCATTAATTTTATATTACAGTATTATTTATGAGACGAAAATAATTTATTATGTATTATTAACTGCAACAACCAACATACGGTAGCTTTCCAGTAAATGAAAGGGTGTATAATTTTCTGCTCTCGTTATAAATTTATCGATGCAATTATTTCCTAATGGATTTTTTTTGTTTGTGGAATTCTCAAAATTTATTTAAGGTGAATTTAATTTAATTTAATTTAATTTTGGTTACTTCATTTATTTTTGTTGGGGGTAATATTCAGGGTTGCAGAGATGTGGGAAGAGTTGCAGACTGAGATGGATAAATTACTTAAGACCTGACCTAAAACGTGGAAGTTTTACACAACAAGAAGCTTCTCTCATCATTGATCTCCACAAAATTCTAGGCAACAGGTTTTCCACCTTCTTCTTCTTCTTCTTCATTTTCAAACTTTGCTACTTTTATCCCTCATTCTTTTTTGCCGTCACACTTACTTTTTATTCTTCTAATTTATCAATATATGGTAAGCATTTCTTTTAAAAGAAATATAGAGCATGTTAACTTGGTTTTGATGTTCACACGTTACAAAAATCGATATTGAATTATTAATAGTATAATATTGGTATGTTTTTTCGTAAATTTTTATTTTGTGAGCGCCACAACTTGTAACGAGTATGTAATAACGACGTCTAGACTGCAAAATGTATTCATTTTATTATTAAAAAAAACTCATTTTATGATGATAAAATTCCACTAAAATAACCATTTAATCTCTGTTATGGTACGACATTAGTCAAGTTTTAAAAAATGATCGTATGTAAGATGTCATTGTTTTTTCTGCGTTGTAACATATATACGACCATCACATGAGAGTCCAACTAACGGAGTACGGAGTATATTTTAAGAACTATCTTATTATCATGGAGTATTATTGCTAATGAATTATTAGATTGAATTTCCATATGTTATTCACTTGATTATTAATGAATATGGCCATTTTTACTCCTAAGTACATAATAGAGAGATATTTTGAGTAATTATTTACAAGAAGTTCCATGTCTAGCTTGTTACCGTATAATTTATGAATTTTGATGTAATGAAACGTTACACACGTGAAATTGATGTTACATGAGAAATTTTATAGGTGGGCGCAAATAGCAAAGTATTTACCAGGAAGAACCGACAATGAAGTGAAGAATTTTTGGAATTCGAGCATCAAGAAAAAACTCCTTTCTCAAGTAGGTGTGGCAAACTCCACAACCAATGTCATCATGTCCAACAATAATCTTCACCTTAATTTTGCTCCCCCTTCTATTTCTTCCACCTTGAGTGATGACATTAGACAAATTACCACTTTGTTTCCTCCTCCTCCTAATTACACTCTCAATGATAATATTAGCCCTAATTTTACCATCCCAACCCCACAAGATTACCACCAACAACAACAACAAAATTTTATCCAATTCCAAAATCTAATTAATAATAATAATAATATTGATGATGATGATAATAATGGTAATATTATTAATAATAATGATGATAGTAATAATAATAATAATAATAATAATAATAATAATAATAATAATAATAATAATAATAATAATAATAATAATAATGTTGATAGTATTAATAATAATAATGAACTCATAATCAATCAAATGATCCCACATCAAAATGATAATGATCCTAATAATTTGATAGTATCATCTACTAATTATGATCCTAATACATTCTCTCCCATAAACTTCCAATATTTTCTCAATGAAGGGCTAATAATGAATCAACAACAACATTTTTCAAATGAAGAACATTTATTAGAGCAAAATTATGATCATCTTGATAATGATAGTAGTATGATGAAGATGGAGCTCATGATGATGATGATGGGAGTTCCAATTATGAAGAAATCAAATGATCATAATAATGACATTATTATTGAAACAATTAATAATAATAACAACAACATACCATCATCATTATCATTATTACCTAATAATTATCATGAAGTTTCTAAATTTATAGTACCATCATCATGTGTTACTTCATTTGGAGGATCTTCAAGTTTAGAGTATGTGGATAATAATGTGGAGTATGATCATCATCATGAACATTATTCCATAATACCACCATCATCCTCATCATCGTCCTCATCACCACCAGAACCAGCACCAGCACCACCACCAGCACCAGCACAACCACCGTCTATGGTGGCCATCGGAGAAGCCTCAGAGCCTTACCAATATCATGTGGTGGCTAACTATTTTAAGCCCTAGCTAGCATGCATATGATGGTAATTAATGAAACAAAAAAAAGAAACCTAAGCTAGCTAGCTACCCTTTATATATATATATATATGAGTATATATATATACTCCATTTATGTTCATTATATTGTCATATCATTCATAAATGTAATATATTTATGATACAGTTTCTTTTGTCATGTGTATGGTGATAAAAATACTATAAATGTTTTATAATTTGTGTTTATTCAAAGAATTAAATTCTTATCAGAAGGCAACCTAAGTATATCTAGTTCAGGCTATCAAAGGAGTTTTTTAAAAATTAAATTAAAATTAAAATTATACTACGTACTATAAATATACACAAACATTTGTCCATGATAGAGTTATCCGTCATAATGGTATAACAGGAAGAGCAAGGCTTTATCGTTTTTTTATCTAACCTGGTAATATTTGAAGTGTTATAATATTATGACGGATATTTCCGTTTCAAGGGTGCCTAAGAGATGAATGTATTACTAAGTACGGAGTATATTTGTTTTTTTTTTTTCAAGAATTAAATTCCTATCAGAAGGCAACCTAGATATATACCTAGTTCAGTCAAAGTAGTTTTTTTTTTTCAAAAAACAAAAGAACGTAGTGGTGTAAATATGTAGGGGGTAATATTTCACATGATTGCATCTAGAAATGCATGGTAAAAATGGACCTACAAATGCAAATGTAGGAAGAGGTTTAGTATACATATATATACATGCATTTCTCTTTGCATGCATAATGTATATGTTAATCAGTTATTTTTCTGCCAATTTTTGCTTACTATTTGAGGTACTCTACTCATAATTATATGTCATTTAATAATCAGCTAGTTTTGCTTAAAATAAAGTATTCATTTTAAGATTTAAAACGGAATAATTAATATTAGTATGTGCATGCATTAGTCTAATAAAGACGGACTATTTGACATTTCTAGATAACTTACCATGTGATTTGATATATAAGATTTACGACAGACAATGTCATCGTCACAGACAAAAAAACAGTAATAAGAATTTTGGTTTGATAATTTCGATCTACAACTTGGTTTTTCTCTTCCCAAATCATTTAATAAATGTAGGTAGTACATGGTATTTGATAAGTTGTGCGTCATAGAATCATGGTACTCCAATCCCTCCAGTAACTAATAATTCGATCACAAGTCAACTCGATCCGGGAGAAGAATGAAATCATCCATGTTATTTGATTGTACGTATACGTTTGATTTATACTCCTTACAATATTAGATTTACTAATCAAGTTTACGAACACTCGTTATTAGCGATTTCATTTGAAAGATAATAATTTGAGGACGGGCGAGCTGTAATTCAAACCTTTCGTCGAATTCTTGTATTAAATTTAAAACTTGTTAGGGGAATGGATTTACAATCATACATTGACTGATTTACAATTTATAAAAATAAAATGAAATTATTTTTTGACATTATGATCAAGATCTAATTCATCAATCAAATAAAGAGATTCATTCAAAACTCATCATGTCGTTATTACATTTACTTTCTATTCCATTTGATCACACTCGCTCATCTGATCTATTCCTCATGTTAGGATACAAACTCATCATGTTTCACAGTAAAGAATGAAGAACATCTTTGTAAGTATCCATCAAGTATAATACTCCGCACTACATATTCAAGTATACTAACAGGTGTTTTGAGGAGTCATTATCGTATTATTATGGACTATGGACATTAAAATAACAGAGGTTCAACACAAGGATACACGTACGCTTCCATGCAGATCAGATGCAGTAGAACTTAATTACCCAAAACATTCGTCTAATTAAAATAATTGTTTAGATGGAATTATTAATTAGTTTGCAAAAGTTGGTGGAATTGGTAATGGGGTTATATACTTGAAATGGAAAAACAAGAAAGTAAGAGAAGGACAAAGAAAAGAAGAGAGTTGGGGGCTTTTGTAAACATCATTTCCTGTCACTGTTTTTGAAACAATTTGCTAATAAACGTGCCGTCAATTCAATCTCAAAGACTTTGATTAATTACTCGTACGTACGTATATGATACGAAAAAACCACATTTACCAACTACAGTACATACTCACTTTCGTGACGCCATCCGATGCTGCTTATTAAGTTACGAACCAACTATTACGTACGACCGAGTACTTCTTCTTTTTACGAGTACAATAAAGCCAAGGGAGCCTTTTCGTCCAAAGAGTGCGTCTTTGATACTATTTCTAGAATGAATCGAGATCTAATGAGTAAGTGAAGAGTATCAATATGTATGTTATTCATACAACGACATTAAATATTACATTGACGCACTTGATAAGATTAAGATGGTTAAATTTAAAGTAGCTATCTAGAAGTCTAAGTTTCCGACTAATATGAGTAGCTTACTACTCTATTATATTTGTATGTACTAAGGGTCTCCATATGGATCGGCCCTGGATATAAGGGCGAGTTTAATGGTAGGCTAGTTTGGTACAATTTGACTATCAAATTTTAAGATACAATTTCATGCAATGGTTTTATTTCTATGTTTTTGTGAACATCACTATTTAAAGATTCAACTCGAAAAAGCAAAAAGGAGCGGGTATATTGTTTTTATTGTGAAGCTAATTAAGTAAAAATCGTCATGTTTTTATGATAATATATATTTTCCATGAAATTTAATAGGTTTCTAATTTATCATCCCCCTTAAAGCAAGTGAAATGAGTTATATGCGAATCAAACCCTTGACCTTAGATATGTTGTACTTATTCTCTACCACTACACCACAATATCTCATTGTTTCAATTATCACTAAATTAATCATAAAGCTATAGACTCCAATAATTTAATTAAGGAAAATTCCCATTTCCACTAATCAAATAACAAATCTCCAAATTTTCCCGCCTAATCACATACGGGCCTGCCATATGGGCTTACTTTTGGATTATTTAATATATATTGGTTGGGCTTATATCTAAATTACCCATGCATGTTAACTGCGATCAATAGTTATATGTTTAAAAGATACTATCATAAAATAGTATAATAATATAATTAATAGAGTAGATGCTATCATTTTTGTTATACCATAAAATAGTATAAATCTTTTTTTATATATCATACTAATTAATTGATGGATTAATTGACAGTACCATCTAATTTTATATTTTATATACCATAAAATCCCCTTGCTACTAAGAGATTAACCACCTCTATAATTTTTCCGCCTATTCATATTGGACTCATATTTGGGCCTTAACTGTTTTGGTGATGTAATACTGAAATTTTGTTAACAATATATTTTACAATCTCTGTTATTTGCATCCGTGTATACTAAATACAGACGGTATATATACCAACGAAAATCCGTTTTATTTTTGTAATAATCATGACTGATATTTGATTGTAATTAAATATTGTAATCGTCTATTAAGTAAGAAAATAAAAATTCTCAAAACTTTTCGCACCAAAATTTTAAGCTATCAATCTCTACTAACTAAGTGAAAAAAAAAATCTCAAAACTTTTCTCGCCTAAATTTTAAACTCTCAATTTGGACAAAATCAATAGAACAAATTAGGAAGAATCACACTCAATTATCATATAAAAATTCTTACGGGTTAAATATTTAAAAACTAACAACGGGTGTATCGATACAAATAAATTGTAGAAATATAGTCGCTTAAATTTCTAACAACAATTAAGATAATAATTTTTTTGTACTACATCTTTCATGATATTATTCGAGGTTGCAATTTCAAGTTATTTTATTATTATCCAAATACAATGATAGAATCGTGAAAAATTATCAGGTTGCTAAATTAAAATCTACTTTATATAAATAATTAACTTAAAATATTAAAATTCTATAAATACCGTGCATACATGCACGGGGTATACACTAGTAAAGTATTATTTGTTTAGCTTTCGTATTTAAAAATAGTGTATTTTTAAGGGAAAAGTTTAGAAATGTGTATGTTATTCTCTTAATATATACGTCATACGAGTACTTATATAAGAGGATGACTTGAATTATAGACTAAGTGTAAGCCCCAACATTAATAAATTCGCTATAATTGAGTGAGTTTTGTGTGCTACTTGATTGTTTAATGCTCACTCTTTTCTTAATTACGACTTACGAGATTGAGCATTTGATATTTATCCATGTACATATGTATAGAAATAGAACGACTTTTTTGGTGAATTGTTTACTTAAAGGGAGATTTTTTTTTTATCTACACGTTGGTGTTTTCAACACTTAACAATAAAACAAAGGGGACCAAAGCACAAGATTCGTCACTCCTTTGCAAAAGACAATTCATATGCAATATGTAATGTAAGTTCTAATCTATCTATCTATCCCTTTCATTCAAAGAATCAAAGAATTAGACCAACAAGTAATAATGTCCATGATTTTAATCCAAGTAAATGGAAAAAAAATCATTTTCAAATTATTACGATAAAAGTTTATCAGTCACAATATATAATTATAGCAATTTCTAATTTTGTAACAATATATAACAAGTACTCTGCACGAATCAAGCCATTCTCTAATACTCAAGACTTCAAGAGTACGAGTAATAGTTTACAAATTTATAGCAAACTAATTTACCGTATTTAATATCAAGACTTTATTGATGGTATAAATGAAAATATTAGAGTTTAATGAAAAGAAGAACGTATAGTTTATAGTACTTCAAAAAAAAAAAAAAAAAAGTAGTTTATAGTTTTACACACGATTTCTAGCCTACATATATACCAAAAGTATAAATTTGTAAAGGTTTGCTTAATCTTTTGCTAGAAAGTGGATCTTGCACTTTATTTAGACTTATTAGGGTAAGCTGGATATTACACTTTACGCGCGCTTTCGCGAGATCGAGCTCAAACACTTTAGGCCTAGAGTTGAACGACTAAGTTCGTTTTTTTGGTCCATTATTGTTTTTAGGGTTGTAGTCTGGCCTACGGTGGTCGTAGTAGGTTCGATGGTTTTTTTTTCTAAAATTTTAATTTGTAGGTTGGTGTTTCGACGGTCTGTCAAGTTGATCTTCGGTGTTAGGATTGAGTCTGGTCTTCTTGTCTTGTTGGCGTATGTTGCTTGTCGTGCCTTTGTCTCCTCGTCGATGGGTAGGATCTCAGTGCAAGTGGTATTTGGGCTTTAATCTTTTTTTTTTTTTCATAACTGCATTATGATTGGAGTGTGATTGTCTTTGAAATAGATTGGATCAAGGTGATGTGTGGTTTATTTGTGGTGGTGGTCGTTCTACATCTTCATCTTAGCCATTTTTAGATTTATGATGTTACCTTATTTTTTTCCTATCTAATAATCTCCATTATTAGGAGACATTGTTGCAATGTTTGAATGATTTCTTTCCTAATAGCCTTTATGGGGTTATATATTACGGTGTTTGGGCGCCTTGGGGGTAATGTGTTGGTTCAACTTTAGAGTCTTTTGCTAGGTTGGTGTTGATTTGTGGATTATTGGTTGAGGGGCTTTACTTCTCCTTCTTGTATGTCATTGGGCTTGCTCTTCAGTTTGTTGGTCTTATTATTCTAGGCGTGTTTGATCACCAAAATGTAGGAGTTTTTTCTCCATTGATGAGACCCGTTTTTCACCGTACCCTTCTTTTCTACGTCTATACGGCATAAGTGCATTTTGTACGTGTCAGTCGTTCTATCAGCGATCGTTTGAAACTTTCAGCCTCGATAATGATGTGGTGAATGCGAATGTTCGTGCACATTTTACTGGTTCCCCCTAATCATGCTTTGGCCCTTTGACGACGTGGTTTCCTCTCGTTTAGGCAATTATTATGTTTCCTTATTTCTTTGTTGTATTATGTTATCTTCCGATCTTTTAACAAAAGAACACACATTATGATGTTAGCTCTTGACTTATCAATATACTCCCTCCGTTCCAATGAATTGTTTGCCTTTGCTTTTGGCACCAAGGGCAAGAGATCCAATTAGAATGTGACATGTGGAGCCAAAAGTCAAATTACACATAAAAAACATTCCTAAAATAGAAAGGCAAACAATTCATTGAGACGCCCCAATATGGAATAGGCAAACAATTCATTGGAACGGAGGGAGTATATATATATTTTAGGCTTTTTTCGAGCGACCTCATTGGTCCGTTCAATCAAACCTCAAATTAGGAAAGTATCATAAATAATAATAAAAATCAATTTGAGAATCTTTTGATTATTACAATATATATTTAATATATTATATTAATGTGATATTTTACAATTCTGACGTGAAAAGCTTTAGAGTTCATTTTTTTCAAAACATTATCGTAAAATAAATTATAAAAATGAAATAATTAGATTCGTGTTAAAAAATGCTTTCATTAGAGTATAAATTTCATATCATTTGTTTCACATTATGTGATGAATTTATAACATTTAACAGTTTTAAAATTATCCCACATCGACAAATTACAATATGATAATGAAATTCTATATTATAAATAAAGAGTAATAATTCGTTCTTCGATATCTACCAAAAGTCTTTTGAATCTCAAAAGGGGTTTCTAAGACTATAAACTTAAGTAATTATCCTACATCGAGATGATGAAATTTTATATTATAAATAATAATAAAAGTTCTTAATTAGACTATATATCTAAACTTAAATAAATTTAAGTAAAATTATCCCATATCGAAAAATTATAATAAGGAGAATTTTTATTATTATATAAATAAGAGTAATCATTCATCCAAAATATATAATAAGATAATCCATATGTTTATATTAAAAGTGAAATATTTTAAATGCTTAAATAGAACACTATGGGTTAAATACCGACAAAAAAACTTTTGAATCTTAAAAAAGCTTTTAATATACAAGACTACAAAATTAAAATCATCTCACATTGAAAATTGTGATGAAATTCTATACTTCGTATTATAATAATCAAGACTTAAAAAGAGCTTTTAAGACTATAAGCTTAAGTAAATTATCTCACATCGAAAAAAATTGACGAGCTCATGGAAGACTATAGACTTAAATAAATCATCCCATATTGAAAAGTTATGATAAGGTGATGAAACTTTGTAGTATAAATAAGACTAATCATACGTTCTTAAATATCAATAAAAAATTCTAAGTCTTAAAAACTCTCTTAATAAGACTACAAACTTAACTAAAATAATCTCACATTGAAACATTATAATAAGGTGAAACTTAAGTAAAACTATCCCACATCCGAAAAATTATAAAGTTTTATCAAACAAAAATCTTTTGAGTCTTAAAAAGGTTCTTAAGACTATACACAAAAGACTAATTATAATTTTTTCCTTAGACATCAACCAACAATATTTTGAGTTTTAAAAAGTCTTAATAATAGTACAAAATTAAAATTATCCCACATTGAAACAATTAAAATAAGGTACGGTGATGATTTTATATTATAAATATGACTACAAATTTTACTTAAATTATCCCACATCGACAAATTATAATATGGTTATGGTTCTATATTATAAATAAGACTACTTATTTGTTCTTAGATATGATATCAATCAAAATCTTTTGAGTCTTCAAAAAACTCTTAAAGACCATAATAAGACGATGAAATTCTATGGTGATGAAATTCTATATCATAAACAAGACTAATCATTCATCCTTAGATGTCAACAAAAAAAACTTTTAGTCTTAAAAAAAGCTATTAATAAGACTACAAATTAAGTTAAATTAAAATTATCAGGTGATATAATTCTAGGTAATCTTTCGTTCTTATATATTAACCAACAATCTTTTGAACTAAACAAAAAGGTATAATTAAAGTATATAGTTAATGTATAATCATCCCCCATCGAAATTAAGATGGTGTGATGGAATTCTATGTATTATAAATAAGAGTAATCATGCATCCGTCTATAAATAAAAGTTCTTAATTAGACTATATCTAAACTTAAATAAACTTAATTAAAATTATCCCACATAGAAAAATTATAATAAGGTGGATTTTTTTATTATATAAATAAGGGTAATCATTCATCAAAAGTATATATACTCCAACAAGATGATCAAATTCGATTATATAAATAAAGAGTAATCGTTTATCATCTAACATAAACTGAAGTATGATGAGGTGATGAAATTCTATATCATAAGTGAGTAATCTTATGGTTTTAAATATCAACCAACAAATTTTGAGTCTTAAAAAGCTTTTAAAAGAACTAGAAACCTAAAATTATCCCACATCGAAAAAATTAAAATAAGGTGATGATTCTATATTATAAATAAGAGTAATCGTGTGTTTTTATGGGTCTTTAAAGCATATCTTAAAACTATAAACCTTGAGTAAATTATCCTATATCGAAAAATTATGATGAGGAGATAGAATCTTATATTATCAATCAAAAAAATTATTCTCACGTATTCTTTTGAGTTTTAGAATAAGCTCTTAAGACTATAAACTTTGTTGAAATTAAGTTTGATTACTAATATCATGTGATTATCTTATTTATTATAATGATATAGATTGATCAAGTTTCTTACGGAGTATTTAACGAATATACATCATCAATGTAATTAAGCCAATTAACCCGAAGCCAACTAACCCGTGCAACGCACGGGCTTTAATCTAGTAGTATTATAATAGGGTGGTATTATTCTTCTGACTAGTTATGTGTAGCTAAATTAATCTCTAGGCTTCAGGGGAACTATGGAATAATTAGATATCTTATGTTCTAAGTTGTATGCAACTTTTCATATCGAGTAGTTAGCTTAAGGCCTTAATTGATTACTTGATTTCGTAAATCCTAACCTAAGATCAAAAGTCTAAAATGGATTTTCATGTACTTGTTGCAATAGATAGAATTCTCTAATGCTAACAAAAGTCTGTTAGGTGAATTTTAGGGTGATTCACGATCCAATAAGACTTCCGCGCTACCCCCTTAGACTGTTTTATAGAATAGATTCATGATGGGTACACTACAAGAGTTAAAGTCAGTGGCGACTGATCTTAGCTACTGACATCTGTCGCAAAAAACAGTCGCTAAGCGACAGTGGTTACAGTTAGTCGCTTCTAGCGACTGATTTCAGTCGCTAAAAAAGCGCGCGACTGAAATCAGTCGCTAAATTTACCGACTGATTTCAGTAGCTAAGGCCTCAATTTAGCGACTGAAATCAGTCGCTATGGCCTCATTTTAGCGACTGAAATCAGTCGCTAATAGCGTCAATTAGCGACTGATTTAGCGACTGATTTCAGTCGCTAAATGGTGCGACGTGGCATCATTTAGCGACTGATTTCAGTCGCTAAATATAAAACTTAGCTACTGATATCAGTCGCTACCGTGCCAGAAATAGGCCGGTTACATTTATTATTTTTCTAGCCAAAATCTGCACAATAAAACAAACCAACAACCACAATACATCCCAAACATCATTCCAAACGTTATTCCAAACGTTATGCAAGCTTCACACTCCAAAATTGTCAACCAAGTACGCAAACGTCGTGAATACACTAAATTAAAAGTGTTGTTACAAACAGTTTTTTCAACAAGCATTCAGAAACTACAAATTGTTTTCATTCAATCAACTCAGCCAACAGGAAAACTAGCGGACGCACCACTACCACCGTCACCGAAGGGGTCTCTAGGATCCGGGAATCGGGGAGTGGGGCCGGAGTTGCAGTTATATTGCTGCGTGTTTCTAAGACGCCGTATCTCTTCCAGAATTTGCAGGTTAATGGACTCCTGCGTCTTCAGCCTCTCATTCTGCTCCCTCATCTGCTCGGCCATAGCTGCCCGTTGCGCCCTCTCCTCTCGAATTTCCGCCCTCATCTCAGCCATCTCGGATGGTACACACTCGGTCGTGGTAGCATGGGCCCCCCGAACATTGGGTGGTGTCCAGTACAGGGAATGAGCGTTCCCCGTACCGTACACCGCTCCCTTGCGGTATCCCTCCGCGACTCTAAACCAAATCGTGCTCGGGTCCACACCTTCATTCTCAGGCGCTCTAGTGGCCGCCAAATACGATCTCTGAAAGAAATAGAAGTCATGATTAGGTTGATTGTTTAATTTGAAGAAAAAAAACTAACAAAGTATTGTGTTTGAAACTTACCCAAATCTCCAAATCCTTCTTCGTGGCGAATGATCGACCGGTGGCATCGTCCCCCTTACTCTTCGCTTCGAGAAATAGCTGCACAGGAGGAGGGAATTCTCTAGTTTTCTTCTTCGCCTGTTGACAGTACATGTAGATTTTTCATTTATTTTTATAATGAAAACATTAAATAAGAATCCAATATAAAAAACAAAAGTACGGAAATACTAACGTTCATGGCCCACTGGTGCATCGACTGCGACCCACCGTAGTGGGTGCACTCCGCCTCCGCCTCGGGGTCCCCTCCCCGCCTCTTGTTCTTTTTCGCCTGAACGGATCTCTTAAGGAAGTTCGGGTCGGAGCGCGCCGTTTGGAACTGTTGGATGGCGTCACCTACAATTTATACACTTTGAGATCAATAAATGTTTTGAATATATATACAACTTTCTGTTCAGGTACTAACACCAATTTAGTAATCGAACCTCTAAGGTGTTTCTGTAACTTTGCATCGCTCGCCATCTTATACATCATGTCTTTGTATCTCTTCTTCGCGACATCCATGTATCTGTCTCTCACCGCCACCTCGAGGCCATCGTTGTAAAAGTGTTTGTACTGCAAGATAGTTTGTTGTCATTGTATTAGTAATCTGTAAACAGTAACAGATAATTAATAAAAATCAGAAATTGGTGTACCTTGAAGTTGGCAAACCACTTCTTCCGTTGCCACAGAGTCAACTTGGTCCAACTCGTGCAGTAAGTAGTCAAGTCATTCATGAAGTTGTCCTTGACACCAGTCACCGTCGCACGAGTACGAAACCTACACCAAAGAGTGAAATAAGTTGATGTCTCACAAAAAAAAGGAAATACAATGTCTCACCATGTGGACTCGGGGCCAATTATTAGGCGCCCGTCGTCTGTGTAACGAAGCACTTCATCATATTGTGGTTGCGGTTGTTCTGGTTGCTCTTCATTGCCCTGCAGCTCCTCCTCGTTCTCCACTTGTTCGTCCTCTCGCCTGTTTTCTTCTTGGTCTTCCTGCTGTACCTGGTCCCTGCTCCTGCTGCTGCCGCTGCTCGAACTACCAAACCTCAACCTGCTGCCCAACGTCATATCTGCAGACATGTAATAGTTGAAAGTTAGGAACTGACATCATAATATTGAAATAATCTCGAAAAAAAAAAATGTAATGCAGATTACTATGTACAAATAATATAACTTACTAAAACTATACTCTACTAAAAATCATCATCACTGTCGTTGTCATCTTCCACTTGCCTACTCGAACCAACGACATCCTCTTCCTCGACGTCATCTTCGTCCTCCTCGTCATTGACCTCTAAATCAATGGTGTCATCCTCCTCCTCGACCATATCACTAGAAGCACCTTCCTCCTCCTCACTGCCTTCATCGTCTTCAAAATCTTCCCCCACATCCACCTCATTATACTAACCACAAACCCTAATTTTATACTAACAATCTACATATTTCAAATTGGGGAACCTATTGGGCGATTAACATTCTAACTACACTAAATACTCCAACACTAACAACAACACTACACTATAAAAATATCTAACTCAATAACTAATCTATTTATATCAATAAATAAAAAAATTAACAAATAATTTAAATTAAGTATAGATAAAAAAACATACCGTAATTAAAAAAATGGAGGAATGAAGAAGGAAGGAATGATAAGAAGGTGGAGACGGATTATAGAGAAAGGAGAGAGTTTGTAGAGAGAGAGAGAGTGAAATGGCGAATGTGAGAGGGGAAGGGGGGCTGTTGGCGGATTTAAAAAAATTGACGCACTTTAGCGACCGAAATCGGTCGCGCGCCTCTTCGATTCGCGACCGATTTCAGTCGCTAATTCCGTAGCAAGTTCAACAATTTAGCGACCAAAATCGGTCACTTCATTTTATGTTTGTTCTCTTCTTGAGGATGAAGGATTTTCAAAATGCCACGTGGCACCCTCCATTGGCATTTATATATATATATATATATAGAGTGAGATCCGGTGAGTCCTCCTCCTTAGATGAGTCCGTCCTATGAATAAGGACCATTGGATCAACAAGATCCAACATCCCTCATTCAACCACGTTACCCAAAGCAATCTCCCAAAAATATTAAAACAAAACACAACCTAAAGTACGTTTCATAATTTTCTTAAAGTTTCTCGCTCTACAAATCTTCATCTTTCCCAAGTAACTGCAATTGACTTTTCTTCCCAAAAAACTTTCAAAATAAAGTAATTTATCACTAAAATTAAGCAAAGATCTTCAAAAAATCTAGTCAAGATTCTATTAAATCTGTGAATCGAGGAGACATATAACGTAATCGAATAGCCGAGTATTGTGTTTTTCACGTAATTAATTATTATCTGATTTGTATCAATCTCATGACAAACTTTCAAATCATTACGCTCTTGAATTTGATATTTTCATCTTGTGATTTTAATTTGTGTTACTGTAATAGTGTCTGTTACTGTAACAGTGCTACTGTTAATCTAATGTTGATGTTACTTTGTAGTGCCAATTGATAAATGAATTTGACATTATTACTGTAATTACTTATTACTGTGATAGTGTCACAGTAAGATATTTATAACTCTTTAATTTCATATTACTGTGACATTATTACTGTGACATTATTATTGTAATTCCTTAGTACTGTGACACTGTCACAGTAAGATTTTTGTGTTACTGTAATAGTATTACATTATTACTGTGACATTATTATTGTAATACCTTATTACTGTGATAGTGTCACAGTAAGATAGTTGTGTTACTATAATAGTGTTCTGTTACTGTAACAGTATGATTATATACGATGAAGATGACGCTGAATCTCAGCCATTCATATGATTTGATCATGTGGCTGTGACTCGCGGGACGGACTCATTTAAGATAGAGAGACTCACGAGATGCAATTCCTATATATATATATATACACATATCCAATAATTCCCGATTTGTTTTAGCAATCGGAATGGGGGAAAGAGTTTTCTCCTTGACTTAGATTTCAAGTCGTATTAGGACATCGAGTCTTAAATCATATTCTCCGTCTCTTAAAGATTAAGAGTAGTATTTAAATAAATCGAGACAATCCATGAGAGACAGATGGAAAGTTACTACTCGTAACATGTATCTACCGTAATGAACACGGGAAAGTTACACCGACTTACAAATTCACGCCGACTGTAGTTGGGTTAAATAGAAAAGTTTGAACACACGTAATCTAATAGTCACAGTAATCTATCCCCAATTTCCGTGTTCTTTGTAGTGGCGGCGTTTGGGGGAAACCATTCAGGTATATTTCACTCTCCATAATCTTCTTCACTTTCTAATTGATTTCAATTTTCTGGGGGAATCATGGTTTACATCAGAACTTTCGATCGAAAAACCCTAGCCTTGAGCATAAACCCTAATTCCACTACCCTAGGCCAACTTAATCGCAGAATTACTGATAGATTAGGGATTCCGGTTGAATATCAGTGTTTGTTGTCATCGTCGAGGAGATTAATTGGGGATGCGGGCTGTATGATTTCTGAATTGGGGGTTCAATTGAATTCAACCCTAACCCTAAGTGTTGCGCTATTTGGGGGTATGCAAGCTCCTGTTCAATCTAAGAATACTAGGTTAGAGTTCTTGAATTCGAAGCCTCCGGCTAATTATGTTGCGGGGTTGGGTCGTGGTGCGACTGGGTTTACCACCCGGTCGGATATTGGTCCGGCGAGGTCGACTTTTGATTTGCCCGACCGGTCTGCTACTACGATTGGTGGTGCAGCTGCCGCACCTGCTGGTGCTGGGAGGGGGCGGGGGAAGGGGACGGGGGAGGAGGAAGAGGAGGATGAAGGGGAGGAGAAAGGGTATGATGAGAACCAAAAGTTTGATGAGTTTGAGGGGAATGATGTTGGGTTGTTTGCTTCGTCTGAGTATGATGAGGATGATAAGGAGGCTGATGCGGTGTGGGAGGCGATTGATGAGAGGATGGATTCGAGGAGGAAGGATAG
Source organism: Agrostemma githago (assembly GCA_958450325.1). Taxonomy (NCBI): domain Eukaryota; kingdom Viridiplantae; phylum Streptophyta; class Magnoliopsida; order Caryophyllales; family Caryophyllaceae; genus Agrostemma; species Agrostemma githago. Next base: position 4,107,497 of record OY288239.1, read on the forward strand.
ACGTGAGGCTAGGTTGAAGGAGGATATTGAAAAGTATAGGAAGTCAAATCCTAAGATTACTGAGCAGTTTGCTGATTTGAAGAGGAAGTTGCATACCATGTCGACTGATGAGTGGGATAGTATTCCGGAGATTGGGGATTATTCATTGAGGAATAAGAAGAAGAGATTTGAAAGTTTTGTTCCTGTGCCGGATACCCTTTTGGAGAAGGCTAGGCAGGAAAAGGAGCACGTTTCTGCCCTTGATCCAAAGAGTAGGGGGGTTGGTGGGACCGAGACTCCTTGGTCGCAGACCCCTGTTACTGATTTGACTGCTGTAGGTGAGGGTAGGGGTACTGTGTTGTCGCTTAAGCTTGATAAGCTTTCAGATTCAGTATCGGGGCAGACAGTTGTTGATCCCAAGGGTTATTTGACTGACCTTAAGAGTATGAAGATTACAAGTGATGCTGAGATCTCAGACATTAAAAAGGCTAGATTGCTGTTGAAGTCTGTTACACAGACTAATCCTCGCCATGGTCCTGGTTGGATTGCTGCTGCTAGGCTGGAGGAGGTAGCTGGCAAGCTTAAGATGGCTCGAACTTTAATCGAGAGAGGCTGTGAGGAGTGTCCCAAGAGTGAGGATGTATGGGTGGAGGCATGCCGTTTGGCAAGCCCTGATGAAGCAAAAGCTGTTATAGCTAGAGGGGTGAAAGCTATCCCTAATTCTGTAAAACTGTGGCTTGAGGCTGCTAAGCTAGAGCATGATGATGCAAATAAGAGCAGAGTTCTGAGGAAGGGACTTGAACATAATCCTGACTCGGTGAGGCTATGGAAGGCTGTTGTCGAGCTTGCAAATGAAGAGGATGCTAGATTGTTGCTTCAGAGAGCAGTTGAATGTTGTCCTCTGCATGTAGACCTGTGGCTTGCTCTTGCAAGGCTAGAAACATATGATATGGCCAAGAGAGTGCTTAACAGGGCGAGGCTGAAGCTCTCTAAGGAACCTGCTATTTGGATTACTGCTGCCAAGCTGGAAGAAGCTAATGGGAATACTGTAATGGTTGAAAAGATCATAGACAAGGGTATTCGGTCTTTACAAAGAGAAGGTGTTGTTATCGATAGGGAAGCATGGATGAGGGATGCTGAAGGCTGTGAGCGTGCTGGGTCTATCGTCACGTGCCAAGCTATCATCAAGCACACGGTCGGTATTGGGGTGGAGGAAGAGGATAGGAAGAGAACATGGGTTGCTGATGCTGAAGAATGCAAGAAGAGAGGATCGGTTGAAACTGCAAGGGCTATTTATGCTCATGCACTTTCTGTCTTCTTGACTAAAAAGAGTATATGGATTAAAGCAGCGCAACTTGAGAAAAGTCACGGGACTAGGGAGTCTCTTGATGCTTTATTGCGAAGGGCAGTTACGTATGTGCCGCAGGCAGAAGTTCTATGGCTTATGGGGGCCAAAGAGAAGTGGCTTGCTGGTGATGTGCCATCTGCTCGAGCTATTCTCCAAGAAGCTTATGCTGCTATTCCTAACTCTGAAGAGATTTGGCTTGCTGCTTTCAAGCTTGAGTTTGAAAACCACGAGCCTGAAAGAGCCAGGATGCTACTCGCTAAAGCTCGAGAAAAGGGAGGAACTGAAAGGGTTTGGATGAAGTCTGTTATTGTCGAGAGAGAACTTGGTAACACTTCTGAAGAAAGGAAACTGCTTGATGAAGGTCTTCACCGTTTCCCAACATCCTTTAAGCTATGGTTGATGCTTGGACAGCTTAATGAAAGACTTGGACGACAAACTAAGGCCAGAGAAGCTTATGAATCTGGTCTTAAAAACTGCCCTCATTGCATCATTCTCTGGCTTTCTCTTGCAAACCTTGAAGAGAAGATCACCGGGCTGAGCAAAGCCCGAGCAGTTCTCACTAACGGTCGAATGAAGAATCCTCAAAATCCTGAATTATGGCTTGCTGCTGTTAGAGCTGAACTTAGGCACGGTCTTACCAAAGCAGCTGATAATTTAATGGCCAAGGCACTTCAAGAATGTCCTAACAGCGGGATTTTATGGGCAGCTCACGTCATGATGGTTCCACGCCCTCAGCGAAAAAAGAAGAGCGGTGATGCAGTAACAAAATCTAACCATGACCCACATGTTATTGCAGCTGTGGCCCAGCTTTTTTGGCAGGATAGCAAAGTTGATAAGGCAAGGAGCTGGCTGAATAGGGCTGTGACCCTCGCTCCTGATATCGGGGATTTCTGGGCTTTGTACTATAAATTTGAGCATCAAAATGGGACCGAGGATAGTCAGAAAGATGTGTTGAGACGTTGTGTTGTTGCTGAGCCGAAGCATGGTGAGAAGTGGCAAGCGGTTTCAAAAGCGGTTGAAAATGCTCATCTGTCAACTGAAGCGATTTTGAAGAAGGTGGTCATCGTTCTTGGAAAGGAAGAAGCTGCTGCTAAGCAAAACAATCACTAGGTCATGTTATCTCACTGTTACTTTTTTCCTTGCCTTTTTGCATCACCTATGATGTTTGCTGCTGATTTATTTTTTATCTTTAGATTTGTATTCCGGGTTTTCCTTTAATTGCATTATGTTGGGTTATTGTGTCAAGTTGTCTTTCATGTTAGGATAAATAACCAAAATGGTTTTTTGCCAAAGTAGCCGTTGAATTCAGGTTTTGTTTTTCTGCAGTGTAGTCTAATGTTTACAGTTACGAATACTTCCTCCGATCCACACCAAAGGTAACACGGGGTTTGCACAATTTTTAAGAAAGAGTAAAAAAGGCAAGGACATAAATACTCCCTCCCATAGTCCCCAAATGATTTGGGTCGGCTAACATGATTCTTTCTCCAAAACAAAGGAACAAAATAAGTATTGTTTGGTAAAGTTCTTCTTACCAAAAAGGGAATGAGTAGTTTGGTTCGATGTACCAAATAAGGTAAATGTTACCTTTGGTTTGGATAGGATGGAGACATGGAGTATATTGCAACGGTTTCATTTGTTTTTTGAGCTTAACGTTTCTTGTGTGAGGTATTCAACTCCTGAACTTAAGACATCTTAGCTATAATTTTTTTGAATGCTTTGCTTTCTTTGGTCCGACTTCTGTTATAACCTTTTTGGCTGGTTCAGTTTTTCACAATGTCATGCCTTTTCGGTGATGTGTATTAATAATATGTATTGTCCGTTTTCAGGCTGTCTGAGGGGCCGATATACTGATGCAAACATTTAAGCTATTCGAGGGATCGGTAAAAAGTAGGACACCAGTCCAAACTAATACCAACACCGAGTCACCGCCTTAGCACATGACACTGCTTTTAATGGATTACTCAACTGGAATTTCCCTGTTTCAAGGTTTTGATTTGGTTATCACTTGTTATTGAAATATTGAAATGTTTAGATACTCCTTTTCGGGTGTGCTTGCATTAGTTTTATATCAAGTTGGTTCTGGCCTCTGGGTGGGTTTAGGTATATTTCATGTCCATTTTTGTCGAGATATCTGGAGCAACTGTCCTTTGGTGAATAACTCTTGTATGGTACGGAGGATAAAACATGAATGAGGTACGAGTATATAACAATGGTTTTGTTTGCTTTTTCTGCTTAGTTTTTCTTATGTGCTGTAGTCGGCTATAGTAAATGTGGTGTATGGCGGCGATTGACTCTTGGTGGTTTGCCAGCAGTCTTACTAGAGATTGAGAGTAGTTAAGCGGTGGAACTTTCGTGTGTTTTGTGCAACTGAAGTAGGAAAATGTATGCACACTAATATTAATACTTGTCTGTGATTTTGCCAGGAAGGTGAATCACAACTATCTGTGATAGTTGCCCGCTTTTTTTCGTTTAACAGGAGATACAACTTACAAGGTTACAACTGCAGGTGAAGCATAAATTTGAGGTTGGCCAACCTCCATCTCTTGCAAGTTTTTGTGCTCGATCCCAACCAAAGAAGGAACATGGCAAAGTTAACTTTGTTCATGGAGGAGTGAGGAGGAAGCAAAGGGTGAATGTGAATCTCTCAACATTGATTCTTTCATTGCTTTCAGAGTTTGAAACAAGGTCAGAAAGAGATTCCGTACTGTAACTTTCTTGCTTCGACTGATGGAGTGGTGTAAGTAAGCGGAGTAGGGTTGTTATCCCCGACTTAGAGCGTATCAGTCAGCGATTTCTATGAGGCTTGTCGCACTGACCTTACCTCCTCTAACACATTAATGCTCTCTATTCACTACTTATATCTGAAATGAGACCCTCTCTGCTCTGCTCGATTGTAAACAATTTTACTCTCAACTTCCTCCGTTTATCAGACTCGTTTTAAATTTAAGCTTGATGCACCTGCTAAACATGTTTTCCCAAGTATGTTTTTTTTTGGGTGCGATTTTCCAGAGTATGGTGAATCTTCTTTTTTCCATTGTTTAGCTTTTAAATTCATACCCCTAACCCTTTATAACCGTGCACACTCCCTAGCTGCGGAGGCTTTGCATGGTTAGCAAAAAAAAAAGTACGGTGAATAAATTAAACATAAGATATAGATACTTCTATGAGATGGTCTTTAGCAGACGATATCACCTCCTATGATTAATTATTTTTGTTAGGTTGTAATTCTTCCAATTTTTATTTACTAGATTAAAGCCCGTGCGTTGCACGGGTTAATGGGCTTAATTACACTGATGAGATATATTCATCAGATAAGAAACTTAATCAATCTATAATTAATCAGGTTTAATTTCAGCTAAGTTTATAGTATTAAGAACTTATTTTAAAATTCAAAAGAATACATGATTACTCTTATTTATAATATAAAATTTTATCACCTTATTTATAATTTTTTATAAAATGTATGACGCTACCTGTACGACTTTATAAAATATATAAAGTGTATCTCTGTATGTTGGAGGTGACGCTACCTGTACGACTTTATTCTTCCTTAAACTTAACTAATTTGAACTAATTCGTACACATTGAATTGAGAAAAAATATTGAACTGAATAGAAACGACTTCAATTGAATTGATCTAAACATGTATTCTGTATAGCGAAAATTGTTGATATATTAGATACGGAGTAGCTCTCAATGCGAGATACATATATCAGTAAGTAGGTCGTAGGTTCTTCAAAAATAAGCTAAGTAGGGAAGGTTATGCAGGATAACGACGGCTATATATACTATTAATAATAATAACAATATTAATCTAAATATAGCATAATGCTTGATATAAGAACAAAAAGTAGTTAAGGTAACGGCAACTATAGTATTATTGGGTTGATTGTTGAAGGATCTTCGGCATGTGCTGTCCGGTGTGTCTTTGCTGCTTCACTTGTGGGCTGCATTAAAATAAAATTATTGTCATTGTATAAAGGAGATGAACGTTATATTTGTATGCAATAAGAGTGAAGATACGTACCCTCAACTTTTTACGTTTTTTGCTCGTAGAAGAACCAGTCTCATACTGCTTTGGGTCATTGACCTGACAATCAGAATTAAGTCTCCTGTTCTGTGATGGTAAATTATCATCAGGGGTTGAAACTTCAGAAGCCTACAAAAGAAAACCAATCGCTTGTTTATTTAATACTCGTATATTAAAGTTGACTTAATTTATACTCGTACATGTTAAGTTATATGAACATTACCTTGCTTAGGCTTTCATCAACAATTTTCAATAAACTAAATGTTTCTCTATTATTTTGATCATGATTATATCTAGTGATTTTCAGCTTAAATAAAAACTCTTTTTCCTCGAATGTACTGTGTATCAGCTCTGGTATCGGGCTAGAATCTTCGGCATCTTCATCAAGCTACATAAAATATAAAGATATTATCAATTGTACGTTTTGCCTTCGGTCATAAATATTTAAAAAGCTTAATTAATGTGTCATACTTACGTCATTCATGTGTGTATCATACAAACTTATTGCATCTTGTCCTATTAACTTCTTAGCTTCTTTATTAAGTACGGTGAAAACTGTAGAGCCAGTGTCGTCTTCAACGCACATCTCAATACGATATCTGTAATATTAAAAATAGATAATCAATGCACATCTCAATACGATATCTGTAATATTAAAAATAGATAATCAATTTGAATTATTACAATTCAATGTAAGTATTAACGTTATTATTATAATAATACACGAACCTAATAGTTTGCCTCTCAACTGTCTTCACACATTTGAAGCACCAGAAATCAGTAGCCCTTTGATGTGGTTTAGAATTGCAATCAATGCATGAAGAGTAGTACCACGGTTGCTTAGTATTGATTTTGGTAACTTTAGCAACGCAATCAACTATGGAGTCCTATAATTTAAAACATGTAAAATAATATGTAAGCAATTAAGAGGTAGTAATAAAAATAAGAAAGAATATGAATTCAAACAAAGATTTATTCTAACTTATAATTTTAATTATACTGTACTAACTTGTAATTAAGATATAGTAATAAGAATATGAATTGAAGCAAAAGCTTAATACTAACTTGTTGATATTCCGTTTTGCAATGATCCTTGATAAAAAAACAATACAATTGAGGTGATTATATTAAGTATTAATTTAGGATAAACATAGTTGTTTAAAATTTATAATGCATACCTTAAAAAGGTATTGAATTAATTAACCTCATTGATATCGAGGTTAATATATAGCCTACTTGAACTTGATGTTGATAAACTAAGGTAGCCTAGGTGATAAAACATTGGTGGTTAGTTGTACCATCAGTCCATCACTGAGCCTAATATAATAATAATAAGCAATATTGTTGAATTTTGAGTTACCGTTATAATCTCTTGCCAAAAGAGATGTTATTGTCACTATCTTAACATTATCTTCAAGATCAAGCTGTCGTTTTTGTGAAATATAGTCGGTGGAACATTGACCCCATAATTTAACTTTTACACGTTGTCCTCTGTAGCAAAAATTTGTAATGTTATTAGATAATACTCCGTATTAAATAATTTTTCATAATTATATAAGGAGAGATTTTCTATTTTCTCTTGAAAAAAGATACCGTTGGTCTTCTATTTCAATTTTTTTGTTGGCATCTTCTCCTGAATCATCGACAACCTTTCCAAATATATCTGTAAATATTTATGTATATTTAAATCGTAATTTAGACTGTTAACCAAAACATATATAATAATGATGTGAAATAGAAATAGAAATACTTATAACAAAGTAAGTAACATACCACTTAAAACCGAGAAGTTGTCACGACGGTCGTCAAGATGATGAAATTGCACAAAGTCAAATTTATGCTTAGGAATAATGACCTCCGTGTCTTCACTAACAGACTTAACAAAAGTATCAAATTGAAAGTTTAGCATTATTTTGCTGTCTTCCATACGTTTGAGAAAATAATTAAGGCAACCCTTCCATATACTATTATTGATTATGATTATATATTATTATGTAGTATAGTATATTTCTATAGATTTATATATTTATATCAATCAATCAATCATTATAAACTACGTATTTCCTAATAGTATATTTCATTATTAATAAAATAATAATGTTATGATATTTATAATATTTCCTAAATAATATTAAATAATATACTATGATATATATTTATAATGTTACTACGTATTTCCTAATATTTATACTATAATATTTTCCTATATTATAATACTAAATAATATACTATTAAATATTTAATAGTATGATATTTATTATATTACTAAAATATTAGTTCTATATACTTTCCTAATAATATTATTATACTTTTTTATGATTATGTTTTCCATATTAATAAATTTAAATAAAAAATAACCAATGAGCATATACTTTCCTATATTTTACTATTATTATATTACTTTTTTATGATTATGTTTTCCATATTAATAAATTTAAATAAAAAATAACCAATGAGCATATACTTTCCTATATTTTACTATTATTATATTATATTATATTTATTATTATATCATATTAATAAGCGGACCAATCAGATCGCTCGATGGAACGGACCAATGAGATCGCTCGAAAAAAGCCTAAAATATATATATATATATATTGATTGTCGAATTTCAATGTTCATGAACTGAGTGAATAAATGGTTTAACCAGAGAGAGTATTAGATTTTGTTTTGGTTCGAATGAGCGCGTTATATAAGGTGTTCCAAGGTCCAACTTGAGCATTTAGGATTACTCTTATTCTAAGTTGTGATTTCTAATATTTCTTTCGTCTTAGCCAATAATTAACGCTTTTTTTCATGTGTCAATCAACAATTTAACATTTTCAAAAAGTTTTGCCCTTGTTTTTTTGCTTTTTAATAAAGTGTAAACTTATTATCGACACGGAGTGAGTAACTCCTAATGAAAACATGGTGAATATTATCTTATTAGTTGTCGTACTTGCGACGAATATATCCGTTTAACATTATACTCCGTATATAATAGCTCTAGTATACCCCCAACTAGGAAGGAAATGCTAAATATTTTGCTATAGACTAGACATATGTCTTATACTCTCATATCCTAACTTATGACAAATTCTTGTTTAAGACACGTATATCCGTCATAAATTTATGATAAATCAGATATTTATAATAAGATAAATCCATGTGCCTAGTTTGTAGCAAAAGTTGTTTGACGTTTCCTCCCTAGTTGGGTATATTTGACATGTTTTAACATTAAAGTAGGACCAATTGACTAACTATTTGACCGATCATAAGTTTAAACGGTCCTCTCCATTACCTATTGATGGTCCGAATTTTATTTGGGAACGATCCAACGGTTCTTATATTACTGTTATAAAATGATTGCAAAGGAGGCCAAAATATAATTATACTACTCCCTCCGATTTATTTGATTATTTACGTTTGTTTTATCACACTTGCCGATGCACGTTTTGTTTTGTTTATATCGTTATTTACACATTATTAAAAATCGTAAAAGTTTGATATTCTTAATGTATTCATTAAGACGATTAAAACCAAATCCACCTGACTATGTTTTAAGTTATACACTTGAAGTTATAATAAAGATTTTCCCCACCCATGAATAGTGCCAAAAAGTAAACGTAAATAAACAAATGAATCGGAGGGACTAAGGAGTACTTCGTAATGGATTATTGAAAGATAGTGGAGAAAAAATAATCGAGAGTATTTTGATTCGAGTGGGAATGTATGGAATGCAACACCAAGTCTTATGAGAGACGGTCTCTCCATAAGTTATTGAAAGATATTAGTTATCACTCTAAATCTTATTCATATCTATTTTTGAATAACAACTTTGTGTGTATCACTTTTTACGATGAACATATCCATTTATATACGGTAGGTTTGGTTATAATTTGTCTCCCACAAACTGTTCCTAGTAGAACACCTCGTAATGCAATGGGTAGGATATTAAGATAACACAAATTCTTGTTAGTGACGGGTCAATTAGATATCGGAAAAAAGACAAAAGTGAAGTTGGTGGAACCTTTGCCCTTTTTCTCTCAAATGGTATCTATTTGACACGTCTATATCCGTCGCAAGAGAGACCAACTATTAGGATAATAGGATATGCGCCCGTCCGTGTGCATTATATAGTCGTACAACCGAGGCGGTGGGTGGAGGAGGGGTTTTAGGTTAAAACCAAACCAACACAACACAGAAATCGCCGAAAGAAAATACAACACACACAAAACGAAGGCACACAACTTCCAATTTCTTTCATCCTCCTCCTCCTCAACCCGCAACAGAAAAAATGAGCGACAACCATAACACCGCCAAAGATCACTTTGACATTTCTGATCTCGCCGCCAACCTCCCCGCCGCTGCCGCCGCCGGTATTTATTTTCTTCACTCCTCTTTTACTTTCCCCCCTTTTACCCTTCTTAACCCTTTTCTTCTTCTTTTTTTGACAGCTTTGAGTCAAGAGGACAGGGTTGGACTCGTAAATGCTCTCAAGGTCACTTTTATCTTTCTTATTATTTTAATCCAATGCAAACAAATAATTCGTCCTTCACTTTTGAATTTTTTATTCTTCTTTGTGACGGGTTTTTGATTTTGAATTTGATTTTGATTTTGGTTATTTGCCAATTGGGGGGTGCAGAATAAGTTGCAGCATCTAGCAGGAGAGCATTCCGATGTAATTGAATCGTTGACGCCCAATGTCAGGAAGCGTGTTGAAGCACTTCAGCAAATTCAGGTTCTATTTTCTTTCTTTCTTTATTTATTTATGTATCTTGATTTTAAAATTTTAATATATTTGCTGTGATTAGATAGATTCCAGTTCGGGTAATTGATTGATTGATTGATTGTTTGTAGGGTTTCCCACTAGAATTGATTGATTAGAAATTTGATACTCGGCTTGCAATTGAATTACTCCCCTTGCCCCAATCAATTGTTTACATGGCCTCCTCAAATACTCTCAAAATGAACTGAAGAAATGGGATGATTTTGTTAGAGTTTTAATAGTATATATAGATGGCTGAGACGCGGGGAGTATTTTATTTCAGTTTTTCTTACGCACAAATTGAACTTGGGAGTCTTTAGAGATGCTGTTTTTCGTTGAGACATAGGACTGAATCCTATGTGGTAATGAGAAATGTTCAAAACAACAAATTTGCCTAGGCAGTAAAATGCGTAGGGAACTAAATCTAAATGGATGGATTCCCGTTTTACAAGCACGGCAGTTTATTCGAACCATGATATTGCCATTGTGTTCCGAACTCGACAAATAGCTGTTTTTTTTACTACACTAGATCTCATACTCCGTAGTTCTTTAGTACACATTTGGTGTCGAACTGATGCCACATGGGTTATGGTGATATTTTGCCTTCTGATGTTCACACTCTTACCTTATTTTCTTGCTATTCCTTACTGAGACAGATATGGTGTCTTGTTCTTATTCGTCTTTGGCTTTACTCAGTTCCATTTTGAGGGATGTTGATGTGTCTTCTAATGGCTGTTATGGGTGTGTTTTTCTGTCATCACTGGTCTATAATTCAAGCAGAAAGTGGAGGAGATTGAAGATGCTATATTTTTAGCTGTGTAATTCGCTTATAGATATATTCTTTCTTGTTTTTTTTATTGTTGGTATCATTGCTGTCACTCCCAAGTCTGGAACTTTACAAAACAACACGGCAGACATCATTTGAAACTTCATAAGGTAGTTGTGTTCGACACCATGTCACGACTGATACTTGCTGCTGAGTGCCTGAGTCACGCCACATCAGAGTTTCATTGTGCAGTTTTGTTGTTTAGATATCTTTATCTGGGCTCTTTGTTTATTTAAGTACTTTTGCTATATTTACTGCTGCAGTATGTGATAGCCCGATTTGCTTACATTTCATTGATCATCATAAACCAATGTTTCCTTTCAGTATATGTTCATTTGGTCACTTGGTCTATAGAGCATCTAGTTTAGTTTCTCTTTTCTTACGATAATTTAATTTTCCCGTTGAACATGTAGATTTTTAATATATCATTATTGATGTTCATTCTCATATAGGGACAACACGATGAACTCGAATCCAAATTTTTTGAGGAGCGGGCTGCCCTTGAAGCTAAATATCAAAAGCTCTATGAACCACTTTATACAAAGGTTTGTATTTGTGTTTTCCACGTTCCCAGAGTGCTAATTTTAGGTGATATGCAATTTTTTTAACGGCTTATTCCCTTTCGTCCCCTCTTCATCTACAGAGATATGAAATTGTGAATGGTGTAGTTGAAGTTGAAGGAGTTGTCAATGAAGCTACACCCGACCAAGGAGAGGAAAATGCAACAGAAGGTAGCAGCTGTTCTGCAGGCTTTTTTTTTTTTTTTTTTTTTTTTTTTTTTCACTTTTCCATTTTGAATGTTTTCTCAAGTTTTCTATCTGAATGGTAACTCTAATTTTCTATGCTTTTTCAGAGAAAGGTGTGCCTAACTTTTGGCTTACTGCACTGAAGACCAATGAAGTTTTGTCCGAAGAGGTGAATTTTAGTTCAACTGTCTAGATTTTCTCACAACATTATTGTGAAGATCATAACTTTGACGATTAAGACATGGTTTTCGCTTTAGATTACTGAGCGTGATGAAGGAGCTCTGAAGCATCTCAAAGACATCAAGTGGACTAGAATTGACGAACCTAAAGGCTTTAAACTTGAGTTCTTCTTCGAGCCAAATCCTTTTTTTAAAAACACAGTTCTTACCAAGACATATCATATGATCGACGAAGATGAACCTATTTTGGAGAAGGCTATAGGGTAAGCTACTTTCTTGTATGTTGTATCATGATGATTTCGCTATGCAGCTCCAGAGTCTGTTTCTGACCTGTTTCACGAGTTTGTAGGACGGAGATTGAGTGGCTTCCAGGAAAGTGTTTAACTCAAAAGATCCTGAAGAAGAAACCCAAAAAGGGGTCTAAGAATGCTAAACCAATCACAAAGACTGAAAATTGTGAAAGTTTCTTCAACTTTTTCAATCCTCCCCAGGTTCCCGATGATGAAGATGATATCGACGATGATGCAGTGAGTGTGACGTTTCAAAAAAAATTCTAAATTAGTTTTGTATGTAATTCGGTATATGCTAATATGAGACTTGACAGGCTGAGGAGCTTCAGAATTTGATGGAGCAAGACTATGAGATCGGGTGAGTTGACTAGAATCGTAAAACTAGGATATATTTATGTTGTTGCCCAGTTAGCTGATTTTTATATTCACTAAGTTTGTATGTGCTGTGCTGTGTTGTGTTCCATTCATGCAGCTCTACTATCAGGGACAAAATTATCCCTCATGCTGTATCTTGGTTTACCGGGGAAGCTGTTCAGGGCGACGAGTTTGAGGATATAGAAGAAGATGATGACGAAGACGGTGATGACGACGAAGACGATGAAGATGATGAAGAGGAAGACGAGGATGAAGATGACGATGACGATGATGACGATGAAGAGGAGGAACCCAAGAGTAAGAAGAAGGTATTCATACATCAATTTACATTAGCACACTTCAATTTAAGGAGTCGAATCAAATTTGACCGATGAGTAGATTACAATCAATTGTACATAGCTCCATGTACAATTGCTTTTTGTGATTTTGAGTGTTATCACAAAGTTTTGAGGTCTGTTGTAAATTTTCTGAGCTTTAATGTAAAGTTTTCGAGCTAAATCACATAATGGTTTTGCTCAAAAACTTGCAACTCAACTCTAAGCTCAGAAAGTATACATGCACGCTCAGTCGGCCAGTTGATTGTACATACAACTGGTAGTGGTAGAATGAGTACTATTTTCCAAATTGGACAGGTCTAAACCGAGTCCCCACATTCCTTCTAATCAAGTACGAGTATATACCAGTATTAACAGTCATTTTTTTAATTTCCTTGTGCAGACATCAGCTGGGTCAAAGGTGTGTTAGTGGCTTAATCCGTCATTATCTCCGGGTTACTAACGCAAGTCCTTTAGTTTATAAATCTCGAACATTCTCATTTGCTTTGCAGAAGGGTGGAAGGGGTCAAGTTGGGAAAGGTGAGCGTCCCCCGGAATGCAATCAACAATAGGAGTCGTCTTGGAAGCGGTTGTTGAGTCTGAATCTGATGGCAGTCACATAAAGCCACACCCTATAGTTTTGATAGTTTGGAAATCCTTGTGTTATCTTCATTGCTTGATTCATTTTGTTCTATTTTCCCCTTTTCTGGAGGTTTTGTTTGTACTCGTATGCTTTATGGGTTGAACTCTAAAAGTGAAGTTTTAAATACTACTCCTAGTACATGGTTTGTTTATATAGTACCGATTTCATCCTACAATGGTAAACCACGTCGCTATATATACACAGAGTATATCCTAATTTCAACTTTTGTGCTGCCCTTGCTGCCTGGTTTTAAGGTGAATTTGTGTTGAAGCCGTTTTGTCTAGGATTAATTTGGGTTATGTTTTGTTACTTTGGTTAATTTCTGGTTGGGTCATTTGGGTTTTAGCCTGTTATTGGGGGTTCGTTGGCCATGCATCTAAGTTGGGTCATTTTGGTTTTATCTTATTCTTTCTTTTTCTTTTTTGGGTCTAAAGAAGAGCGTATTATGTCCCAGATGAGAATCGAATCTCCAACCTTTCAGTCGGGATAAGGTAGCTCTAACCTTTCTGTCGCTTAAACCTTTCTTCTCTAGCCCGTTCTTTCTTGAGTTGGTGGTATAAACGATTCAAATTAGTGATTTGGGGCAAATTATTTCATTATTGATCAGGTGATTTTTAGTCGATTGCTAATCAACTCCGGTATGACGGTAGCATTACACGATAATTAACATGGGTTTAGGCTTTTGAATTTGTTTTTGTTATTCAAACTATTCTCATACAAATTTCAACATTTCACAACTCATAACTAACAAGCATCATTCATTCATTCAAGAATCTTAATCATGGAAGCAGCCACATTAGCCACCCCATGTAATTCCCGGGTCCGGCCCGTCACTTCACCGGGTACCTTCCCGGCCGGGAACCCACTCCGGCACGCCTCGGCCTCATTACCCGAATCCGTCATAGCCTGTTCACCAAATTTCGGATCCCCTTGTCTCACAGCATTCACTGCAATACCAACATTAGTGTTGATCACCAGTTGGTACAACCGAACACACTCCTTGAATGCCCGGTTCACATCCGGTTGGGGGGTCTTCTTAGACATATCCTCAGCATATCGAAGGGAGTTTGTGAAGCGAGTTTTGACGGTGTCGATCATGATGAGGATGAGGCCAGTGGTGTCGGCTTTGGAGCTTCGTGGGTCCGAGCGTAGTGCAGACTCGCAGATGGCAGGGTCGGCCGTCTGCTTGCACGTGGTTTGGACGAGGTCGTTGGTGGTTGGTATGGGTTGGACGCGGGTGGATTGTATGGAGAATGTAAGGGTGAGGAGTAGGAGGTATGTGAATGTGAATGGGTGCTTGACCAAATTCATGTTTTTTTTCCTTTTGGTGTTGCAGAAATATTCTAGTCCGTAGTTTATGTACTCACATTATTGGTTTTGGTTGGGGTCTTTTATAGAGTGAGAGTTGTACGGGTACGTTGTACATCAAACTTTAATAGTATCTCCGTTAATTATTTTTCGTCAAATTTCATGAATATTTGTGAGGACTATTTTAATGAAAAATAGTCAAAAAAATAGTATATGCACATTGATTTTGGTTGATCTTTTACTAGTTTAGACCACGTGCAAACGCACAACTTATTATTACGATAATGTGTTAGGTATAATATCATTAAAATCAAAGAATGATTTGATACTCCTCTCCATCCATTCAATTCTTCACGTGGATCTCTAATTTATTAACTTAGTGAGTGTGAATGTTTCGATGAATATGGATTCTGTTTTTTGTATCTAATTTAATCATACAGAGTAGTACTCCCTTCGTTCCAATGAATTGTTTGTCTTTTCTTTTGGCATTCAGGGTAAGGGATCCAATGATGGGGTTACATGTGAAGCAAAACTCATGAGAATGGTCAAATTGCATATAAAAAAACATTCCTAAAATAGAAAGTCAAACAAATCATTGAGACGCCCCAATATGGAATAGGCAAACAATTCATTGAGACGGAGGGAATATAATTTAGTACCGTATCTAGGATACTAAATACTTAAATTGTCTCTCTCATTCATTCAATCTTTTATCTAGGATATTTCACCATTTTGAAGAACGATTTTTCTAATCGGGCACACGTACGAAATTACTTTTTCCTAACGAGCCTTTACTCAATCCTAACGACATTTTACCTCTTTACCCCTCTCATTTCATCCCATCAAAAAATTAAAGGTGTGTTTTTCTCTCTAAATAAATCTCACACCCATCTACGACCACAAATATTTCTCTAAATAAATCTTACGCTCATCAACCACCACAAATATCGGAATTGTTTGGGATCGATGGCTGCGGTCGGGTCGGCAGGGGGTCTGATCGGAGACGATGTGGGTCGGGTTGAGGGGTGGATGGGTGGTGGGCGGGTGGGGGGTTAGGTCGGATGGGTGAGGGTGGTGTGGGTTGTGCGGTGGATGGGTGGGTGAGGGTGGTGAGGTGGGTCATGGGGTGGTGGTAGGTGGGTCATGGGGTGGTGGTGAGAGAGAGGGACTCAGGGAGGAGCACGTTACTGGGGTTTTCTTTTCTTTTTTTTAAATTATTTTTTAAATTTAATTATTCCTTTTTTTCGTTAATTGTTTTGTTGTTGTCTTTACGCATTAAAGATTCCAGCCACCCTTTTCCGGCGAACCGTCACGGCCAGCCACCCTCTTCTAATAAGTCCATCCCCAACGACCACCATGCCGACCACCAACCCTTTTATAAACCCTAAACAATTAATCAAACAATAATATTAATATCATTAAAAATAATAATTTAGTAAATAAACAATCGATTTTATATCCGTAATTGAATTAAAAGTCATAATTGAATTCGGGAGCGATTGATTATCTAAATTAATGGAGAAAATGAAAAAAAAAAAGTGTAATTGAATATCGATGTCAATGTAAATGTTATATAGGGGTATTGTGGGAAAATTGTAGAAAAATTCGTTAGGATTAAGTAAAGGCTCGTTAGGAAAAAGCACGACCCTATGTTTATTGAGTAATAAATCACAATGATGTTAGCATGGTAAATATGGATTATTATTTCAATTTATCGTGATAATATCATTATAATTTATTTCTTAATAAGCATATTAACGAGTGCCTAGTGGGCACACGTTAGAAAAATCATTTTAAGAAAAGTGATAAAATTAAGGGTATTATTGGTAAATCAATTGGTTTTATAGGTCCACCAAATTTAAAGTAAGGAAAAAGTAGCGACATTTTGGATAAATAGATTAATGATAGGAGGATTATAAGCTAAAATCTTTTCCCAAAATAGGAAGTTTTAGATACTAATTAATACGGAGTATTATCTTAATGATATCATTCCTAATTCTATCCTATATAATAATATCTAGGATTCACACACGATATTATCATGAGAATTGTTAAAACCTATTAAGAGCCGGCAAAAATTGACACGACACGAAAACACGACACAAACCCGACACGAAATAAACGGATTTGGGTTGAGGGTTGATGACCCATTTATGTAAGTGAGTCGACACGAACACGACACGAGATTTAATTGGGTCGGGCTTGGGTTGAGGTCTTAAAACACGAAACTGACACGAATAACCTGTTTATTAAATTAGTGTAAATATTTTTAATCATTTTTAACATAAATATGTTAATACTTTCCAAATATGGACATGACACGAAATAAATGGGTTTGGGTTGAGGGTTGATGACCCATTTATGTAAGTGGGTCAACACGAACACGACACGAAACTTAAATGGGTCGGGTTTGGGTTGAGGGGTTCGTGACCCGTTTATCAATGATACAAACACGAACACGACACGACCCGATCTGTTTGTCAGGTCTAATTAAGATACCATGTACTCTGGAGTATACATTAATATACTGTAATTCGTTATCTCTTTTTAAATACATTGTTTTTGTCTCATCTATTTACCTGACTCATTTCAGGTTGATGAGTGACCTGTTTTGTAAACCTCATTTTTGGGTGAAATTAACAAATTTTGACTTGATAGTACTAGATTGACTGCAATCTATAGTCTGTACTACCTCAATTGATCTTTCTTGAGACAATTATATTATTAGGTACTCCCTCCCCTTCTCTATCTTCTTCCACTTTACTTTTGGGAAGAAACCAAGAAAGATAAAATGTGTGAAGGAAAATGAAAGTAGAAAAAAGGAAGTGGGGTCACAAATAATATGAACCACACGACATGTACTAAGAAGAAAAGTGGAATATCTTAGTGAATTTTCCTAAAAGAAAAATGTGAAACATCTTAGTGAAGGGGAGGGAGTACATAGTATTAAGTTAAATAAGTTGAACATTACTCCGTATATACAGGTGAATGGAATAAAATGTTATCTCGTCTGTTTATCTAACTCGTTTCGGGTTTACTATACGTGGAATTCAGGTAAAAATGTTGGGAGTGGGACCTAGGAGTAGGACTCTAGGAGTGTGTGATTGTTGTGAGGAATGGATGGTCCCACAGTTTGAAAATGAGCCGTGGAAACAAACATCTATGGGCGCATTTGTTGTAATCCTATCCCATCCAAGCTTTATATGAACTCATTTTGTGTGATGAGAAAAATAAAAATGGACTCTACATAAAATTTAGATTGAATGAGAGGGAGTAATAGACTTCCCTACAAATCTAAAAGCGTGTATATCCGTTATAAATTTGTGACAGATCAAATATAAATCACATACTCTGTTGAATAAAGGCAAATCAAAATGTATGGAGAGTAACAAATTATTTGTGTTTGTCCAACCAAATGAATAAATATTTAACCTGTTAGAAGTTTATAACAAATATGTTTGTCATAAACGAACAACAATTTGCAAAACATAAATTTATGAGAGTATTTAGTGTTGATTTGAGCCTTTAAGAAATAATGATGGTACAAATTACGTATAGTGTTGAACTCCATCCTATTCTTTGGAATTGTCCCCATTATTTATTCGCATGTGAATATGTGATGTATATTTTATTTAAATGCACAATTCCAAAGAATACGAGGGAGTATAACTTAATACTCCGTAATTAACTACAAAAAAACCTAAATAAATGTTTTTAGGCATGTGAACGTCATCCTCATCATATCATACATTTTCAATACGTACGATAAATAAGAATAATGATTATCTCAAGTGATAAGAACTTTCTTACTCCAACCGTAGTAAGATTGAGAATTCGATTCTTACGCAACCATAATATGCTCATTTGAACCTAAAAATACGGTATGCATTTAAGAAATATGGCATCATAGATGCCTAATTTGTACTTAGCACTTTGATAGCTAAAGACCTATAGTTAGGACTTAGACGGAGCTTCATGTACACGTGTTACTCGTTTTTGTTAATTACTGCAGTATTTCTTTACCTTTTATTAAAATATCAACTAAAAAAAGTAATTATTACGTTCAATATTAACTTTTAGCAGTAATTAATATTTTTTGGTGAAACGAAACACGAATTTAGTTTCACTCGTTACTTTTGGAGGCAATCAATGGCGCTGCAATATCTATCATGGAAAGGAAAGGAAAAGAATGAAAGCAACGACTGTGCAACACATTTCATGTGAGATTGTGAGGTGTGAAACCAGCCTTGGGCCTTGGCTTGCTTTGGGCAGTTATGAATAATGATACGTGTCTTAACACAATTTTGTGATGTAATGTTTGAGTAGTGTTTCTTCATCCATCTTGTTGCGTGGTTGCAAAGACACTGATACACATCCATATTCGTCTGGCCTGGTCGATTATGTTAGTTTTCTGAAAGACGATTTTAGGAAGAGTGAGTCTTTTAAAGATAGTTTTTCATTATATTATTAAAAGACATAACTCATAAACAAAAAAAATTATATGAACGAGAGGTCATTCATCAGTGTTATTACAGGACCCTCTCTAATTAAAATCCCCTGCACCAATTTGGGCGTTATGGCATTGCATTTTGATTGAATGAATTAAGTGGGGGTTGGTTGTCCCAATAATTAAGTCACCACCCGCTTTGTTAGTTTTTGATTAACCACATCTTCAAGGAAGGGAAGAGTTTCATTGGTACGGCCACTTGTCTTGCTTTTTCATATTTGAGTTATTTTTGACTCATAAAATCATGATTTCAATTTAATTTAATAAAAATAAGGAATTAGCATAAGTTTTCACTATTTAAATGAAGATTAATTGAAAGAAATAACAGATTTGTAATAACAATAACATTAACAGAATATGGTTAACAGATTTTAGCATTTGACTAAAACGTTAAGTTAACAGAATTAGTAAATAACGTTGGTAATTAGCAAATTATGAGACAATTATATTGTTTACATATATACAAATTGAATATGTCGTTTCAATATGCTGTTATTAATTAGCAACATATTCAAATAGATTTCGTGTAATATGTGGGTTATCAAACACACAAAATTAGTACTACTAGTAGATTGATAGTCAATCTACTGTTTAGTCCCTAAAAAAAATATTCCGTACTATTGAGTCCGTAATTGCTATTTTTCGCTTAATAGTTACGGTATGTCTGCATGTTGTTTACCAAAGAAGACTTATCTATTTCTAATCAAACAATATTAAAACAAATTGTTATCTCTCTTTTGCTCATATTCATTCTTGTTGAGGTATGATGGGTTATTGTCTCATATCGCTATATCAATAATCAAAATTGAGGAAATTTGTTTATGAATTGATTTTCTGTACTCATCCTATTGACTCAACAATTCTTTTGACTTATTTGCAGCAAACGATAAAAAGTAAGGAGTACTCCATATCCATATGAGGGGATATAAAGTGAGTATTATAGTTCTGCTTTTGTTTCCACTACGGATAGTCGGATACTTTAGGACTTCGTATCGTATGTCATGCTCCAAGGTAGGGATAGGGATTCTTTCTAAATTTCGAGCTTAAATTAATATTGACCATGGTAAATTATTGCATGAGACCATCTTTTTCATTTATATTATGTATTATAAACGATCTAAGTCACCTAACGTGCTAAAACATCTTTAATATTTTATCAAAACTTTGTGTGATGATAACATCATTCTACTACCTAAAGCGGATATATGTGCCGCATTTACCTTTTACCCATGAAGATTGAGTTATTGCAGTTATGACTTATGTTTTCCATTGGACCTACCAATTCTTATCATATGTTCATTGGTTTTGTATGAGAAGATAAGGGAGGCAAAAGGTTCTAATCATTGATGTCTACAACATATATATATATATATATAATATTCGAAAGAGACGATATCTCATTAACTAGCGAAAAATCTTCCGATTTCATAGCATGATGGATTGATGGGTCCAACTGTTTTTTTACTACATACTTTACTCGCTCTATGTCTCTGACTAACATAGTGAAAGACGATATCTCACTAGAGTTACTCATATATAAGATGATGGTTAGCTTAGGTCTCATCCCCTTCTTGCTGCTGGCGAAAGACTTCTCTAGAACTGAATTAATCCCAATAATTTCGAAAAAGCTTATTTAAAATATGATTTTCTGACGTAAATGTATATAATGTCAAATTGTCAGTAGATAGACAATAAAAAAACATACGGTATAAGAAACGATTTTTTTTGTTCTATCTATCTATGAGTCAATACTCGGTACTTGATACGTTTTTATAGTATTTGACAAACAATTTTTCCTCGGCCTAGAAACGATACAACATGACACGAGCCACGATACAATATTGGCCAATTTTATTCCAACTTAGGAGACTTAGATGCATAATCATATTCAATTTTGTCTTGGGCCTTAATGGGATAAAGTAGGCAACAAACCATGGGCAACATGTCATCGGTATAAGACGGTCTTATACGGGGTATACAAAAGAAGCTTCATCGACTTTTGAGTCTCGGTTAAGGCTAATTTCTTTTATTACATCGGAATTATAACAAAATCTCTCATCGTAAATGCAAAGAGTACATAACTCTCATTATACACGGATCGGCAAGAAGTTTGTCATGTTAAAACTCTTTATTTCAATGGATGATGACACGGCACCACCTCCTCATATGTATGAACCCCTTATTAATGAGGTCTCTCGCATGCACCCATTATTATTATTAAGGGAAACCCCAATAATTAGAGATGCATATGAGAGGGTGACGCTAACTCATTTTCCTATTTCAATTACAAAATAAAACCGCAAATTCAATCACAATAGCATTGAATCAGTGACTATAAATCTTGTTTATCATCTAATTTGTTGTTAAATTCTGTGTCATGACCTTCTGTAGGGTTAACGACGGCCGTCTTCATACTCCAAGCATTCAGTTTCGTAATCTTAACATCTTCTGCTCCATTGTTGAAGGCATACAAGTTTGCTTTCTCACCTATTGCTAATGTTGGATAAACTCTAGCAGTAATGCAGCTCTTCCCTTCATCTCCAAAGCTTTCTATTATCGAGTGATCAATCTGTCCCAAAAAAACACACAAAAAGATATCAAACATATACAGTATTTCATAATTCATATACGTACAAGTCATTCTTAGATGACAGGTTTTTCAACTTACCAAAACCCGTAGAGAGATCTCGTCCTTGACTGGATCCACATCCACAAATGTCCCGAATGATAGCTTATCGGTCGTTGGGTTTAAGGACGATCTGTAAAACAAACGATTTTAAGGGCATCACAAAGTGTGAAATGTTTAAACCCAAGATATCTTAGCCTAGTGGTTAGACAATAGGTCACTAACCTGCTTTGATCGCTGCACATTAAAACGACATATTTGTCCGTAGCCTTGAAGATCCTGAAGAACACAGCAGTGTACTCTTCTAAGTCATCTGAGGCCAGGGTTAGGAGCCCAAACGGTCCGAGGCTACCTTCCACATTGGCTCCTTTCCGGCTGCATAGAATCTGTGGGTTAGTCCATGTTGGGTCCAACTCCTCTGCCCTATCGAACTCTGTTACCTTGAACGACACTTCTACATCCGCCTTCAAAGAAAAACCAAACGGAAACATCAGAAATTCCACTTCAAATTCTTCAAGGGAATGAAATGCAACGCAAGTATCGTTAAAGCGTTAATAATTTACCTGAGTGGCTAAAACCTTTGGAACTTTAAGCTTCGATTCTCGTCCAAGTAGTTGAGGAGTAACGCGGACTTGATTTTCTCGTAGTGTTTCCACTTCCTTGACGGGCCATTCTACCAATTGCTTCCCCGACTTATCAAGCACGATTGTTCTTGGGATTGCCTAAATCACACGTCCATAATAATTACTCCACAATCGTCCAAACGTTATACACGATGTTAATCTTATAATAAGAACTCCACAGTCGATAGTGCATGAACTTCATTTACCTGAATTCCGGACCAACCCTTTTTGCTGTCGTCGGCCGCAGTTGAAGATTCATTAACCCAACCCCATAAAATTCTTCGGTCAGTGGTACCATCGAAGAAAGACTTTGACGCGTAAAATTTACCATAATCATACCTCAACCCTAAATTACTCTCAATCGACCCCTCGTCCGGCTTGTAAATATCCTTCTCGGTATCATAAGTACCGATTGTGTAGTACTCATAAGCCGTGTCAAATAAACTCACTTTAAGAACGTGCTTAACATCCGACCCAATAACCGATGTATCAGCACCCACCGATTTCCCAACATAGACCGGGAAAAAATCTGGACATTCCAATACACCGTTACCTTCGACTGAATGCAATGGGTGTTTAGCTTCGGTCCAACTCACAAAATCTTTACTAGTGAACAAAATCGCTAGCCCCCGTTTATTAGCATCGCTCCCAACTATGGTCCTCCACTTACCATCGGGCAGTATCCATGCAGTCGCCGGATCCCTGTGTTGAGATTTGTAGAATCGCATAATTATTATTGATTGAATAATTATTATACGTATTATTATTAACTACTACTCGTACTTATTTTATTATGACTGTTTTATTGGGAACGACTTGACGATTTTGTAGAATTACTGATGCCTCAGCTCTACTCTACTGAAGATGTCTTAGTCCAGTGGTTAAGACTACGTACCATTATCATGGACAATAGGTCTAAGGTAATGTTGTTGAAAAAGAAAAGTAATACGAGTACCTGAACTCGGAGGCATTGATGATGCTATTAGGTGTCCCAACCATAATCGGGTTTTGAACAACCTTAACCCATTCTTTAAGGTAGGGGTCAGAGGGGTCCTTAGGGAAGGCCAAGTTTTGGACCTGGTAGAAGTCGGCATTGATTCCTGTGTACAGAATGGCGGGTTTTCCACCAGGGAGTATAGTGGCGGAACCTGACCAACATCCGTTGATGTCGTAGGGTGTGGATGGGGTTAGGGCGGTTGGTTGTGGGGTCCAGTTGATGAGATCGGTTGATGTCGAATGTCCCCATATTATTTTGGTGCTCCAATACGGTTTTGGGTATTGCTGGTAGAACAGGTGGTATACCCCTTTGTAGATCATTGGTCCTGTCAACCACAGTAAGCCACCACAAATCCACAATCAATACAATAAATCATCAAAGGGCGATAAAACTCTCCATAGATGGTTTTAACACCAGAGTACTCGTGTCTCAAAGAGCTAGAACAACCACTTACCAGTCGATACAAATAATATACAGGGAAAAAGAAATACAGATACAAAAGCTAGTGTAGTTAGAAGATAAGTTGGGTAGTTACCATTAGGATCTGCAGAATTGAAATTCCCAGGAAAGTCAAATTAATTCCAATTTCCAGCATGAGAGAGCACATACACAATCAAAACCCAGAAATTCAGTACAAAATCAAATTAAGACAGTCTCAGTCCATTTCCGCATTCATTTACCATCGATAAATGAGTGATCTTTTTATACACGTAAAAAAAAAGAGGGATGAGATAATACCATTCATCCAATTTGCGGGTGGCTGAAAATGGTAAGCTGTTCTATAAGGATCTTCATCATGTTCAACTTCCAAGAGTTGTTCTTCTTCTTCTGAAGAAGAAATCACACTTGTTGAGCTAATGCTGATTATTATTATTAGCGTAATAATAACACAGATGATTAGCTCTAATGGAGTTGACATAACTCTATACAGACTTATGTTAAACAAACAGATTAGTGAAGTTGTTTTTATAATAGACCAAGTTAGTGTAATTAAGTCATTGATTTATTGATTTGAGTCGTCTTTTTTTTCATTTTTATATTGTGTTATAAGTACTCGTAGGTGTCACTCACACATCTAATTTTACTACTACTATCATTTTGTTGTGCAATTATGCTGTCTCTGCAGATCGTGGTGTGTTTTTGGCTTTAGGCTCAGATTAAACATTTGCCAACTTGTCTGATTTGGTGTATTACTTGATCCGTCTTAAGGTTACGACGGATGAACAAGAATTTGTCAAGATTAAAAGGAGTCTGAAGTTGAGTCTGACCAAGAATGCAGTTAAGACTCAAATTTGTAACGTTTGAGGTTCAAACTTGAGTTTAAAGGGAGTAAGCAAGGATTTGAGCCTCGGATTCATATTCTTAGACTAGACATGTTAAATTAATTGGTACCAACAAAAGTTTGAAGGCGAGTCTTTGATTTCAAAGGTTCACCTTCAGACTCGTGAATGCAGAGTAGTAAAAAGCATAATATTTTATTTTTTCGTCTCAGACAATAGTTTGAGATTACTTTATTTGCGACCCATGTGGTTTATTTTGCTTTATTTATGAGCCGTCTCGGTCAATAATTTACGTTTGTTTTATCACGACTGTACTTAGTCAATAGTACCTACGGAGAACATTTGAGGGTATCAGTACGTGTTAAAGCACCGTCGACAACAAATTAGTTAATCGTGTAAAAGAGACTTATACTTGTATTTTGGGCGTGAAATCGGACACTCAAACATGGTATAAAGTTCAGTTTAAATTGAAACAGGGTCTAGTACGACCTTCCGGACAACTCAAAATGAAGTATATAATACACATTTTGTCAGGTCGAAAACCAAAATGGCAAAAATTTGCGATAGATTAATTTGCAATGTCTTTTACAACACCCTAGTAATTCTTCACTTCTTATGACAACTTCTTATACATTGAGAGTACTAAATACACAAGATTTCACAGGGAGAACCAAACTAAGGATTTAAAATCTTCCGGCTGAGTTGCTCAGCGGCAGCATGCGCACCATGGTGATGATGATGGTCGTGATCGTGAAAAAGCAACGTTAAGATTCCAACGAGACACAGAACTGAACCAACGAGAAGCTTGTCATACCGCTCCACCCAGTGAAACTTCAGCTGGCTCGCACCGTAGAATGACAGCGCCACCAACGAGGTCATCACGGTTATGGTGCTGCACCCAAAACGCATTCAACTTTAGTTCATCAGCGTTGTACTTTCATACAATGAATATACACACAAAAAACGAGCACTATAAGTTAAAAGTTAATCGGATAGTCTCTCTTGAGCCAAATATATCGTTTTAAGACCAAAACGGGTCAAATATCACCAGATAGATAAGACAAGAATTTTGTTAGTCAAGAGGATCAAAGATGCAAAATAGTACCTGAACAACAGCACTATGATGGCTAGGATCATCATCGATGAAGAATTGCCGACTGCAAGAAACACTGGAAGTGTGGTTGCACAAGGTGATAATGCAGGAACAAGGACAAGCCCGGCAACGGCCATTTTCTCCATGGGTTGTTGATGAGAATGACTATGACCGCCCTTTCCGGTTAGATACAACACAATGTAACTTGCGCCCAGAACCACCAGCAAAAGAGAAGCAAGTTTATGCACGGTCTCTTCCCCCGCAATGGTGTTTGCCATTGTTATCGCTGTTATACCTAAAAGTGAAGTGGATAGCACGTGCAAAAATGCCCCAAACACAGCTGCGTGACCAAAAAACAAGTTACAAGCTATGTTGCTCAAACACTTCACTCACTTGCCGTGTCAGAGTGTCTGACACGACACGACACTTGACCACTTCAACCCAACAATCAACAATTTGGAGGATAGCTTAAAATGCCACAACATCCTTTACACAGCTCGAATGAGTACACATAGCTAAAAATGCATCAACATATTGATTAGCCAAATAACTAATAATCCCCAAATCACAATCCGATGAAAAAATCTATAGGCATCGGAAAATGCAGCATTGTTCTAACCCTAAGATTCCTAACAGAGCTCGGTTATGGCATTACCTTCACCTTCCAATCACCAAAAACAAGCAATGGAACTACAAGTTCAAAAATCCAACCAAATTCCTGATAGAAGAACATTCCAACCAGTGGCAAGATTGGTAGGCGATTAGCCACCCACGGGCATTGATAAACAACAAAGGTTTTAGTTAAATTATAGACTTTTTTCCTGTGTTAACCATATTGCATTTACTAGTTCACCCCATGACCTCACTTCAACCCGGTTCCACACTTCCACCATTGATCCCAAATTCCCAACCCACATAGATCCAAATTACAAGCTGAATCCACTCAAAAACTCACAAATCAATCAATTTTAAACCCACAATCCAGTACACACACACATATACAAGCTCCAATCAGCTGAAACAAACCAACCCATCATCCAAAAAACCACAAAAAATCAGATAAACTCAATCCAAACAAAAAAAAATCACTAATCATTCAATCAATTTCAAACCCATAATCCAACACAGGAATATACAAGATCCAATCATCATAAAAACTAACAAAACCAAATCAAAGAAACAAACTTTAAGATGAAATCAACCAAAAAAGGGGGAGAAATAGAGCTTACTAACTAAAAGGGTACGAGAAAGGGTCCATTTCTGGGCACGACCGACTATAGAAAAGGGCAACCAGTGAGTTGGGATGAAGGAATGCAGCAATGAAACTGTTGCGATTCCTCCAATTGTTGATAAATCTTCTGCTGTTATTCCTTCCATTTAATTTCAAATCTCAACAAAAAAAATTCAAAGATTCTCGAACTTGTTCAATCTTCAGTGATAATCAATGTTGAGCATCTTAGTTTTTGTGATTTGTAGTAATTAATTTGGGGGAAGTTTGTGACTTGTGACCAGTTTTTTCACAACCAAAAGTTACCAGATTTATTTTTGTTACGGAAAATATACGGAGACCAAATTGAGTAAAAAAATGGAGGTTTTATGCTACTCCTATAATCTCAAATTTGTTGAAAAGAAAAAATATGTACAAAAAAGGTGACGTTATTACCTTTTACCAAATTGTATTTTTTGTAGTACAAAATTGGATACATTTAAACATATTTTCAACAAATTTTAGTGATTTAAGTGAAATTCTGAATTGGATCAAGTTCAATTCTCGAAAATTGGTACATGTAAGAATTAAAATGATTTAGAAGTTGTTGAGGCGCTTAGCAACTACGAAATACACACTACTCTGTATCTCATTGCTTATTTTCTTCGTGACTTTACCACCTTTAGCAATGTCTTCAGGGTTGATCTGGGGCCACATCCTCCTATGAATGACATAGTTAGTAAAACATACGAGTAACAGTCTAACAGGTATCAAAAAGGGGTTGTCGTAAAAATGAATTTCGATGGCTCATCGTAAACAAGCGGAATATTAATCTTGAATGGCTAGGGAACATGCTTGGTGTAGCTAAATGTTTAATGGAGTACGGATAGGATGATGAAAAGGTAGCTAGGTAGGTATCTACGAAGATGAAGGTAATGAGGTCCTTAGAACAACGGTTGGTTATCTCGCGATACTAATGAAATGGTGTGACACTTGTCGAAAGGCGATACGTTGATGCTTGGACCGAGGGGAAGTTGTATAAGGGTGGTAACTTAAACTATCTTGGTTGGTCGAGTAAAATGCGAGTCAAGTACGCCATTGTATGACCCTAATTGTCGCGAATGCTAAAGTTGCAATTCCTCAACTACAAATGTAAAATGTTACGCCTACAAAGGTTGGTTTCAAAATTAGATTTTGTAAAACTTATAATTTCGCGTAAAACTCGTAAAGCTCAATTGTTTTACTCCAAAAACATGGTTCAGAATCAAGACTCAAGAGACATCCTATACATAATTTTAAATTCCAAATCATTTTTATTTAGCTTTTTTCTATGAAGCGAGAACAAATATCACATTGTATAGTTGTACGAGTACTATATAATGCATTATCCCCCAACTGATGATTGTGACATCATCCACGAACTTGAGTGGACTTGTCTCGTAATTGATTACTCCGTATATCCGTTACAAACCAAGAATTTGCGTTATTTATGGGGAAGTTTTGAGCCCTTGATTTAGACTAACATTGATTTCATCAATATATTTAGGGTTTAAGTGTTTAAAAGTACACATTCAACCTTCCTCCCCAAACCCCCCATCATTTTATCAACTCAACCCCTCTTCTATCTTTCTCCTCATTTTCCCCCAAATTGATTTCATCTCCTAAATTAACCTAACCCCAACTCTGAAAAATGGACACTCTATCAAAATCCACCCTCAAACAACCACTGTTCTTCTCCCTCCACCATAGCCGACCATTACCCTTCTCAAAACCCACTTCAATTTCCTTCACTAGACCCCCAATTGAAACCCCAATCGTCAAATCATCCAAAACCCCCAATTCAAATTCAATTGTGAAAAACCCGAAAACCCTAAGCCCTTTAACCCTCCTCAAAACCCCACTTACCCTCGCCGTCGCAACCGCCGCCGTTTTCCTCGCCGGACTTTCCCACAAACCCCTCCCCGCCTTCGCAACCGCCGCGCCTCCAACGGTCGAGGAAATCCCCGCCACCGAAGAATCGGACGTGGAGCGAGAGAAGACCCTCGATGAATTCGTCAGGGAGAACCCGGATAATGTGCTAGGATTGAAGTCATTAATGGAGATCAAGATCAAAAACAAGAAACTACCCGAAGCAGTGGAAGTACTGAACCGGCTGGTCGAGCTCGAACCGGAGGAGAAAGAGTGGGCATTGCTCCGAGCCCACATGTACACATACATGGGAGAAACCGAGATGGCGATAACCGGGTTCGAGGAAATAATCGCCAAGGATCCGGTTCGTGTGGAGGCGTTTCACGGGTTGGTAATGGCGGTTTCGCAGGGGGAAGAGGGTGGTGCTGAGCTGGACGCGGTGGCGGAGAGGGTAAAAACCGCCATTGAAAAATGCAAAAAGGAGAAAAAATGGGATGACATTCGAGATTTTAAGCTGTTGTTTGCGCAAATTAAGGTAATTGAAGGGAATTATGATGAAGCATTGAAGGTGTATGAGGAATTGGTTAAAGAAGAACCCAGGGATTTCAGACCGTATCTGTGTCAAGGGATTATCTACACATTGTTGAGGAAGAAAGACGAGGCCGAAAAACAGTTTGATAAGTATAAGAGGCTTGTGCCTCAAGGCCACCCTTATGCTCAATATTTCGACGATAATTTGCTTGCCACCAAGGTTTTTTCGCAAATGGCGGAAAATGAGAGGGAAAAGGTTGGTGAAAAGAGTTAAGAAGAAAGACAGGCGGGTTTCTGTGCTTGCTTGCTTGGTTGTTGGTACTACTAAGGTGAAAGGGAAGAAATTGGTTATTGAGATCGAGAGTCATGGATTTTGAAGTGATTAGGGTTTAAATTGAAGTTTTGATTTGTTTGTAGGGCTAGTTTTTACTTTCTATTGGAGTAGTTGATTATGAAGTGGTTCTTGATTAATTGAATGGCATTTGTTATACACACTTGAACGATATCTAGGACTCGACTTCTTGAGTCGTATGTAGTGAACTTGTGATCAATGTTTTTAATCAATAAATACGGTGGTGTCGTGTTCTTAACTGTTGTTATATGCTTGGTTAGGGTTTAGGGCTCTAGTGGTGTCTCCGGTGACAAACATTCGCATGGGTATTCATTTTCACGGAATGGCTTGCGTTGTGTACTTGTGTGTGAGGCGTGCCTTGCTCGACCATAGCGCTATAGAGTATAGACTAACGCTTTGGTGTACTTCACTCAGTGACGGAAATTGTGCCACGTTCCCTTTCCCCCTTTAATTCTGTCGCGTTGATGATTAAAGACCAAGTAAGGCTATTGTGGTATGAACATTGTACTTGAGAACAAAGGGAAGTGACTGAAAATGTGCATATTGCTTCCGTACAAGCTAGTAGCTACTAAGCTACATACAGAGAGTAGTCGGGTCGAGTTTGCATCACTGGATTTTAACATTAGGTTGACAAAGACCTTCCTTTCGTGTTTCAAACACTTGATCAAAAGTGACACTCCTCCCACCAAGACGCCAACAGTACCTTGTAGCACACCATGTAACACAATCAATAAGAACAGTCCTGTGGACAGCATTACGCCATGAAGGCAAAATGAGGCACTATTGAGCATGAGTTTCGGTGCTACTAAAAACCAGGGAAACAAATACATCAATCTAATACGAGCAAGGTCACAACTCATTTGATCTGATTGAAAATGGAAACACAAAACGGGGTCTACATGAAAACATGTCCACAACACTAAAACCAAAGTAATCCTACAATAACAAGATCGCTCAAAATCAATTACTGCACTGAAACCAATTGTAATTTTCTATATCAAATCTAGATTCAGTTGTCGCCAGGCATGTTCTTGATGATGTCGGAATCACCTGCATCGATGATACTGAGGCAGCACACCCTGTAGTACTTTCCGCATGCAGTACCAAGATCAACATTGTCTGCAACCAAAAAAAAGACCAAGGGTCAATAATTTGTGACAAATTCCAACGAGACACTAATCAGTAAGAAAGTACATGCTTCGTGAGTGATTCAGATGATGCAATAACATACAGCCAAGTCAAATATATGGTCACCTGAAGGAGGGGTAACAGAAAGTAACCTCTATATCAAACAAGAGTTAAAGAATCAAAACCCTAATCACTTCTATACAAAACAGGAAACCTTAGGAATCTCTCAACCATGTTCAGTAAGATATGAAACACTAAATAATACTGGGACAATCACATCGGAGAAATGTTGTTGGAAATTTGGAATTGTAGCTTTTTTTGCAAGTATTTACATATGTTTGCAATGAATGTATCGCGAAGAAACCCCCTCTCGCATAATGAATCGGCAACAGAAACAAATCGTAAGGAACCAAACAACAAAAACCTACATTCACCACAACCAAGTCCCGGTACGGAGTACAGTATAGAGGTCCAATGAATACATTATAATGGGAAACAGAGATAGGAAACACTTACTTCCATTGTAGTGGTGAACTCCAACCTTGGCCAACATAGCGTAGTACTCAATCTCGGACTTCCTTAGAGGTGGGCAATTGTTTGAGATGATCACCAACTTAGCTGAATATAAGAAACACTAACTCAATACATTTTCGATCCAATCTAAACAACCACTCATCACAAGACGAATTGAAATCGGAAGGAGAAAAACCCAACATAGAGGATGTTTACTAGTCAATGATACACTACCGTGACAGTAAAATGTGCACATGGTATGAAAGTCCCAACTTTGTTGATAAAAAATGAAGTAATGAAGTGTTAAACATCACATTGGACATGTGACAATACAATGCTATCACAAACCCAGTAACGAGTTGAATAAAGATCCAAGTATGATTACACAATTTTGTCGGATTCGAACTACCTTGAATATAACCGGAAGATGGTGTCGGATTTAAACAAGCTAAAAATTCTGACATAAAGGAAATCAAAATCGATGCAACATCGGATATTTCATACTACAATAATAATAATAATACCAAAATCTATATTGCAACAATCTGCAAAAAAAAAATTGATGCAATATAGAGATTCATGAATCCATAATCTATAAGCATAACCATGTATAGATTATACATTTTGGGAAGCTAATACATGAAATCAAACAACAGAACAAAAAAGAAGTGAAATTAAGATAAAGAAATGAGCGAGACGGAAAGAGGGGAAATGACCTTTGGAAGTACGGAGGGTCTTGAGGACGGTTTTGTAACCAAGAGTGAATTTACCACTCTTCATCACTAGAGCCAACCGATTGTTGATGCTCTCATGTGTCTTCTTCTGCCATTTTTTCACAACCAAATCAAACATTCAGAAATCAACAATCAAAAAGTGAATGAATGAATGAAAGCTAGTAGAATACCGTCTTCTTGGAGGAGGCAACCATGGTTGTGGGCAGGTGAGAAGATCGAGAGCAGAGATAGGGGAGAATGAGATGCCTCTTCTATGGAGGAGTAGTGCTATTACTATGGTGAGAGGGAGGGGGGGTGGAACTAGGGTTTTGTTAGGTTTTTATAAGTGCCATAACAAAATGGGCCGACGCCTTCCTATAGGTTATAGGGGTGTTGTTGTTGATATGGGTTACTAATAAGTTGGCCTCATGGATTTGGTTGGGTGAGGACTTGACCCTAGAGGTCACAATCGGGTTCATCGCATCGGATTTTGGTCAAAACACTACAAGTGATAATTGGTTTGATCGCGTTAGGATTTAGGATTGATCGAGTCTCCTTGCATCATATCAGCTTTGTGGTTTAGTCATTTAGATCATTTGTTGTACTTGAACAGTTGAACATGTCCAATCAATTCCTTGATTTTACCGTTTTGGGTGGTATTATGTCGACATGGTTTAGGCACATTTTTTCGGCATATTATGGTAACCTGGGTTCGGCACAGTATTCTTTCTCAAACTTCAAGCCACACGCATAACCCATGTAAATATGTAGCGTGTCAACCCTGCATTGTATCAGAGTGAGTTTGTGCCTTATGGAGTATGGATCGTGCTGGACCGTGTCATGCCACAGTCCACCTGCGACTTCTATCGTTTTTTTTTTAAATCCCAAAGTTGGGACTATATCATTGAAATAGAATAAAAATAACAATAGAGTTAACATGTGTCAAACCAATACCCTCTCAAATACGCTTACCAACACTGCCATGAACAGCATGCGCAAGCACATGAGCAACTCGATTACAGTCACGCGGTGTATAGGACCACACGATACTATCAAAATTACAGGTAAAAGCAACAATTTCATCGATGATTAAACAAATGTTATTGGGTTTCAAAAAAATGTCACTCCTTCCTCTGCTTTGCTTCTGCAAATAATCTATCATCGTCTTACAATAACTTTCCAAGATAACACTTTTATCTTCTTTTTTTAATATCCAAACTCGGAATTAAGCTCATATTATTGAAATCATTAGAAATAAAAGAGTCCACGATGGCCGGTCCGTAACCATTCCAAACGCGCTGTCCCACGGCGAAAGACATAACCTGAGCGAGCTCGTGAGCAACACAATATTAATGGCGAGGCACAAAAGACCAACAAATAGTATCAAAATTACAACTTAAATCCAAATTTTCGTCAATAATGAGGAGTAAATTACTCCAGCCTGTGTGTGCTTGCTGGAGATGATCAATAACAATCTTGCAGTCACTTTCCACAATCACCTTGCGATGACCTCAACGCCACGCTTTCCTTAACCCCTTCGAGAATAGCCTACACTTATGCTTCTCCTGCATCCACCCTTCCAATCCACCTTGAGCTCATGGCCCTCAGCTTCACCCCGTCTGATCCTATGGCAACGACCTCGACGCCAATCCCGCCCCCTCTCAGCCCCACATCACAATTAATCTTAACCATGCCCCCTGACAGTACCCAACATCTCTTCCCCCCTCATTCCTCCCTCTCCTCATCATGCCTTCCTCCTGGTCTCTCAACCCCAATCGTCCATAATATCATGGGCTCGGTTAATTACATCAGTAGTGCTAACCCTCTTCCC
The DNA here is from genome assembly GCA_958450325.1 of Agrostemma githago. Classification (NCBI taxonomy): domain Eukaryota; kingdom Viridiplantae; phylum Streptophyta; class Magnoliopsida; order Caryophyllales; family Caryophyllaceae; genus Agrostemma; species Agrostemma githago. The sequence goes on from OY288239.1 coordinate 4,141,594, forward strand.
CTCAAACACTCATTTGTTTCGTGCCTCCACATGGCCCAACACCCCCACCATAACCTTCCCTCGCTTCTCATCCTCCATCTCCCTCTCCCATCCACTCATGCCCGTTTTTCTTCTTTACCTCCACCCCAACCCATCTTTCAGTGTCAAGTCAAAGTGTCTTATCGAGTTGACTTAGGTTCAGGTAGAATCAATACCGAAACAGAATTATTATCGAATCCTGATTAGCATCAATTTAATCAACTTGTCAAAGCCAATATCAAACTTGAGAATTATCGGATATTCGGATCAATATCGAATGAGGTCCACATCAACCGTGTTTGCATTTTGACTCACAAAAGTTAGGCCGAGTAGTGAAAAGAGCTCCTCTCCTCCATTTTCAAAGCAGACAAGAGTGAGAGCGACGGAATAACTGAGTGAACGGCGATGAAGAGTGTTCCAGTAATATTGATGGGATGTGGCGGCGTCGGACGCCAACTTCTTCAACATATCGTCTCATGTCGCACATTTCATGCGTCTCAAGTATTTTTACAACTACCTTCTTCTCTATTCAACTCAATTCACTACAACTAAACCTGACAATTTATGATTTCTCAAAATTAGCAGTACCATGATCGTCTGTTCAATCCAATTTATTGAATTTGATAGAAAAGTTGTGATTTTTTTTTTATTAATCCATCATTATAATCCAAAATTATCAGAACCATGATCATTTATTTGGTTTAATTTGTTGAATTTGCTGGGAAAAGGTGTTATTTTCTAATCAATCAATCATTCTAATTCGAAATTTGCAGTACCATGATCATTTATTTGATTCAATTTGTTGAATTTGATTGGAAAGTTATGTTCTTGTTTGATTAATTTACTTGCATGAAGTCAGACAACTCAATCAAGTACAGTTAAACTGTTTTTTTCTTCTGATTCAATAGTGGCAATGCCATGATCAGAAGTAATACAAATTAATGAGAGACCGTCTCTCCATAGTTTTTGTGTTGATTTAATTGTAGGGAGTCTCATTTCATGCTTCTCAATTGCGTTTAGCTCGACCCGTTTCTCTATTCAATCCCATTTAAGTACAGTTAACCTATCAAATTTTGTTATATTTTTCACCAATTGATCAATATAATTCGAGTTTAGCAACACCTTGATCTTTTAGTTGATTGAGTTTGTTGAATTCAATAGGAAAGGTTTGATCATTTTGTTAATTTGATTGCAGGGAGTGAGATTAAGGATAATAGGAGTTGCAGACAGTAAATCACTGGTTTCTGTATCGGATTTCTTCACTAATGAGCTCGATGATCATTGTCTTGCCGAAATCTGTCGCCTTAAATCCAACAGTTCTTCTCTGTCTTCTCTCAGTTCATCTGGTACGTGTATCATTTCTACTCCGTTTGTTCCAGTCATTTGTTTAACCGTGCCATTTTTGGATGGGTTGATGTCATTTACATGTTCACGGTCTTATTTTGAGACAATGTTACGAGTATTTCATGTAAACGTGGGTGTTTTTGTTTTTATTATGTACAGTTCCCTGTGAAGTGTTATCCAGTGCTGAGACAATCCCGAAAATTACTGAGATTGCTGGACATTTGGTTCGCTCCACAGGTTCTTGTTCCCGCATTGCCACGTTACTTTTGCTGTTTGTTTTGGTTAATTCGGTGAATATGTGTGACTGTGTGAAATGTTCAAATGTTATGAGCAAAATTAATCTCATTTGAGTAAACAAATAACCTGAAAATGTGAATCAAATACGTTCATGCAAAGTTCGCGTAGGTTATGAGATCACTTTTCACAAGATTTTTTTTGTAACTACGAGTTCTATGCCCTATAATTAGTGAAGATAAATGCCCGATAAATTTGAAGAAATTTGTATTCCTGAAGTTCTGTCACATATATGGCGTGACAGGTTTTGTGGTCGTAGATTGCTCTGCTAGTTCAGACACTATTGAGATATTGAAGAAGGTGGTTGAATTGGGTGGCTGCATAGTCCTTGCAAATAAGAAGCCTCTTACTTCCTCCATGGTAATGAATATGAATATTTCATTTTTTTAGGGCGAGTGGGTCTCGTTAAAGATTTTTCCTCTTTGTAAATCTAAATACTGGAAGCGGTGTTCAATCTGCGTTGGCCACATCGGAATCTAATATTTCAAAATTATAACTTACAAATTACAATCGTGCACATTTAGAAATATAAGACACGTAGACGATTCAATATGTCATTTTGATTGTTCAATTTTTCTCCAATTATGAAGTCCAGGAATTAAATCTTGTACTGCTGAAGTTTGACGGTGCTCCTTGATTGCAGGAGGATTATGATAAATTGGTCTTGCATACACGTCGCATTCGACATGAATCAACTGTATGTACTCTTCTTGCCACTTCTACTTTTTTTTTAATTGGTAATTGGACTGTGGATAATCATCTTTTCTTGAAAAATCTCTTCTCTGTTTGCTTCTTTTTCGTAATTATTACATAAGGTGATCTATAGTTCTATACTACAAACCATTGTCATTTTATTTGAAATAACTGGCGCTCTTGTTGTTCGTTCTTCCAATCCATTTCAAACTATTTGTTTTGACTTTTCATGGTCTACGAGTACATTTTTTGTGTGTTGAAATTTTATGTCAGGTTCTTAATCCTTAAATATTCAATCGTAGAAGTCGTACCTTAATCCTTATCGACGTTCTTCTATCTGTGTTAGGTTGGTGCAGGTCTACCAGTTATCGTGTCCATCAATCGCTTACTTTCATCTGGAGACACTATTCACCGTATTGTTGGCAGCCTGAGTGGTATTGCATTGGACCATCTGCTGCATCATATTGACATTGCTTATATTTAGTCAAATTTATAAAATTTTAATATAATAGTTTACATATTTACGTTCGTTATACTAAGAGGTTTCAGTTTAAACACAAAAGAAGTTTGCTCCATTTCAATCATTTCTACACATTTGCGGAAATTATTGGAGTTACGGAGTATATTTTGATCAAATGTGTAGAATTGATCGAAACTAAGGGAGTAATATCTAAATAGGAAACAACGCGATCAAAATGTTCTCTATTAGACCGTGAAAAGTCGCATGGAATGGATTGAAGGGAGTATGTTTTTTCGAGATTGGAGGTAGTGTTGCAAATTTGCGTTTTCACTTTACCTGTGTTTCTGTTAGGTACATTGGGGTACGTAATGAGCGAGCTAGAAGAGGGAAAGCCTTTAAGCCAAGTAGTGAAAACTGCGAAAAGCCTCGGTTATACTGAACCAGGTATTTGAGTTCTCCACTTGCAGTAAAATGCTGTAATTTCTGCCTGTTTTTGATAATTTACTGCTGATGATGTCGCTCGGTTTCTCCAACCGCTCATGTTTAACTTGAATCTCATTATCATAGATCCCCGTGATGATCTTGGTGGTATGGACGTTGCAAGAAAGGTCCGTGCTTTCCCTCCCCATTCAGTTCAGTTAAATCTGTTTCAATTCAATTAAGCCCACTTCAGTCCGAAAGAACATGACCTTAAGCATACGTATAACGTGATGACCTTGTTGTGTTTCTATGATGCTAAAAAATTAGCTACTTCTGGCCTAATAATGCATGAGGGTGCAGGCTTTGATCATTGCTCGGCTTCTTGGACAACGGATCGACTTAGGAAGTCTAAAGGTTCGGTCATATAATAACACTCTTGATCATATATTGCCCTTTCTCGAGCATGACAGCTCATAACTGCTCCACTGTGAACAGGTTGAGAGTTTGTATCCTAGGGAAATGGGGCCTGAAGCAATGACTGTTGATGAATTTCTTGCAAACGGGGTTCCACAACTTGATAATCATATCGCAGAGAGAGTTACAAGAGCAGCTTCCAAGGGAAACGTCCTACGTTATGTATGTGTGATCGAGGGTTCCAGGTATTTCTTGACTGTGATTAATTAACTGCTACTCCGTATTAAAGACTTGAAGCGGGCTTTCTTGACTGTGATTATGGAAATAGTATAACCGATGAGATGTTTCACCTTGTCACATGATGTCTTACGAAGGTGTGAAGTGGGAATTCAGGAGCTCCCCAAAGACACTGCATTGGGAAGACTACGAGGGAGCGACAATGTGGTAAGTGTTAGTTAAACTTAAACAAGTTCATTTTCAAAAGGTCGCCTTATAAGTTATAACGCTACTTGCTTAACCATACTCCCTCCGTTTTGTTATAATTGTCGTTTCACAGTTTTACACAACTACTAAGAAAAATTCCAGAAAATGTTACATTGATGGATTATGTACTGTATAATAATTAAGGGATATTATGCATGGTACCTGTGTTTTTTCATTTTTTACGATGTGGGGTGAGCTATGAAGACGGGTTTTCAGTGATGTCGATGAATGCTAGTGTGGATGGGGGTACATACGTGCAGGTGGAGATATACAGCAGGTGTTACAGTGAGCAACCACTGGTCATTCAAGGCGCTGGAGCTGGCAACGATACCACAGCTGCTGGTGTTCTCGCTGATATCCTCGACATACAAGATCTGTTTACCTGAATCCAACTCCGAATCCTCTAACACAATCACTTGCATTCCAGTTCTTCGAAGACGTTGGGGTGATTCCGAGTATTTCATGCACTTCGAGTTCACTAGTCAAGACAAGTAAGGTAGGGTTTGAGTGTGTGTCGGGTTTGGTCAGTTTTGGTGAGTGAATGTTATCAGATACTGTACGAGTATATCTTTAGACGAGAATAATTTCGAAGAGCAGTGAGCAGAATGTTCAATTTCGTGAAATCAGCCAAGCATCTGATGCTCACTTGATCATCGACTTTACCAACTAAACTTAAACTATCATAGCATCAATACTCCAATTTTACGTGAAACTTGCTCTCATCCCCTCAAAATCCATCCTTCCACGCGCTAACCATGACGAGTACATACCGGCATTCACGAGTTTCATGCTCCTCCCAACCGAAATCAAAATCCAATGTTCCATGATAATTAAAATTGAAACATTATATATAACCCAATAATAATACTCTACTTGTATAGACCTATCAAACGGATGAGGTCGGATTCGGATTATGATGCAGGTGGATGACCTGTTGTCAGTACTCCGTATTATTAAATGATAAAGCTACATAAAATATTTACTCATTAAAATTCATTTTTTTTGATTAATTTTTGTGATTAAAATAAATAAAATTTTAATCATTATCTCAAATATATAATGTATAAATATTTACTCATATTTTAACAGTTTTGTGACGTCATCGACCCAACGTGTCAATTTTTTCGGATCTTAAATGAACGGATCAATTTGGATCAAAATTTCGAATAAAAAATGGGTGAATATTTAGGAACCGGGTGGAAAGTGAGGGCTGTAATCGTTTTCTGGTCATACGATAAGTTGGAATAAGAACCGTAGGATGAATGACAAGAAAGAATCGGTGGTGCATGAGTGCATCTTTGTGTTGGCCACCTCTCCTCTTCATTTTTTTCTCTCATAATAATATAATCTCGTATCTTTTCTTCGCTCGATCTCCGGTTACCCTTTCAATACGCCGTCGTTTCACTCTCTCAAGGTATATCAATCGTCATACCCTTTTAGATTTTAATCATCTTAATCATTCCCAATTGATTGTTTGATTTCTGTTATTATACCCAATTAATTAATTGTTCAATTTTCTGGGTTTTATTTAGGGATTAGCTTTTTTGATTTGTTTTTCATAATTTTTTGGTAGAAATTGGAAAAAGGGTATTGATTGAAATTGAGGGTTCTTGAGAGTTGTGGGAAAAGGTTTGATTTTTTTTAGGTTTTTGGTTGAGCTTTTTTTGGGGGTAGGAGGATTATTTTATGGCATTTGAATGCCAAGAAGATTTTGAAGGTAATTTGGGAAAGAAAATTGTTGTGAATCATCATAATCCAGTGAAAAATCAATTGGGTTGTGCTCAATTTTGCAAGAAAGGTTTAATTTTCGGCGAAACGAAGAATCTTGATATTATAAACAATTTTGAGGACTGTGAAAGTGGAAAATTAGTGCCTAAGTTGGATTTTGGTTCAGTTTGTCACAAATTGGTGGCAAGTGATCATGGTTCTGGTTCGGGTTCGGGTTCCCTGAATTGTCGTCGGTCTATTAACGACCTTCCCCAAGCTTTGATTTCCGAGATTTTCAATTGTTTGGACCCGAAAGAGCTTGGGATCGTCTCATGTGTGTCGGCCACATTGTATAAGATTGCCTCCGACCACCACGTGTGGAAGGATTTTTACTGTGAGCGATGGGGTCTTCCGATACTCAGGCCTTTGAATCCTGGTTTCACCGACGAGAAGACTTGGAAAGAGTTGTTTGTCGAGAGAGAGTTCCGTAGTAGAAATTTTTTAGGCAAGTATAGCGTGGATTACTTGAATGGCCATGTAGAGGCAGTTCGGACTGTTTTTTTACTGGTGTCTGCGAAACTGATTTTTACTGCTGGATATGATTCCGTTGTCCGGATTTGGGATATGGAAGACGGTTTATCAATTGCTTCGTCTAAGCCTCTTGGATGCACAATTCGTGCTGTCACTGCTGATACAAAACTGCTCTTAGCTGGGGGTACTGACGGCTTTATTCAGTGTTGGAAAGCTGTTGAAGGGGTTCCTCATTTGTTCGATCTAAAAGGGTGTCAGTCAGAAGACACGGAATTTAGGCTTTGGGAACATGAAGGACCGGTTACCTGTCTTACATTAGATCTTACAAGGATTTACAGCGGGTCTTGGGATATGACGGTGAGGGTGTGGGACCGTGATTCGTTGCAGTGTTTTATGGTTTTGAGGCATAGTGATTGGGTTTGGGGTCTCGCACCTCATTCCGCTACAATCGCTACTGCGTCTGGATCCGATGTTTACATTTGGGATACCGTCACTGGTACTCTGGCTGCAGTTATTCCTCGTTGCCACGTGGGGAACACTTATGCTTTAGCTCGGAGTCATACCGGTGATTTTCTCTTCACGGGAGGCGAAGACGGGGCCATACACATGTTTGATATCTCCAACTTTGTAGAAGAAGAGGATGTTGTGAAGGTGGCGACTTGGATCCCTCACTCGGGTCCCGTCAATTCAGTATCCTTCGAGTTTCCATGGCTCGTGGCAGCTTCTAATGACGGGAAGCTCTCCTTAATCGATGTTAGGAAACTGTTGAAATTCAAAAACCATTGTCGAGGGAAAAAACCAACCATTGAGCCTCCTCAAAGAATGCTACATGGTTCCGGTAGTAGTTTGTTTTCAGTCTACGTTGGAGCGGACCGTATCGTTTGTGCAGGCGAGGATCGGGTGGTGAAGGTTTGGGACTTTTCGCAGGCTTTGGAGCGAGAGATGAGGAGTCGGGCACAGAGGGCTATCAGGCTCGAGAACAGGATGAGGCAACGAAGGCTTCAAGCTGAGATGAGCTCGAAGAGCGGTCGAGTTGAAAAATGTTCAGTGGCACCGAAGAAGAGTCCGATCAATGGTGACAGGAATGGTGTCTGGCATAATAAGAGAAGTGTTGCAGGAAAAGTGAAGGCCTAGCAGTAAAATTACAGTGAATCAGTCATTTTACTGCTAGTTACTATCTGCTTACAGCATTTACAAAAAACGATTTCATTCTAGTTTCAATTGCAGTAAAGAAAAAAGAGTACAGATTTGGTAGTAATGACAGGTTATATATAGTAAGTTTTAGTTCTCTTAGTGTGATTGCTGTAGTGTTTGTGATGTGATGTGATGTGATGTGATGTGATGCACCTTTGAATGCTCTAAGACATCTGTTTTGAATCTGAGTTTATTTTTCATGGAATTTATCTTTGATGGATTCACACCTTGTCATTTTAATGAGAACACGAGTTAGCTCAACTGCTGATAGCTCTCTTACTCATCGATGAGGTCCGGTGTTTGATTCTTAACAGCGACATGGTGCATTGATGTTTTACGTATAAAACGACAGCAAATCGAATAAGAAAGCTTATGGTGAATGGAATGAGGACTTATAACGATAATGAGGATTCGGCGTTTAGGTTGAAAACTTGGTCTAAGTTTCTTAAAAATTCACATTATCGTGATGCATTGGAGGTATATTGACTACACCATGTATTTTCTATATGCGCTCGACTATGCCTCGACTCATCTACGATGTTCTCCTACGTCTTAATCTCTCTTAAGAAGAAAATATCCGTTTTTGAAAACGGATCTTAATCTCTCTTAAGAAGAAAATATCCGTTTTTGAAAACGGATCCAAATATATGTTGACGGTGCAGATAATTTTAAGACTGATGGTTTTGTCCAGATAAAAATTGCTTGATGACAAAGTAAACAATGGTGTCGTGGTGTAGTTGGTTATCACGTCAGTCTAACACACTGAAGGTCTCCGGTTCGAACCCGGGCGACGCCACATTTACTTTTTCTTTTTTTTCTTTTTTTCCCCTCCCTATGATGTTTTATGGGCCATATTTCACAGTTCACACCAACATTATGATCAAATTCTCACATTTGACATATTTTGAGGATGAAGGATTTATTAGTATTTGATTTTCATGTTTGTTTGGAAGCGAAGAAACACTTTACATATACGACTAGAACGTAAATAGTACAAATTCTCGAAAGAGATGAGTTGTTCAAATACTGTCGTGAAAAAATAGCTGGTGCCAACAATGTGGTGAGGACGCTCTCAGCTTCTGCAAAAATTTCAGTAAGACAGTGTATTTGGTTGATGGGTGAGTTTACATTTGGTTGAGTACTTGAGTACAGAGACATTTGCACATTCTTAGATCGTTTGTTTATAAATCGGCTTCTGATTGTGAAGAAGTACTTGGGCCGTTGCTCTCTGCATCTGCGCCTGTGCCCGCTTCTACGTCTTCTCCAGTTTTCTCGAGCCTGGAAACCAGGAATATTGCTAGATGGGTATCCCCTGTCAATGCATACATGATACGCAGGCGTTTAGTGATCGTCTTTGCATTTTCCATATCAAAAGACTCTCCCTACCAAAACCTTTAGGTGACGGTCGAGGCCCAATTAATATCAACAGAATAGAACTCAAAACACGGGACGATCGTATTTAACCCGAATTTAGGTGTCACGAACTGACTTTTACACCTAAATGACAATATTGACACCAAACCCGAAGATTACATACCCAAAACTAATATGACCCGACCCAATCCAATCCAATCCAAACCCACATTCATACATAAAAATCAAATGCTCTGACCTGTACACAACTTAACTCAACCATTTAACTTGCAGTTGAAGTAGTAGTAGGCTAGTAGTAGTAGTAGTTACCAAATGTGAGCAAGCTTCCAGGCGGTACCATGGCCGTGGATCCAGGTGGTACCCGTTTTTCATTGATGTAAGTCCCGTTTGTACTGTCCAAATCAGTTACCAAGAGACTGCCTTCTCTGATTTCGATCCGAGCATGCAACCCAGACACTACACAGGACCCAACCACATTCAATATCCACAAATTCTATTCTTGTTTAAGACGGGTAGTTAACCCGTTTAAAACATGAAACAAGTTAGATAAATCGAAGAGACAAAACAGAATGCTTAAGAAAAGGCAGAGTGATATGAGATGGTCTCAAGATAATGGACCTGTTGCAACGGGAATCACTAAATCCGCTTTATCAGGCACGCGACCAACAATCATTTCTCTCTGACAAATTAACATCACTGACATTACTCTTGAGATATTGTTGCAGGTTACATATATCAGAAATTTGAGCAAAATTCATAAGAAGTTTAATACTATAACTTACAGAGAAGATTTCATATGCACCTGGCCTTTCAACCTTGTACCCTATGTGCTTGTACTCGCCGTCTCCTGCAAGGCACATATAACACTATGGAGTCTAAGACCAATAACACAAACATTCTAATATGAGTAGTACTCCACGAGTCGACACTGTCACCTACGATAACTTGCCAGACTGTGTATACATGACACAGATCAATATGAGTTTATTTATTTAATTTTTTTTGGTTTTTTCACAAAAATTAAAATAAATTTTAAGCATTAGGCATTTACTAAACCATTTTTTTTAATATTTGACCTGAAATTCAAATTTGATTAAAGAAGATGAGCAAGCAACTGACCTACAGGTTCAAGTAGCCAACCGCGAGCTACAGCAGCTGATGTAGTTCCACCATTAGAAGAAGAAACAGCACGCACAACCCCAACATATCTTGGGGTAAAGTCGTGTTTGATTACATTACTGCAATGCAATCTAACCCTCCGAAACCCGAAATCTTCAGCAGATTGGTAAGCTACTTGAGAAATTTTAAAATGCAAAAACGACGCAGAAACACTGGCAGTAGCAGTAGTAGAAGAAGAAATAAGATTTCTTAGTGGCTTGGTATTCTTTGCATATAACAGAGATTGTGCAGCAATGGCTTCCATTATTAGCAGCAGTGAAACTACAGAATGCTAAAGAAAACAGATAAAACTTCAGGAATGTAAGCAAGTGAGAATGCTGTAAAATTTCAGAATTATGCAGAAAAAACAAGCAACTTCAGAATGTAAGAAACTGAGAATGTGAATTTATTTTTCTCTTATTATGTAGTACGGAGTACTATGTTAATGTGGCTGGGAAGCCTGGGATATATGGATAGGATTGTTTTATTACTGGTTTTGTGGGTCCAAAATCTGAAGATGAGGCCACCATTTATTGATTTATGGTACATGATAGTAATCAGGATAATGAATGATGATTTTGTAACTTGAGGTTGAGATAGCTTAACTGTTTAGCAGACTCGTCGGACCGTAATCAGGTCACATGAATAAGGTCTCGATTTTTGTAAAATTCAACGGGTTATTTAAACTTATACTCGTAGGCGAACAGAGAAAAAAAAACAGAAACAGAAGGGGAAAACAAACAAAAAAAGAAATTTAGAAATTAAGGTAGAAGTGTGGAATATTAGTTTAAAACAAAAGGGGCAAAATATGCCCCCATGCAGGATCGAACTACAGACCTTCAGTTTACAAGACTGACGCTCTACCACTGAGCTATAGGGGCTTGCTAGCCTAAATTCTAACATAGTTAAAACATATACTACTTCGTAGTATTTTGGTTTATACACTAGGCTTGGCATGTACGGAGTAACAATTTGGAAGTGATGCAAATTTAGAGCACAAGGGATACATAACTTAAGACTTCAAAGGTGTCCATTTAAAAAAAAAAAGAAAAAAAAGAAAAGAAAAGAAAAAAAGACCATTTCACTTACTTTTCAAAAAGCATAGTACACCAGGTATCAGTTAATTTTAGGTAACAAAGTCATAAGGGATTAGATACAGGCTGATCCATGATCTATCCACTATCACGGTAAAGGATTTTCAGGTTTACATGCTGATAAATTGTTCAAATTTTGCCATATGTTGAGAAATATATCTGAACTTGATCGAGCTTTGGCTAATAAAACAAATACTGGACTGCTATGGTTTATGACCTGGTTTAAGAAGATGCGTCGATAGACCGTGACACACAGCACGCCACCATATTGGTAATTTAATACTGTACCATGCTCATTACTTGGATTTGATGCCCCCTTGAACCGCGACTTGTAGCACACCACTGCAATAGCAATTTAACATCACGCTCATGGCCCATGGGTCATGATTCATGACTTGGGTTCAAACTTCAAAGCCCCCATTAGCTTCAAATGCTTCCTGCATGCTTCCTTCTAACATCAGGAAAAAAAAATACGATTTTCAGAATAAACATGTCAAAAGTATTGAAAATAGAGAGAATAAACTACATAAACCAAACTTTCAGCATTCAGTAGCCAGTTTGAGTAAACACACGAAACCAGCTTTCCTGTAATTTATTACCAGGCAGATCAATTCCAACAAGCCAGTATCAATGTATCATCAAGACATTTCAGATTATCTCACGCCTCTTTTCTCAATAGAAAACAGAATTTCACAGCCAGGAATGGAGAACTTTAACCCCCAAGTTCATCTCACTGTACTCTTGATGGAGCCAAACAATGTTTAGGTTATCATTTTTAAGCCAAGAGATTATCACATCAAAGATGAAAATGCATGCAAAAATAATTCACTATTTTTAAAAAACTTTCGTATCAGAAATCTCATCCACAGCACGCTAATAAGAGGAATTTGTACGAGAACAGCAAAACACAAGGCTAAAGACAATGATAATACAAAGTATTTCCTTACCGAAAAGGAAAACAACAGATGAAAAGATATCTCCCAGTGAGTCAATGAGCCATTTCACAAACTCTCTACAAATTGAAGTACCATTTTTTTTTCTCAGAATGTCAGCTATCTCATATGCATTTCTCCCTTGAGATTGAAAATGAACTCTAGAAATCATCATTTAAAGGGCTCACATAATCCAATTACCAAAGATTCTAAAACTCCATCAGAACCCTCCTTTCATCAAAAGAGCTATTCTTAAAAGTTTGATTCCAGGGATATGACAAGACTATGTAACTCCATTCATTGTAAGAAAACAATGAATTTAGCTTGGATAAGATTTGGAGTGGAAGGGAGGGGAGAGATTTGGAGGGATGTAATTTCCTTTGTTTGGTTAGCAAAGTGAGGTGGAGTGATTTGGAGAGGAAGCCTCCATTTCCCTCCTCAAAGGCAAATCATTTCCCCTCCAACAAAGAAAAGATTTGGAAGGGAAGGGAGAATGGAGGTGGTGATTTTCCCTCCAAATCTTTCCTATGTTGGGGAAATATAATTTGCATTGGAGGGATCCATTTTCCCTCGCCTCCAAATCTCTCCCCTTCCTTTCCCTCGAAATCCCTCTATCCAAACACACCCTTAGACACCACTGTTCAGCCCAAAATAAGAACATTAACCAAAAAAAGTACAAACATGGACATGCACCCACGTCGGATTTTAGAGTTATCACAAAGATGGTAACATAAAAAGAGCGATATTAATTACAAGAAACTAAGAGCAACCTCATTAAGTCACCTTCATGTATGGTAACCTTGTATGTATTTTATTAAATGCATTAAACTCTAAGGTACTATGAACAAGGCATGTCACTGATGTGCTAAATATGACTTATATAGCAGTGTCTAGAAGATTAAATACTTAAATTGCAAATTTATTTAATTTATGAAAATCTTACTCCCCTCTCTCCATTTACCATTTCCCCAATCTCCACCATCATGCCTCGACGGATTGATTTAAATTGTGCACCTAAAGATCAATACCCAGTCATCAAAATTCTAACCAAATCTGATATGACAACATCTCAATTAGTTTTGCCTAGGCACTCTGTAGAGGAATTTGTTGTCTCAAACATGCCTGACAGCACAAGAACTAGGCTGACAGAAGGTGATGGAAGAGCAAACATATGGGTGGTTGACGACGAGAAGCGCCTAGAGCATTACTTGACAATGGTTGATCGTGATCGTCGATATTCAATCATAAGTTGGAGCCATGTTCGTCACAGCAGGGAACTGAAGGAGGGTCAGGAGATGAGGTTCAGATGGATGCAGCATAAATTGCACTTCATTGTTATAACAACAGGTTTGATAAAGGCAACTTATTGACACTACTGTTAAATTAAAAGCTTTCATAGATTGTCATTTGTGTTTTAACATCAAATAGCCTTAGTTTAAAAAAGCACCTCTAAACCCAAATCATAGTGACATGCTATTCAAAACATCTCAGTGCGCCTTAAAAAAGTCCAGTAGATGAGGGGCAGCAATATCTTACAATTTTCATGCGAGTATTATTTTTTCTAGTTCTTTTCTTACACCTTTCTCTTTGCCACATCATCGTATTTATCCCTAACTTAAACTCTGAATGTTAGTACTCTTTACACTTCAAAAATGGATTTTGTTGCACAGAAATTTATTTTGAAAATACAAATTTGTTCGAAAAAACAATGTGCCTTGTGTTTATAAGGCATGCCCTTAGGCCTCAAAGCCATGAGTCCTCAAGCCTTGGTGTGTCTCACATCTTTTAAAACCAAGGGTTACATAAATCCTACCCCCTTCACCTCGCCGTAGACAAGAACCTTTGTGGCGTGGATAATGTTATTACCATTGTAATCTGAGTAACCCATGATGACCCATTTGATTATCGCAGCCTAGTATGTCTTAGTATACTAGCCACTCAATAATACATAATATCATGATAAAATGGTAAATGCTACTCCCTCCATTTTTTTCATTTAGCCCCATTTGACCAAATTTCCCCTCACAAAAAAAGTCAAATGGGGCTAACTAGAAAAAATGGAGGGAGTACATAATATAAGCCCTTCGTCTCAGAAATACATTCTAAAATATGGAAATCATGCGATTTAAGACATAAGTAAACCTCATAAATAAAAATGTGTTTCAATGTAATAAGTATATACGAGTACTTCCTTCTTTTCACTATGATCTTGTTGCTTTTGGGCGCACAATTTATGGACGGGGAATATGTGGTTGAGGTTGAGTGGGGTAATAGATGAGATGTACTAGCCATGTATTTTGTATCAAAAAGGAAAGAGGAAGATCATAGAGAAAAGACCCAAAAAGGAGAGCAAAAAGATGTTAGTGAAAAGGAGGGAGTAGTTGGATAAGTGAAGGATACTTATGTATTGTTAGGAAAAAAAATCAACCTCCTGGATTTTGAAAACTACGGTAAAATGAAAGATAATTGTTAAACAGCCAAATAAAATAAATGGAAGGGATTTCAGAGACGAAGGGAGTAAGATTTTAAAGGAAGATCAACGGGAAAACAAAAATAAATAAATAAGAAACACACGATGTTGTATAGCATTTAACTTCATGCAATAGATAATGCAGTCACGCTGAAGAATTAGATTTTGCAGATAATGACTACAGTGATGACTCAGACGATGATCGTCGAGAGAATGGAAACCAAGACGGACAAGGGATAGCAGAACGCAGGGATGAAGCCCCTGCGAAAAGAAGGAGAATAGGTGTGGGAGGTAGATTTCCTATTATACATGGGTAATCTTTCTAAAGTATAAGTTACTCATTTAGTCATTTAGCTGACAATCTTCTCAGCTGTTTTGTACTCTGCGGCAATCATGCAATGTCTTACTTACATTGTTTTACAACTTCAAAAATACATCTATATTCTGTGTGTTGGTTATTTGAGATACCTAAATACAATTCTTAGTTGGATATTGATCATTTGCTATCAGAGACAGACCTCTTCTTGTAATGTTTCTTTTAAAGCCTTGAAATGACTATGAACTTAGAAGTTTACACCTTAAATACTACGGAATAACCCAGACTTGAAACAGACCGTCAACTTATTTCTGGCAGAGGCATCATGATTCATTAAACATATGTTGATCACTAAACTAATGCAGTTGATATAATACGACAGTTTTAGATGCACTATATGTAAACACTGTTCTCGTCGGTTGAGACAAGACATTACATGCCATGATCAATGAAGAGCAAAGTCAGGCACCCAGATTCCACAAGTTCTAAAGAACATCGCATATAAGAAATAACTAAGACAATATTATCCGCAAAATAGACAAGAATTTCACTTCGCAATACCTGAATCTCTCTGGACTTTTGAGTTTTGAAGCATGACATCCAGGATAGTTACCATTGCGCAGAATGAAAAACCACCTGTAGTTCTGCAACAAAGTGAAAAAAAGGGTAAAACTCATCAATGGACCACCATGTGCAGTTCCAAGGTTGATCAATTGTAGAGCCTCACCTGACTCTGCCGATCATCTTCAATCTTCCTCCTTTCAGCTTTTCCCTAGTAGGTTTCAAAGCTCAACCTGCTGACTCAGAAATTTAAGGACAAAGTAAACACAAAACACAAGGACAGAGTATTTTTTTTCCTCGTCATTGCAGACTGAATTTTGATTGCAAGAGAGGCAGAGGACAAGGGAATGTAGAATGGGTGTAGGGTGTAGGGAGAAATAATTTTACTAGAAATAGCTACATTTAAAACTGTAACTAATTTTCATTTCCATTCAGAATGGAGGAAAATGTTTCGAATACCCTTGTATTAATCAACAAAGTTCAGAACTAACACTACCTAAGCCTTGACTTGAAAGGCTGACAGTTAACAGATACACCCAGTTAATAGATGATGTCAAAATCACAAATTCTAGATGATACACCAGCAACACAACGAAGGTGCAACTTAGCTCTGACTTCCCTTCTTGATACAGCAAGCTTTATATATAAGCGATAGTGCTAGCTACAACGCGGATCTTATCATGTCCTTGACCTAACCCTCCTTTCATTTGTATCACCACCATCTGACAGTTGGGCCCACACACTTCGAGACTTCCCACCGGTGCTACTGCAATCATCCTCACAACCAGCAACTGTCTTCAAGAGTTCTGATTGCAGCGATGGACAATGCACCTTGAGGTATTCAAACCCATCAGAACGCATAACAGCTGCATGTATGAGCAAAAGACAAAAAAAACTAAAGATTAGAAGAAGAAAAATCATCTTAACAATAGCCCAGTGTGTTGATATTAGAAAAAACAAAAGACAAAAAAACTAAATATTAGAAAAACGTCTTAACAGTAGTCCAGTGAAATATTGAAGAGCATGAACAACGCATACAATGTACTTATGTACAGGTAAATCAATTTACAGCAGTGTTGGTCATCCATTTTTCACATATCCATATAAAAGAAATGAGAAGGGGGACAAAGTTACCAGCAAGGTTTTCAGCTGCATATCTTAGACAAACACTCTTCAATTCAGTGGCGTGATAGCGATCGGCCAGTGCTAAAATCTCTCCAACCGTGGATACATCAATCTTCTGACACAAAGAAGATTCACACAACTGCCTGAGCCTAGCAAGCGCATATTTATCTGCTGCTGCCAGCAACCTTGCTATTAACCAGTCACAAATAGGGGTCTCAGAAGATGAACCAGATGACATGAGAAGCTCATCTTCCTCAACATCCATGAGAGCATCTCTATATACAAAGTATAGCATAGCCTACAACGGATACATTAGGGGGGAAATCAGATCAATTATAAGCAAACATATAGCCATAAAAGTCTACAACAATCTGGGAAATCATAACAATGTTTTAGCCTAGTTATTCAGTACAAGTACAATGGCCGCCCTAAAACATGAGGCGATGAGCAAACAGACAACTTAAAGGTAGAGCACAATCATTCCTTCAAACGCTTGGAGGAAAGGAAATCCACCAAAAAAATCTAATCATTTCATATGCCTAACGATGTTGTATGACATCAGCCAATCTAGAGCAAAAGAATTAGTATAATTTCCACCTTAAATATTATTGGCTCCATATCGGTAATAACTATCTCTTCTTGTCCTTCATCTGAGCTCTCCAAAAATTCAGACTCAAATACACATGATCGAGCAGCCAACACCAGTTTGTGTGCATGGAATTTCTCTCCAGCCACATTGAACACAATATCTGAACCTTCCATGTTTTCTAATAACGACCCAAAATGTGCTCCCATATCAGACTCAGGAACCCGGACTGGGTGCATTCTAGGGCAATCTACAGATGATACAACAACACCCACGGTACAATTGATTTTCAAACAGTCATCCTTGAGAAACGATGAAGTTTCAAGCATATTTCTCTTAAAGAAACGCTTGTATCCCCTGCATAAACAAATAAGGAAAAAAACAGCTCATCAGAATCAAAATCAAAATAAATTATTAATTTACGGACATTGATAACAAATTAATCGCATACAGAGTATATCATAGCCCAACAGCCAGACACATAGATGGTACTATCTCAGAGACTGTAGTCTAAACGCCATGGATTTGATAATGGATAGAAGTGGATTTAGTCCATTTAACATAGTTGAGTGTAAACATTTCCATAACAGCGGCAGCATTTCAGTGAAAGGTACAATTACATACCACATTGATACTTCCATGTCTTATAACCCTTCAATAATCCAACATTTTCAGAAACCAGTCACAAAACAATAATACGCCTTGGGACCCTAGAACAACTGCCAATAAAACAATCCACTTAACTAATCCATCAACAGTGAAAGCTTAGTTTGAAAAGGCGCTAAGGTGCCGAGGCGATAAGGCACAAGCGCAAGGCGAAGCAAAGGCGCACGCCTTCTCGGATGCAAGGCGCCCTATTTTTAGTAACGAGTTTGTATTTTCCAAATGAAATTTTGGGCAACAATACCTTTTTAAAGAGTTTTATGGTTGGCAAACACGTAAAGGACTAAAAGTTGGGAATAATGGGGAAAACAAATGACATAATTAGTCTGGAAAGTGTGTGCTAGTGTTAAGTGAGCCTTGTCAAAAAGGCACACTTAAAATTCACCGAGGCATATGGTTTAGTCCCTCATTCGAGGTGCTGCACTTTCTTAAACTAAAAGTGAAAGCTTGAAACAACTAACCAAACATAAGAGTACAACATTTTATACCTAATTATTCCTATCTAACATGTCTAGACATTTAAGTGAAATCTAAATCAAACCAAAAAATAACAACCCATCGATCTTTGTTTACAAAGAAAGATAATTAAAAAGGTTGAATTTCACATCACATAAATTCCAGTGTATTAAATATATCTATTAGAAACTCCCATTTATATTAGTAAAAAGTCTCCTTCTCCATGATTTTCCCCTTAGTTATGAGAGGTTTCCCAAAAAGCTATTGTCATTTATTTCTTGCATATTTTATTTCTAAGTTTATTCACACCATTACATCAAGCAGATAGGAACACAACCAAGTTAAACTGAACCCGTCTAATAGTTATCTAGCTTCAAGTGTAACTCACTCAAAATACCTAACAATCAATAAAACAGACAAAATCTAAAACATATGAATAATCAAGAGCTTACTTAGCCTTTTATCCAAATGGTTAAATTACAAGATTGAAATTCATACCACGTACTAACAGTGTACCAGCCAATTAATCGTCCATTTAAGCAACCCAACATCAGCTATGGGTTGAGTTGAGACTACATGTCTACACATAAGCCCAACACCATATAACATACCTTTTTATACCTCTTATTATTCTTATTCTGACACTTCTAGCAAGGAAACAATCAACCCAATATGCAAGATCTCAAACAGACTAATAAATGGCTTATAAGTTATTACTCCTTGACGATCCAACATTTCCAGGAATATATCACAAAACAATTATTCGGCTTGTGACCTTAGTAATAGCCACTCAAACCATCCATTAATACTCCAGCAATGAAGATTTGAAACTAACAAGTACTAACACACCCACGCCATAATAAACATATAACATACTGTTTCTACATCTTATTATTCCTATTCTAGTAATTTTAGCAAGGGAAAATTGAATCCAATCGATAAATCTAAAACGGAAACAAACAACCTCAAAGGCTTCCACAAATTACACGTTAAGGTGTCGGACATAAGCATATTTACCCTATGTTAGGTTACTTATTCCAAATAACTCAACACCCACATCAACAACAACCTCAGGGGCTTCCCCATATTACAAGCAAGGGCGTCTGAATGTTTGACATAAGTGGCGACAAAAGAATCTTGCATTTTCTCCAAAACATTTGTAAATTAAAATTTTACGGAGTAAAAAACCTAATTCCTTACGACATATCACTCCTATACTTCATCATAAAATAGAAGAGCGCTATGTTTAGTGCACCATTTTGGCATTTTGCTTCTTTCCACCGTAATACACACCCAGAAAATGACGACATTTCGACTCAATCAAAAATTTAAATAACAAACGATGACAAACGAATCTCACATTTACTTCCAAAATACTACCTCTATTCCAAAAAGATCGTCCAATTTCCTCATTATATGTGAGGAGTATTTTAATGAAATGAAGCAATCTTAGTGTGACGGAGGGAGTAACTACAAATTAAAAGATCAAAATCCCATACAGCATACGGTCCCCAAACTTCATTAAAAACAGAAGCGCAGTTAGTTTAGTGAACCATTTTGCTTCATTTAAGTAATCAACGCTCAAAAAAAGACAACTTCGACTCACTCAGAAGTGTAAATAAAGAGCAACGACATATAGATCTTACATTTAGTTCCAAATAACTAACAAACTGAAAAGATCGAATTACATACCACTTATTACCCCAATACTTCGTCATCAAATAAAAGTGCACTCATTTATGTTAATCATTTTGCTCAAATTATCGTGATCAACGCTGAAAAAACTAAACCTATATCAAAAATGTAAATGACAATCAACGACAAACGAATCTTACATTCACTTCAAAACAGTTCTACAAATTTAAAGATCCAATTCCATTCCATGCCACAGACTACTCCTATACTTCATCATAAAATAAAATTCCTCTCAGTCTAGTGAACCGTTTTGCTATATTTCGTCGCAATCCACGCCCAAAAACGACACCATATCGAGAATGTCAATAACAAACGAATCTAACATTTACTTCAAATAATTTTACAAATATAACGATCCAATTCCATACAACAAACTACTCCTATACTTCATCATAAAATAGCGAACCATTTTGCTTCATTCAATCATAATCCACAACTCGGTTCAATCAACAGTTCAACTAACAAATAACGAACAAACCTAATCCCACATTTCCTTCCAAAACATATATAAATTCAAAAAAAAAAAAAGGAATTACATACCACATGCTACCCCTATACTTAAGAGTATAAGGCCCGCTTTCGAGCGATCGATCGAAATGACTATGAACCTTATGCTTAGGGTTATCACCTTGATCAACAAGCGTGAGCTCAAACAATGCTCGAACATCAGTCCCTTCACTAGCAAGCGCGATGAAAACCGATACGTAAGCCGAATTATCCTCAGGGTTTTTACCGTCAGGGTAAAAGTAAATCGCCCACTGGTAACCGCCGACGGTGAAACTGTCGGAAGCAATGTGTTTACCGACACCCATGCCTTTCGCAAGGGAGTATCCTTGGATTGTGAACTTGTGTGAACCGTTTACCGTTTCGGTTACCACACGGGAGCTTGTTGGAGATATTATTGCTTCCGCCATTGATGATGGAGGGTTTGAGGTGAGAGGTGAGAGGTGAGAGGTGATTAAATTGATTTGGGGATTTTGTGAATGAGAGAGGGAGAGAGAGAGAGTGTGTTTAATTAAGGCTTTAAGCTAGGGTTTGTAAAATGATCGTTATAAGATTCGGGTCTATTTTTTCTTTTGGCGGATTTAGAATTTTTCCGATCAATTTGAAGTTGACGATATGAGTCTGAAAATCAAAGTTATTTTGATTCATTTAATTTTGTGTATTTAATTTAATTTAATTTGTTTTTTTTTTTTTTGCAATTTGACGAGATTTGATGAATTTATAAATCAAAGTAGCATTTGAATCGTGTGCAGTGTCAATTTTATTTCGTGTTTTAGAATTTTTTCAACAATTTGCCGATGATGGAATGCATCTGGAAATCAAAACGATGACTCATTTATAGTTCAATATTTGTTTCATTTGATGAATTTTAGATTTTTTTTCCGAACAACTCAACGTTGATGATATGGATATTAAAATCAATGCAATGTTTCATTTCTCCATATAACATAGATCTGCCTTGCGATTTTTTGTTTTTTCAATTAATTTGGTGATGTCTTAATAGATGTTGAAATTAAAGAGGGCTTGAAGCTTGATTTAATTTGTAATATAGATACTCCTTATACAATATTGGTATGATTTAGTCTTTTAAAGGTCTTTTTGAGAAAATTATGTCGGTTATGAATTTAGAAATCAAAACGGTGCTTGATTTGTGGTATAATGTTTGTTTCATTTGTTGTCGTGGAGATTTTTCCGAGCAATTTGACATCGCCGATATGAATATGGAAATCAGCGGAATGTTTGATTCATGGTACAACATCTCTTTCATTCGATGTTTCATTCGAAGATGATGATGATAGGAACTTTGTGTTTGCAAGTTCAGTGAATTGGTTGATGTACGAGTGAAACTCCACAGATGTCGGCCTTAGTCGACCATACGAGAGCCTTATCACTTTGGTGAGCTATCTAACAACTCAATGTCTTAAATGATACTTTGTTTACATTTTGACTGTTATTAGCCATGATTAGCCATTCTTCATTACTTTCTCCCCTCCACTTTTTTTTGCCAGCTGGATAAAACATACTAGATTTAACATTTATGTAGTGCGCTTTTGGCTATTCCATGCACACGTTTATTAAACAACCTAGGTAAAGACTGAATCGAGAAACAGTGAAAGTTCTTTGAGTCCTCAAGAATGTCTCCAATGATGCCTCTCAAGTTGTTTCTGGGTGTAGATTCAGCAGCAATCGTATCAATGAGAGAAAGACAGACCGTTCGAAGGAGGACATGAAGATGACCAATCTTTGAAGCCCATAAGATAGCATAGTGGATTCCAGTAGCCTCGGCCAACACTGGAGAGTCAGAGAGGAAAACTCTTGATTTAGCCGAGATAATCAAATCAGGGGCAGAGAGATCTATCCAGCCACAAGCAACCTCGTTCTCTTTGTGCCAGAAGGCATCGACTCCAATGATGATAAGATCACAATCAGATTGGGCGTTGCCAGTGAGGTGTAAAGGAGAACCAGAACGGAAATCAGGATGTTCTTGCTTCGTGCCTTTGAATGTGGTTCGGAGTAAGGGCATTCTGATGATCGGATTACTAGAGTTTACAAGTTTCAAAGCAACATTAACAGTCCAACTATGACCTTCAAAGATACCTTTATTCTTTGCAATCCAAATAGCCCAGAGAGTACCAATGAAGGAAGGCACAAGACTATCCTCCTCAGAAGATTTGCTTAAGAATTTAATCCAATTGATGATCCATGATTGAAGAGAGATATCAGTGCTAGATTGGTTTCTGATACCCAACGGTCCTCCAAACCAAATTCTTGAGGTAAAGGGGCAGTCTCTGAAGAGATGAGAATCAGTCTCCAAATCTTCAATTCCCGATTTTCTGCAGAAAAAACAGTTCGGATCGTAGTTAATGTTTCTTTTAAGAAAGGATTCACCTAGAGGCAAGCTTTTAGTAAGAATTTTTCAAAGGAATAATTTCCATTTGTCAGAGCAGTTCAACTTCCATAAGGATTTCCTACAAAAGTCAGCTGTAGAATTCTCCATAATCTTATTGATCTTCTCATGAGAGAGGAGCGAAGGTGAACTTTAAAAGCAGCCTGGTAGCCTGAGTTAACCGTGTAGTGGCCATCGTTAGTCAGCGACCAGTAAGGGCGGTCAATGCAATCAGTTTGTGGGACATGAATGGAGGAGATTTTCCTAGTCCAGTAAGGAAGATCCTTAACATACGATTGTATACCAGTTTTGAAAACTGGTTGTGACTCCTCCCCTTCACTTTGATTTCCCACGTTTATTCAAATATGAATTTATACGTATAATAATAAGTGGAGAAATGACAAATCATAGCGGAAGAGAGGGAGTAGCAAATATCTCCACACACACAGCGCATACGAGGCAACGAGTCACGTCACCCTACACAATGGCAAACGTTAGCCTTGGATTTGCTAGTCCACATCATTGACAACTACACCACAATCGTCCCTTCGCAACCACCACATACCAGGACTCTTATCTCGACCGAACCCCCAACTCCACATCGTGAGTCGCGTCACTCTCCACCCTTACCGTTCACCATCTTGCGATGCCTTAATTCCATGCACCGCACTCCAACCATGGCGTCTCTCGACCACCCCAAACGAACACTCCCTTTAACAATCAAATACCCGTACTTAACTAAAACAACCAATTTTTTTAAAACACTAAAACGTACCGTATCTATTTTGATTAGGTTTTGTACCATTGTAACATCAGGCTGTAATTGATCTATTAGGGTCCATTTGTTTGGATAACAAAAACTAGTATGACATACACCTGCTTAAATACGCGGTAAATTTATTTTGTTACTTTTAATAGATGAGATACCTATAATTACTAATTGCACGGTTTTTGAGATATGAGGGTTATGTAGGTGGTCACAATTAGATTTTTTATTACGTATTATTCAAAATAAGTTTGAGTTTGAAATATACTTCGTATTATTTTTATCAAAGATTACTGTGTATTGCTAAGAGTAGGACAGTAGGTGTCGACCATTCGGATAAAGTATTTTTAGAAGGTCGTATATTCATAACGTTGGATATCGAATAAAGTTGTAATGACCGTCGCTTATTCAATCGAAAAGTTTTGAGTGAAGAACACATTTATTTCCCATTGGGTTACATTTCACATTGGGTCTCACATAAGCTATATGAGATTTACATTTTCTTTTCATTGTTTAGGTGACCCATGTATGAAGTGGTCCATTATATAGTATTGATAGTATTAGTATTGACAGTATTAAGCGGGGAAATGGCTGAAGGAGGGAGCGACACATCATCATAGTTCCATCTATTCTTTTAGGGGGGCGTTTGGTTCATCAAAGGGAAAGTGAATGAAATCAACATAGGGAAACAGAAGTAAAGAAATGAGATTGACCTAGATTTAGGTTGTCGTTTGGTTGCAGTGATAGAGAATGCATTACAACCAACCTTCACACAAACTTTAGCATTAGCGGTGTGCCATCGTAATATTTATACAATATATTTGAAATAAAAAAATAAAAAATAAATTTTGTGTAACTTTTATATCTTTTAATAATAAAATACTTGAGAATAATATATTTTTTACAATTTTTTAATTATAAATACGGTAATTATAATAATTTATACAATACAATAAATTTTTAAAAAATGTTTTTTTTTTCTTTTTAATTGATAAATTAAAGCATAAAAAATTATATTGACCCAAAACCGACTAATATTTGACCTGATCCGAAAGTGTGGTGTTGGTCGCAGTGGTGGGAAGTGGACTTGGTGGTGGTGGTGGACGTAGTGGTGGTTGGTGGACGTTGGTGACCCGGTTGATTAGCGGGAAAGAACCCATTGCCTAGGGGTGAGGGCTAAGAAGGTAGAAGAGTTTGGGGAAAAGGACAGACTTAAACAAACGGAAACATTAACTTTGATTCTCTTACTTTTTCATGAATATCTCAATCCAAACGACCCCTAGTGTACAGGGGATAGGGGATTGGAATGAAAGAGAAAGAGATGAGGGATCATAAGTGTGCATTACTTGTATTTTTTTTAATGAGATATGCCAAACTTAACGCCAAAGTATTCT
The DNA here is from genome assembly GCA_958450325.1 of Agrostemma githago. Classification (NCBI taxonomy): domain Eukaryota; kingdom Viridiplantae; phylum Streptophyta; class Magnoliopsida; order Caryophyllales; family Caryophyllaceae; genus Agrostemma; species Agrostemma githago. The sequence goes on from OY288239.1 coordinate 4,166,632, forward strand.
TAGTAGTATTTTTTTTACTCGTTTAAATATAGCAAGTACGCATTATATTTTCTGACTTAAAAATTTGTAAAACAATGTAATTTTTCTTATTCGCTTTCTTATCGTAACCCGATTCACCCGTGACGGGAAAAAAATATGGCATAAAAGAACTAAATTGAATGCGTCTTGTCTGAACTAAACTGAACTAAAAGTGTCAGAATATAAGTACAAAAAAAAATGATTTATCTTAACTCGACTCATCCGTAACGAAAAAAAACGTAAGTTTTCATCCGCTTTTTATCTTAATCCGACTTACGCGTAACAGAAAAAAAAAATGAAGGGGATGACCAATGTAATATGAAGGGAGTATCATTTTTCTCTCAAATCTCACAACTTTGACAAGATTTTATTTTGATCTAAAATGAAAGGAACTCATTCTATCAAAAAATAAATAAATACATCCCTTGTTATAAAACGAGAGAGAAAGGAAAAGTAGAGAGAAAATAGAGCGAGAAAATATGTGAGAGAGTTATGTTATTCATGTCATTGAGAGGTATATATATAGTACATCAGCAATGATAAGAGAGTTTACATATGGGTCAAAAGCCCAATGGACATTCACCTAATATGATTTCATAACACTCCCCCTTGAATGTACATTACGGAATAATATGTCTCATAAAAACCTCACTCGAAAAAAACCCCGTGGGAAAAAAACTAGTGTAAAATAGAGCACATTATTCCTCAAACACGCATATGATGTTGCCTCATCAAAACCTTTCAATGGAAAACCCAGTGGGACAAAACCATAGATAAGGAAAACGGAAATTTCCCATGGTACCCCCGAACTATGTCACATTACACATGGTACACTCGATTTTAAGTTTGTTCCCATGGAACCCTTAAGTATTATAGTTTGCTTCCCAATTTGTCCTTACACCAATTTCCGTCATAACGCCGTGTGATTAACAATTAACCACTGACACACTCAAGCATTAATCAATGACACACACTTACTCACTCCTTTAATCACTCAACCATTAATCACTTATTCTCAACCTTTTCACCTTCATCTTTCATCTTCTTCATTTTATGAAAAAAAATGGCAAAATCAAACTTCATCCCCATAACCTAGCTCGATCATCCTTCAACATCAACCTAATCTAATAAGCGAGTTCTATACCAAGTGATTAAAATCGTTTCTTCAATAAGCAAGGTAAATACTACTAACTCTCTAATTTTTTTTCGTATTTCTATGATTAAAGCTTCGTACATCTTCTTCTATGCTATTAGGTGATTGTACGATGGTTTATATCCATACATCTTATAGGTTTAGTCTATAAATTTTGATTTCGAATTCTGATTAAATTAGGGTTTCAGATTATATGTTTCAATTAGGGTTTTGTATGAGTAAAAAATTTCAGTTCTCAATCTAATGCTATGTTCTGGTGAAACTAGATTGAATTTTAATCTAATATTGTTCATTAAAATGGGGGTTAAATTGGATATTATACTTTGTGAGAAGTTGAGGTATAGAGCAGAGTTGAGATCAAGTGGACGAGTCATTGATGGAAGAAGCAAAACAAATACTTTTTGCGAAACTGGATATGATACTCTGCTCTATACAAAATTAGGGTTTATGTTCAATTACGAATGTTTATGAAATTTTCTTGGTTTGCATTTAAATACTCCGTACTTTGTTTAGTTGTCAATTTTCCTATATGCATCATGACTATTGAATATTTCTGTTGTGTTATACATTTCAATTGTGTTATATTTCAATGTGTTATGTTCTTATTATCATTGTGTTCAATGAATTCTCATTTATCGTTGATGTTTGTGTACATCCAGAATGTCAGCTAAAATATGGATTGAATTTCAATATGACGGAAAGTGTTTCGATTATCCTGTGAACGACGTTGACTTGATGTAATTACTGAACGTAATTGGCGACCTTGATGGGGTGTCTTCGAAGCAAAATGTTCTTATACCCGAGGTTTATAATCTGTACTATAAAGGTGCACGGGGTAAGAAGATGTACATAAAGAGTGACGAAGACCTGATGAGTATGTTTGCATATTTTGATGGTATAGAAACCATTAAGGTTTGGCTTAAGAGGACAAACAAACCCATGAAAGTGTTCCAAATGGTTGCTGATCAACTAAAGAAATCATGGCTAGAGGAAGAAGAAAAATCATGGAGCCTCAACAACCAACACTTAGGTAAGTCCCTTCTAGTTTTGAATGTTAAATTTGTCATGTTATTTACGGTTGAATGTTATATTGGCAGAATATTATTAGTTTCGTATCTTCTTTCAATTTCGGAGTCAAGCTAAGGAAGAGAAGGAGAAGGCCCTGTTTATCTTTTGTGTATGGTTTAGCTAGGGGTATATATTTTGCACAGGTCTCTTATTATACCACCAATCCACCATACTTGGTCTTAGAATATGAATAATCTCTTAAGTGGTATGTATATTTTGCACAGGTGTTGCTCCTATATTTTGGGTAATTTGGTACGTAAACTCTCTTTTGGTGATTTGCATATCACACAAACAATTATTCCGTCGATGTTGTTCCTTTTTTAGTTCGCTTGTTTAACGAACATATCAATGTGATGGTGGGAATATACTAGTAGTAATCTTATTTCATTGCATTAGGCTTGCTTTCCATACATATCACATTTTGTTCATAACAACATAAAGTAAACTAAAGTACATGACCGAACCAATTATATGATGCTTAGATTTAGCAACTTCGACGTAGAATCTATCTTTCTATTGATGTCACAAATTATTTCCATTTGTTTCTTCATCTTTTTCTTCAAATCTTGTTGAATGGACACTTGATCAACTACATCAATTGTGTTGATATTTGTAACTTCTTCCGTTCTTCCTTTGCACCATTGAAACCATCCACATTCATCACATTTATAGTATAGCTTAAATGGATTTGCAGCAGTTGATCCGGAAGCTCGAATATTTGCTCTTCTATTGCATCTTACACATGTTTTGTTTTCCACTTGAACTCTTCTTAGAGTTGAACTTGAATGTGAAACCGGCATTGTTGGAAGTTTGATTTGTGTGGATTTTTTTGTTCATATTCTGTCAAAATAGAAAGGGGTATGCATTTATAAGCATTTGTGTAAGGCTAGTTCAATAATCTAGCTGTTACTTTGCTTCAAAGAGTCGCCCCTGTGCTTTCAGGGGTACCTTGTGAACAAAAATGTAACCTTAGGGGTACTATGGAAACAACCATCAAACCTTAGGGGTACCATGGGAACGCCTCTCTTTATACTAAGGATTCTGAAAAGCAGTCGTTGAGGGATGTAATTAATTTTTCCTCCCAAAATTAATTAACACTTAATGATGCAACTCTTAAGCATAATTTAACGGCGTGATGACAGAAAATGGGATGTGGGCAAATCGGGAACTAAACTATAAAACTCAAGGTTACCATGGGAACAAACTTAAAAACGGGTGTACCATGTGTAATGTGACATAGTTCGGGGGTACCATGGGACTTTTCCCTAAGGAAAAAGAGTACAGCGCGTGCATACTCCCCCTGATAGTTACATCACTCGGAAAATAACAATATTATCCATGATGTGACGATGAATCTCGATCTTTGAAATAATAATCATCATACTTGATAAACACCATAGAAGTCTTCGATAATTAGAAATTTATCATTGATCTTCAAATAGTTATACGGATAATATGAAGATAGTCTTTGATTGTTGCGTCTTCATCCAAATATCACTTCAACATTTCAAAGTATAGTCAGATTATCAATAATTTGCACGAATATAATATGCGACTAAATTTACTATATGAATATGAAATGATGCAACGATGTGATAAGAAAACTAATATGAAATGATATACTCTACTTAGTTTCTATATATCAGCATGATGACTCGATGTGCAAACTGTATTGTATACTTCAAAATATCATCAATAAATTTGATGAATTTCAGGATTATGAGTTCATTGATACCAATAAATATGTCGACGGTCGTACGGATTTATAAAATCCTTATTCAATAGGCCACTTGATATTGCGCACAAATGTGTAGCCATTTCATATCGATGTAATTTCGTAGAATCGTCATTCTACTTATATATTACTGTACACGATAAATAACGCGTAATTTGATATAATAAAACTTCTTTTGTTTTACCAACTTGTCATTCACTTTCTCCCCCTAAGGTGGTGAAACAAATATTCAAGATAGACTGCAATCATTTACTTAACCACCTTTGAATGCGTTTATCATATCATATGCAAATAAGATTTTATTGATGGGTATTTTTGCAAGATTATGATATATTTCGGGGAGTACGTGATTCATAAAATAATTGACTTTTAATGGCTGATTCTAAATGCCAAATTTAAGAGATCAATTTATTCACATGATAACGATCAAATTGTGAATTCTAATAACACAAATTACTCGTATTTGATACGTGGTCTCCAAGCCACTTAAAACAATATCGATCAATTCGTAGAATTGGACTTAAAATATGTTTATTCAACCTCGAGTAATGTGCAATTGGATCTCCAAATATCATCATTCATAGTCAATTTTAATTCACAATTCTTGAACCCATACTTTTAAGCACTTGTTGATCACATATGCTTAATCAGTTCATGTCAAATGTTGATATTTGTTCGCAATTAATTGCAATAATGCATATGCGAAGTTAGCTGATCTCAATATGTATAATTAGCAATTGCATGCCAAACTATTGAATGCTAAACTTACTCAATATGACACAAACTTTATATTCATCTCGCAAAATGGAACACTTCTAGTGTCTCATGTAAATTTGCAAGATCTGTCATATATTAATATCCTTTTGAGAAATATAACAATATATTCCGTTTGAGTAATTACTCAAATGATGAATATTTAAGAGTTATGAAGTGAGATATTTTAGACTTCCACATCGAGTAAAGAATTGGAGAATAATTATGAGTAAGATAACTCCATAAATAAATTATCTCACATTAAACTCATGGGAGACTTGACTGAACTTATACCGATCGAAGATCGTAAATTTACAGAAATCATCTCTCATTATACCGATAAAATACCGTCTCACATTAATGTGATAGGAGACTTACTCACATTGTAATAGCAAAAAAATTTGATAGGAGATTGTCTTGCATTAAAATGATAGAAGACAATCTCACATTAAATCATCGCTAAACAACTTACAATGAAATGCAAGTTATGCGTGACAAATATAACTTAAAAAATAATGAACATAATTATGAAAATTTTAACATTCTAAATTGCTAATAGTAAGTATATCATGACACTACGAATTTGTAATACCCTGTCATCACTATTTCATACAATATAATATGTAGCAAAATAGAAAGATGGTTACCGTAATTACGAAAATTTTACTACCATAACTACATAACTATAAGCCTATAATAAGGTAGAGAATATATTATTATAGAAATTAAATATTTATGATATCAAAATCTATGACGTTAGAAAATATGTATTTTGATAATCATCCAATTTACCATCTAAATCATATTGTTGAAATAATATAAAGTTGTCAAAGTTTCCGTTTAAAAATATATTGACAAAGAGATAAACAAAATATTAGTATCATAGGAACTTAACTCTTAAGTTTTAAAGTATATATCTCAATCGTTAAAACGACTACTTGAATATATATAATTATTTGTCATAGAGATACAAATATGGGGATGCATTCAAAATACCCCATATATATATACACCATGATCTTCTTATAGTCATAAGGTAATAATAGATCATATGTGTATCTTCAAGATACATGAATTAACTTCTTAATATAGGACTGAGAAATAAAATACGGCAAGAATCAAGAAAAAAATAACGAATTTCTTGCTTTGATAAATGCAAGGATTGAAAAAATGTAATTAGAGTCTCGTGCTGATAACGTGTTATAAAACGAGAGAGAAAGGAAAAGTAGAGAGAAAATAGAGCGAGAAAATATGTGAGAGAGTTATGTTATTCATGTCATTGAGAGGGATATATATATTACATCAGCAATGATAAAGGAATTTACATATGGTAAAAAGCCCAATAGACATTCACCTAATATGATTTGATAACCTCCCTTTCTTTCTTTTTCCTCTATTTCCTTCCATCCAAACGAATCCTCGATAAGTTTGATGAGATAGGAGTACCATTTGTTAGTAGACTTGGAAAAGAAAAGATGTGAGATACTGGAATAATCAATAGCATCTCAAACCCCGCGGAATCAGACACAGACACACGCAGCGCACCCTGAGTGACACCAAAAACAAAAACAAAAACAAAAACCTGATGCATCGCAGTATTGCACTGTTGCAGGCAGCACTTGTAAGAAATATTCGTAGTTACTCTACAATGAAGAATTCCTCACTTTCTTCTTCACTCACGCCGTTTTCTTCATCACTTCCATTCTTCTCTTTTCGCACTTCTATTTCCATCTCTTTCTCTCCTAAACCCCATTCCCATTCCCCCTTCTCCTTCCTCCCTCTAACTCTTCGAGCCAGGTATTTTACTCTTCTATTCGATTCAACTCTTCTTCTTCTTTGATTCACACTTCCATTTCATCATGCTATTTTATTTTATTTTATTTGTTTAAATGCTTAGATTAATGTGTTTTGGGGTTTTTTTGATTATGAATTGACCCCCTTTTTAGTTTCAGTTTCAGGATTTTTGTTCTTCGATTCACACAAAATATCCCATAAAAGTATAAAACCCTGTTTTTGTTCTTCTTGTTTGATTCACACTTATATTTTATCATCTTCATCATACTATTTGATTGGAATATCAGTATTTGTTAGCTATTGGGTGTTGGGTAGGTTTTGATTCCACAAATTATAGTATACAAACGTTGTATCGTGACCACTAACATAGAAAGCTAGAATGGTTACTTATTACCTTAAATCGCTGTACCGCACTGTACAATGGATTACTCGTTGATTTTGATTGACCCCCCTGTTTGGAAATATAGGGTCACTATAGGGGCGATATATAACTAGTAAATATACGTTGTTGTGTCGTGGTATGAAGGCCACCAATTGAGAAACGAAATTTGTCACTATTATTGTTGTTGTGTTTATCATTCTTGTCATTGGAATGATTTCTTTTGGCAAAGATATGTGTTTTTGCGTGTAAGATTTAGCCCGTTGAACGAGGGTGAGACAGCAGTTCGGTATTATGGCAATAGCTCCGTCTCTAAACCTCCGATTGGGACGTGTAATATGGCGTTGGAAAGCTAAGAAGAAGGGCTACAACTCTTTAGTTGAAGTCGTGAGTTGATTCTGTCATTTACCTTTTGGAAAACGGGACACAATGTCGTGGTAGTATGCTGAAAGTTTTTGAAGGTTTATGAGTGGATGGTATTATCTTATTTTATTATCAATATTCATCCTTGAGAATGAGGTATGGACGTATGGTATCTATCAGTTATTGTCTTCTTGTGATTCGTTAGCTTAGAATCTTCGATTGATGTTTTTTTTGTCAAGTTTGGATTCTGTATTGAGCTCCTTTTTAGTTCTTGCATGAGTTTATTGTATTGGTTGATGGGAAGTTTGGAAGGAGTTGACACATGACAGTATACTCAGTGCGGTGCTAGGATTCGGAGTTAGGGATTAGACAATAACACATAAAGTGAAACGTTTAGGTATCGGATAAATTATGTAATAGAGTGACTAAGAAACTTTTAGGTATCGGTTAGGATTCAGAGTTAGGGGGTAACACGGAAATATCGAATTAGTAATATAGTAGTAGTGTTACTCCATATAAATATCAGAAATGTAGCTGAAAAATTAATGGCTTCCATTGTTTAGGGAGGTGCCAAACTCTACTATTTCACGAGTCTGCCACTGATTATATTGTGGATGAATGGATGAAATGATTGTGTGTTTTGTTCGTGGTGCTAAATTGATTAACTCGTCTGCCGTGGATTAGCTATGGTAATATAATGTGAGGTTCAAACCTGTTTACGTTACATGTTTTTTTTTTTAATAAAAATTTCAAACTTATGCTTCGGCCAGATTAAGACTAATTATTGCTGTGGAATTTTTCTCCATTATGCAGCATTGAGTTTCATCTCCGTTTTCATTTCTTTTGGTACTTCCAGCATGGTGAAATGTTACGATTCTTGTTAAAGCTTGGTTGTTATGACGTATCATGTATGACCTTAAAGATTTTGAGATGAACCTGTAATGTATTTATAATCAATGGCGACATGTTTTTTTGTTCAAGGAGCCATGTTTGAAATTGACACTGACCGTTACCTGATTATTTGGTTTGGTGTATTGATGCATCAGAACAATGGCTTCACACATAGTCGGATACCCCCGCATGGGACCTAAGAGAGAGCTGAAATTTGCATTGGAATCATTTTGGGACGGGAACTTAAATTCAGATGAGCTGCAAAAAGTTGCCTCGAGTCTTAGAATATCCACCTGGAAGGAGATGGTTGATGCTGGGATTAAGTATATCCCGAGCAACACCTTCTCATATTATGATCATGTGTTAGACACCACAGCGATGCTTGGTGCTGTTCCTCCAAGGTATGGATGGAATGGTGGTGAGATTGGCTTCGATGTTTACTTTTCGATGGCTAGGGGTAACACCACCGTTCCAGCTATGGAGATGACCAAGTGGTTTGATACCAACTAGTAAGTGATCTCTGTACTTCACATCCTACTTGTGTTAACACATGCAAGGTTGCATGGTTTGCTATCCAGCGAAAGACATACATAATTTAGACAATGTTCCTCTAAAAATAATGATGGAAAACAAAATAAAATGTAGATGTAAACAATAATAATCATTTTTAAAATATAATGCAACACACATTATTTCAATTAAATGTTAGTAAAATTTCATTTCCTATGTGTTTAATTACTTTAATGAGAGTTTAATGTGTTCATGGTCATTTTTTTTATTAGTGCACAACAATTAGGTAGTAGTATACTTGTCACTTAATATTTTAATCCCAAAATAGGTGTGGTGCCGACACCCATTGTTTTTTTTGTGAGAGTTAATGCGATGCCTTTAAATGACATTCTTATACGAGTAGTAAAAAAAGGATTTGTTGGTGAAACATGAAACCTATATGTTATGGTTGGTCACTGATTTATTTAATTCCTGGCGCAGCCATTACATTGTTCCTGAATTGGGCCCTGACATGAAATTTACATATGCATCTCACAAGGTGGTGGACGAATACAAGGAGGCCAAAGCTGTAAGATCTTTGTACTCTAATCTTTAGAGCACGGTTTCGCTCACTTCTCATTCATGTACCCATTTCAACTTATGTGAGTACAAATTCTGAGTCTCTTCTGTCAATCTTTTCATTGAAGATTTGAATCATTTAAATGTACTCCCTCCTTTCCACTATGTTCTTCCCATTTACATTTTTCACGGTCTTCGAGATGATACTTTGACCGTGTTTTATCATAGCTATACATTGTTAAAAATATAATTTTATAAAAAAGATTTTATTGATAACAAATGTACATATGTGAAACTCATGTTATGAAATTTTATACCTACTTTTTAGTGCATTAGTGGTCGAAGTTTATAAACTTTGACTCCCAAAAAAGTAAATGGGAAGAGCATAATGGAATGGACGTAGTATTGATTTGAACTTAGTTTTCCGAAACTTTCTTGGTTACTAAATTTTAACGTGTAGTGTATTTGAGAAGCATTTGACTAGTGCTACTGAATTCTTATACAAGAAGACAAGAGCCTTGTTTGAAAATGGCACACTCAGAAGTTCAGTAATTAACATGATTTTTTCATCATGTGGCAGCTTGGTGTTGACACTGTACCAGTGATTGTTGGTCCAGTGTCATACCTCCTATTATCCAAACCAGCTAAGGGAATCGAAAAAACCTTCCCTCTACTTTCCTTGCTCGACAAAATTCTTCCTGTGTACAAGTAAAAATTCTATGAATTAAATTCTCTCCCTTTTCTGTGGAATATTGGGAGTCATTGGTAATTCTGAGTGTTGCATTCGTTCAGGGAAGTTATATCTGAACTTAAGGCTGCCGGGGCTTCTTGGATTCAGTTTGATGAACCAAAACTCGTTATGGAACTTGACGCTCATCAATTACAATCTTATAAATTAGCCTACTCAGAGTTAGAGTCTTCTTTGTCAGGCCTAAATGTCCTCATTGAAACCTATTTTGCTGATGTTCCAGCTGAAGCATTCAAAACTCTCACTTCATTAAAGGGTGTAAATGCTTTAGGGTTTGATCTTGTTCGTGGAACTAAGACATTTGACTTGTTAAAGTCGGAATTTCCTCGTGGCAAGTACCTTTTCGCAGGAGTAGTAGATGGTAGAAATATTTGGGCCAATGATCTTGCTTCTTCCCTCAGTACCCTCCAAGCTCTGGAAAGCATTGTTGGAAAAGGTTAGTCAACCTTTTTGTCTCGAAGATATGGCCCTCTTCTTTGCGTCTAAAGTGGGTTTAAGTGAACAAAACTTAATTTTGAACTTGATTTTGTGACTGAGACAAATTGAACTTAATGAGGCTCAACTCAACTGAGCTGAAGGGGGCTGGGGCGCTGGACGGAACTGATTTGAAGTAAAGTGAGCTTGTGTTCTGTGTTCATTGCACAAAGTTGAATGTGCTATTACACTTTGTGTCGCAGAGAAGCTTGTTGTATCAACCTCATGTTCTCTTCTTCACACCGCCGTTGATTTGGTGAATGAGACTAAGTTGGATGAAGAGCTGAAGTCATGGCTTGCTTTTGCTTCCCAAAAGATTGTCGAGGTGAATGCATTAGCTAAAGGGTTGTCTGGACAGAAAGATGAGGTATGGTTGTGTTATGCATATACTCCCTCCGAGTCAGACTTATGTTCCCTCTTTCCTTTTTGGGCTGAGTCATTCTTTCTTCCCTCTTTCCTTTTTAAGTCATGAACATGCGGCTCATATTCACCCATTCATTTCTCTATCTCCCTCCATTTTTGAGCCACACATTCCCACTCTTATTTTCCCCCAAAAAACTCTAGAGTAACATATCTTAGACTCGGAGGGAGTATAATAGTCTATTTCAGTAGCTACTGCCATGTCATACAAAAATTTGGTCAATGGCTGTTGATGAAATCAGTGGCATTACTAATGTCTACCCGATTCCATAATGGCTCTTGTAAATGGCAGGCTTTTTATAGAGCAAATGCTGCTGCTCATATGTCAAGGAAATTATCGCCCCGAGTGACTAATGAGGCAGTACAAAACGCAGTAGGTTTTTTCCTATTTTATTTGTGAGTTTTTTATTTTTATTTTTTACGAGTATATTATACAGTTGTGTTGTTTTATCAATTATAGGCTGCTGCATTGAAAGGATCCGATCATTGTCGTCCCACAAATGTAAGTGTCAGATTGGAAGCTCAACAAAAAAAGCGTAATCTTCCCCTCCTACCAACCACCACAACGGGATCTTTCCCTCAAACAATGGATATCAGAAGAGTTCGTCGTGAGTACAAGGCAAACAAGTAATCCCCTGTCACCTTAAAATGTCGTACCTTTTTTTCCCGGGTCGTCCATATTTAGACTTCCTACTTAAGAATCTTTTCTTTTTGGCATGTTATTTGTGTTTATTGTGAGTTGTGACCTCACATATTTCCTCTGCATGTTACATAACTTATTAGTGGGCTCCTTTTATTTCTTTTGCGCAAGTAGACATGATCTTTAAAACTCGACATTGATAGTATGCACTTTTCAGCCAAAAACTTACATTTATCTTGATTGAATTCATGATGCCACTAGTGATTCTTTAAATCGTTTGGATCTCTAAGGAGGAATACATGAAAGCATTTAAGGATGAAATGTTGTGGTAGGTAGTATGCAATTTGGGTGGTCATTGTTAGTTGTGAGCTGTGACTCGACATTCTTTCTTAGCTATGAAATCTTTTCATTTTGATTTGTTATTAGTGGTCATTGTGAGTTTTGACTTTTGACCCCACAACTTTCCTCATTTGCATATTACTATAATTTATAACTATAGATTACCGGGTTCCTTAGTTCTTTTGCCCAAGTAGATTCATTTTGCTTGTTCGAGTCCATAATGGCGAATATCGATTCTTTAAATTGTAAGGATCTCCGAGGAGGAATATGTAAAAGCTATCAAGGATGAAATTAAAAAAGTTGTTGAGCTCCAAGAAGAACTCGGCTTAGATGTTTTGGTACACGGGGAGCCAGAGGTGAGGAATTTGTTCTACATAAATCTATTGCTTCTGTAAAAAAATAACTTCGCAATGCCTAACATTTTGTCTGTTACCGTGTAGAGGAACGACATGGTCGAATACTTTGGGGAACAACTTTCTGGTTTTGCATTTACTGTTAATGGGTGGGTCCAATCATATGGGTCCCGGTGTGTCAAACCACCTATCATCTATGGCGATGTGAGTCGACCTAAGCCTATGACCGTCTTCTGGTCTACAATGGCCCAGAGCATGACAAAACACCCCATGAAGGGAATGCTTACCGGCCCTGTTACTATCTTGAACTGGTCCTTTGTCCGCAATGACCAGCCTAGGTACAGATAACCGCCCCCCCCCCCCCCCCCACATCCACTTGTAACTTGTAAAATATTGACTTTGATTATATCTAGTCGAATTCATAAAATTAACATAAAATTAACATATTTGCACTCGTTATATGAAGGTGTTTCAAAAAATTATAATTTGCTCCCAACTGATAAAAGAAAGAAAATGTGTTCTTCTTTTGCAGTCTAAGCTAATAGGTATGATTCTTAAACACAAAAATAATACTCCGTATATAAATGAAGAAAATATGGTCAAGGTGTCGTCTCGTACACCACGAAAAGTCAAATGGTTAGTTTGGAATGGACTGGAGGGAGTATAACTTTTATTTAACATGTTTAGTAGTTACCTTTTCTAGGTCTGAGACTTGCTACCAGATTGCTCTTGCTATGAAGGATGAAGTCGAGGATCTTGAAAAGGCAGGCATTACTGTCATCCAGATTGACGAGGCAGCTTTGAGAGAGGGTTTGCCTTTGAGAAAGTCTGAGCAGCCTTTCTATTTGGATTGGGCTGTTCACTCGTTCAGGATCACCAATTGTGGGGTTCTGGACACAACTCAGGTTTTATTCTATACTTGACAGTTCCAGAAGTGATATTTGCTATATTTGTGCTTTAGACACCTACAACTTTCCAATCGTTTCATTTGTGAAACCGTCTCATACTTGACTGAATTGACTTAAATTGGCTGAACTTAAGTGAATGGGGATGAAGAAGTGAAGTGAAATGAGCTAAAAATAGGCTTGAAAGAACTTGGCCTAGGTGTAATTCCTAGTGATCAAAATATGAATTGAGACTGCCAACTGTGGACATTTTTAACACCGATTTTTTCTCAACGCCACAGATTCACACCCACATGTGCTACTCGAACTTTAACGACATTATCCACTCAATTATCAACATGGATGCCGATGTAATCACCATCGAGAACTCCAGGTCAGATGAGAAACTCCTTTCTGTCTTCCGTGAGGGTGTCAAGTACAGTGCTGGCATCGGCCCTGGTGTGTATGACATCCACTCCCCAAGGATCCCATCCACAGAGGAGATTGTGGACCGTGTCACGAAAATGCTTAAAGTCCTCGAAGCAAATGTCCTCTGGGTTAACCCAGATTGTGGGCTGAAGACCCGTAAGTATGCTGAAGTCAACCCAGCTCTTCGCAATATGGTTGCCGCTGCCAAGGCCGTGCGCTCCCAGCTTGGTACCAAGTCCTTGCATTAAATTGGTGCTCTCTTGTACATACTCCAAAAATTGTCACTTTCTTCATCCTTTTCTCTTCTCACTTCAATAAATACTTGTTACATGCATTAAGGTAAGGAAGTGGGAAGAAAAAATGACGGAGGGAGTGAAAAAAAGAAAGTTTTTTTCTTCTTGTGGCGGGGGAGTTGAGTCTTGCTTTTTGGTCTTGTTGTCCTCTTTTTGTATGTACTATTACCTTACGGCTGTTCTGATTCCTTGAAATTTGTGGAAATGAATGCAGTTCACCAGTAGTTTAACCTGTACCAGATGATATTCTTCCCATGTTTTGTTTCAGAAGAAGATTTTTATTCTCTGCACTTGATTTTTGCACCCGTTACTCTCACTCTGTAAATTCGATTATCAGAGTGTAAAAAGCGATATCGTAATGTCAAAGTTCTACTAGAGATGTGATAAGAATTTGTACTTTATCCAATCTATTAAGCTTTCAAAGATGGCCCTGATCACTAGCTACTCTTCAAGGAATCAGTAAATAGAGAGTACTTCGATTCACATGCTCGTGTAACCCGGAAGCGTGTCCAAGAGGAAACTGCCTTAGATGCTCAGCTTCTGGTAAGACATTCTCCGAACTCGGGTAGGTTTTAACTTATAATGCAAAAATTAATCTTTTTTTTATATGTATACATGTGCCGCTTTTAATTTTCTCAAGCAAATTTTTTTTTATTTTTATTTATACTTTTTTTTTGGTTCAAATGAGCGGACTATGTCGCAGATAAGCAAACCCCCGACCTCATGATTTGAGAGCTAACTCCTGTTCTTGCAAAATCTTTTGTTATAGCTAGCACTTGTGACTCTTTGATATTTAGTGATGAATGCTATTAGCTTTCTGCTATATACTCCATAACACACAGTGAAGAATGTTAATTTCGTAATTGAAAGAGAGATTCTTGAATATACATGATTCCAGGAGTACATTATTATAGCTTGCATGTCAGAGAATGCTCTTAGTTAGTGCCTTTTTTTTGCTCTGGTGCACGTACATATTTTTTCCAGCATTTTATGCTGGACGAGTGGATGAGCACGTTGAAATTAATGGTCATAGTATTCTAGAACACCTTGCTCCACATTCTGATGATATGTGCGCATGTTGATAATGTATAAGCTAAGTAACATCATCATCATTAGTATCAGAACAAAAACCCCGACCCGTTTCTGTTTTTCTGGCTTCCTCAGCTCTTTAAGAACCCGGCTACTGTAACCATACACCAGCTTTTGTTTCTCAGCTGATTCGCGTTTAGTTTCCATTTCTTCTTTCTTTTTAGGAATTTCATGTTTCTTAACCACTTCCTTCTTCTCTTCCTTTGTCTCAGATTCAAGAGAATCAGGGAAGTCACTTGGAGGAGTTACAAAACCATCATTTGTTTGCCTCTCGTGTTGAGGCTGCGGCGAGGGAGCTTCTTCCTGTGTTTGAGGCTTTGTCATTTCTGTTACTGCTGATGTGATCAACTTTGGCTGTGTAATGCGCAGTAGACCGCCCTCAAATTTAGCAGTGATTTCTTTCATCTCGACATCTGGTTTGATCTTAAACTCCTTATTAAACCGTTTCCATTTGCTGTCACCGGTTTGGCGTTCTCCACTTATCCTTAGGATGCGTGATGTCGTCAGTTGAACCTTCAGCTGCTCCTTCTTAAAACCTGCATACACAATGCCATCAGAATATATAATTAAAAGTTACTGAGACAAAGTTGAAAGGGTCGGACACGAGTACACGACATTACCTGGGAGATAAAGAATCAAGGTGTCGTATTTTTCATCTGATATCAAATCTGACACAGGTTCGAAGTCTTCATATATGCGATCAGAAACTTTGTTCGTCATGATACCTGTTATCGATTCTTTTTGCTTCTCTTCTCACTGTTCTGTAATTGTTGAGATGAACTCTTAAATCTTTGTTGTTTTGTGATTGTTTGTCAATCCGCGTATTTATTGACGTAATCTTTTCGTCCGTTTGCTTTCAGATTGGATATACTAATACTTTGTGTATTACTAAAATTGTGATCTCTGTTGTGCAGGAAAGGAATTTCTTTGATTTGTCCTGCACTTTACTTCTCTTAAAGGCAATGTCAAAAGAATCTGTTCTGTACACCCGAGTCTGACATCCCGGAAACTTGCTCACCCGTGTCTTGACCCGAGCAAGACTATTCTGACCCGATTGGCCCGACCCAACAGTATTGGAAGTGGAGACTCGAGTTTGACCCGTAACCCGAATCAACCCGACCTAATTTGACCTCGGCCCAAATGTTTATTTCCGAATAGGAATCATTATCCCTTGATAATTTGATAATAACACACACGGAAATGGCCGAACCCGTTATGCCAGCCCGACCCGGTTGGCTGGTTGACCCCATTTGCCAGGTTTAAGTCTGTGTCTGGCATAGCTTGTCGATGAGGAACACTAACTGTAAGTCTGTAACTTTGTTTTGCTTTCACAGCAATCTTGAAAGAAAGGAAGGAAGAAAGAATTTCGTTTTGTTGATCGCAGAGGTTCTGCAACAATGTAGCGTTGGAAGTTGGAACATCCACTTTGGAAGGCAAATAAAAATTTCAATTCAGACTGCATAAGAAGAGAGCATCAGATTCCTTTCCTTCCACTGTATAAATATCCAACTAATTTTGACACAATTTCCATCACCATAGACAGAAGCAGCTAATAACAAGAACAAATCAGAACAAAAATGGCCAAGGTTATCCCTAATCGTGTCTTTGAAGATTACGACCCTCCATCAGACTTGGTGACGGAGGAAGGATGCGACACTCTCCTCATTTATCTCCCTGGTAATTTACTTCAGAATTTATATCGTAATTTACGGTCATAGATTTGTGTTTTGTGGTTAAATGTGGTTTAATACAGGATTTAAGAAGGAACAACTGAAGGTTCAGTTGACGATATCACGAATGCTCAAGATTAGTGGAGAACGCCCCCTCGGTGATAACAAATACAGACGTTTTCAGAAAGAGTTCCGCCTTCCATCAAACTGCGACACCAAGGATATCTCTGCTAAGTTCGAGGGTGGCATTCTTTACGTTCGACAACCTAAAATAACTACTCCTGCCGCCCCACCACCACCACAACAAGCACCTGCTGTACAACCTCCGAAAACACCCCGGCCTCAACAACCACCACCACCACCCGCTGTACAACCCTCGAAAACACCCCGGCCTCAACAACCACCACCTCCACAACCGCCAGCTGTACAAACTCCAAAAACACCCCGGCCTCAACCACCACCAGCTGTACAACCTCCGAAATCACTCAGGCCTCAGCAACCACCGCGTCAACCACCTCAAGTATCTCCCCCTCCCCCTCCCCCTCCACCACAAGCACAACCACCACCACCACAGTTACGATCACATCAACAAGCTCCGCCTTCACCACCACAACAACCGCCGCAGTTGAATCAAGGGTTTTCGGAGGAACACAGAGAGGAAGAGCAGAGGGCAGAGGAAAAGCGTAAGGAGGAAATGAGGAGGAAAGAAGAGGAGAGTAGCGGTGAATCAGGAGTAGTACAGGGGCCGAAGCAGGAGGTGGTAGGAAGCGGGTTATTTAGAGAGCTTAAGAAACCCGACAATGTGAAGAGGTTGGGTGTTTCCGTTCTGCTGGTGCTCCTCATCGCCTTCTACATCTCCTACATGTTCAAGTCGTTGATGGAATACGATCAGGAAATTATGTCGGAATATCAAGAACTGTAGGGAATTCCTCCTACTCTTGTGCTCGGTACATGTATGGCGATGCATATAAAGCAGTCCCTCCCTATATGATACATCTTCTCTAAGACGGTTTCACAATACCACGGTTTTACAAAAATTGTGTGTATACTGTATATGATCAATGGACAGTCTATAGAGTATAGACTCTTTACTGAGCTCTGTACATTCATGAAGACACTTTTATAAGTAATAAAAATCACATTAATTACAAACTGTTATAAATTGTTTCATGTGTGAAGAATTTGCTTAGTTCTAATATTTGGGAATTTGATTTTAATGTTCTAAAAATAAATTTAAAAAATTATCATCATCATATTGGACGTCTTTACGAGGTCAAATGTTAGAAAAAAGTGGCAGTAGTTTTAAATTGTTGTAAAAGACATATCTACGTAATAATTGAAATTTCTGTTAACGAACCAAAACTTTGCGTTCTCGTTCGAGCCGGAAGAATCTATATGCCACCGTGGAGAAGAAGGCGATGAAGAATGAAGATCGAAGATATCTGATTTTTTTTATTTGTGCAAAAATCATGGAAATTATTACGGTATCACGATATAGTTTAGGAAAGAATAAGATATTACGGTATATTGTAATATACCAATATATCGTAATTTCGATATTATAAAATAATTATATTAGCTACCAATATTAGAATATTGCGATCATATCTTCGTATTCCTATAAATAGGACGTCGTTGTAATTGTTTGATACTCCCTCCGTTCACTATCTTTTGCCCCGTTTCAATAAAATACTCCTCACAAGTAATGACCAAATGGGACAAAAGATTATGAACGGAGGGAGTACAAGAATTCAATAACACAAAACAGTTTGTTTAGCAATTTCACATAAATTTTAAAAAAAAAAATCTTTTATTAATTTAACGAAAGATGGTCGAGGAGATATGTTATGATCTGATTAATTAGTGACGGTCCCTCCTAATTAAAAAAAAAAAAAAAAAAGTGAGGATTTTGAATACTATGATCAACGGTAACATTAGATCCTGAATTAAAGGATTTTGTGTGTGTGGAGAGTATTTTTGGGAGTTTGGTGTAACAGTACACACTACACAGTTACACATGACATAAACCAACGTTCTAAAATCGTTTGCTCTTTTTTTTATTAATGAAATTTGATGTCTAATTGGTCCTACCATTGTACCTTTTGTCCATTTAATAAGGTTAATCACAATTTCCATTCAGCCTTTTGGATGAGATATTTTTCGTGTAGAGTCGTTTACTCGTTTTGGTTTTTAATAAAGGACTCCGTAATTTTTAAGTCATAAGTGATCCGGTCGATTAATTATGAAATTTATGTCGGGTCAAATATGAATCAGAACAATTTTGCATGTAGTAATAATAGGGGTAAACTGGCTCACCGCGAATAACCCCAACTCTTACTCAACTTAAACTTGAGCCGTAACCCAAATCCACCTGACCTTAACCAACTCATCTCGTATGTTCATTTTTTGTGAACACAAATGACATCTTGAATGCTTATCCTCGTAAATAAAGTCATAATATCAAAAAGTTCACAATACATGTTAAAGAACCCCAAATTTGAAATAAGTTAGTCCTACTGGAACTTGAGTACGAACCAAAAAATAACCCAACCCCAACAAACCTATATTTGGCAAGTTTAACCAATACTCCAAAAATTAGGAACACAAATTCCGGTTTAAGGCGGGTATATTATTCCATCATAAACCAAAAATGGGTCAAGTATTGAGGATATTAACGCATGATTCGTCTTATCTATCTATATTCTACGAGTACTAGTATATGAAAGATCATCCAACCCATTTTATTTCCAGGAGACTACGACGAATATATCCGTCTTAATAAAAACCCGACCAAATATGAAAACATTAAACAAGATGCAAGAAACATTCATTCATTCATTCTTCCTATATAAGAACAAGGCTTCACTGATCTTTAGTCACACTCTCCAATACCCACTCCCCTTATTTCTCTCTTTCTTCATTTGTGGGTGTTTTTCCTCTTCTCACCCACGTGCACCATTATTCCATTCCTTCCCACATTTTACATTTTGGGTAAATTTATCATCTTTAATAACTAACCACTCTGTTCGCACTGTTTTACTTACTGTTTTCACACTCTTTGGATTTATATTGATTGTGTTTTTGTTGTTGTTGTTGTACAGATTTAAGCAGTGAAAAAGGGGTAAAATGGGTAAATTTGGAGTACCCAAGTTGGGGATTATGGTGTTGTTGGTATTGCTAGCTTGTTTGTGTTTTACAGAAGCACAGTACATGAAATATAAAGATCCAAAGTTACCACTGGGTAAAAGGTTGAGAGATCTTTTATCAAAGATGACTTTGGATGAAAAGATTGGACAAATGGTTCAAATTGAGAGGAAAGTTGCTTCAGCTGATGTCATCAAGACAAACTTCATTGGTATATCATTTGCACATATTTTTTTTACTATAAATGATGGGTTTTCTCATTTCTGTTATTTCTGCTCAAAACTTGGTTAATTGATATGGGTTTGGTAAAAAAGTTTTGATCTTTTGAGTCGTTTAATTGGTATGTGACATTGCTTACGATTTATATAAAAGGTAAACAAATGAACAAAATTTACTAGAAAGTTTGATTGCTTTTTTGATTGTGGAGTGTTAAATGTACTTACTTCATGGGTATGTAATTTTTTTTACCACGATTGATAAATTTTGTGTTATTTCAGCTCAAAAGTTGATAACTTGGTATGGTTTTGATAAAAAGTTTGGATCTTTTGAGCTATTGAGTGGTGAAATTGTTGATGTTAGAGTAATTATTTCCTACAAATTTTCTTCTTTTCACTATTGAGTGACTGAATGTTCTGTTCTCACTTCATTTCAAGGGGATGTCATTTTTTTTATTTACCAGAATCATAAGTATTGTGTATTTTTTTTCATGGGTATTGATGCAAAGTTTTGATCTTCTGCACTACAGTACTCCGTATTAAATTATTTCGCTTCTATTTAGGGCTTGGAACTTGTATGTCTCTTATCATATGTTTAGTTTCTACTTATTATTCTATTTCTGGCTATTAGTTGGTTACTTGAACTAAGATTAATAGAAAGCTTTGATCTTTCTCAGTTTTGAGTGATCTCATGGATACCCATTTTAATTTTGTCCACTTGATCAGTTGATCAAGCTTAAGGTTGGTTATCTCAACTAAAATGGTGATAAAAGAATGTCAAAAGTTTGGATCTTTGAACTTGTACTTTGGTCTAGGTTACTCAGACTCTTCTTCTATGACGTGTCATGTCTGACACAATTATTGGCAAAATTTTCCTTTTTTTGGTCTTAATTGAAGTATCGAAGTGTCGTGTTGGAGTAACATAGCTTTTGATTGTGCCCTCCCAAATGACACATATGACTGAGGCGGAAAGAGTAGTGTTTGGTTTGATGAATGTTTGCTATGTGACTTTGGTTTTGAACTTTTGCAAGTCCACTTACACTTGGTTGCTAAAACTAGAATCATAGAAAGTTTGAATCTTTTTGCACTTTTGCTTGATGTGATTGATGCTCAAATCTCTTTTATGAACTTGGTGATTAAATGAATCTTTGATAGTGGAGTATTCTTTTTTGAAGAAAGTTTGGCTTGGATTCATGTCATGTCTATATTTTGATCACTAGATTAATTGTTAGTAAGAAAATCCTCAAGAAAAGTTTTTGTGCTTGTTTCGATCACTTGAAAGTGTTTTTCTAGTCGGTTTTGATCAATGGATGTTGTTGTTTTGTGTGTAGGGAGTGTTCTGAGTGGAGGTGGGAGTGTTCCAGCTCCAAAGGCATCCGCTGAAGCTTGGGTTAATATGGTGAATGAACTCCAAAAGGGTGCTCTCTCTACCCGTCTTGGTATCCCCATGATTTACGGTATTGATGCCGTTCATGGCCACAACAATGTATATGGTGCTACCATCTTCCCTCATAATGTAGGCCTCGGTGTCACAAGGTAATCAATCTACCCACTTAATTTTGCAAAGGACTTAGGGTTTATGGTTTCCGAGTGGCATTAACCCTTGTTCGTTTAAACTAAATAAATGTAATATGTTTGATATATGGTGTGTTTTAATAGGGACCCGGAGCTTGTGAAGAGGATCGGGGCTGCAACCGCGCTTGAAGTTAAAGCCACGGGAATACCCTACGCATTTGCCCCGTGTATTGCAGTATGTCGGGATCCAAGGTGGGGCCGATGCTATGAGAGCTACAGTGAAGACCACACGATAGTTCAGATGATGACCGACCTCATTCCTGGCTTACAAGGAGACGTCCCTGCCGGATACCAAAAAGGAGTTCCCTACGTTGCCCCCGGAAAGTAAGCCCCTTTTTCATTACGCCTCACCCTTTTAACCGCCTTCACGATTTTGAGACATACCCATGTGTTGACGAAGCGTGAAAGCGATACATTTTACTATCATGGGAAGCATTGTGAATGAACATGTCAGTCACATACTCACATGTGTGTTCCCTCAGTTTTACACATGTTTTACTCATATAAGCTGATCAAGTGTGGGCCAACCCGTTTGGCCCAGCCTGTTGGCCTGCTTAGTAAGTGGGCTTGGTCAAAAAAATTTAAAAAATAAATGGGGAGCAAACTTAGGCCCGCTAAAATAAATGGACGGGCTTGGATTAGAGAATATTGTTCATGGGCGGCCCGCTATTTAGTCTTATTTATTTTAGTTTTACACATGTTTTATTTATTTATATAGTCATATATATATTGCTTACAAAATCGAAATTACGAATACAAATCTAGATTTAGTGTTGAATCATTTTTTGTCCTCATCCTCGATATTTCATATTTAATCATCTTGTTTGGTATCGAAATGGTTTTCATCAAGTGTCACATCCATCGGAAAAATAGAATTTGAGCTAACTATAGCAAGAATTTCAAGTTAAAATTAAAGTGAAGAACTCTAAAACTATGACCAGACATAGGAGTAGTATTTATTTTGTGTTTTTTGAATTTGTGTAGGACAAAAGTGGCCGGGTGCGCTAAGCATTTTGTGGGAGACGGTGGGACTCAAAAAGGAATTAACGAGAATAACACCGTGATTTCAGCTAAACAACTGTTTAGCATCCATATGCCAGCTTACCTTGACTCCATAAGGAAAGGCGTGGCAACAGTTATGGTTTCCTACTCTAGTTGGAATGGTGTTAAGATGCATGCCAATCGCAATCTTGTCACCGGTTTTCTTAAGAACACACTTAAGTTTCGGGTAAGCAAATGTTGTTTTTCATTAATGTTTCACGACTGCTTAAAACATCTGAAAGCTGATAGATAATGTTGATGCTTTTTTAGGGCTTTGTGATATCGGATTGGGAGGGTATCGACAGAATTACCTCTCCACCTCATGCTAACTATTCTTACTCCGTTCAAGCCGGAGTTCAGGCTGGAATCGATATGGTCAGACTGAGTTCCATGCCAAAATTCCAACTTGATTTTGTTTGTTTGTGTTAAGCGAGCCACAAGGGCAGCTAGTTAGTTACGTGTGCATTCTGATTGTAACATCGTGTGTTGCAGGTGATGGTTCCCAATAACTTTCAAGAATTCATCGATGATCTCAAGTTACAGATAAACAACAAAATTATCCCCATGGAGAGAATTGATGATGCAGTGAAGAGGATCCTGAGGGTGAAATTTGTCATGGGACTGTTCGAGAACCCGTTGGCCGATCTCAGCCTTGCTAATCAAATTGGCAGCAAAGTAAAGCGCGATTCACAACCCTTTGTTTTCATTACCTTGTCTTGGAACGAAAAGGTTATTTTCTTATGTTTCGGAAATAATGTTTCTTGATTAGGAACATAGAGAGCTAGCAAGAGAAGCGGTGAGAAAATCGCTTGTTCTCCTGAAAAACGGTCAATCAGCTTACAAACCGTTGCTTCCGCTTCCAAAGAAGGCACCGAAGATACTTGTGGCCGGGTCCCACGCCGATAACTTGGGCTACCAATGTGGTGGATGGACAATCGAGTGGCAAGGAGTTAACGGCAATGATGTCACTAGTGGTAACAACTCAATTCCTTAGGCCGTGTTCTATTCGACTTCTTTTAAGATCACTTCTGTTGAGTTCAGCTCACTTGGGTGCAAAATTCATGTGATGAATGATGTTGTAATGTGGAACAGGTACAACAATTCTAACTGCTATCAAGAACACGGTGGACCCGGCAACCCAAGTGATCTTCAACCAGAACCCCGACCCAAACTTTGTCAAGTCAGGCGGATTCTCCTACGCGATCGTTGTAGTAGGCGAGCCGCCGTATGCTGAGACATTCGGCGATAGCCTTAATTTGACGATCCCTGAGCCCGGCCCGAGCACCATCAAGAACGTTTGCGGGTCTGTCAAGTGCGTGGTGGTTGTCGTTTCGGGCCGGCCCGTGGTAATTCAACCGTATTTGCCAACAATCGAAGCCCTCGTCGCTGCATGGCTCCCTGGTTCCGAAGGTCAAGGTGTTACGGATGTGCTATTCGGTGATTATGGTTTTACCGGCAAACTCGCTCGTACGTGGTTTAAGTCGGTTGATCAGCTTCCTATGAATGTGGGTGACCCACACTATGACCCGCTTTTTCCATTCGGGTTTGGTCTGACTACTAAACCCACAAAGGTGTATTAAATGACTGTGATCCGTTTCCAGGATGGTACGAGGTAGTTGATCCACTTCCCTTGAATACGGTAACATGGGAATACAACCGGGTTTTTTATTCGGGTTGTGCTGAGAAGTGAACTAAAATCTACCAATGTGTAATGAGTAGGACATATTTGTAAGGCATATTATGTTTTGTGATCCTGAAATTATTTATTAAGTCGATCTTGATTTTTGCAATGAAATTTACAAATCGCGAGCATAGTAATGTTGAAAATCCATGATCTTCAACTGAAATGAACTAGCTGATGAGAAAACTCTTCAAGTATGCTTCAACGATATTCAACCCGCTGAGCTCCTTCACAACTGGCATGGTAGCCGGAACACTCAGCTCGAACATAGACTCGTTGTGCCCTGGGTCTAAGCCACCCCAAGAAGCAAGCTGCTTCCTTGCATCTTTGATTGCTTCTCGTACTGCACAATGTACTGTTGCTGCTAACAGCAACGGTGGCTCTCCTGATGCTACAAGACAACAGAACAGATAAGTCAGCTGATCTGAACCGAATCCGACCTGGTTGACCCGTTTGCCTGACATTAAGTTGGACATACCTTTGGATGAGAGAATCCGGTTCTGGTGGTACCCACTGTTCAGAATCTCAACGTTAAATTGTTTGGGTATAGTATCCACTGTCGGGATTTTGTATGTCCATGTGCTGTCAGAAACAACCAGCCCATCAGGATCACTCAAATACTCTTCTGTGAGGAAAAACCCGATTCCTTGGACAAATGAGCCTTCAATCTGTACAATATTACATGTTATTCACATGAAAAATCTTCTTGCAGGTATGTCTACCTGTAGGTTTTTGTAAAATTGCAGTGAAAATAAACCTGTCCGAGGTCGACAGCAGGATTCAGACTCTGACCACAGTCGTAAATGATGTCAGACCTTAAAATACAGGTTTCTCCCGTCAGAAGATTTACCTCCACCTGCAAAAACAGAGCTGTGAAAAAACAGGAGGTGAAAGGAGAAAGGCCGAGCACAACAGCCGAGGTAAAAAACAGGAGGTGATAGAAAATCTACCTCACTGACAGCAGCGCCGTAGTTTAAATATGTCATGGAATTAAACTGGGGCACATAGTAAGTACTTGCAGACAAATTCACTGATTGCATTCCCGCCTGCAACGAGAAAGTAGAAACTAACATCGTAAGACTTGGGTCTTGTTTTTTCCGGCTGAAATAGGCTTAACTGAGATGAACTGAATTGGGTTACCTGAGCAATCAATGTTTCCCAGTTGACAGTTCCCGTTTCTCCCTGAAGTCGGTCTCTAAGACTCGACAATCTCTCAACCAATAAACCACAGCAAATCCTGACGGCTTCACAGCTCGACTCTGAAGTCGTACTTCCAGCGGTTAACCCTCCTTGAATCATACTTATCGAATCAGCCTGTACAACGCGTACTTTATCCAACAAAGTTTCACTCCCTACACATCGAATCAAACCGAGACCAAATGCTGTCACTTGCTGAACTTTCGTCCACAGACCTTGTCCAAGCTCGATTCCACCAACTTCGACCACAATCGAACCATCTGACAGAATGCTAACTTTACCCGGAGTTGCTCGTAACCTAACTTGCTGTAAAATGGGTATCCTAGAAATTCCCCGTTTACTCCATTTATGACTGCGGTTAAAATTTTCTACCGTCTCCCTCCTGGAGTAAAACTCCGAAGAGGAAGCTAGCTTATCCCAAATTACAGGCAATGTATACTCTACTGCCTCTCCTTTAGAATTCTCGTAAAACAAGCTTAAGCTGTCGAAAGTGTGCAGATTCCTGATTCTGACAGCATCGACATCCATCAAAAGGGTGGAAGCCACATTCTCGATGACAGCTTCAGCAATAAACGATCCTTGAAGTTCACCAGGAGCTCTCATCGCAGATTTGCTTGGATGATTTGTTTTGCATAGTTTTAGATCGAACGAGAAAGCACCCCAATCGTACTTCTTGAATGCACCTACGAAATTATGCGGTATAATAGCGCTAATATCTGCAGCTATTCCTGCATCGATCAGCAAATCGAGATGCAATGCTGTTATCTTCCCATCGGCTTTGAATCCGACATTGTAAGTGATTTTCATTGGATGTCTTCCTCCTGCCCTTATCATATCGGTTTTCCTGTTGAGATATGTTCGAACTGGTCGACCTAGCTTGTGTGCTGCTAATGCACAAGCTGTCGAAACCTGCAAACAGCAAAGCATTCAGAATTGCATGCAGTGACTGAATCTTGCAGCAGCACAGTAATGAAAGCATAAGGAAAATGCTTACAGGCAAAGATTTATAAGCCTTGCCACCGAATCCACCACCAACCCTTCTCGTAATGACGCGGACATTGTGTTCAGGGATTCCGAGACATTTCGCAATGGTGGTATGCAAAAACTGCGGATTCTGAACCGAGCTATAAACAGTCATGCAGTTATCTTCATCTGGAACAGCAAGACCGGTTTGTGTCTCCATATAGAAGAAGTACTGTGACGGAAGCCTGATCTACAAATATAGTATTACAAAAACAAAAAAACGGTTATGACTGCGAATATAAAGCGATTTCAGCATAGACATACAATCAGACTAAAATATACTCCTACCTCCGAAGCGAGAATTTTCTGGTCAGCTTTTGCCATTCCCTCGGAAAAATTACCGACTTGTTTAGGGTAAAGGAAAGATGGGATGTCGAAAAAGCTAGATCTCTCAACAGCATCTTCTACTGATAAAATTGGAGGATCCAGATTTTCTGTGTCGTATTCGACTACTGCAGTTTTTGCTGCAATATCTGCATTTTTCTGCGAATCTGCAACCTGTACATCAATTTCAGCCGATTTCTCAGTTAAGTCCGGCCTCATTCAGTTCATAAGTAAAATTCAACCGGAAAGAACACAGACTGAACTGAACGGAAGTAGAACTGAAGTGTAGGAGGTTAGGGTGACTTACAACTAATGCAATAAGTTCACCAGCACACCGAGTGAGTTCGTCAGCAAATAAAGACTCATTTCCGAAAGGTGATTTGCTTCCTAGATTCTCCCCTCCATCTGGGATATCTTTATAAGTAATAACCGAGTGAACTCCGTCTGGAAGTGATTTCGATGGGAATTCCACACTCTTTACTCTCGCTAATGGCTTCGTGCTGTATATGAATGCTCCGTAGAGACACTCCTTTGGAGACGGAATGTCATCCACATAGACCGCCTCCCCTGCACAAGTTTAAGCATCATCTTCAGGTTCGACTGGGCAAGGCTTGGCCCGGTCGGCCTGTAATACCCATGTTAATTGAAAATATCCCATTTATGAGCTTGTGCACCTTCTTTTGTGGTTTGCCCATGAAAAGAACTTCACAGTTCAACGTGATGACAAAATGAACTATAAATGACTCGTGTTGGTCTGTGGGACCATGACACAACCTGGCGATGAGCTACCTTGGTTGTCTAGGTACATGAAATATATAACGTGTAAGGCATACCGGATGCTTGAAGAGCGGCTCCGGTTTTTGTGACCGGTTCTCCCACAGGCAGGTAATCAGTGCCGGGTACAATCACTTGCTTTGCGAGTGACAACAACCGCTGAGACGGGATCTTATCATCCTCAAAACCCGCATCAACCAATCCACGAAGAAACTCAAAAACAAAGGCCTCGGCTAAGCTAACCCTATAACCGCAATGCGAAATTCCCTCATCAACCACAATACTAGCTCGAACCAATTTCACAGCTTCATACAGAACTCCACAGTCAAGCGTTCTTCCTTCTAAAAACTTCTCAACTTCCTTAGCCCTTATCGCATGCCTCGTCCCATACGATCCAAAAGCCAACCGGCACTTGTTTATCACAAACCCGGAAACCTCAGCCAAAAATGAAGCATTCAAATAGGGTAATGCATTGCCCAACGGACG
This sequence comes from Agrostemma githago, assembly GCA_958450325.1. Taxonomy (NCBI): domain Eukaryota; kingdom Viridiplantae; phylum Streptophyta; class Magnoliopsida; order Caryophyllales; family Caryophyllaceae; genus Agrostemma; species Agrostemma githago. The sequence goes on from OY288239.1 coordinate 4,194,653, forward strand.
AGGAGCAGCTCGATATGTTTCAAACATAAGTTTATTAGATTGTAACCCTGAATGAGCAGGAATTTTGATGCTCAGAATTATATCTTGAGAATCTAAAGGAGGCATTCCTAAGAATTCTTCGAGAGTTACGGTTTCTGTTCTAAAACGGGTGATTATCTCAAGAGTTGCATCGACAGAGAGGAGAACAGTGGCGATATCAGAAGGAAATCCACTTCTTTGAGCCATAGCGAGATTTCCACCGAGACTAGCTGAATTTCTGATGGATCTAGACGCGATTTTCTCAAAATGGTCCGCGATTTTATTCAAAACCAAATTATTTTCACTGATTTCCCTCAGTTCGACAATTGCTTTCGTGATTGAAATAACAGACCCGAAAATAACACCACCAGCACCAGTACTAGTATCTGAATCCTTCTTAACTACCGAGAGTTCAGGAATGTTCTTCAAATCGATATATGTATCATAATCTGCGAGTTCCTTATAATAACCTGAACCTGTATTACTAACAACGATTTTCACCCGATTCATCACCTCATTGGAGTCAAGTATTTGCAGAATGTTTTGAAGGTCATGAATTGTAGAGGGGGTATACCAAGAAAATCTCGAGGAATTCAATAATCGATTAGGATTAAACTTCAATTCGTCCTTCAAAAACATAGGAAATGTAGATTTCTGGCAGTTCGGATCATATAACGGTAGCTTACTCACCTTAACATCATGACTGTCGTCCTTCAGCCAAAACGAGTTCAACCCCAAATCCTCAATGTCGACATTGCCTGCAAAACTTTTGCAGGCGTCAGTGATCGGTCTGTACCCTGTGCATCGACAGAGATTTCCGGAAATCGCTCTCTCAGCTTCAGAAACCGTAATCTTTGAAAACCCAGGAGACGGATTATCAGGCCGATTATCACTGTTATCAGCATTCAGGATTGCTGAAAAGAGAGAAACACACATCCCAGGGGTACAGAAACCGCACTGCGAGGCGTGAAAACCTGCAATCCTCTGGTGTATAGCATGAAACCCGTCTTTGCTGTTCCCGAGGCCTTCGGTTGTGGTGATCGAGTGATTGTGTACGCTGCAGAGAAGCATCAGACATGAATTGATCGAGTAAGCTTCGACCCGGTCCTGAATTGGGTCGTATTTGGAAAGGAGCACTGCACATGCACCACATCCACCTGCAGAATTAATTGCCTGACAATAGTTAGCACAAACTGTCTGACCATCTGAAACCTCACCCGACAGTACCTGAAAATGTATGTAGTAATCTGACCCGACCCGTTTGGGACTTGACACTTGATAAAAGCCCATGATGAGTGAACCCGACCCGAAAAGAAGCGAACTCAATTTTGACTCGAAATCCATTAGAAAGTGGTAATAAAATGTTTCAGTCATTAGTTTAACTTTCATTAAAATGTTTCTCACGACACGACTACAAAAAAATTGGACACGTGTCACGCTCTCAATGAAATTTTTGCTTAAAGTAAATTGTAGGTGTTACTAATGGACTGAGGTCCTGAGGAGCATATTTATTAATAAAAAAATCTTCTTAGACGTAAAAAAATTATGGATAAAAATTTCAATTAAATATCACATATACAAAAATATTTTATGACATCATGAAGTAAGTACTAACCAAATTTAAAATTACATTTTAACATATACGGAGTATATTTTTGCACGGGACCTAAACTAATACTCTATCCGATTGTCTATTTTCTTTCATTTTTTTGGGTAGAAAATAAGAAGAGAGTATTATATTAATAAAAGATGAAAGGTGGAATGAAAAAGTAAGAGGGAGAAATATTATATTAATTAAATGAGAAAAGGTGGGTTGAAAAAACAGGGGATAAGAATATTATACTCGTATTAATTAATGAGAGTGAAAAACTTTCCTTAAATAGAAAGTGAAGAAAATTAAACTTAACCAAATAAGGAAAGAAGGAAGAAAATAGACAATTAGGGGCAGAGTATATTAGTAGTAAAACGATAAAACTAACCGACTATAATTAGACACGATAATGATCATCTGCCAACACATAAGCACTATTATGGACTAACATAGTAACCCTCCATCTCAATTACTACCTTTGATTAAAATAATTCTCGCAAATTAAGAATATGATGAAAGTAAACAAATGCTGAGACAGATGAAGTACTACGAAGTACCCTCTTCATTTCATTCAATTGTTTATTACGTGTGATGTAGAGTACAGTATATTTGAAGTAAAATAATGATCCGTTATGAACCTGAAGGAGTGGAGGTGACTGGAGTACGTGGATAGATTAAAGAATCGTAAAGGAGGACAGACCTTCTCCGCAACCAAGCTTGGGACCTTTGAAGCGGGTTTGATTACGTAAAAACTGGAGCAAAGTAGTTGAAGGGTGAATAGTTTGTATCTCAAATCGTTCTCCATTGATAGCAAACACCAAATTACCTGTTTTCTCCATTTTTGTGTTTTGTTCTTGGATCAAATAAATTCAGACCACTCAAATGAGTAAAGATAGATAGATAGATAGATAGGTTAAGTAGTGACGTACCGGCATTAACTTTTGCACCAAATAAACGTACCCGCATTAACTTGGATTTCAATGACGTTGACTTTTTATTACACTCACTAGGAAAAGTCCAAGCTTGTCTAATGTCTTTTCTTCTTTTAATAATGAGATGAGATGTGTATAGAATGTCCATGTACCCCTTTGGGCTCGCGTTTATGACCTTCCAGTTAGAGGACGGACTAATGAAGCGAACTTACGTAGTATGTGTCGTCAGCTGGGGGGAGCCATTGAAACGTACTATCAACGTTCGTATGATGGGTGGGGAGGTGGTTGCCTTTCCTGTCAAGTATGAACGGTTACCACTGTTCTGTTATGGATGTGGTGTACTTGGACACGGGGAGAAGGATTGTGAGGAGGGCGAGGGCCCCTTTGAGGAAGGAAAACTATTGTTTGGTGACGAGTTGCGAGCGTCACCGTGGAGACCAACGAAACAAACCGAGGGGGGCCGCCGTGGGCTAAAGGGGAAAAACTTGTCAGCTGAGTTTGAGGCTGAGCAGCGAAAGCGGGAGGAGGAAGCCAAGTTGCAGCAGGTCATTGCAGTAAAGTGTAAGGGGAGGGGAGATACCACTGGGAACATTGAGTGGAAGGAGAAGGGAGATGGTAAGGAGCTAGCTTGATGGGGGATGCTAGTGGAAAAGGAAGGAATGGTTGTGGCCTGGCTGTGGGCGAAGGGGGTAATTATTATTTATTAATAGGGGAATAATGGCAATTGGTGATGACCAACCGGAGGGGAGGGGAAGAGAACGAAGCGGGAAACTGCTCCCACGGAAATTCTTGAAGGTGAAACGTCCTACTGTGAGTACTCCCGGGGATGGTGTTCCGTCGAGGTTGGATGGGGTTGACGATGTTGATGATCCGGCGGGATGCTAATGGAGAATGGCATGAGAAGCGGAGTCGTATGGTGAACGATATGATGGAGATTTCCTTCAAAGTAGCGGAGTCTGGCGGAGACCAGACCGCGAACAACAATGAAAATCTTAAGTTGGAACTCGACACTTGATATATAGAAGCCGATGATGAGCGAACCCGACCCTAAATGAAGGGTGAGCATCTTGTATCTCAAATCTTTCTCCATTGATAGCAAACACCAAATTACCTATTTTCTCCATTTTTTTGTCTGTTTTGTTCTTAGATCAACTTCAGACCACTAAAAGCACTAAAGATAAGAGTAGATAGGTTACGTACCACGTAGCGGCGGCATTAACTTGGAATTCAATGACCTTGACTTTTATTTCACTCACTAGGAAAAGTCCAACCTTGTCTTTTCTTCATTTAAGGCTACGGACTACGGTGCGGGTGTATAGAATATGCGTCTCTGTTAATAATGAGACGACAGTATGGAATTATCGACTAGCTTATTTGGTAAAATACTCATGATGATCTGGGCAAAAACAATAAAAATACGGAATTACTTTTTCATAATGGTGTATTACTCAATCATTACTAAAATTTCATGAATTTTCCAATATTACCCTTTTTCTCTTTTTCATTATTTTTCTCCTAAACTAAACCCTAATTTTTTTCATCAAAATTAATTCTCATCAATTCTAAAACTAATTTCATCAATTAATTGCGAATTAGATATGGATCATAATTTGTTAATCGATATTTTATCGTAAATTAGTTTTAATTAATTAATTAAGGGATTCAATTTAGGGTTAATTGGGTAACATTGAATTTTAGGGTTTAGGATTCAAAGCTTCTATTTTTTTTTGGGAAATTCTATGGGGTGCCCCTCAACTATTCGCTTTTCCGGCTTGTACCCTCGCGTTTTGACTATTATTACTGGTAGCCCTAAACTGTCTTATTAACCAATAAACGTGCCCATTAACTTATAATCCGTCAGTTTAGGCGTTAAGTGGTGACATGACATTTCTTACGTGGCTTTCTTTTGCTGACTAAGCCTGCCTACTCAGCTTTGCTTTGTTTCCCTCCATTTTCACGGAATTTCCCTCCAATTTCCCTATATATTTTCATTTTCCCTCTTTTTTTCACTTCTCCCTCATTACAATCCTTATTTTTCATTACTCAACTCCCTCTCTCTTTCCTGTCTCTCTATATTTCCCTCCTGCAATCTTCAATCTGCAATTACCCGGAAAAAAGAATGTCGACATCCTCATTCATCAGGAACAACCCAGTAGCGGGTCTCGAATTCCGTACTCAATCGTGCACAAAGTGTGGTCGAAATGCAATCATCAAGATTTCTGGATCTGTAAGGAACCCACAAAAAGCATATTTCAAGTGTCTTGAATGTGACTACTTTGTTATGTGGGTAGGCGAAGAACATGTGATTGTAACGAGAGGTTTGAAACATGAAAATGCAGTTGAAGATGATGAAGTCTCAAGCAAGGATGTCCTCAATCGCGGTGTTTGTGTGAGCAAGAAGATTTCTACAGACATTAGGAACATAAAATTCTGGATGAAGTTTAATGCTTTTGTGTTAGTAGTTATTGCATTTGTTGTTATCTTTAAGATGTAGAATCACATCCTTGTAGTTGATGTAATGGTGAAAATTTAAGAATCGAAGAAGGCATTATGGTGTCATTTATGCAGCCTATTTTTGCACTGTTATTATGCTTAAACTTCAGGGAAATGGGTAATGTCAATTAATTTCGAAAGACAGCATCAGTTTGCAAAAATACGAGGTCTTCATTGCATCTGCAAATGTAATACGTAGCATATGAAAACAGAAGTACCAAGATACAGTAACCAATTACATTGCAGCGGATAATGAGTTACTGTCAGTTCACAAAATACGACATCACGTGAAACAAATACTACTAATGCTTAACTAAATGCAGCTGTCATAAGCCAAAAGAAATCCATCATTTTCCAAACGAAACAAAACGCATCAGATTTCAGTAGTCACAAAAGGCAAAAAATATCGTTTCAAATGCATCAGGCTAAATCAGTTCTTCCTCCTCTTCTTCCCATTGTTGGACTGAACTTGACTAGAAGTCTCTCCAACCTCTCTAACTGTTGCTTCCAATTCTTCAAGCGTCTCAAACTGTTGAGCATCAGATGTCACCGTCGCCCTCTGTCTCCTAGTCTTTGAAACCTTCCCATTACCGCCATGAACTTCACTTGAAGTTTCTCCAACCTCCCTAACCGATGCTTCCAAATCAGCAAGAGATTCAAAGCGTTGAACATCAGACGACAATGTCAGCCCCTGTCTCTTAGTCTTCGCTACCTTCCCTTGCATTGCATTCTTCTCTTTCGTTGTGTACCCTCCCTTGCAAGTTTTCGAGTTATGTCTGTAGCATCTGCATTTCTTGCACCGTATAGCCACTGTCCTCTTTCCCTTCCTCTTCTCTTCTACCTCTCTCTTTCTGTTCCTGGAGGGTCTGCCAATTGATCTCTTTAAAGTAGGAGGTTCCAGTGTGGGAACTTCAAATTGGGGCCACTGTTGGAGGTCAGGAATGGGGTTGATTGGTAACTCATAAGCGTCCTTGTACGTCCTCACAGAGAACCATTCACTTACGTAGTATTGAGGATCTTTATTACATTCTAGAATTGCTCTAATAGCATGCTTGCAAGGGATCCCACTTACCTGCCAAAGACCACATGCGCATGTGTACTCTCCCAATGAAACTCGCAAGAAAGATCTACCATCTTGTACCTCATATACGTCCTTGTGTGAAAGAAAAGCTTTGCAAGTTCTGGAATCCTTTCTTAGTATCCTCAACTTATTGACTATGTTAGGACATATGCCCTCATTGGGCCACGACTCAGCAATATGCATTCTCGTGGCATGTCTGACCATCGCTATCCTCCTAACACCTACGCATGACAAAGCAGAAGCCAAAACCAATTAACAAAACTTCAAAAATGACTTGTTTTGCGTATTATATTGGTTGGGAAGGAAGTTGAAAGAAAAAAAATGCACAATTGCTGCTATACTAAACCTTAGACACTTGCCCAAATTTTGAGTTTCTATAGTACTGTACTACTGTATTACATCATTCTCCAAGCAAGTACTGTCATTTTGAGTATGAGTTATTTAATTAAGAACAGAATCCGAGTACTAACCTTCAAGAAGAGTAAGAACTGGCAGGCACCTCTGTGCTCCTAATGTTGCATTGAAGCTCTCCACGAAGTTTGATGTGTTTTCGTCATTACAAAGGGTTGGGTTAAATTTATACTTTGCCCACTGTTCTTTGTCACCGAGGTCCAGAAACCATCTTACACAACCCTTTCCCTCGTGGTAAAGAACTGTCTCTAATGCCTTCTTGAAGGTGAACTCTGAAGTGGCGTTGACAACCGTCCAAAATAGCATATACATGAGTACACCTGGGTACTCTTTCTTGATATTTGCGCACAGGTGTCTGCAACAAAATCTTCTAGAAGCCTCAGGCCATACAGTTTCCATAGCTGGTTCTACACCCTACGTACTCATTGAACAAAAAACAGTTAGACAATACGTTAACCACACGTTTAGCAATTCTGTTTTTGTATATATTAGCATATTAATATAAGCATGAGTTTACCTTCTGTCTATCACAAATGATTGTCCAGTCATCCCTCTCACACCCACTTACAGAATTCTTCAAGTGCCAGAAGAAGTTGGACCAACTGTCTTTACTCTCAGATTCAACAATAGAAACAGCAATTGGAAATAATTCATTGTTTCCGTCTAAGGCCACTGCAGATAGTAAGACACCTCCATGATTTCCCTTCAGGTGAGTCCCATCGACTCCAATCAAACTTCTGCATTCTTTCATTAGCCCCATAAACTGAGCATGGAATGATATAAAGACACTCTTGAATTGAAGAGGCCTTTCAGGACTCTCCATCTCCTGCCACGCACAAGTTGCAAAGCTGTCTGGGTTTGTTTGTTTTATCATCTCACAGTAGGCAGGAAGTCTTTTGTAAGACTCATCATGCCCTCCGTTGATCTCTTTCATCGCTACGTCCTTCATTGCGTAAAGAGTTGAGGTCTTCAACTGAATACCATGCCTCTCCTGTAACAGCGCCTGAATTGCCTTCCCTGGTATGTCGGGGTTCGCTCTTATATCCTCCAACAGTTTTCTTGCCACCCACACAGAGTTAGCCATTGGGTTATGAGTTCTAACACCTACACACCCGTGGTTAGAGTTTGCAATGGACTTTATTGCCCATGTCATGCTATCAGGAAGCACACTTGCGTGTATCCTCCATGTACAACCTACAGTAGCACACTCAGCTGTGTACCTGCTGTTATCGGCCTTCACCACAACCACAAAGAACCCTTCCTGAATACAAAAATCTCTCAGGACATCCTTGAAGTGTTCTTTGTCCATAAACAACATCCACGGCCTTAATTTTATTGCACCAAAGTCTTTGTCATCGTATACTTCTCCATTCCTTAACATCTTAGAAGAAATTCCATCCTCCTCATCGAACCATACATTCTCATCAAAAGGGACATACCCATCATCAATGTAGTTTAGGTTCGCTAACATCAAGGTGTCCTCGTCCTCCAAATCACTCACTTGCCCAACATCGATGTCTTCCTCCTCCTCAGTTGGCATGTAATCTCCTTCACTGTCAGAATCACTACCTCCGTCGTCATCATACTCTATCCTGACCCCTTTGGTTCGTGTCACAGTACCCTCATTCACATCCCTTCTTCCTCTTTCTTTGGCGATGAACAAATTTCTTTTCTTGGCAGTTGTTTTTGGCATTTTAAATCTGCTCACAGTGGCAGAAGGTTCCTGTGAAGGCTGTGTAACCATGTCATTGAGTTGCGTATGCTGCGTATCAGTGTCGGAGGAAAAGTTCAGCCTTGCACTTCTTCTAGATTTTATGGTTGAAGCAGATTTTGAATGAAAAGTTTTGTTCTGAGGTTTAGAAGTGTCGCCAGTGTAGAAGTTCACTCCATTACTCCTCGTAGGTGCCTCTTCAGCCCCTAAATCTTCAGCATAAATTGGTTCTAGTTCAAGTGAGTGAGTGTCATTTGGAGCATAATTTGGAGCATCTGCATCAATCTCACTAGTTTGAAGTGAGGTAAGCCTAGAACTCCTCCTAGGTGTGATTTTGGCAGCGGGTTTTGTGACTTCGAAAGGCTGTGAAGGTTGTGAAGGAGTGTCAATTGCAGCATTTTCTATTTCATGTGCATCAACCCCACTGGTCTGAGTTGAAGCAAGCCTACGACTCCTCCTTGGTGTGATTTTGGCAGCAGGTTTTGTGACTTTCAAAGGCTCTGGTTCATCATCCTCAGTGGCTACTGTAGGATTCTTTCTAAATTCATCACTACTCATTGCTGTCTCCACAGTTTCTCGGATAATTTTGATATTCTCAGACAACTTCCTAGTAAGCCGTAAGTTCCTAGTCAATTGAAGAGGATGTGAAGGATACAATCCTTCACCAATCCAAATATCAAACAACCGCCTCTCCTTCCATCTACTGAACATTTCCATAAGCCCTTTGTCATCTAACAACTTGTATGATTTCATCTTGTAAGAGTATGCTAGAGTAGGATTAGTGGGTAATGGGTGGTTATGCTTTTCAGCTTCATCAAGCAGGTCGTTTATGACATCAATTAGCAAAACCTTATCAATATCATCTATTTTAACCTCAGTGACTACCCCCCTATAATTCATGTTCAACACAACGCCCTCCATCCTGCAAATGAAGTAGACAAGTCCACGAAATAGATCATCAATAACACCAGAACATAATCCCTAATTACTTTTAACCCAAAATATCGAGTAATTTGAACCCACATCCCGTAATTACTGGAAGCGATATTAAAACCCTAATTTTTATATTGTCGTTTTTATTAGACCAGAAGTTGCAGAAACTCAGACATTAGAAACGAAATAAAGATCCAAACAACAATGAAGTTCAAAGCAGAAATTAAGTTCATGGTGCGAGAAATCAAATAAAACATACCTTGACTGATTGCGTTATGATGTGCAGACGAGCGATGAATGGATGACGGAAGAGGAGATAATCGGTTAGAGTTTTTTTGGATGATGAAGGCATGCAAATGGTAGAGTGAAGGAAAGATGAAGGCAGAAGAATGTGAAGGGGTTTGATGAATGAATTTGAATGTGAAGAGTGTTGGAGAAGGGATTGATTTAAGCAATGGAGGGAGGACTTAGTCAGCAAAAGAAGGCCACGTAAGCAATGCCATGTCACAACTTAACGCCTAAACTGACGGATTAAAGGCTAATGGGCACGGTTATTGGTTAATAAGACAGTTTAGGGCTACCAGTAATAATAGTGAAAACGCGAGGGTACAAGCTGGAAAACCGAATAGTTGAGGGGCACCCCATAGAATTTCCCTTTTTTTTTAAAAAAAATTTGAATAGTATCGAATTAATTTCATCTTTTTAAGTTTGTTATAATTTTAACTAATTATAGTTAATTTTAATTTTAATCTTGAAAATAATAATAACATTAATAATAATCTTTTAGGAAAACCCAAAAAAAAAAATCGAAAAACAATTGAGATGGCCGGAATGGTGGTCGGCGCAGTGGACCGGAGTGGTTGCCGGCGATCGGCGTGGTGGAGTGGCGGAGAGAGAGATGAACTTTGGATTTTTGAGATATTTTTCTCTCTAGAAACTTATGTGGGAAGGGGGAAATGGGAGGGGTAGGGTGGTAATTTTGAGGTATAATTGAGTAATGTCAAAGTATAAAAAAATACCACCCTAAAAATAAAATGAATTGAGAACGACCTATGGTCACACGATACGATACATACTAAAATGTTGAGATGATGCGGTAGAGGGCCTTGAGGCTCACTAAAACAAAGGTGAAATTCTCCGGTCAAAATAACGGATCAACTTCACTATGAAAATCATCAGTGTCACTGCTCACAATAAACTACTCCATATTACTCGTAGGATTTATGTCAGCATCAATTCAAGTAATTACTACTCGTACTAGTATAGAGTATATAGACTCTCTCCGTCCATCTCTTTCAATTGTTTGTGGATACGTATGTATATGTAGCATCATCACGAGTCACGACTCGAGTCATGAGTCATGAGTCATGCTGTCACCGTGTCACGCATGACCCCGGCCTTACTTGCATTGATTTGAGTCACTATCCTGCGTTTTGTGTTTTACTCCAACAAATTCCACTCAACTACGAGTACAACACTAAGGATTATTGAAGGAAACACTTAGCCACAAAACCATGCATGACACAAACTCTAATGCATTATTTAATTTCTTCATATATTCACTTCAATGTATGCACGCAATTTCCATATCTATATACTCGTGTCGTGTCTATAAGACTGTAATCGTACATGTCTTTCTTCAATAGGTCTGAGGTTCGATTCCCTTCTCGTGTCATGTCCATTGAATTGAATTCCCATCCATCCATGTGTTTTTTTTTTACCTTTTTTGCCAAAATAAATTAAACATTGTTTTTTCTACTTTCAACATTTTCTTAGGATTGTAGGAGTACTTATTAATGAAAGACGATCTCGCACAAGTCTTTGTACTAACACATACTATAAATTCTTGGTATAACATTTAAAGAAGCCCGACTGACCTTGACCATAACACTAACTAGATCATATTTAGACCCATTTAATCACCCAAGCCCGACTTGGCTCGACACTGCCACTAACCACGTGCCCAACTCGCACCAAATCCGACTTGTGGCTAGCTAGCTCTAGAGCTAGTCTAACACATTTTTTTGGCTTATTATTTTAAGTTGACTTTGATTCAGTTCAGTTTATTACTCGTATTATTATTGTCTAAGTCAATTCAGCTGATTATTTTGATTTTAGTCCAATTAAATCCGTGTCAAATTATATATTTGAAATGGAGGAAGTATTATCATGGTAATATGTTACCTTATGATAAAATATCATCGGATAATATATAGAGATCTTTTCTAACATGCATGACTCATCATATCCATCCTATCCAAATTAATAAATTTATTATCCAAATTGATTCAGTATTATCACAGATTTTGATGATAATAGGAAAGCTATATTGATTTACCAATTGAATCAATCCAATTTAGAAGGTGATTAATTACACACCCACATTCACACATCAATGATCCACCTATATATAAGCAAGCAACAACCCCCCAAAGTGTTATATTTATAATTATAAATAATTATATATTAAACTATACTGCAAAATTATGCAATTTTATTACTATTAAATTACACAGAATTATTATTGTCTTCTTCAATTTGATCAGAAAGTTAATTATTTTGACTACTAACTCGATTTTAGCCAAGGTAATTAGCTACATATTTATTTTGTGTGTAGAATTTCTGTTCTATTATCTCATTTAAATAATACTCCCTCGTCCTATCAATTCAATTCTTTACGTAACACCACCATTTCACTTCACAAAAATGGTCCCCACATAATGAATTGAATTGACGTGAGGGAGTAAATGACCCCCACGTAAATAATTGAATGGAGGGAGGGAGTACCGCGTAATATTAGTTTTTTAATCATAACTAGTATATATAGATTTCACGTATTAATAATGCATGATACATTTTGAATTTTATACGGAGTATTTAACGTTATTTTTTAAAAATATTTATTGCTAACCTATAAGCTTTTCATATTTTTAATCGTTACATTTTGATTTAAGAAAATAATTTTACATTCCAATGATAATGAAGATAATCTTATAATTAATCTCATATAGGTATATTTTAATGATTTTTTTATAAAGGTAATAATAATATTTTTATGAGTATTTTTAACCTCATTATTCAATTAAAAGTTTGTTTTCACAAAATCAATCAACACGAATCAAAATACATTCTTTTGTATATTCAGATCAATATGAAAAATTTGCTAACAAATGAGAAGATAACGTAATATTTCAAATATTATTAGGTAAAAAATTTATTTATATATCAAAATCCAAAATTTGAAAATCAAAAATATTTTATACTCCGTATTTGTTTGTGTCCGCAGTTCAATAATTATTGAAACTTATATTTTGATACTAAAAAATAATTGTATCATAAATGTTTTTTTTAATAGCTCATAAATAATAAATTTATTTTTTAAAGAATTTACGTAAATATTTACTTTGACTTAAGTTTTAATATTATAATTATATGGGTTTAATGTTTTTATTTCTTTAGGAGATTATAGTTTCCTTGTTTAAACAATAGTGTTTTGGAGGAAAACAATGAACGAGAGGTTGACACCTCATCGTTTGTGATCCTCTTAGTATATACAGTAGATAATTATATTAGTAGAATTCTCGTATAAAACCGTGTTATAGAAATATGTACTCCCTCCTAGTTTTTTTATCTTCCCTCCTTCCTTTTTGGCACTAATTCAACAATCTTTCTTCTTTCTATTTTTGGATTGTACTTTAATCATTTATTTATTTTTCCTTCAATTCTATTATTTCCTTTACTCACAAATCCTGCCATATTTCTAATTTATACCCCACATTTTTTTTACTTTAATCATTTTTTATTCTCTTCTTAATATTTGTTTCAAAAAAAGAGAAAGGATAAAAAGAACTAGGAAGGAGCAAGTTGTACACTAATAATACTCCCTCCATTCATTACCAATTGTCACTATTCATTTTTGCACCAATTTTAAGAAAGTAATAAGAAAATGAATAAAAGGACAAGAGTGTGGACCAATACACCACACTTGTACTAATAGTAGTGGACCAAAATGAAGTATGTGGGTCATAGTAGTGGTATATGGTGTAAATAAAGTAAGATAGTGAGGGCAAATTTGTCATAATAATTGCCAAAAAAGGAAAGGTGATAAGTGAATTTGAATGGACCAAAAAGGAATAAGTGAAGAGTGGAGTTGAATGGAGGGAGTATGAGTTATTTGAAAGGACTAGTATTTTTAAAAAAAAAAAATATTTTCTCTTATTTTTTTTACTTTTGGTTTCGTTTCAAAAATGTACTATGTGGGTCCGGAGATGACCCATCTATGTCTTTTACCAATGCGGATCTCCTGTCCCATTTTGTGTCCCACTCTGTGTGCCACACCATACACTGGATGACACATCAACAAGTGTATGATATTTGTTCCTTTATTTATTTATTCAATTGGCGATGTGTCATTCGGTGTATGGTGTGGCACACGAAGTGAGACACAAAAGTGGGACGGGAGATGCGCTCTGTTCTTTTACTCACTTGATTTCAACTACATGTATGATACACCGTGTTTGTGAAAATAACCTCGCTCAAAACCTACAAAATCGACACCATACACCAGATCTCTGAATCTCATCGCATTAAAATTTGTTGCTATACATTTTATATTATTATTATTATTATTATCGTGAAAACATATAACGCAAAATCTAGTATTTTTTTCTTTTCTTTGCTTTCAGGAATAACATGGGTAAACCATCATCAATAAGACACATAATCCTTACATTAGGATTACTAATAGTACTATGCTCATCATCATCAAGCATAGTGATTACCACAGCAAACGCACACGAGTCTTCAAACCCGGTGTACAAAGACCCAAAACAGCCGGTGGAAACAAGAGTAAAAGACCTTCTAAAGCGAATGACATTGACCGAAAAACTAGCCCAAATGATCCAAATAGAACGGGTGAATGCGAGCGCGGAAGTGATGAAGAGACACTCGATTGGTAGTGTTTTGAGTGGTGGTGGAAGCGTGCCACGTGTAAACGCTAGCGTCGAAGAATGGGTTGAGCTGATTAATGAGATACAAAAGGGAGCTGTCAGTAGCAGACTTGGTGTGCCTATGATTTATGGGGTTGATGCTGTTCATGGTCATAATAATGTGTATAAAGCCACTATTTTCCCTCATAATATTGGTCTTGGGGTTACCAGGTCACTTTCTACACTATCATCTCACTCTGTCTCGGTCATTTGTTTAGACGAATTGAAGGGAGTATGTATCTGTCAACTAACAAGTAGTACTGTTTCCGTGTGTGTCATTTTGAACAGGGATGCGGAACTTGTGAAGAGAATTGGAGAGGCAACTGCCCTCGAAGTCAGGGCCACTGGAATTCCTTATGTTTTTGCACCATGTGTCGCGGTAATAAGCTAAGGCTACTGATTGGGAAGATCACAAATTATAGAGTAGCATGCACAGTCTAACATTTTCAAACCCTGTATATATATGTAGGTATGTCGAGACCCAAGATGGGGAAGGTGTTACGAGAGTTACAGCGAGGACCCGAAAATTGTTCAAAAGATGACTTCCATCATCGACGGATTGCAAGGTGTTGCTCCTCCTAGTTCCAGAGGGTATCCCTATGTTGATGGAAAGTAAGTTTTACAAAACTCGTACTCAGTTGATGGAAAGTGACTGGATTTCGTGTAGATTTATAAAGGAAACGTACTGTCTCTGAATTGAGCTGAATCGTGTTTGCAGGTTGAAAGTGGCAGCATGTGCGAAGCACTTTGTAGGAGATGGAGGAACGATAAATGGGATCAATGAGAACAACACAGTGATAGATTGGGAAGAATTGCTGAAAATCCACATGCCTGGTTACTTGCCTGCTGTTAAGAAAGGTGTGGCTACTGTCATGGCTTCCTACTCTAGCTGGAATGGCATCAAGATGCATGCTAATCATCACCTTCTTACTGCCTTCCTCAAGGGCCGACTCCGCTTTAAGGTACGTACTCTACTCCCGCATTTTACAAAATGGGTTGCCTCGACATCCATGCTGGGTGGATTTAGATCTGATCCCGTGATCCGCTGTCATCCCTATTTATTCTAGGAACTTGATTACAACTCAATGTTGTTTTTTAACGGGATGGATTTTGGTTCGGATTGAGCAGGGATTTGTGATCTCAGATTGGCAAGGACTTGACAGAATCACAACACCGGTTCATGTCAACTACACTTACTCAGTTGATGTTGCTGTTAATGCTGGTATTGATATGGTCAGAAAACTCTATCCAATTTACTGCTCTCTTTGTCTCAATCATTTGTTTATTTTTGATTAAAATACTCGTCACAAAGAATATATATAGAAGTAAACAAATAACTTAGACGGAAAGAGTAAGGCTAATATAGTGCCTTTTCGCGTTAATAAGGATTTCGTTTGTAATCACAGATTATGGGGCCATACAACTACAACGAGTTGATTGGCATATTAACCGATCTTGTACACAAGAAGGCGATCCCATTGAGCCGCATTGATGACGCAGTGACCAGGATTTTGCGAGTCAAGTTTGCCATGGGCCTCTTCGAACACCCTTGGGCCGATCCTAGCCTCGCTAAACACCTCGGATCAAAGGTCATACTTTACACATGTATTGGATTGCTTTCTTTTTATATACTTAGTATACATGTTGCTGACAGAATTCGAACCCAAGTCTGATTAGACGTGACAAATTGTGAGTACGTAATTATTTATGGTGTCGAATGAAAACAGGCACATAGAGAATTGGCAAGGGAGGCAGTGAGGAAGTCGCTGGTGGTGTTGAAGAACGGAAATGATGCGAAGAAGCCGGTGATTCCATTGTCGAAGAAAGCGAAGAAGATACTTGTTGCAGGAACTCATGCTGATAACTTGGCCTACCAATGTGGTGGTTGGACCATTTCTTGGCAAGGAAACAGTGGCAACAACTACACTACTGGTATGCATATCTATCTACAGTATATATCTAGCTACACCTGCCAAAACTCGCCAACTCGAATAACCTGACCCACATAACCCACAACTCAAACTGAAGTCCCGAGGTTAATCCTACAATCCAAGTTGACCCAACTACTAACCCTGTCGACCTGAATGTATATTTACTATTTAGCATGTGAATCCATATCCTTAAAGAATTTGATAATAACCCACTTGAAAATGACTTTTGAGTTTTGACCCTCCTGATCTAATTGAGTTCTGATAAATTAAACTTGTTATGATCTGATCCGACCTGACCTAATCGGACCCTATATGTCCCATATTCTTACATACCCAAAATGATTTGCTCGACCATCATTGACCTAATCTGATCAAGGTTTTTACAAACCTCGTATGATATCTGACTCGATATGATTTGATTGAATTGACCCAATACAACATTGACCCCGATTTGACCTTCCTTGACCATAAATGACTCGACCAACATTGACCTAATCTAATCTGGATTCTTAAAACCTCATATGATCTGACTAGATCAAAATTGATCTGATTGACCCCGATTTGATCTCATATGATGAAAACTATATATTCTTACCGTTCATGTTACTTCGATACTTCACTAATCATGCCAACGTTACTATGTTTAATAAAATCATGCAGGAACAACAATCTTGAAAGCAATTGAAGCAACAGTAGACAAAGACACAAAAGTAGTATACCAAGAAAACCCTACAAAATCCTCACTAAAACACCAAGACTACTCCTACGCAATAGTAGTAGTAGGCGAACTACCCTACGCAGAAGGCAATGGAGACAGCCAAAACCTAACAATCCCAAAACCCGGTCCGGAAATCATAACCAATGTATGTCACCATGTCAAGATATGTGTGGTGGTTCTGATCTCGGGTCGACCTGTTGTGGTAGAACCGTATTTGAAAAAGATTGATGGACTAGTGGCGGCTTGGCTACCCGGGTCTGAAGGCCAAGGAGTGGCTGATGTGTTGTTCGGAGATTATCCGGCCACCGGAAAACTTGCTAGAACTTGGTTTAGAAGGGTTGAGCAACTTCCTATGAATGTTGGGGATAAGCATTATGATCCTTTGTTTCCTTTTGGATTTGGGATTACTACTGAGGTTGTGAACAAAGATGAACAAGACTCTTAATAATATTTTTAACAAATTACTTACATAAATGATGAATGATAAATGATACTAGTCGTATTGTTTCAAATTCTATCGTGTACTCGTCGTATTTTCCCAAATTCAATCGTGTACTTAAAGTTTATATTTTATCAAATGCTACCAAAATTACTATTCATGCATGAATATATTTAAAAATAAATGAATTTAACTTATTGATATCATGGATTTGAAACCTCTTCTTTAAAAAAAGAAAAAAAAAACATGTCACTAGCTAGAATGAAGATAATGATGTTATGAAGGGCGATGATTATTAGCTCTTAAGCTAAAATTTTAGTAACTTAGAGAAAAATTACACATTACAGTCTTATAAAAATTATTTTTTTTCAATTACAGACTTATAAAAAAAATCAATTACTACCTAATAAATCACTTTTCATTTGCTTTTGCTACCTGAATGAACTCCGGTGGATTAGTAAGTTGATTATGTTTCGAAAGTTGTGAACAGACTAAAATACCTCTCAGTTAAAAAATTGTTTCACTTCGTTGACCCCTCGTTAACCCTCTTCAACTCTTCTACCCACTCCATACATCTCTCTCTCCAAATCATCATCTAACCCTAATTAATCTGATAAATCCAACAATAATCTGTACAAAATTGAAACTGAGATTTGCAATTGAAGAAAACAACAAATCTACAATTAAGTTTTCAATCGATTCAATCGTTAGTTTAGGGTTTCAATCGATTCCTACAATGAAACCCAGATTTGCATTTAAATTGCACTTTAGTGTAATTTCACTTTAGGGTTTCTGCACTTTAGTGTAATTAATCTAAATGTAGTTGTTGATTAAATAATTTCATTTTTTAGGGTTTCTGCAATTTGTTTTTATTAGATTAAATGTTAGTTGATGTTTCTTTTGCCATTGCTGTTATTGTTGTAGATATGGATATTCAGTCATTTGTTGTTAACTTGTGGATGATGTTTGGTGGTAGTTTCGTCTACAATAAAGGTAAGATAATGTAGAGACAATGAAGAACAATGATGTTCTTCCTTAAGCAGAAATAACGGAGGGGTAGAAACAATAGAGAAGGATAGTGAAGAAATTGAAGAACAACAAGATAGAAATTGAAAAACAATAAGAATGATAAAGCTTTGGGAGAAGGGAGGGTAGAATTAGACTCGTTAAAAGATGTAGGGGCAAAATGGTCACGTAATTAGAAGAAATGTAATTTTGGACAGAAATCAACTTACTAATTCGTCAAAGTTCATTTAAGGTAGCAAAAGTAAATAGAAAATGATTTATTAGCAGAATTACTTTTTCATAATTGTGTATTAGGTAGTAATTGTTGATTTTTTTTTATAAGTTTGTAATTGAAAAATTGTGATTTTTATAAGGTTGTACTCCCTCCATTCAAATCCAAGTGTCTCATTTCACTTTTTGACACTATTCACACTTGAGGGGAACTTCGATATTCTCGACAATATAAGTGAGAATATAGTCATGTGAGATTTTGTTTGATTCGTCTTTATGAACACATTAAGAATATCAAATTTTTATAATTTTTGCTAATGTAAAATGAAAGATATCGATAGTGTAAAACGCGTCTCGGCAAATGGGCAAAAGCAAATGAGACACTTGGATTTGAATGGAGGGAGTATTGTATAATTTTTCCTAACTTATGTGAAATTACAATTTATTACTCCCTCCGAGTTCCTATTATTGTCCCACTTTCCTTTTTGGGCTGAGTTTGATTTTTGTCCCACTGTCCTTTTTAGGACATCAATGTGTGGTTCACAATTACTCTTCCATTTCTCTCTCTTCCTCCTTCTTTTTTCAACCACTCATTTTCCCTTCCTTATTTTTCACCCCAAAACCTTTTGGGACAATAATAGGAACTCGGAGGGAGTACAATAAACTACTCTATAGAAGGCTATGATATCGCCATATCGATAAAGATCACTTATTTTCGCCTTTTCATGCACGAATAATGCTGTTGGTAGTGCTTGGACAAAAAAATCAAAACTTTAGAGTGTTTCGCAAAGTGACTTGAGTTTGACAAAAACAATCAAAAGTTTAACTTAAAAATAAATGTATACATATGTCACATATACGTAGTGTTTTTAAAATTTAAAGATACACTTATTTCAAACGATTATGTCATTCTAAAATTTATTCTCAGTATGATGCATTTGCGTAGTCATCATTTTCGATAACACAATTTATATGGTAAGACGGTCTATGTGCCAATCTTATTATTTTGTAAAAAGAAAGTTTATTTACTATCGATAAATCGGTTACCTTTTTTATATGGGACCACAATTTTATTTCACATAATAAAAAAGAAAGAAAAAGAAAACTCTGAGGCGCAGAGCTTCAAACAGAAACGAAACTCTTATCCATGGCGGTTTCAGTGAACAACTGCAACCACCACTACAAATTCCATCACCATTACCACTGTCATCACAATTCACGCTCATCTGCCTCACAATTCCTCCGCTCACCTCTCTTCTCTTCCAAATTCAAATCCAAAATCCTTAATTCCCCAAATAAACCCAAATCATTCAATTCCAACTTCAATTTCTACCTCAAAAACTCAAGTTTAATCGTCGTTCATCCTATTCTACTCTTTAACGGTATTGATAGACCTGTTGATACGCAAACATTTTTGGTTACTGTTAGCGTATTGGCCGCCATTTCTATTTCTCTGTTCCTTGGCCTCAAGGTAATGCTTATGCTTTCATACTTACATACATGCATATTTGTAACTTACTAAACCCTAATTTTATGATATGTTTGAATGTTTACGATTCAACTTTGCAATTTGCATGCATTTGTTTGATGATTCAATGCTGTAATGCAATTAGGTAAACTCAGGAAAACGTTTGGAAATTAGGTATTTGAGTGCTGAATTGTTGAATGTTGATGTGTGAGTAATTTTGATAGGTTTTTGCAGGGTGATCCTGTGCCCTGTGATCGATGTGCTGGCAATGGTATGTACTTCACTCTAGCTGAGCTTTCTTATTCCATAATTTTGTACTGTATGTTTTTCGAGTTTTCGAGATGTTTGATGGCATTAGTCTTGTGTGAGATCGTTATATATGATACAGGAAGCGAGTTATTTAACTTGAAATGAATCCGTTGTGGAGTATATAAGGTCGAAGTTTTGTGTGAGGTCGTTGTATAAGAATAAGATACAAGACGTTGACTCGTTTCTATAAGCAAGTAATTTGACTTGAATTGAATCTATGGTAAGTGAAGCAGAAGTTAGGGTGTGATGGTATAAGATACAAGACATTAGCTTTGTTTATAAAGCGAGTTATTTAACTTGAAATGAGTCCGAGATACATGTAGGTGTCGTATGAGTGTTTGTATATTTTACTCGTAAAAGGTAAGAAAAGAGGTGACTAGTACTGTGAACTCAAATGAGCCATGCTTCATAGATCGATGATTATTGGGTGTGTCATTATTTTTGAAGAATAGGAAGGGAAGTGACTCGTGTCGTGAGGTCAAATGAATCATAATCTTAGTCGATGCCTTGCACAATTGGCTTTAAGATAGGATCAACCACGCTAGTCTTTTGTGGAGGTTAGACATAAGAGAGTTTGAGCCGATACCTTAGATTAGTGACACACGACTTGCATAACCGACACTTTTTTCCGTAGGGAACTGATTTTTCTTACTAAACTCAACTTGGTTGGAATGAGGCTAGTCAATGTGAATTTCATGGGAAACCATCCGAGATTTGCTTACCATAGTCGTAGTTGAGTTCACTTTTGGGTTGTGATTTTACTTATCCGAGCTTTGAATGCTTTTCCTCAACGACCTAAATTCACTATCCCATTATCAGATTAAAAAAATGCCGTATCTTGAGAATTGTATGTCAGTCTTAAACATTTGTACTATTTTTCAAAATGGCAAAACAGCATGTAAACCTCTTGAAATTTCAATCTTCCTTTCACTTTTTAGAATTTTTTCGCCCTAGCTAGCATCCATGTTTTAAGGTTAAGTTTGCCTCGTGATGTTTTTAGGAGGTACAAAATGCGTATTTTGCAACAATGGTAAGATGAAGGCAGAAACAGGCCAGGTTGATTGCAAGGTGTGCAAGGGTGCAGGTACTGTTATGAGTACTTTTTATATGGAGTAGTAAAAGATGGATGTTTTGTTACAGAATTCTTGGCGTTAGCTTCTGGATTTATCTTTGTTTTGGGTTTTTTTTTCCTTCTGAAATAGGTATGGTACTTTGCAAGAAGTGTGCAGGATCTGGATATTCAAAGCGGTTATGAGCTTGGATCAAAGCTACCTGTTTACATCCACTCAGGAAACCATGGTGTAATACTAATCATGAAATTTAAAATCTAATTTTGCCATCTGTTCATCCTCAATCTCTGTTTACATATTGGTTTGAACATTCTTGAAACATTGAATGTGCATAATCATTACTTCATACGAGTATATCATTATTTCTTCACAGTTTCTCAACTAAAATCACATTGCTGGGTTGTAGCCTCTACAGTAGGGCACCAGGGCTTCCCAAACATTCGATAGCAATTCCCAACCACGTATTACCTAAAGGCCTTAGTTTTGACTCATGTTCTTGTGTTGGAGTCTGCGCCAATATATAATACGAGTACTCTGTAGGTTTGTGTTCTATTAGGCTGGATTCTGGAGTCTTGATTCGGTGCTTCTGTGATTCCATCTTTTGCTCATTTTTACCCATTCCTCCATTCAATGGGAATTGAGAACGGTGACAGGAATACAGGATGTGGTTTCTGTCATGCTGCCTTCTGCCTGAGAATGTTTCCGTATTACTCCATATATGTTTTCTTTTCTTTTTACTAAGCAAACTAAATATGTTCTCAACTCTTCTTGTATGTTATATTTCCTGTTCCATAATTGTCTTATGTGCCATTATTGCCTCCTGTATTGTGCCTAATGATATGTATACAACGCTAATCGAGTTGAAGATATTAGAGTGAAAGAGGTAAGAAGGCGACAGGATCGTGGTTTCATGGCTAAACCTGGCTATCTGGTCATTCGAATCAGGGTTAAGTCATCGTGTACGGATCATTTTGGATATGTTGGTCACAGGTCAGGCTCATGAATTCGTGATTGCTAAAGTTTTTGTTTTAAAAGTAGTCATTTCAAGTTAAATTGAGTTTTCTCTAGTCATTTTGGATCGTCTCAATTCGAGTTTGTGTTATTATATGTTGAGTCGAAGGCAGGCTTGGTGGGTTCAATATGGGTTAGACCAATTTGGACATGTCAGTCTAATAACAATCTAGATCTGATCTGTAAGGAATGGAAATAATTATACAGGGATTCCGTTCGAAAAGATATGACACCAAGCAACAGAATGTTGAGAACATGATTGAACAAGGGAGCACTCTTGCCTGCAGGATACTACTCGTATAAGTTTATCCGCTGGAGCATTAAACACTGTTGACACTGCTGTTTGACTGTTTCGATGTTTTTCCAACTGTCATGTCACTGTCGATGTTCTGTGTCGACATGTACTCCAGGAGGCGGAAAACTGAACCAATGAGTGAGCATTCCTTCTGTACTGTTGAAGTCGAAGATGTTTCTGGAACCCGGGTTTAAAGTTTCCTGTGTCTAATACTGCAACTTCACCAGTAATACAATGATCTTTATCAACGATGTTGTTTAAATTCGTTACCTCTTATTCGACATTTCCGACTATGTGGTTCCAATTTAGAGTTCTCATGTTCACATTTGCAAGCTATATGGTTCCATTGTTCCAATATTGTGTTTTTCCATTTCGGTTGTCCCAACATTGTTACCTTTCTTAGAACACCCTTATCATCAAACAATCAAAATTATTGTCGCACAACAAAAGGTACACTTGTGTATACAAATTCTGGTTTAAGATGACGAAATCCGTTTGAGGATAAATATGGAGTAAAAGTGTAAGATAGATCAACATGTGTAACCTCGAGCTGTCGCTCGCCAGACTGTGTGCTGCTCCAAAAATTCAACCTGAGTCTCTCTAACGCATTTTATACTCCCTCAGACACATCCTGAAACCCCACGCAAACCGTGTAATTGTCTCACACGCCAACCCAAGTCTTTCTTCATGCTCATCTCGGAAGCCTTTCAAGTAGATCCCTTGTTTCAGTACTACTCTCTGCCAAACACGAACACGATTTTGTAGGTGTCTGATATGATTTATCATGTACTCGACGTATATCGTATCAGATACGGAAGGAATACGGACACGTGGTACCTGACTTCATAGTGAATACTCGATCTCCTGAGAGACGGTCTCTCATTAAATTTACTGAGAGACTAAGTACACATAGAAGTAACAGTGGTACCAAACGTAAAAACAAGTACAAAACAAAGTTGTGATTTAAGGGTACAAATAGAACATAGAGTGGTACTGAAGAATAGTCTCTCACTAAGTTATTGAGAGACCGTCTCTCTCAAAAATTTGTGTTTTTTTTTGGGAGTGGACCAATAATGAGTAGAGGTTCCATAAAACACAAACTTTGGTGGGTTAGTCGGTCATTCCGAATTCCGATCAAATCCAGGTTCAACTACGGTAGGCGACCAACCGTTTATTATAAATATAAATAAACAAACAAACTCTTCATATAACAAAATTCCCCCAAATTCCTCTTCTCAATCTCAAATCACGACTAAACCCTAGAATCCGACCTCCTGCAAATCACCCTCACATTTAATAACAACCCTTGATCCGATCAATTCCTCAATTCGATTCAATCCGATCGTATTTTAAACTCCTTGATCTCTAAAATTTGAATTTTAGGGATTTTGCTTGATAATTTTGTCAGGATGTTTAACGGTATGATGGATCCTGAATTGTTCAAGCTCGCACAAGAGCAGATGAGTCGCATGTCTCCTGCTGAATTGGCTAAGATTCAACAACAGGTTTGTTTGTTTGTTTGATTGATTGATTGATTGATTGATTGATGGATGGATGGATGGATGATCTTTATTTTTGCAGAGTTTTGAATCGTATGATTTTCTGATTGCAATACATCCTTGAAAAAAAGGGATGATTTTGTGTGTAATTTTTTATTTGGTTGTTACTATTTTGATTTTGATTGGCATCAGTGAATTGATCGTGGATTTTTCTATATTCGTATCTTATAATTCAGTAAATTAATCTGCAATCGTCGACATTTTGTTATTTAATGGCGAGCTCGACGATTTGGGAAAGTTTTTGATTGATCACATAGCTTGCTTATGCTAGTTCGTCGCTGATACACACAGTTAACTGTAAATTTAAGGTTTTTTTTGGGAGTTTCACATTGCGAAGTCGCGTTTTTAGCGCACATTTGTGTAATTCTATCTGCATATTGATGTTATTGTGATTACAGATGATGTCGAATCCTGATTTGCTGAATATGGCAACGGAAAGCATGAAAAATATGAAGCCCGAGGACCTGAAGTATGCTGCAGAGCAAATGAAGAATGTTCGGCCTGAAGATATGGCGGACATTGGTGAGAAAATGGCAAATGCTTCTCCTGACGAAATTGCAGCTATGCGTGCTCGGGCTGATGCTCAGATGGCATACGAGCTCAATGCTGCTGAAATGCTAAAGAAACAGGTAATTAGATACCGTGCATGCATGGTCTCGGAGTATTGTTTATGTTGCTAATTTAGTTTTCCTCGAGATTACCAGACATACTATTTGAAGAACTGTGCTTGTGGATATAAAGAAAGAGAATTATGTAGATGGTTAGACGAAGATGTGTGGTTTGTGTATATTAAACTCAAGTAAACTTTTGTGTGGCGAACAACAACTTCCGTCCCATATTATACAACTCATTTAGTGACTGAAATAGTAACTATGATGTACCATATATGGTTTTACCTGAGACCAAATGAGAATTGTAAGGTTATTTTTCGTATATATTGAGAGATTGCCCTTATGTTGAGGAAAACAATATTTTCTATTTACTTTCCTGTCTAGATTTCTATAATTCTATATATTGGAGTCTTTTTGGAACTCCCAACATTTTTTAGGGGCTGTATGAGGAACTTTGGTGCTACTCTTATATAGTTTTTTTTTTTTTTGAGCGAGAAGAATAATTCATTAATCGAACGCCAAACGACACTTACAACGCATACCTATAATTGCAATCAAATCCAATAAAAACCAAAGAAAGTAATTTCTCTTATAAACTAAGGATCTTAAGACATGATCTGACAATTCGGCATGACCTCGTATCGCTATCTTCTTGCAGCTTTTGTTGAGGGATCCTTCGTTTGATTCAGAACTTGAAGAAAACTTACCTTCTATTGGCCTCAAAGATCGTCTACAAATTACTTGTAGACATTGAATAGACGTGCGACGAACCATCAACAAACTATCCTTGTCAATAATAATAAAACTAAGCCCATAACAACGTAAGGGACCGAAACCTTGACCAAAAGGACAAAAACCTTGAAATACTTTATGAATTAGTCTTTTAGTTTACACAAATTGTTTGGTAAGAGGGTCTTATGCTAAGAGTCTAAGACCAACTCATCTAAGAATTTACCCGAAAAATCAAAGGAGTTTATTTTGATAGCCTCCCTGATGTTGTTAGTAACTCCCATTTGAAGTTGGGTTGGGCCCGTCATATGTTATAAGACGGTCTTACAAAAGTTATTCTTTAGCTTATGTTCGTTCACCTTCTTTGTGTTCATCTAGAAGGATCTGTGCATTTAGGCAATAACGTCGCTCTGTATGATCTGTATGTTTAAGTGTATTTACAAATGAGTGGTGTCACTGTATTCTTTTTCTTTTTTGCTTATCATGAAGCTAATTTTTATGTGCGTGCTTGATATCTTTGATCATTCATCCAGGGAAATACGCTACATAGTCAAGGGAAGTATCATGATGCGGCACAGAAGTACTCTCTTGTGAGTGTTATATGGATATCGTCTTTTTTAATTGGATTTTCCGTGGCTTTGGGTTTTTAATTGGTTGTCTACTTGTCTCCCTTTCAAATTAGGCAAAGAAGAACTTAATGGGAGTTCCAGTGGCTAAAGGCAGGGCCCTCCAGCTGGCCTGCTCACTGAATCTGATGTCATGTTATTTGAAGACGGGGCAGTTTCATGATTGCGTTACAGAAGGTTCCGAGGTATTTTTTTTACGTTTATACAAAAATATATTTCATTTCTGCGAACTTGTATCATGGTAAATTGTTATTATTACAAAAGTAATGGAGGCAAAATATAAAGGAAACTAAGGGCTCGCTTGGGACGAGAGTAATTATTAGGGGAGTAAATAAAGTAATAGAGCTTCCACCCTCGCCTCTCCTTTACACCTTAAGCTACCTCAACTAACTAGCAACCTTCTCCATTTTCTTCTTATTTTGAGCTCCATTACTCGCCTGGTAATTGTAATTCCTTACTCCATCCGCCCTTTATTCCCGTTGACCACCTCTTATATGCCCTTCATCGCCATTAATAGTCCTTTTTCTCTTTTTTGGTTAATCTACATTACCCTTAATAGAAGAGAGCCTTGGATAGTGGCGGACCATTTCACTGCCATTATTCTTGGCTAGTAATGATGTGAGACTTCCGTTCCAACATTACTACGTATTTGTTGACTCAGTTGTTTCATATTTCCCAGGTTTTGTCATATGACGCAAAGAATGTGAAAGCATTGTACCGTAGAGGTCAGGCATACAAAGAATTAGGTCAACTACAGGTGACCCTCCTGGCTTCGAGCTTGCGTGAGTTTGGGCCTCTACTGTGTTTTTGTATGTTCACTTGCTCACATTTCTGTGTTTTTGTATCTTTTCCTGTGTTCCAGGAGGCTGCCTCTGATCTCATGAAGGCGCATGAAAACTCCCCCAACGACGACACAATTGCTGAAGTTTTAAGGTACGTGGGTTGTTTATCCCAGGCTTTTGACTCATAATCGTTGAATTGTATTGCAAAATTTGCTTATTTCCTTCTCTCTTACCTTTTGATAAGCTATGCATTGTCTTACGTGATTTTGTATGCTTCAAGGGTGATACTATGAATTACCTTGATGTTGTATTGACATGAGCTTCTTTGAATTATCTTTACCGCAGCACTGTGAAAGAAAATCTGGGTGCAAGTGGTATCACCCGAAGTTCAACAGGTATATAATTTTTAGCCATGTTGTGTGATGGAACTATTGCTTTGGGTTGTGATCTAGTGTTCTTAAGGTGAAAGTGGTCAACGTCTATTTTAATGGTATCACAGGAGTAGTGATTGAAGAAATAACTGAAGAAACTGAGGCTGCGTCATCTGATACAAAAACGTCTAGAGATTTTTTGGTAACGCACCCAGATGAAAGTCGTAGCCATTCACAAGTTCGAAGTGAGACTGTTACAAAGAGACCAACTACAGAATCAGAATGTTTGGAAGCACTGAAAGATGACCCTGATACAATCAGGTAAAAAAACTCCATAAGTATATTACTGATTTTGTGACTTGTGGCTTGTGATGTCCTTTTTCCTCCTTTATTGTTCAAGGTGTCATCTGCCAGTATCTCACGAGTCTTGTGGCTGCTTTCCCTTCATTTATAATGATTTAGCATTTAGATAATTTTATGCAATTTTTTCATTTTTGTATACGATTTTCGCCATGAAGATTTGCCTGCATTTATAAGTTTTGTAGGGTTTTTTCCCGCGTTTACTTGATAAGTTTGCAAGATTTTGATTTATAAGTATCGGACCCCTAATGCCTGTTTGTTTCTAGTTGTTAGATGTTGACCTTCATAGTGCATAATTTCTATACACTTGCTATTTGCAGTTCGTTCCAGAACTTCATGTCCAATGCTGATCCTGAAATGTTAGCAAAAATGGGTGCTGGAAGAACCGGAGAGATTCCAGTTGACATGCTGAAGACTGCAACCAATATGATCGGTCGAATGTCGCCTGACGAACTTCAAAATATGATCAAAATGGCATCCTCTCTCCAGGGTGGGAAACCAGCCTTTGGTGATTCTCCTTTTGAACCCAACTTCGGATCTGGCTCCGTCCCTCCTAATCTGTCACCTGACATGCTTAAAACAGCTGGTGACATGATGAGTAAAATGCCACCCGATGAGCTCCAAAAGATGTTTGAGATGGCCTCATCTTTGAATCCGAGGGACTCGGTTCCATCCTCATCAAATGTAAGAGTGAATTCCGAGTCGAGATCAAAGCTTCCTGAAAGTCAGGGAGCCTCTGCTGTTAGGAATAATGTTATGAGCGAACGTAGTAGCGCTTCTAGTTCATTCCCTGATGTTGGAAGCACTTCTCAGTCAAGCTTCCCCTCTTCAATGAATGATATGCAAGAACAGATGAGAAATCAAATGAAGGATCCTGCAATGCGACAGGTTTAGTTTTCATGCTCCCCCTTCGCATTATTTTTAACAGTTTTAAGATGTGTTTGTCAATTAGCAGCTAGCATTGGCACAGACATCTAGATTCTAGAATTTGTAGCTTAGACCCTTTTTGTTAGCAGGTTGTGTGCTCGTATTGGAAGGTTTGACTTATGTTTACTCCGATACTTCACGCTGTATCTCACATGCGTTACATATCATGTCCGATACGACACGATACTTCATTTTAGGCCAAAAATTTTGGAAATTTGGCACAAATAAGTCATACACGATACTCAATACCGTATTGTGTCCGATAGTTGCTGACAAATCAGTTTGACTATCAACTTATGTTCTAAGAGGGGAGTATTTTGTGATTAGCAGGTCGTGTAAAATGATAAGTATGGGTGTCAATGTTGACAATTCTTAGTAAATTCGCACATTGTTCAAATGTGCTAAATCGGCCCAAGTATTGTGGCGTTTCGGCACAAATGTATGTTTTTGTTTCTGGAGGGTAATATGAGAACCGTTCACAGTTGACTTATAACTTGATTTGTTTGAACATACAAAGAATTATTATGCTTGCTGATGTTGTGTACTTGTATGTCGCATCTGTCAGATGTTCTCCTCTATGATGAAAAACATGAGCCCAGATATGATGGCCAACATGAGTGAGCAATTTGGCCTTAAGCTTTCAAAAGAAGATGCTGCGAAAGCTCAAGAAGCTATGGCTTCTTTGTCACCAGATGATCTGGATAAAATGGTACTTCTAATCTTATAGCCTACTGTATTTTTATACTCAAAATCTCCTCTATAATAAAACGTGATCATTTTGTGATAAGAAATTATCATTATATCTTACAAAGTGGCCAAATCTGAATGGGAAGATAAAATAAAAATGGAGGAAGTATTAGAACGTGGACAATTTTTAGAGTTATGTTACAAAACTACTTTATTGTTGACCTTCATCATCCATTGTTACGTTCAAACACCTTATTTCTCAAAATTATTGCCTTTTACTAACATATTTAACTTACTCTCAATACAGATGCGTTGGGCAGATAGACTTCAAAGAGGAGTTGAGGGTGCCAAGAAAACAAAGAACTGGTTACTTGGTAGACCCGGCATGATTCTAGCCATTTGCGTGCTCATCTTAGCCGTTATCCTTCACCGGTTTGGCTTCATCGGCAGATAAAGAAAAAAAGGTTTCAGCTCAGTAAGTATGAATCTAGTTTTTCCTGCAATTCAGACCGCCAATGTCAGTCAGTCCTTAAAAACTTGTAGAATACAGGGCGGTGGTATGTACCGATGTACATCTCCTAACAGATGTTCATTAACTTATGTACTTTTAGCAAGTGTGAGATAATTTTTTGATTCGTTAAGCCCCTCAACCCTTTCTTCCAATAACAAACCGGAGTCTCAATTTTTTGTTGTACTCGCCAATCTAGCTTTTTTTGTTTTCCTAAAGTGAAGTCTCGAAAAAAAAGACAGAAGACTGTGTTTTCTTTTTCTTTTTCTTTTTCTTTAAATGTGAAGTGTCTAAGTAACCTAGGTTTCAAATAGACGAGAATTGTGACCGGCGCTCTTTGTTTCGGTTTGCCTTTATATAATATGTAATGTACTATTATCGGGTTTTTTTTGTCTGGCGTTAGTTGTTTTGGTTTGCCTTTTTATATTATCCGATGTTTTGGCATTGGTGGAATTTGATTTATTTATTGTTTTAACGTATTTTATCCGATTTTCGGGCTAAAAAACCCGAAGTTTATGTTAGTTAGGAGTTGGGACATAGAGAAAGATTATTTGCAAGTTGCAATTAATGAAGCCTTTGCAATTTGTAAGAGGGTTGCTTGTGACACTTGATTATAACTAACTAGTGTATGAGGGCGACTCGTACAAATTGCAAACCTGGTTTTGTGGTCGATTATGAGTGCAATATGGGGATAATTAGAGAAAATCCCGATTTATGGTCAATTTAAGAGCGACTCATGCAAATTGCGAACCCGATTTGTGGTCAATTATTAATGTGATGTGGGGATAATTCATTGTAAGCTCCACATCATGTCGCATGGACTATATTGAAAGGAATATTCATGAATACTCTTACTATTTTTTTATGTGAATCATCAGCATTTTGAAATTATTTGTGTCATTATCATGATGTCTTCATACGGTTTTGTATTAATGTATGAAATCAAACCAGTATTAAAATACTCTATATCTTGGAAGATTGTCCAATTTCGTCATTTAACGAAATCAGGGATTCGTTAAGGGACGGAGGGAGTATTTATTAATGTATTATGGTTCGTTTGGAAACATTAATTTTATTTTGAAATCAAAATTTTACTCAAATTTGTTGTTGGTCAAATCAAAATATTTGGATTCTATATTGGACAAATTCCAACCCAATGTTTTTACATATCGTTTTCGTTAAGTTAATGAGAGACGTAGGTAGATAAATACGGAGTAAAAATTAAAATAACGTAGGACTTGCCATCATGTGAGAAGTCTCTCGTTAACATTGATGAGATATCGTTTTTTCTAAATTTTGGGTTCAAATAAAATAAAATTAAACTTCCCAAATCCTCAATGATTGCTTTCACCCAAAAACAACAATAATACTCCGTATTGTTTTTGCAAGTAAAACACGTCCCTTGTCCCCTTGATTATGAAACGAGTGGGCTTGTCCTACTATCCTATACATACTTGCCTTATCTATCTTATTTTATAGGGACTGCATATTGTATCTTCATATGGATTAGGTGGCCATTACTTTTGTTAATTGTTTTTAAATTATATGAGCATAAGAGGTTTTAGGCATGCCACTTTTGTTAATTAAGGCCTATGACTCTTTTTTTTTTTTTAATAAAAAAAGTGTGTATCTAGTCACAGATGAAAATCGAACCCTAACCTTTTGATAAGGTGAAAAGATTCTAACCACGTGAGTTGAACCTTTTCTCCCTACTCATTTATGTTAGACCTTTTCGTCCTCTTGTACCAAACTTTATCCTAAATCATCTTTTAATAAGAAACTTGTCGACAGATAGAATTACTGATGTTTGACCAACGACCCAATTTCTTTTCTTAAAACACTCCTAGTGTGGATACACGACTAATAGGATAAATGAAGACAAAATTTTTATACAAGATACCTTTGTACCATGTAAAACCGTCTCATGAAATAAATTATGAACTCTTAATTAAAGTTAGCACGTGCGTCGGTGGGTTGACAAACTTAACACGGTCTAACGTGACCCACAACCCATTAAAGCACAAACCTACTTTATCACAGCTCAACACGACACGACACACTATGAGTCGTGAATCGTGTCTGCCGCTCTACTTTCTTAACACTGACACGGCACCACACAGTGCGAGACCCACTTTCCCATGCCTAGACGACTGGACCACATCGTTTTTTCCTTCAGACACGATGGACCAACACGAGACACGACACGACCTAATTCCATCTCTATCAATAAGACAATAACTAACTACTCCCACAATATATTTTTATATTAGTAACTCTCATAAAATACGATATATTTTATATAGCAGTCCCTCCGTTTTTTTTTTTTTTTTTAATGTTTGTTCCGCTTTAATAAAATATGATTACATCTATTGAGGATACGGGTACACATTAGAAAACGGATAGTAGGAGTATTTTATACGGAGTACATTAACAAGTGAGAAAATACGGAATTGACAGATAAATACACGCCACGCGTCACTAATTATGATCATAACTGACTACTTACAAATTGTCACTTTAATCAATCACGTAACCTCCTCTCCTCTCCTCTCCTCTCCTTCCTCGAAAATAAAATTAAATAAAATCCCCAATTTCATTTCTTCAACCCTCAAATCACAATAATTCATCCCTAAATCTCCTCCGATGAATAATCATATTTGACGTACAATCCTACAAATTGTTCGGAAAATGATGCGTCTAAGGAAAAAAACGTCCACTACTCCGCCGTCTGAAACCCCAACGACGCCGGAAAAGTCGAAGAAACCGTCGCCTAACGTGGGAGAAGTCGCGGGAGGTACAGCGGCGGATATATTCGTTGTGTGTTGTTGTTGTCCGTGTGGTTTAGCGGAGTGTTTGATCTTGGCGGTGTATAGAATTCCGGTGAGTATTGTTCGTCGGATGTGGCGGAAGCGGCGGCAGAAGAAGTTGTGTTTGATGAAGAATTCGACGAAGGCGTTTCTTGAAGATAGGAAGGGTGGGGGTGGAGAATCAGGGTTTTGTGATGAGGATGAAATGAAGAAGGGAGTCGCGAATGATGGCTTGAATAATTTGGAGGAGGAGTTTGATAGAAGAATGTGGGACCAGTTTTCTGATACTGGATTTTGGAGGACTTGTTCTCAAAGGCATACTTAGATTTTCATTCATTACTTTTTGATTGACTTCATTCCAATACCGTAAATTCTTGATCAAGACTGAAATACCGAGTATATTTTGGTGTGATGGATGGTCATTTGGTGTATAGTATCTTTGGATTGGATATATTCTAGATTCATGTTGCTATTTCTAGTACAAAAATTTAGGACATATTGCATTAATATCACACATAGTAAAATTAGATATCATTTGATATTAATTCTTTCAAAAAAATTATGAAATGGTAATTTTACTGTGAAACATCTCCTATTTCTAATCAAAACCATATTTTATTTTAATCAAATGGTAGATTTTCACTGAACTGGGAGGAAGTATATATCATGGTAGTACTCGCATCAATTACGAGTATCAAATAGTTAATGAAATCAATGTTTCCATCATTAGATGGTGTAGGGATGCTTTTCATTTCGATGGTCTCGTGAAAGATTGTCTTTCAGTAATGCTATTCAGATTTTTCTTTCTAAAGTTTTTATGCTAATACTCTCTCTAACCATCTTTATTCTCACTAACTTTATTGAGAATCACAGTTTCAGTTTTTAGGTTAATATGCTCTCTATACATCTTTATTTTCACTAACGCTATTAAGAAACTGTCTCTCTAAATCTTTTATTTTATTACTCTACTTGTCTTGGAGTATTCTTTATCTATGTTATCAATGACTTGTACTACTCCTATTTCGTTTTATGATAAAATCTAAACTGCTAAAAGGAAATGGAAAAGAATACACAAATTCTTGTTTGTGACAGAGTTATTTGTTACTTTCTTGTAACGTGTCAAATATAATCTATTTGCATAGAAAAGTCAAAATATTCCAAAACAAAGTACAGAGTACTCTGTATTACTCGTATCTTTTTATAAAAATGGATCGTATTTAAATCGTTATGATAAAGTCTTAGATGATTATCACACGGGATATTTACCGAAAAGAATGAGGAGATACAAATACTTTTTTTTTTTTTTTTTTTTGCCAGCAAAGATAGGAAGTTGAGACCTAACATTTACAACCCATGGGCCTCATGATTTAGGCCTCGTGGTAAGAAGGAAACATAAACACAATGAAAATGGACGAATGCCTCAAAAATTTTATCCAGGATCCTACGTGAGAACAGTGATGGCTCAGTAACAGACCATAGTAAATGTGGTAGAAAGTCAAAGTTGGATTGATTGATTTTGTATGAGTTGTGGTAGTAATGGACTAGTGAGTAGTGGTTATGAATGGTGATTGTTGTTGGGCCGCGCGAGATACATGAGCCTATGCTTGCTTGGATCAACTTGGATCTTTGTGCTTTGTTGTGGGCCTCTTGCCAATTTAACTTTCATCAAAGAGTGATTAGTGGGTCAGGGTCTCAATGAGAGGAAAGAAATGAGGAGGGTAAAGTTGGAAAAGTAAAATTAAATTTATTATTGAGTAAATTATGTTAGGAAAATGTAATTTAGTAATAGAGAAGTGGAAAGAAAAAAAAAATTGAGCGAGTACTCAGTAGTAATTCTCTTCTATACAAAAATTTAACACTACGTGAACCTCCCAAACATGTGGTATGAAATTCAGCTGGACTAGAAACATGGTCTGTTACGACCTCCCATACAGCTCAAAATGAAGGGTATAATACACGTTTTTTCTGTTATTCGGGGACCGTAATAAAAAAAAGTTCAGAAATCGCTCGAGTTGTTTATCGAGCAAGCCGAAACAATCTCCCAAAATACAAGGAGTAACGGAGAACGTTTGAGGATGTCAGTACGTGGTACAACATCGTTGGTCGCAAATCAGTTAATTGTGGAAAAGCTACTTATGCTTGTCGTTTTGGCTGAAATCGGACATGGTACATGTTGAAGCAACCCAAGACATGTGGTATGAAATTCGACTTGAATTGAAATGTGGTCCGGTACGACGTCCCGGACGGCTCAAAATGAAGTGTACACATTTTTCCAATGATTCAAGGTCCAAAATAAAAATGGCTTGAAACCGCACGAGTTGTTAATCGGGACAGCTGAAACAACTTTACAAAATATGAGGACCACAGAGAACATTAGAGGCTGTCAATACGTGTTACAACACCGTCGATCACAAATCAGTTGATTGTGTAAAAAATACTTATGATTGTCGCTTGGGCCTTAATTGAACATGGTACATATGAATCAACCTTAGACACATGGGATGAAATTTAGGTTAAATTAAAATGTGGTGCAGTGCGACCTCCCATGCTTAAATTGAAGTGTATGAAAAAAAATTAAGTTATTTCGGGTCCGAAAAAATGGCTAGAAATCGCATGAATTGTAGATTAGGTCAGGTTGAAACACCCTCACAAGTCTGAGGAACGACGGAGAACATTTAAGGGCGTCGTTATGCATTACAGCACCGTCGGCAACAAATTGATTAATCGAGTAAAATTGACTTATATTCTCATTTTTGCATGAAATCGAGCTCCTGAAGCGTCCCCAGACACGCGGTATGAAATTTAGGTTAATTGAGACTCTGTCCGGTACAACCTCCCGAACAACTTAAATTTGTAGTGTATAATACACGTTAATTAATGATTCGGGGTCTGGAAAAAAAAGGCAAGTATTGTACAAATTCTTGATCAGATCAGTTGAAACAAACTCAAAAAATCTAAGGATCAACGGAGAACATTTGAGGGTGTCGGTGCGTGTCACAACATTGTCGGTCACAAAAGTATGACCTCCCAAACAACTCAAATTGTAGTATACTCCGTCTATAATATATACACGTTTATTTAGTGATTCGGGATCCGAAAAAAAAAAAGGCAAGAAATCACACGAAGTGTTGATCGGGTCTGTTGTAACAACATCACAAAATACGAGGAAAAAAAACAAAGAACATTTAAGGGTGTAGTTACGTGTTACAACACCGTCTGTCGCAAATCGCTTAATCGTGTAAAAGCTACTAATATACTCTCATCCATTCAATCATTTACATAAGATATTTCATCAGTTTTAAGTAAAATGGTAAAAGTAAGAGTATTATTCGTAAATCAAATGGTTTTATGAATTCATCAAAGTTAAAGTAAAAAAAAAGTAGTGACATTTTCTGTAAATAGAGTAAGGACTTGGGGATTATAAGGTAAATAGTTTTGTCAAAAGAGGAAGGTAAAAAATTGATTTGATTGTGCATTTATAATAAATGTAAAGAATTGAATGAATGGAGGGTGTACGACTGACTATAAGTTTGCATTTGAAATCGGCTTGCATTTTCGAAAATGACCCTAGGTATATGACATGAAATTAAGGTTAACTTGAAATTTGGTACAACATGAGTCACAAGTCATGACCATTCCGTAGTCAACACTCACCTAACCGTTTAAAAGTTACTCCCTCCGATCAAATTTGAAGTGTACGTTTTTTTTTCCTGACACTATTCACAAATGAAGAGAATTCTTAATATTTTCGACAATCTATAAGAGAAAATATAGTCACGTAGAATCGTTTATTATTCTTCTTTCAGAGTACATTAAGAATGACAAATTTTTATAATTTTTGCTAGTGTAAAACAAAAGAATATAGATTGCACATAAAACATGTCTCGACAAATGTGAAAAAAGAAATTGTAGACTTTGAATTTGAACAGAGTACATACTCCCTCAGTCACGGTCATCTGTTGTCCTATTCCTTTTCGAAGTGTCTCAGTCAATTGTTGTCCTTTCCGTTTAAGGAAGGGAATTGATGAACAATTTGATCTTTCACAAACAAATTGGTACACTTATCATTCACTAGTTGGTATTTAAACTTGAAACCTATTGTCACAGAGCATCTAGTCTTAACCACTAAGCTAATACATTTTCGGTATTCACTAGTTGGTACTCTTGTGTCAGAATTAAAGGACAAAAATGGAGAAGTTTTACTTTGTAAAACCAAAAAAAAAAAATTAAAAGAAAAGGCAGAAAGTAAAGAATAAAGACCGAGTCATCCCTTTACCTCGTTCATTGACGCGCATATTTATTCCTCATCACCTCCTTACTCTTCACCATTTCCTTCGATTTTCCCCCCCTTTCTTCTCTCCAATTCTAGGGTTTCTATTTTCCCCTAATTCTCTCCACCATCATCAATTTTCTGCCAATCACTGATCTAACGAATTTCTATCTTATCTGATCTTATCTCATCCACCGCTTCGCTGATTATTCATTTATTCCGCGTTTAATTTTGTCGGTCAGCTTTTATATCGAGGTATGAAGTTTTAATTTCCGATGATTTCGATGTGTTTGTAGTAGTTTTTGGCTCGAATTAGCTGTTTTGGGTGTTAGTTTTTCATGATTTTGAGTTGATCGTTTGGATTGACTTGGTTTTACTTGGATGATTGAAGTTGACTCGACTTATCTATAATTAGTTATGCCTAGATCATGTGGGTTTTCGATAATTATAGAAAAATTTGTGTTTTTGAGCTTTGTTTGATGTATCTATGGTGATTTATGAGAGGTTTAACTGTTTGTTGATGTGATTTTAGCTCAGTTTGATGTGATTGTTGGATAATTATAGGAAATTTGTATTTTTGAGCTCAGTTTGATTGGGATTATGGTGATTAATGAGAGGTTTAGCTGTTTGATGATGTGATTTCGGATGAATTTTAGAAATGTATGATTTTTGAGGTTAGTTTGACGCGATTACGGTGATTAATGAGGGGTTTAATATTAATTCGTGTGTAGATGATTTTATCTCCGGATAATTATACAGAAAATATGAATTTTGAGCTTGGTTTGATGTGATAGTGGTGAGTAATGAGAGGTTTAACTGTTTGATGATATGATATAGTATACATTTAGGAAATATTTGCATTTGAGCTTAGTTTGATGCGATAGTGGTGGTTGATGACAGGTTTAACAGTCTGATGTTATGAGTTTTCTTATAATTATATGAAATTATTATTTTCAAGCATAATTACAATGGTGATTAATGAAGGGTGTTTGATTTAATTATAGGCTAAGTACATAGAGATGGAGGAGATTAAGAAACTAGAGGAGGCGAAATTGACCTCTGCAGCCGCATTTGTCGAAGGTGGAATTCAAGATGCTTGTGAAGATGCATGTAGTATCTGTCTTGAGGATTTCTGTGAAAGCGATCCTTCGACGGTAATACATATGTTTCCCGGATTGTTTTAGTTCTACTGGCTAAAAGTGTAAAATGACGATACTGACGTGTTAATTTGTTTGTTTGGTCAGTTTACTGGGTGTAAGCATGGGTTTCATCTTCAGTGTATTCTGGAATGGTATGATGCTTCCTTTACCTCGTTTTTTAATGTGATTGGTGTAAGGGAATAGTGACGGATCTTTGAAAATTTTATCTATGGTGTTTTGCTGAAAAACTATCAGTCATTTCTCTCATCCTTGCATAAATCCATTACTAAAAGAAGCGCATGGAGGGTAAAATACTTTGGGGAAGTGGTTTTTAAACCTGTCATCTTTCACTCACAACTCCGTCTTAGTGATGAGGTTAAGACCTCTTTGGTTACCCTTTCTTTAGGGGGGATGTAGTATAGAAGTTTCAGGTAATTAGCTGGTCTTGATAATGTGCTATATTAGCATTTGGTTTCGAATTTTGCATCAAGGACTTCTATACCACGTCATTGTACATCAAGGATACCAAAAATCTAACATGTTCATCGAATAATAGGTGAACGGCTAGTGTGGTCTTGCCTAGTAGTATCTTCCTAGGCATGTTGGGTATCTGCTCATGTGTAACCATGCCTTTGGCTTACTTCGTTAAACAAAGAGATATCACTCATCACTTCATCAGTATCAATTAGTACATGAGAAGCATGAGATCTACGAGTTCAATTTGGTAAGACATTATGCCGGGATATAAGTTCACTATCTAACTTTGCAGGTGCCAGAGAAGTTCCCAATGCCCAATGTGCTGGCAGCCCATCAGTTTGAAGGATCCTACAAGGTGGGCGTGGTCACCTCTATTTTAAAATGTTCTCATGGCTGGTTGTTGCCGACTCTGACATTAAGCATTCATTATGTCTGTGTTTGCAGTCAAGAACTATTAGATGCTGTAGTGGAGGAAAGAAACATCAGGCTTAATCCACCAAGGAACGCAACAATATTTCATCATCCAGCACTTGGAGATTTCGAGATACAGCACGTAAACTAGTTTACTAATTTTATGCACTCTCATTGAGCACTCTTTTGGTAGGAGTTAGGGGGTGTAACCGAGCCGATTTAAGTCCAAGCTTGGGTGGGCTCGGAAATTTGTGCCTGAGCTCGGATTTGGCTTGAAACTCTCCGAGCTTAAAAAAATTGAAGCAAACTATTTTTTAAAACCTATTTTCTTCACTCTTATAAGCAAATCAATACTCCCTCCATCCATTTTTATTCTTCATGGGAAGGATGGACCAAAAATTAAGGGAAGAATAGAGTGTGGTGGAAAATAAAAGTTGAGAGAATATGTGGGGTTAGAAATGATACCGACCACAAAAATGAACCAAAAAAGGAAAGATTGTAGGTAGGAATTTTAAAGATGAAAAATCTTTTAAGGAAAGTAGGAAGAATAAAAATGGATGGAGGGAGTACTAAGTACGAGTATATTCTTAAAGATATAAAAATATAAAATACTTAAGTAATTGGGAGGGAGTAATTATAAGTGATAAAATACATTTATTTTAGAATAAAAGTAATTGAAAAATTCTAATATTAAATAATTAAACAATAAGTAAGCTTAAACGAGCTTCACTAAACTCGAAATCGGATCGGAATCAATTTTGACTGATTTTGAGCCAAGATTTGACTGAGTTGATTTCGAGGGTTCTAACTTCTACGAGGAAATCATTTATAGCTCTAGTAGAGGCAGGTAGGGTTTGATTTATTATTTAATCTCTTCATCCTTTCTCTGTATGACCCAGTTACCAGTTGGTGCTCATGAGTCTGACCTGGAGGAGCGTATAATTCAGCAACTAGCAGCTGCCGCTGCAATGGGACGAGTACGACATTTTGCTAGAAGAGAAGGTGGTCATAGAGGCAGGTCATCAGCTCAAGGCCGTCCCCAGTTTCTGGTTGTCTCTTCTCATCCTGGTTCCCAGGCTGGCACTGTTTCTTATCCTGAAGGAGTACAAGGTGAAACTCCTCCAGCTAGCTCAGATGCTATGCCTTCCTCGCCTCTTAGAATTGGGGGAGAAGCATCTCAGCATATTTCCTCTCCAAATTTCTCAAGCCAAAGAGATAGAGTTTCATCCTCTGGATTTAGCGTCCTTTCTTCGGGCCCACATGCGTCACCCTCGAGTAGTGGGTTAGTGCTACATTATGCATCCTATTTCGTAGTTATTGTGTGAGATGGTAGAAAGATAACTCATTTATTAATAATAAATGAATGGTTACTCTTAGTGAAATGAACTGTCTTATGTGTGAGACCATCTTACTATGTAATTTGTGTTGTCGATTTTCATATTACTTCAAAATTTGCCTTCTTGTTTAACTATCGCAGTGATTGAAGTTTTCTTTCATTTTTGTTGTTTTAGGAGGACTCCCAATCATTCTTCTCCAAGAAGTCAAGACAGACCCGGTCCATCAGATCTCAATTCATTTTCAGAAGCCTTAAAATCTCGGCTAAACACAATGTCTACGAGGTATCGACATTTTAGACTATGTTAACTTTATTTTCTTTGGTTTACCTAGCGACTAACGTCAATGTATCATACCGATAGATCACAAATTGTTTAATAAGTCTATCTCATACCATAAGACTAGCTCAGTCTGTAAGCCTCAGTCAATTTACTCTAATTTTTTTTTGCCAACTTATCCTCTACTTATAAATTTGTTTTTTTTTCCTCATTTGGCCTCATCCTGGATATGTTCTTTTCTTATTATTTTATTTGGTAAAGATACAAGGAATCTATATCAAAGAGCACGCGAGGATGGAAGGAAAGATGGTTTTCTCGCAACTCTCCTATTTCCGATATTGGCTCCGACGTGAGGAGAGAAGTGAATGCAGGAATAGCAACCGTGTCTAGGATGATAGAGCGTTTGGACACAAGGGATGGAACAACACCCAACAGTGGCTCTTTACCTAATAGTTCAGAAAACAGCCCAACCCATGACCCAGCTAACTCAGGTACCAGACATGGTACCGCTTCGATTGCAAGCCCTGAAGAGAACCTTTTGAGCGACAACAGGACACAGGCCGCATGTGCTACAGGATCTTCTTCAGACAGAGCATAGCATTGGCCCTTGCTTCAATTCACAGCATTACATCTTTAAAGGTCAGTCCAATTCACGACATTGCATCTTTAAAGGCCGCATGAATGATTGAAATCGACTTCCACTCGGTCTCTCAATATGGCCATTTCTTTTCTTTGGATTGCATATTTT
This sequence comes from Agrostemma githago, assembly GCA_958450325.1. NCBI lineage: Eukaryota > Viridiplantae > Streptophyta > Magnoliopsida > Caryophyllales > Caryophyllaceae > Agrostemma > Agrostemma githago. The sequence continues at coordinate 4,235,913 of OY288239.1, forward strand.
GCAATCACTCCATAAGTTTCAGTGGTGTTCGCTCGAGTTGACTTTTGTTGAATGATGACGTGTTTTTCTCCAAGTGCAAAGGCCTGTAAGTCTGTAACCTTAGAAGTTTATTCTTCGGACTGTTATTCTTGTGTTTGTCACTAGTCTTCCGTGTGACGAATACATCCGGTCTTATTGTTATGATGAGTCAATTATTATTCCCTATGTTGTTCTATTTTGTATAAATGGTTCATATTTGACCCGTTATAACAATATTACATATACACGGCATATTTGTAAATATGATCAAGTGTGGGTTTTCACTTCTCAATATTGATTTTCTTCTCGTTACAGGTAGAATTATATGCAACCGATCAATTCCGTGATTTTGACGTCGTTGCCTGAATAGCAGAGTGGTAGAGTGGTTGGTGAGCTCCCCCATATGAAAAACGTTGTCGGTACCGTCTTGCCTGAGGAATAATAAAAAAAAAGCTATACTTTGAAGACATGCTTGTAAATTAATGTTATTGTGCTACTTGAATCATGATGGTTGTCTTTTGTTTAGTACATCTAACTTGAATGTGCCTCGAGTACTTTCTCGACGCTCCGTAATTGCTGTTGTGGATCCGTTTTGTTATACGTCGACGACTCAACTATGTTACATTATTACTTTAGTGTGTCAAATGCTCTTGTATATCAGTATATGGTGATGTGAAAGCCAGTGATTTGAGTTCGGTGTGCCATCTCAAGACTATTGAAATCCGGTGATTTAAGTTGAGTCGTATTCTTGAGATTGTGATGATCTGATAAAAGTTATAAACCGACCAGGGTATTTGATTCATAGATCACAATTCAGTGAAGGAAAGTATCTTGTGTTTGTTATGGAGTTAGACCATGTTCTTTTCGGCTGAAACACTGATTGATAGGAGCTGAGCTGGTTTGATTTCATGCAATTGCAGGTTTTTTTTTAAAAAAATTTGTGTGGTACGAGTTTGAAACTTAATTAGAGTTAAAGATCTTATAAATTCCGTATATTAGGTAGTACTACGTATTTTTAGTTTTAATTAACACTAATTCTTGTACGAAACCGTCTCGCAGTAACTACATGTGTTAGATTTTGTGTTTTAGGTAACAATGATAACAATCATAGTATCGGCACTTTGAATATAGTCGGCCTCTCTTGTGACAGATTAATAAGTACAATGGATCAGCCAAAGAAGCAACGACTAGTCTAGCTTAAGAAGACACTAAAACAGTAAAATGTCAGCTTTTTGCTACTCCGTATTACCTAGGCAGCTACTATTTGGAGTCGTTTTCTACAATAAATGGATGGATATTGTCGTCTTAAACAAGAATGTGTGAAGAATAAATGAATAATAAGCGACACTAACAAAAGTCGACATAAACATGTTTTGAAATTGAAGTGTTGTTATTTAGAATTCATTTTGAACATACAATCAAAACAAACAATTACTCGTACTCCCTACATCAATTAACTTGGGAAATCGTCTTTAGTCCGGAAAATCTCGACACCCAAGTAATCAACCGGGCCTTCAACTGATACTTGTGGTTTTCCAACTTTGACACGGACAGCGGAAATTCGAGGGAACCTGGCAAAGGTATTTGATGCTATTTTGTGAGCGACCGACTCCAACAGGTTCTGAGGTGTTCCTTCTACTACTACTTTCGCTATGCTGTCATTTTGTCCAACCAACAGAGAAAACACATTCACAGTAAAAACATCAGCTTTCATTTTTAATGTATAATCCACAGACAGTAAAAACATCTGTTTCATGTATTACCCAACAGGAAAAAAAGCATGACAGTAAAAATATCGGTGTTGTCATTATTGAAACACGGTGAAGAGGCTGTTGTTGAGGCGCTGTAAAAAAAATCAAGTGTGAAGTTAATGCAACGCGCTGCGCACCTGTATATTTCAGCATAACTAACAGTGTCGGGCAAGCGATCTGAGATGCCAGCTTGTCGGAGATCCAACCAAGCATCCATATCGACCAAGAATTTCTGACCTAACGTTCTCTCTTCTGGTAACACTCCATGATTACCATGAAACATTAACCCTTTTAATACTAGTTTATCGCCTTTCATTCGCAGATCATCGTCCATTCTGTCACCCACAGTTCAACATCAAACATGAAAACAGCAACTCTGTTCATTTCTGAAATGAGTTCTACTGTCAAATTCACGAGTGTTTCAAGGAATACATAAGGAAATAGTCGGCCCGACATGTGAGACAGTCTCATACAGCACTCACATGCTAAAATATCGTTTCAAGAAACTTAGTTGGCTTACTTTCAAGCCTTTAATCTCGATGTCTCATACACCCTATGATTCTACTGAGTCTAAGACCTCACTTGACGATCCTGAGGTCGCAAGTTCGAATCCCTCCAAAATCTCAAAAGTGGAGTCTGTCGACACATGGTACGTATGAGTAGAGATTTGGGCATTCGAATGAGGGGAGGGAGGGAGCGTGTTCAGATGTACTCCCTCTGCCTCCATCATTTGATTAAAAGACTTCTCACAAATAATATAAAAGGTAAACAAATCATCGAGACACAAAGGGTAAGAATCATTGATTCACCATCAACCAAAACCTTAGCAACTACGAGTAAATATTATGGGAAAGAAATGATTCCTTGACAAAAATTGAACATGAGTTCCTTTTCCATTGATTCCTTGACAGAATTAACCATCGCCTTCAGGTCCCAAGTTCGAATCCCAAATTCTACCAAATCTAAAAAAGTGGAATTTCGACACATGATGATAGTGAACATTATGAAATTGAATGAAGAACAAACAAAAAAAACTGGAATTCATACCAACAAAGTGTAATCAATTTCCCCAATACACTCATTTCTCAAACCCATGAATGAATGAATCAAACATAAATAGCACTTAAATTAAGATTTAAGAGACATAACTGAAAGACAAAAAAACAAATAAAAACCAAAATTCTAAAAAGTTGAATTATTCTCCAGAATTATAAATTACATTAGAAAAAACCCATTCACGCAAAAAAAAAAAAAAAAGTGAATTATTCTCCAAAATTACAAATTGCATAAAAGAATGTATATCCATTGACAGACGCAAAAAAATGGTGAATTGTTCTGAAAATTTAACAAAGAGGGGTTGATGATTAAGATGAGAGAATAGAGTAGGAATTAAAATCATAAAATGGAGTGAAAAAGTGAGAGTGTGGCTTACTTTGAATGGAGTGGAGCCAAGGAAAGTAGAAACCCAAGTGTTTTATCACCATCATCCAATCCTTTATAAATACACTTGTAACTTGTGTGTTTGTTTAGTGCAAAACTCACCCACCGCGTTGCGGTTCAGAATCGAACCCTCAAACTCTCAATAAGGAAATCATAGGTTTGTAACTTGTAGCGTTAATGATTAACCGGTCTCATTTATGAAATAATTTTAAGGGATAGCTTATCCATTTAAAGAAGGAGATAAATAAAATGACTTTATGTTATGGTACTTCGTATTAGGTTGTTTAAAAAGTAAATCAGATCGATTTAGCCTTTGAAAAAAAATCTTATTTTTTTTGGTCCAAGTGTCCAATCCCGAAAAAACGGTTCCTAAGGGAGTTCGGTCCAGTCCGAACTCTTTCTAACCGGTTCAATTTTCGGGTTTTGAATGTTCGTCGACCCATCTTCAGTTAGGATTTGGACTGGTGAACCAGTAACGAGCAAAGTTTCAGCCAAACCTTGACCACTATCGATTAATGGCTGACCCAAACTCAATCCAAGACTATTTTTATTTTAATTTAGCTTTACAAACCGTAAACCAAGCTAAATTCGACCCTTGAGGCGGGTCGAGACTCGAGACTCGAGACTCGACCTTAACTCATTAGTCCCCCCAAAATCAATTGAATTCCAACCTCACTCTTCCTACCTCGATGTCAATTACAATGGCGGCCAAGCAATTTCTCAGGCCCTCCTATTCCTACATCAACATCAACATGGCTTCCACTATCTGTAATCGTCCTCACCTTCTTCCGATTAACAAATTCCTTCGATTTTCGCCTTCCAAGGTTCGAACCCTAGTTGTTTTACCCTCTTCTCTACCAACTACATCGATAACTCAGCTCAACAATGGCGGTCTTCGTAGGTTTACTGCTACAACGCGTGCTTCAACACCTCACAATGTTAATGATCCTGGATCCATTGATTCAACTCTTATGCAATCCATGCAAAATAAGGTGCGCCTATTTTCTTTCTTCAATTTTTTTAATTGGAAATTTGTACTATTAATTATCTGTTTTTTTTTGTTGATCTGTTCAATTTGTTGGGTAAATTAGGCGACTTTACTTGTATCCATTCGATCTTAATGTTCAATTTTATTAGTATCAACCATCAATTGATTCATTTCTCTCTTATCAATCCATGGGAAACAATGTGGGATTTTTTTATTTCTTCAAATTTTTTTATTGATAGTGTGTTTCTGTTGATTTTGTTCAATTTGTTGGGTAAATTAGACAACTTTATTAGTACCCATTTGATTTTAATGCTATCCATGGAAACAAGGTGTTTTTTTTTTTTTTTTTCGATTTTGTTGATGGAATTTTTTGTTGATAGTGTGTGTTTATGTTAATTTGTTCAATTTTGTTGGGTAAAATTGTTAATTTTACTTGTAGCCATTGGATTACAATGTTCAAGTGAGGTAACTTTGATTGGTAAAAATTGTAATTGTTGTATAGTGATAAAATATGGATCAAAGTCGAGCTCGTTTGCTAAACGGGTCAAGTTTTACCTTATTGAATCACTAGTTCACCTCCCTGAAACCTCTGCTCCGCCACTGGCGGAAGGGCTATAATTATACGACAGTTGATACTTAGTTACCCAACGAGTTTGCGTCTATTATACGGGAATGAGTGAATGTTGAACTTTTACTCTTTCAGTGTAACTTGAGACTTAAGAGCTCCGTTCTACGGTTTGATTCTTTGTTTCTACGTAGATTTGTTGGTAACATGTGATTTGAGACTTCTTGAGGTACTCGAGTAATGTTGATGTTGTTAATAGATTTTCATTTTGCTTAATCAGAAGAATTTAATAATTTATTATTCAAGGGAATGAAATTAAAATACTAAACCATAGTAACTGGTATAAACTCGATGCTGTCTGAATGAAGTAGATTAGGTAAGCTGACAACCAACAAATTTTGGGTTGGAATACATTATAGGTCAACGGGTCGGGTCAGCCTGTGTTATTTTGGGTTCGTGTAATTTTAGGGTTTGTTATTTTAAACTTTTTTAGGGATATCGATTCATATGCTAAAAACAATTGTGTCAGTTCGGGTTAGGTCGGACGGATTCAGGGTTAAGGACGGATCAAACTCAGGTCTTTACTCTTTACTCGTGTGTCATGTAGGGTTGCTTGGGTCAAACTAGCCTCTATTGTATGTGAATATTGTCTTCTACAAATGTTTGGTTTTCTTATATGTATGCACAACTTTTTGTGTGAACAGATCAAAGAAGAGCTGAAGGCTGAATCTGTTACTGTCCATGATGCTTATGGCGATGGACGACATGTCAGGTAAGACCACTACTGTCCATGCTTTTACTTCTTTTGAAGTATGCACTGAGTGAGTTATGTGAAAAAGTTGGAAAATGAGACCTCGACCACTTTAACTCTTCACGTGAATTATATACTACTCCATGTATGAACGGTATTAATTCTTGAATGCACAGCGAAAATATCTTTCACTTGATATCCCATGTTCCATCTTCCCAATTTGCCCACTTCTTTCCGAAGTGGCCTAAATTATTCGAGAAGTTAACGAGGATGAACTCAACTGAACTGAAGTAAACAGAGAATGCAATTTCATGATATATCCCGTGTCATTTATTTATTTATGAAGCGAATTGTTTGAAAATGTGGTTGTTTATATCCGACTGTCATTGGCAGCATTGTGGTGGTGTCATCGGAATTCGAAGGTAAATCAGCAGTGAACAGGCAGAGAATGGTGTACAAGGCAATATGGGAAGAGCTACAGAGCACTGTCCATGCAGTTGATCAGATGATTACTAAAACACCCACTGAAGTCTCCGACCCCAAGTGAAGATTCAACTAAACAATTGTCGATATTAGTAAAACTCAAAAAAAAAATTCCGTCTTTCCTTTTATGGGAAACAATTTTACCCCTCTCGTAGTTTTTTTTCGCCCCTTGAACACAGGACGTGTGTAATCTTTTGTAGTTTCGTATAAAGAGAGGTTGAAAATCTTGTATTTTTCACACACTTTCAAAAAAAAGGTGTCGGACCATCCACATTGATTGAAGACGCTTCAAATAAAGTCCGAACAATTAATTTTTTTTTTTGAAATGTGGGATTGATGTCATTATCGGGTTTGAATCGGACTGCATTGATTGTGGAGTATGAAATATTCTCTCAATGTGGTCCTCTTGAAACTCTCATTTATACTCTCGAACTCCAAAAGTTAGGTAATCAAATGATGTTTTTTACTGCCGGCAAAAAAAAAAAAAACTCTAGATTTTCGTCACGCGTCCCGTCTTGTATCTTAAGTTCAAATGTTACCCAGTCTCGGTATCTGATATGTCGACACGAGTTCACGTATGATTGGTCAGACTTGACTATTTTGGTGAAATATATAGATGCATATATATTTTGGCTCCAAATGACATGTCCGACCGACATTCTTAAACGCCAATTATGAAAACCGCTAACAACAAGCTGAGGGACAAAATTTTCATTTCGAGTCATCTAGAAACAACCTCTACTCGTTAGGACGAGGCAACAATTGTTTATGGTTCAGGCACTGAGGTAATGTTACTTTTTTTTTTTGTGTATTTTAATAGGTAGTGTGGTTGAATAATTGACCTGCGATTATTACAGGGAGCACTTGAAAATTTACCAAAAATTCATGCATTATGGACTGCCACTTACATACCTAAACTTCTAAATATGCAAAGTCTCATTGCCTTTATTATTAAGGGTTACTCCCGTAGTCACTACATGCATACATCTTCAATTATTAGTCTCTTGAAAGACGGTTTTACTATTAGTTCAAGTGAAGCTTAAAAAATTGTTGCGAGGGAATTTTAAGAAAATTTGTAGAGAGAATTGAGGCATTCTCCTCCTCCTAGGTTTGAAATCAGCTACTGATCTGGTACGTTTTATAATAATGCAGTTTTCAATGCAATTTTCACTAATCATATATTTTAATACTTCCTTAATCATGTACGGAGTAACAATAATCTTTCTAGTTTGACGTGTTTTAGGGTCCAAAAAAATGTTACTCCTATAGAAATAGTCCTAAACTTGATGAAATGTTAACAATTTGTTATGACGAAATTGAGTTTTAAATAACTCAATTTACTATGCTTTGAGTATTCTTGAAATTAATTATTTAATTTAGGGATATACGGAGTACAATATTAGATTATTTTAAAGATCCGTAAAAAATCCCAAAAAAAGTTGTATGTAGTGAAATGGTCTCATCTGAAAATTAGTGTTGTTTTTTATTTATGAAAGGCGGTTATGTTAGTTGTATAAAATGTTACAACTGGAGACCCCTCACGTAATAGAGTAATTTTCAACTTTTTATTATTATTGTTATTTAATGGAGTAATTTTCAACTTTATTATTATTATTATTATTATTTAATTCTAGTGTTACGTCTCTCATGCACTAATGTCACAGATCTCGAGTACAATAACTTAAGAATGGCAGACAATTATAAGACGAAGTTGAAGTATAATTATTGGCGGAAACTCCCTGTTACCAAGAACAAATTCTTCAAGGTTATGATGGGTGACTACAAACAAGAGCTGGTAATAATTTCATTACAGTTAATCTTTCCGTAATTAACTTGGTAAGGGGTAACCAGTAGGGAGATGGATGTTAGAAAACCCGATTTAATTAATTATCATGTCGCTCGTTTTGTTTATTTGGTACAGAAAATTCCAAGAAAATTTGCGAATAACTTCAGGGAAAAATGGCCAAATTGGTGTACTCTAAGAGGAGAAAGCGGAAAGGAATGGAGAGTTGGAGTGAAGAAAGAAGAAGACGGTGTGTATTTCTCCAAAGGTTGGAAATCGTTTGTCAAGGATCACGGTGTCATGGAGTTCGACTTCCTCTTGTTTCGCTACGCAGGTGCATGAAAACTTACCTAATAAAATTACCATCTCTTTTTAATTCTTTTATTTCATTTTTCAATCATTATTTTCACTTTTTTATTTTTAACTTGGGTTTTGTAAGCTTTAAACTTTATTATTAACGTTTTCAACTTAATTTTACGGTTGAAACTTTATTTTTATTATTATCTTTTGCGAGTATTTTATTGTTTTTTTTATTATGTCGACTTAACGAAGTCAAATATTGATTCATGTTAGCTCTAAATCTGACTAAGGCTTTGATGTTGTTGGTGTTATTGATGATGATAGGTAGCTCCACCTTCAAGGTGATAATATTCGATGCGAGTGGATGTGAGCGCGAAGAGTCTCACTTTGCCAAACCGTCCTCTTCTAGGGTGATTATTGAAGAAGATAATGCGACTCAGGGAAGCGAATCTCAATCCAGTGTTGACGGGATAAATAACACTGATGATAATGACAACAACGCCAACAACTATCATGCTGGTATATACTACCTTAGCTTCATTTTTATTGAAACGGGAAGAAAGAAAGAAAAAAGCAAAGTAAAAAATGCATAGTACTCCTAGTATATTTTTTTTCTTAGGTTATTATTAACGTGATATTTTGTGAGACACTACCAAAATTCTTTTATTCCATTTAAATTTGGTGGAATTTCCGAGATTGACATGGTTTTAAACGTGCACTTTGTCGATTGGTAGGAAAACAATCGACAAAGTGCTACATTTCAGGTAGAAGGCAAGTGAGTGACGCAGCGAAAAAAAGGGTCTGTACTAAGGCCAATGACTACATAAGGAGACACGAGTTCGATGAGTTGCCCATGGTTGGAATCACGATGCTACGTACCCATGTTTACAAGGGTCTTTACGTGGTATGCATGTCCTCCGATTCTTTTTCTTAAATTAAATGGGGTTGAGATTTGAAAACTCGAAACTAGAATTGGTCATGGCCCGGGCTAGCTGGCCCGTCAGATTGGTCAGCTCGCTCTCGTTGAAACACAAACTTAATGTAACAATGGTGATTGATTGATTTTGGGTTTTACATACAATCTCGACTATTTGATGGATGCAGACAATCCCGAAGGAGTGGGCCGTGGAGCATATGATGAAGAAGAATCATGAAGTGAAGCTGCAGGTTCAGGGATCAAATGAGTATTGGTTAGTCGGGTGTAGATGGATTAAGAGTACAAGTCAGTGCCAGCTAAGGCCGAAATGGGCTAAGTTTGTGCTCGACAACAACCTTGAGGAAGGGGACGTTTGTGTCTTCACAATGGTTCGAAAGGGAGACAAATCAGACAATATCCGAAAGGAGCGACCCGTTTTCAATGTTCGGATCTTTCGGGTTGTTGATGACTTAGTACCCTTGACGCCAACCACCGCTTGATGACTTAGATTTTAATCTGTGTGTTTTCAGTTTAGACATTATTGTTTTGGATTTGACGTTTATCGGACTGGCAGATTGTGTTATGATTAATTCCGGTATTAGCGCGTTATGATTAGCATCATAATGCATCTTAATGTGTGATATTCCGGTGTGAATCTATTGAAATTCGGAATGCTGAACTTAATATTAGAGGGTTTCCGAGGTTTCCGTGTTGATTCAATTCTTCTGTTGAAATTCGAAGTTTTGAACTTAATACTATAGATTATTGCGAGATGAGATGCAATAAAAGCAGGTCACAAACAAAAAGGTTAATGAGTTTTGAATAAAGGATATAATATGGGTTCCGGTTACCCGTCATCTTTCTTTTATCCTTATAGTTTTATTAGTAGTAGTTTGTGATGTCGTTTTTAATTTCAATAAAGGATGTAATATGGGTTGCGAGAGTTCAAACAACATGTAATCCGATACTTTTCTCTGCTGGCAAAAAAAAGAGTTATGAATATGAAACTATCTTTTTTTTGTTTAAGTAGTTGTTGATATGGTGAACGTATGCATAAACTTGCTTATAATAGAACATGGAAGGTTGAATTATACGATAGATTTTTCGTTAATACAACGGTGTTATTTACAGTAGATAGAAGATACTCCGTACAAATCTTGAAAGTAGAGTCCTGAACAAATCCCAATATACCTAGTAAACTTATAGTAAGATATAGTTTAGACTTTCGACTAATCCTAGTCTACAGATCTCATAGCTTGGAGAGTCGACCCAGGTAGGTTTCTTTCAACTTTAACATAGATCCGAACTTGATCAACCAAGATTTCATTACTGCACAAGTATCATCATATAACCAAGAAACATCGCTAATATAAAACTCCGAGAATTTGATCAACTTTTCTCATCGCCTTACTCTATCAGCATGAATATAGAAGTACTAAGGATGCATATATGAAAGAATGTCGATCAAAATATGAGAATAGACAAAACCGTCGGAAAATTAGCTAACAATGCGTTGCTCATCCAATTAATTGAAAAGGTTAACAACTACATCTCTACCGATTACAATACGGACTAAAAAGAATACAATGCTTCAAGGCGAATCGCACAAGCACACAACTAGAAGCAAAAATAACAAGACCCAACAAAGAATACAATGTTTCAGGGTCTCCGGCAATTATGATTTTCAAAAAAAAAAATGGGTTAGTACTTGGTATTGGATTCTACAACCGGGTATCAAACTCGGGTATTCGCCTATCAGTTTCTCCGTCTTCAGTGTTTTTCATCATCAAGTAAACTCGAAAGCATCCCAGTAAAATGTGGAGGCAGAGAGGGGAACAGAATGCTGCTACCTTTTTAAGTTAGACTCTATGCTCGCAGGTCGTAGCACTAAATAAATAAATGAATGAATAGAATGATGGCTTTCTGGTGGGAGTGCGTGCAACTCATCTCATGTGTGTCCCCCCGAACAAGAGATGGCTACTACGAATTTTCAACTCTTCTGTAGAAAAGAACGTAAGCTGCTGATGTCTTTATCTTCTCTTCGTTGATGGGGTAGACTCTGCTATCGTCAAAGTCATACCATTTACCGCCTCCATGCTACACCACCCAAAAAAACAAGTTGAAATGTATATGTTGGGTTAATGTGTTTGATAAAACTTTACCCCTCAGATGTGATGATCAATAATGAAAACTTGTTTAAGACAGCAGTATCCATTTTAATGGTAACAAGGATCCGAATAGGTACCATATAAGTGCCTAGCCGTCTAGGTATTAGCAATAAATTGTCTTATTGTCATCAAGTGGTAGTAGACCTCGCAAACTAACCCGACCAGAATAAGACAACTCGAACCCAACATCCGAACCCAAGGCCCAAGTTTGACCCGCAACCCGAATTTACCTTGTCTAACCCGAAACTGACCCGGACGTTATTATAGAAAATGAGTCAATATCCCTAAAAAAACTGAAAATAGAAAACCCAAAAATGACCCAACCCCGAAGTGTTCTGAGCCGACCCGAAGTTAACCTGATTTTATACCCGAAAGTGGCCTGACCCGGTTGCCAGGTCTAAGCAAGACTAGCTGGAACGCAAATTGCGTCCAGAATCCAGAGCCGAAGGACAGTGAGTCTTTGGTTCAATTGTAAACGGAACAGCAGACATCATGCAATCAGATGAAAATATGAAACTCAGGCAGTTGATAGGGATTACGTGTATCGGACACGACACGGCTCTTTTGTGAGAAATTTTCATATCTGTGTTGACTCATCAACCAAGTATCGGACATGACACGGCTATTTTGTGAGAAATTATCAATTCTTTGATCTAAAGTGGAGTGCTCAGTCGTGAAGGATATGATACGTAGACCTGGCAAAAAACTGACTCGGTCCAAATGACAAGACATAAGACACCCGAACTGAAGGCCCGAATTTAACCCATAACCCAACCTGACCCAAATGTTTATTGCAGCACACAAGCCCATAAAAAAGATGAACATAACAGACCCGAAAACACTCAAACCGGAAATGACCCGACCCAACAATGCCAGGAATAACTAAGGACTCAGTCTGGAATCGCTTTATTACTAGGTGTAAAATAGGAAGAAACTGATGCTCCAGAAACAGAGACTTACATGAACAAAAGCAGTGTAATGGCCGCCCCCCAAGCTTCCATAGTGATTACTTATTGCATAAAGGACGTAACGACAAGGTGCTTGTGCAGTCTTCGGGGCGATATACGTAGTCAGATCAAGATCGTCGATTGGAAAGTCAACAAATGTTTCCAGCTTGTTTTTTGTGAATCTGCTGTATGAGAATCTTTTCAAGTGGATAACAAGAATTTCTGGGAGTCTCCAAAGATCTAGTTTTTTAGTTGCTTGACGATGCTGCTTACACCCAGGACAGTACCTAGTAACAAAATCAAGAAGAGGATACTGAGAACAGGAAAACCGGTTGTTGACGGCTAAATGAGTGGAGAATTTTATTATTTTCAAAGACCAAGGAAATAAATTGATTGCTTAATGTACATCCATTGATACAAACGATTTTTCACATTTTATCACAATAAATTTTCACTAAATAATAAAAATTGAAGGATCAAATGAATGGGAAAGAGTATGAATAGCACTAATTCAGGGCACTTTAGAAGAGGAAGGTAGACAAGGTCATAAGATAAAAGAATGGTTCAGATATTTGATCGTGATTTTACTTGAGAGAACCCTGATCGCAAAGGGACGTCTGTGGTAATAGAACAGCTCAAGTGATCATTATTTACCCAAACGGGAATCTATGTTAGACAATTAATAGTTTAATACCAACGCTAGATGACTGGTGGTGAAGCACCATCTACTGGAGGAGAATCTAAGTACGACAATAGCATATTCATAATAGTTTTGCAAAATTAGCCTGGAACCGTGAAAAACTTATAGTACTTTCTAAGTTTCTACATACAAACCTAAGGTGACATGGGCATCACAAGAGCAGATGAAGACAACAATAATCAATAACCCTACTTTATTATAACAATGATATATGAATTCATAAGAAGATTTTAATAGATAAAAGATCTCAAGTTGAAGAATGAGTTGAAGAGGCAAGGACATGTGAAGTAAACTATAACCCCAATAAAATTCTAAGGAACTTTATCATATGCACTAATGACAAACATAAATAATTTTAAAGTGAACTGTCACATTCTCATAATCTAAAGCAGGTGAACTTACCACATATCTTCAGGTCCCAGAGGTTCCTCTTTCAAAAATGCCTCGAGACATCTATAAAGAGAGACAGACTCCTGGGGTCTTTTAACCAAAAATCCCGACTTCAAAATTTGAGGTAGAGTGCTTAGAAGAACTGTATCGTAGAGTTCAGTCTTCTTCTCCGGCCAAGAAACAACTACATTAAAACGTTTTGGCAAGTCCTCAACTGCCACAGGTTCAGCCATTTCTATCTTTGAATTTTTCAAAGTCCCTTGCTCATTTGTAAGATAGAAGAGGAACTCATTACCAGTTGATATGTCAACACAGTCGCCATTAACGTCTTTTGAATCAATGCCCGAATCACGACTGACAAGATCTGCTGTATTTTCTGTCAAGGTTGTCACCTCAGTGCACTCATTGACATCCTGATCATCCATATTATCTTTGCCAGGCATAAGAAAAGAAGTAAGCAACTTCATATACAAACTACAGAGATCGGATCCATTAATCTTGTCGCTGATTCTAGCCACAAGAGGCATGCCAAATGCTTTCCAGCTTGAAGTAGGCTTCCCATGGACATACTGCCTGGAAAATAACTTCTTATCAGAGTACATCAAGACAGAAATGTGTTAAAAACAGGAGAAAAAATCATGAGTCAACTATCATAATATCATACTAAGTTTAAGCTTGGATCATCAAAAACTTTCAGACAATCTTTTCTGACTATTTATGATTATGAAATCTCCATGTATTTCTTACAAAACAAAACTATTAAATGGTCAGATGTCAACTGCAATGATACAAGTGATATTTTTTTTCATATTACGGAGTATTACTCATCACCATTTATGACAGGAAATCTCCGCACGATGTCTTACACAAACTACTAGAAAACCAATTCAATGCAAACGATCAATATCCAAGATAGCAAATAAGAACATTTTACTCACTCTTCTAGCTCCTGTTGCATAAAAACAACAGTAACTGCCCCTTCAGTATCTTTTGGTAGCCGATAAGCTACTAAACGATCCTCGTCCCTTATCAAGGACAATAAATCAGCTGGATCTTCGAGAAAACGAATAATACGGTGGTTGTATACCTGAAAATATTGTCAAACTCATGTAAAAGAATGTCGATATTGGCAAATCAAATGTCCAGAATGGCACCAAACAAATCACAAGTTAGGCTTACCTCGGCCACCAAAAGTGTCTCATCTGCAGACAATGAACAAGCAGTGACCAAGGCCTGAATGAGGTCTTCATGTTTTCCATACATGGGCACAGTGACTGTCACGACAGTACGACTAGTGTCACCAGCAGTGTTCATGACAGTCAAGGTCATTGTCCGCATTGTGGTTGAAGGTAGAGGTAGTGATACATACATGAAGGGATCAAAAGTAATTGAAACCTTTTTGCAAACGGGACAAACCAAGGTGGATTTATATTGACCCTACAATAGATAAACGAACATATAAGCGGAGCTTCCACAGCCAACATCAAGTGGAAAACTGAACACGCATTTACATTCACATTCATCTGAAAACTATTTCAATAGGTAAGTTTATGACTCATCAACAACAGCAATAATAATAAATACATCATCATCAGCAACAACAACAACAACAATATTGCCCAAGTGTTTCGAGGGCTCCTGTGAATTGTGGGGTCTATTATATGCAGTCTTACCCCCATCGCAATAGAAAAAAGAAGATGCTATGATCTAAAATGGTCGAGAATTGCATAATGTAATTGCTACTTCACAATGAATAAAAAAAAAGCCAACTAGTTTGGAAGGCCATGCCAATTAGCTTTATTCAATAATTATTTCATAATATAATTTGCTTTTTCCAATAATTATAAAGTAAATACGGAGTATAAGATAAATGAGCAAGAGAAGTAAACTTACTTGACACACATCAACAATGATGGAATCATTTCGAGCCAAATGGTTCTGCCAATACTCATCAGCTACTTCCTCATCTGGTCGACCATCTTCATCCTTAGCTTCTACATAGGGCTTCAACTTTACACGGTTCAGATCTTCATGTAGTCCATCTAACAAGAAAGCAAGCAATTCCTGCATGTTCAAAGTCAGCAATATCCTCTTCAAAAATATATGGAACTTCTCTGAATTGAATATTTATGCAGATGTATAGGTGGAATTTATGCAGATGTATAGGTGGACAATGAAGAGACGTCCAGGAAAGATGAGAACCGGAGAATTTGTAAGTCACAGATAGGAAGATATACTAACTTGGGAGTCATGTTGATTGAAACCACTGAATTGAGGAGCAAAACGTGAAAGCTTCGCTTTAAAAGTTCTCGGTGCAACGGAAGTCGCTCCAGGAGCCCACAACTTCCTTATCAAATCTCCGAAAGCCCAAGCAATTTCACCCTAGTCACCGGGTTAAATGAAACATTTAATAATATTAACGCATTAAAGGAACAGAACACAGTTTAACAATAGAATATAACACTTACATCCATTCCCAGCGGATTATCTTTATTGATTTCTTTGTTGTAGTCTCCCAAAAAATAGTCAACTAGCTTCGGAGTGTGCGCTAAGCACTGAATAGCGCTGTTCATGAAGCATGTATTACCAAGATTTTGCAATCCTACCAATCCCAAAGGACCTGACTCACCAACACTACCAAAAGTGGTGGAATTAGTCCTAGGAAAATGGTAAATATTTCCAACACTGCCATTTGATGTTGTAGACACACTTGAAGAAGAGGTTGTTGCATCTGTGAGCTCGGAAAACTCGTCTCTCTTCCCATCTCTGGATCTAGGTGAATCCGACAACCCATATATTTGCAATTCCAGGAGGATCTAAGCAACAAGACAATGAACAGTCTCACGAGGAATGTATTGAAAGTTGAGACACATGTAATAACCAGAATTTGAGTTAATATAAGAAAAATCTAGATGCTGGGATGTTGTTCGCAATGATAGAAGACAAGAAAATAAGGTGCTTCACTCCCTAACCTCAAAAATAAAATTACCAAAATACGGGGCAAGTGCGAAAAAAGAAACATGCAATTGACATTCAAAAACGCACACATCATGCGGTACCCCTTTGACTCGTATCTTTCTAGACTAGTGGAACAACAAGGAGAAATTCCTTCATCAACAAAACCCAAAAGATATCATGCGGCACAATACCCTGAGCCGGTAAGAGTTATCACAAAAGCTGAATGAATAGTTGAAGTAAAATCCTAACATAGGGCAATGCAGAACATAAAGATATCTCATCCCGGATCCCTAGTAGCCAGTTAAAAAATTGTAGCCGCCAAATTTGTAAGTTCACTAATAGACCGCAAAGCCCGTCCTCAAAAAGAATAACACAAGAAACACTCAACCAATCTAAATACTCGTATATGCATATTTGATATCTACGGCAAGCATTTTACAGGCAAGTAAGGGAACGCTAAGATATAGGAGTATCAATGAGATTAAAAAACGGAAAGGTGAAGTTTTATCTGCTTCCATTGACCCTTCGGTATCTAAAGTACAGAGATGTAAACAATTTGGTATCCCACCAAACAGTAAATAGTTTCTTTTGCCTAACATAGCAATCTCTCCTCCCAAATAACATTCATTTGCTGGTCAGTTGTTCCCAATATGAAGAAACAGAAAAATCCAGAAAAGGATAGAATACTAGTAGCTTCTTTACCCAAACGGATATAGTTACCAACAATTGTCAATATCCATGAGACCGTGAGTCCGTGACTCAATAAAAACCAAATATTAACCAAATGTCAGATAGTGTTTCTTTTAACTTTTCATGTACAAGAATTATATCCTCGCATTTAGTAAGTGCGTGCATAATTTCAAAGCTATCAATAAATGTACTTAAAATTAAAAAATTTCAAACAAAACAACTTGATGATTCACCTCATCATCAGATTGGCGCAGGACATCCTTTGGAGATGAGGCTTTGTCATTCATAAAAAAGTGGTTTGTCCTGCCAGAGAAGTCCCGTATTTGCAGCTGCTAAATATAATTACAAAAATGTTCACCTCCTCTTAGGAAAAGAAAGCAAAGGAACCTCGAAAAACAGATGATAACAATTTAGAAATGAAATGAAAAACACATACCGATTCTGTCTCAATATTAAATATCTTGCAAGCTCGTCTGAAGAGTTCAGCAGCATTATCCTGACAAAAGCACGTTCAGCCTAGTCTCAGATAAAAGGTTCTTGTATATAAGAAAAGGCCCAGATTTTCAATATGGAAGCAAGATATTGAGCCTTTTAACTGAACATTTCTAAGCTTCGTTGCTAACAAAACTTAAATTGGGCCAATGGAAGTGATAATGCCACAGTGCTGAACATTTGACGCAAATGTGTGACACTGTCGCAATTGATTTATCGACCTTTTAAAGAATACCGTGAGGTCTGCAACAGCATTCTGAGGTGGTATCAGTTGTATTTGAAGCCCAAAAAAGAGACCAGGTCGTAAAAACTGATTCTAAGATTAAGTCTTAAATCAAGATTTAATACCATCGTAGCCCAACAGTAGATGAACAACCTCCTTATCAAATAGAAAATATTAGTACGGGTTCAATGGACTTACCTTTTTACTAATCTTGACTCCGAGTGAGTTTGTTTCCCGAAAAACAGAGAGTCTGAGTTGTAACGGATAAACATCTGCCATATCAATGTCCGTGAAACTTCTATTCCGCTTTATCGCAGATTTAGAATCACTATGCCTACATAGAAATCCTGAAATTAATCTCAAAGCCGAAATACTTTGAGCAGGTGTCTCTGCTTCGAAGATATCAGAAATTTCATATAGAAAACAGTTCTCATGCAACTTTTTTGAAGTATCCCTTTATGAAACATAAGTGTGACAAAAGACGGTAGCATGCAAGAAACAGAGTAAACTTGCTCGATAGCATTATACACAGATGCAGAGTACTGTGTTATCTACTAACCGTCCTCGCAAAACTAAATAATTATTCTTTCCATCTAGATAGAGTCGTTCCATCCCTAATTTCTTCTATATAAGAAATGCAACTAAAAGCGTAGTTTTTACACATAAAACCACCGAATCCTTCCACAGAACATAAATGCGAACTCCAGTGCCATACGTTTTCATACTGAATGACATTTACATTTTTCATGTTTTCGAGTTAACCTTTGACTTCAAACATTTGACGGTTAAGCTAACAAACACTCATGACGACACGCATCAACAGCAAAGTTAGTGAAAAGCTATGGAGCACAAATAAGTACATATCAAACATGTGAAAGCACATTTAACTCCACTTAACAATCAATGCTGAAAAAATTAGTAAATTACACCATAAGCTAGCAAATTTCAAACCCCCCTTATACTAAAAGGATAACACTAGCTTATGTGTCATCCCCACATTGAAAATTTTCCCTCCAAACTTTCAATTCTCGATTATGGAAACAAATAATTAAGAGAATAAATCAACAATTAATTCATATTTAATTTATAAATTCTCATCATACAAATTACTTTTTACGATAAATCACAAAAATTGAAAAATATAAATTACTCAAATTACAAATATTATTTAAATATTATTTGACATAGTTTAATTAAAAGAGTAAATAATCAAATATATTAACTAAAATAGTAAGTCATTTTCCCCTTTATAAACCTCTTCATTTTATACTAATACTAATAAGTAATAACATATTTTCATGTAAAACCCTAAGTTATAATAAATTATTAACATTTTAATTTTAATCATTGATTATTAATATTATGCAATTAATTTAAAAACCATGCAGTTGCATGGGATCTATTCTAGTAAGATATGAATTGATTTGATTTTGATGTTGAAAAAACGAAAATCATACAAACAAAGGCTGACCATTTAAGTGCATGCAGCCACATGTCCCCGGAAACAAGGGCGTAATCACGGCTAGAAACTCCAACTTCGCTAGCCTCGCTACTTTTGTCCTCCTCTTTCCTGAGGTTGAACAAAAGATCGGAATTAAATATGTTGTTGATGAGCTTCAACGCCCCATAAGAAGATGCGGTCGATGCACTGAATAGAACACCCCTTTTCTCACTCTCATTTGTAGCAGATGCATCTTGAGATTCCTTCCACCACCTTTTCCATAAAAAAGATGTATACGATTCAATAACTTTTCAATCAACATCAAAATACGGTACACGTTTATCAGATCAACTAATCCATTGATTCGGATGAAACATGGGCCATTTAAGATGCAATCACATTTAAGTCAAAACCAAAATGCAGTACGAAAATCGATAAATCAAATGAAACAATCGAATTCTTAATTGATTCACAAAAGTATCATTGTTCGTATACAAATTTAATTACGTATCAATCAAAATGCAACAATACTCCTATTAGATTATCAAAGCAGCTAATCAATGAATTAATAATTGACTCACTGAGTAATGCTCGTATTCAACATTGACAGTCTGAGTGTCTGACATTAAATTACATTTCAATAAAAAAAAATCAATATCAAAACGCAGTACAAGATTATCGAATCAACTAATCAATCAATTAATCAACTGATTCCCCCGTGTAACATTGTGCGCCTAAGATTCAATTATATTTCAACCTAAATCAAAATCAAACGCAATACAGTAGGACATTTCTGATTGATTCACGTATCTAGCATCTACGTATCAATTAAAAAAATCAAAGAAACTATCAGTTTGCGTATGAGACTGTCAAAAACACGAGATTAATCAGTTTGCGTATCTAACATCATCTACGATACGTTTACAAATCAACCGATTAACCGAAAATAAAAATGCAGTCAGTACAAAACTATCAAATTAACTAATCCACTAATCATCCGATTCATCGATTCACATATGTAACATCGATTATCTATCTATGATTCAATCGCACATCAATCGCACATCAAAACCAAAATCCGATACCAGATCATCAAAACTAACTATTCAAATCAATCAATCAACATCATTCCCCTAAGAAATCAAAATGCTGCACGAGATTACTAAACTAACTAGCTAACCACTACAATCAATCAATCAAGCAATCAATGAATGGATTAATGAATAAGCAGATCGAATACCGGAGAGGAACGAGATAGACGCGCTGGCCGTCGTCGGAGGAGTTGGAAGCGGAGGAGGAAGGCGGCGGAAGCGGAGGAGAAGGCGGAGTAACGGCGGAGGATTCAGGCGAGAGAGAGTCCATTGTTAGGATGATGATGATGATGAGAGAGAAAGTATGTGGTGGTGAGAGGAGAAGTGTGAGCTGGAAATGAGGGAGACAAAGAAAGGCGAAACGGGGGGAGGGGGTAAGTAACGGAGGCGGACAAAAAGGCGAGAATATTAGAGGTCGGATTTTTATGTGATGCTCTAAATGTTGTATACTTTGATTTTTTGGGGATTTCTTTCTTTTTTATGGTCAACAAATTTGAAAAACTAAACTTCTTTCAAATGAAATTTCTAAAACGTTTCTTTCACTCCCTCTTTTTTCCCATAGTTACCTACTTACTTGTAGGCTTGTAGCCTATATTCATCCAAATTTGGATTGATCAGATTGACCCATAGATCACCACTAATAAAATTCAAATTCGGAGACCGAATCGGTCAGAGAAGGACCAGGATACCCTTTAGGATCGTTTTTTTTTTTTCTGAGTTTGGATTGGACCGTAAAAATAGATCGAAGTTGAAATTATTTTAAAGATTGGACCATATCGAATCGGAGATTGGTCACTGCTTTTTGAGACCCGAAAACCGGACCGGCATGTACGGGTTTCGGACCGAACGCTCTGAGTCAACCTCGTTTACCGATTCGAATCACTTTTTGAATACCCCTAGTTACCTGTTTTGAAGGACACAAATTCGTCACAAATTAATGACAGATCAATTAATATCATTTGCTTAGAAAAAAAAACCTAGAAAATGACAAACGATTTATCTTTATCTACCTAATTAAATATTATTTGACTCGTCACAAATTTGGGATAGATATTATTATCCTCACCAACAAATTGTCTTCTCATAACAGCCTTTGTGATGATTTTTTTTAAAAGGGTGGATGACTGGGAGACAGACGTAAAAGAATGGTGGGTCAGTGCATCAAATCTGGGCCAACTTCAGAAGCCTCATCAATGCAACATGGATAACATCTTCCACAGCCCAACTTTCCATCAATGCCAAATACTCCTATTAGATGACCTTCCTTCGCACACGGACCTTTTTTATTGGTCAAATTTCTACGACACCGTCTTCTATACTAGGTTGCACCAATACGGACACGGACACGAGACACGAGACACGGACACGTATCGGACATGTGACACGGTATTCTAAATTTTGTAGGACACGCACACGGCATGAAAAAAATCAATATACATATTTGAACAAAGAGAATTTTAAAATTTTTATACCTAGGATATATGTTTGGTTACTTACACTATCACAATTATCGTAAAATAATACAACAAAAATTACAATTTTATAAATTTGAAGTTAAAAATCAAATCTTGAAAATCAAACAATTGTAATACTATGATATAATTATTAGTTAGTTATTTAGTCTTATAATAAGTGTTTATAACATCAAGCAACAACCGTAAACCTACAATATTGTCATTTATTAAATCCAGAACCCAATAAACAACGTTAGGTATGTCCGACGAGTCTGTAAATATAGAAACCGGGTCGGACACGTCTTTAAATATGACAAACCGTGTCCGATACGTGTCCAAATAAATTAAAAAACCGGACACGGTTTTACAGGTGTCGGACACGTATTGTTGTGTGTCCGACACGACACGTTGGTTTGGAGGAGTGTCCGTGCAACCTAGCTTCTATAATGCTTCATCTATTCAACTTCAACCTTCATTTTTGTATTTTTTCACGTCGTAAAAGACAAAGGGGAAAGTTGGAGTTAAACAAAGAGAATACATCTTCAATTTTTAAAGTACTTCTTGCATATATTTATGAAGCAAGAAAATAAATAAAACAAGAGGAAGTAGGACCAATCCATGACGATAAAACCCACAAAGATTTAAGGCAAATTCTTCGTTTGTGACAGAACTATCCATCATAATCACGTGATGAAATAATATTCATTCCACTAGCCTTGTCTTCTCTAATCAAATGACATTATTTAACTCATCATCAATTTGTACAGATATATCCGTCACAAAGAAAACATACTCAACATTTAATAACCTTTGCACTAGTTGTGTTTGAGGACCATTCGCTACATTGTTATATCTCCCACTAATTCGAATAAAATTTATGCCTCGCATATTCTTCAATATATTCGTAGTATATAATTAAATAAACAAATTGACATAACAAAGATCACTAGATCACTGTCAAAAAAGGTTCTATATACTATACGGAGTAGAAATTTCCACGAAACAATCTCACAATAAACAATGTACTTCAAGATTACCGTGAATCATCTCACGGATGCTGTTTATAGATTTATAGTGCCCACAAAGGAGAACATTAGTAAATGAGTAAATTGGCCCTATAACTAGCTCCAATGCCACATTCCTCCTAACCAAGTTCCCAAAACTAGATTACATTCAGCTGATGAATTTATAACAGATTCAATTACTACTACTGTTGAGCACATTGCACCCTTTGACCACCCTGAGGTTCATCATCTTCATCATAAGCCTCTTGTTGAGCCTGAGCTTGCCTCCTCTTCAACTCCTCCTCGATATTCACATCATACATCGTTGTCTCTTCACATTCATCCAGCTCCATGTCCGACAACTGCATTGACGGTTTTGGTGGCAGGACGGCCTCCAGTGCTTTCACCTGGTCAGGGCTAACAGACTCCGGGAATTCAACGCTGAAGTGGATGTACAGCTTCCCCTTCATGAATGGTCTCTGGTATATCGGCATTCCCTCGTCGTCTATCGCTTTGAATTCATCTGTGTCAGACGAAAATCACACACAATGAGCAAAATGAGCAACTATCGTTTAACCCGGTCGAGTCATTTCGGGTGTGGGTTAATCAACAGGTGTCCACATAATGAAACAAGATGCTAACCAGGTTTGATGACTTCCCCTGGATTCGACTTGATAAGCAGCTGCCTGCCATCGAGGTGTGTCAAGACAAATCGGAAACCACAGAGGGCCTCAGTGAGGCTTAAAGTGTGCTCGAAAAACAGGTCTTGACCCTTTCTCTTGAATTTCGGGTGCTCTTTCTGCTGAAGGACAAAGACAATGTCTCCTGTAACAGTTTCTGGCTGCAGAAACATAAAAAACAGTCACCACACTTCACTAGGTACTGGGGGAAATAGGTTTTTCTACTGACGAGTTTGTTCAAGAACGTACCGCTTCATCAGCTTCCCCAGAGAAGGTAATCTTCTGTCCACTTTGCATCCCCTTCTCAACAACAACCTCAAGAACTTTCTTCTCAGGCACAACTTTGTCACCCTTGCACTGAGAGCAGCGATCCTTGTCATCTATGGTTTCTCCAGTTCCCTTACATTCATTACAAGGATGCTGCATCTGTTGAATCATCGATGGGCCAAGGTGCCTCACTGACACTTTCATACCAGTTCCTTGACATCCACCACACTTCGTGGAAGCACCAGATTTTGACCCTTTACTGTTTACAAGCATTGTCCAAATTGATAATACTGCGGTTATTAACCTTCCTATGATTAAAACAGGTCAAGTAGCAACAGGAAAGTGTACATACCCACTGCACTTGGAGCAGATGACATTGCGAGAAAGAGAGAGTTTCTTTGTTGTACCACTGTAGAGATCCTCAAGCGATACCTTGAGAGGGTGGATGACGTCTTCACCCCTCCTTTGCCTTCGACCTCGGCTGCTGCCGCCGCCACCACCACCTGTTCACGCGCAGGATATAAGAAAATTATATCTACAACTCTACTGTCAGATGAACAAAACGATATCATTAATCCTATCCTCAAGAACCCAAGCTAAAAAACACAAATTACAATATGATTAATTCATTACCATCCACAATAACTCAAGCTAAAGAACGCGGATTAGGAAGCATCAAATGAAGAAAACGATATCATTAATTAGTTGTATCGAAAACAAGCAGAGATTAGGAAGTGTTACCGAAGGGGTTTCCTCCAAAGAAAGAGCTGAAGATATCGAAAGGATCGTTCATTCCGCCACCTCCACCCATTCCTTCCTTGAGTGCATCTTCACCGTATTGATCATATATCTCCCGTTTTTGGGGATCACTCAGTACTTCGTACGCTTGCGCCAATTCCTTGAACTGAAACGCACGCAATAATACCAAGTTTCAAACTACTTAATTCGGACAGCTTATGAATGAGACGGTCTCATAATTACCATTATTTCTTCCAGGATCGAAATCACTTCAGGGAAAATCATATCCGCATTCAGTTATTTAACTAACGTAAACTCAATCAAATTCAAACCTCTAATTCAACAAAATAATCCTCACAAAATCGAACAAGTGAATCAAACAACTACTACCCAATAAACGGATCGGAAATCGAAGTTCGGGAAAAAAAACGTATAACATCAAATCAACCATACATCAATTTACGAACAAAACTAATCAAAATATTTTAATTAATTCAAATAAACTACGAGTAATAAAAACACATAATTCATAACATAATCACAAGAAAAAATCGATTAATTAAATTAATTAGCTTCTCAAGATCACTACCCCTGATCAAAAATCGCAGTTGGAGTGAAAAAAAACGTATAAAATCAAATCAACAATACATCAAATTACGAACAAAACTAATCAAAATCAATTAATTAATTAATTCAAATAACCTAATAAAAACACACAACTGAAAACCAACATCAAGAATAAGTGGATTGGATTTACCTTCTCAGGATCGCCACCTTTATCAGGATGATTTTTAATAGCAGCTTTCCTATAGGCTTTCTTGAGTTCATCAGGTGTGGCATTGTTGGACACACCCAATATCTGATAATACCTCGTATTGTCGCTTTTTTTGGGCGCTCTCCCAAACATCTTTCCTCAACAATCAATTATCTGGAATTTTGGGGGGAAATTCTGGAAGTTTCTGGGGGATTTTCACCGAGTTTATATATAGTTGGTGGAATTGAGAATTCATATGCGGGGTGTATATATAGGAGTGTGATTGAGGAGATGGACGGTGGAGATTGAAGGAGGGGAGTGGCTTTGAGTTGTGTGGTGGGCCATTGGATCAGGGGATTCTAGACTCTTCTACCAGGGTCTAGATCCTAACACCAGGTGGTACTCACTCAATTTACGTTCATTCTTCCGAGTATTGTTTTAATTCTTATTTTAAGTTATTAAAGAAATATTATGAGACATACTTATAGATAATACTCCGTACTAAATAAAAATAAATATGTGAGATGTTGCATAATAAATTTATTGTAAGACAGTCTCATATAAAAATTGTACTTTTAAGTATGTAATTTTGACGGATCCGTCGTATCGTTATAACGGAATAAATAAAAGATTATTTGTGACGGTCACTATCCCATTTGTTGTAAATTTGTACTCGTAATGTTATGATGGATAAATATTACTCCGTACTTCCAACTCCACTCAATCAACAAAAGACTACATTCAATCAAAACTTCCAAAGACCAAATCAAGGCTTTAATCAAGAGTTTAACTTCCAAGCACAAGATACATCGGGTTTTCAAGCAAGAAACTTCCAAGCAAGACCAACATTCAACACCACTCCGTTTCAAACTCCTCTCCAAAATCAATTTCAAGTTCCATTTCAAATTCCTACACCCTTCACTACTCCTATACCACAAGTCCAACAACAACTTGCACAAGTCCCACAACAACAAGTTGTGCAACAACAAGCTCCACCGCCAAAGTCCAATTTGGAGATACTTATGGAGCAAATGATGAGCACCCAAAATAGTTTTATTCAACGCCAAGACCAACGCCATAAGGAGAATACATCTTCTATTTCTCAATTGAAGAGTCAAGTCCAAAATGCCCCAAGAATCACCGATCATCAAATCCAACAACTTGCGAATCAAGTCAACGAATTGACCATGTCAAGTGGGACATTTCCGGGTGACATTAAGGCAAATCCTAAGGGTAAAGGCGAATTGAATGTTATTCAATTAAGGAATGGGCGCATATTGGATGAAGTTGTGGTTAGCAAGAAGAGAAAGGCTAATGTTGAAGATGAAGTAAGTGAGGAAGCAAATGATGAAAAAGAGAGTTCAAATGAAGTGGTTGTTGACAAACCACCTATTGTTGAAGATCATATTGCAAAAGAAACCCCAAAGGCAACTAGTGAAGTTAAAGCATATGTGCCACCAACACCATTTTCTCAAAGATTAGCTAGAATCAAGGTTGAGCAAAAGTATGGTAAGTTCTTGGAGATGATGAAGAGTATGCATATCACACTCCCTTTTCTTGAAGTTATAAGAGACATCCCCTCCTAGAATCTACTCACTACCCATAATAAAACTAACACTAAGGAGACTAGAAGAAAAACTAAGCATGCTTGAACTAGAGAAAAAATAACTAATCTAACACAATAAAGGAAACTACACTAACAACACAACACTAAGGAGGAAAATAAACAATCACACAACTATGGAGAAATAAACTAAGGAGAGAGATAAACAAACAAACAAACAAAGGAAAACTACACTAACATGAAGAATGACAACACTAACAATGGATTAACAAGAAACTAAAAATAAAACTAACTAATGGAGAAAGAGAGAGGAAAGAAACAACCAATAATGGAGAAATTAAAGAAGGAAGATGAAGATGAAGATTAATATTAAAGATGAAGCTTCAAGAAATAAGGCAAAGATCTTGTCACTAAACCCTTGCAAAACCCTTGAATCTTCAATAAAAACCCAAGTCTTCAACTAAAGATGGAAACTTGATTATAAATTATAGTAGAATTAATCTAATACTAAGAGAATTTTTACTAAATATATGGAATTTTACTATGTGAACTACTACTACTACTACTATGGAGATCTCCTACTCTAACCTAAGGAGGCACAAATTAAGACACACCCTCTTAGGCACAAAACCCTAGGTTAAGTATATATAGTGTTTCTTAATGAGTTACACAAGCTTAAGGCCCAAAATCCAATTCCTCTAATTTAAGCTAGACCTTCACCATTTGCATCTTCATGGGGTAAAACTTCACCCTGCGGTTGACGACATTGACACCACCGGGTGAAATTTCACCCGGTGAGATTTTCTTCTCAAATCGCGATTTTTGGCGCTTTTCTCCATCGGGCGAAATTTCGCACGGTCGTTTCGCCCAGTGGTGGGTGTCCACGAAAATCTTCGGGAGGTGGAAAATGTCGTCGGACAAAATTTCGCCCGGTGATGACTCATCGGGTGAAATTTCGCCCGGTGGTGACTCATCGGGTGAAATTTCACCTGGTGATACTCCGCCTCTTTTCCGGTCTCTTTCTTTGTCAATCAGTTGGATTGCTTGAACTTTCAGTTGTGTGCTTTGCTCTTTGAACCGTATCTCTCTCATGCTCGTAGAAGCTCAGACACGTTTTTGGTCGAAAATACTATCAAAATAGACAAAAAAACTACCAAAAACATATAAAATGCAAAAGAGAGACACTAATGCGAGAATTACTCAAAATACGGCGATAATCGCACTTTAATCTCGCAAAACGGAGGAAAAACGGGTCTAAATGGGAGGAAAAATGGTCCAAATTTGGCACGCAACTGAGACGTGATACCTAGAACTGCTCATTAATTATGATCCTGACATTCCATATCGAGCATGCCTTTTCAAAATCCGCAAACTTAATTATCAAGACAGAAAATGGGAGACGACAATTGAAGATGATTTGGGTGATGTCGCATTGTTTGTTGGTCAGAACTCGTCTAGTCGTCTATGTTGGTTTTTGTAACACCACAGCCGGTCATCAAATGTTGTTTGCAACAAAACTCCGTGTATTTCACCAATGATGAAGGTGAGTGGTGGTATCTCTACAAGGATAAGGAAGGGGGACATGATATGGGTGTATTCGACCTCAAATCTAAAGATATTACCAAATTGGCTTACAATGGGGATGATATTCTCTCGTTATTTTGCGTACCAACTTGGTTTATTCCTCAATTTTAATTAGAATAACATTCAATTTCCATCTTTTCGTAGTTTTATACGAATTATATTACGAGTAATAAACAATGGTTTACTTTTTGCTTTTTTACTTAAGTTTGTACTTTTAAAGATTCTTTTTTAAGACTCAATTTTTTTTTGGTTTGTATTCACGAACGACTGATTATTCTTATGGATCTTTTTGTCAGAAGACACATAATCCAATGAATAACAAATGATTACTAAAACCATAAATAAATTGACAATAAATACTAACAAATTCGCACACTTAAACCCACAAATTAGGGTTAGTAACATTGAAAACATTCGTTATTTTGGACACAACACTTAATTAGCAAATCGTATATTCCCATCCCACAAACATCAAACTTAAACCCGAAATTCCCTATATACTAAAAGGATGGAGGAAACTAGAAAAATGATGATGTGCTGCTCCCTCCTTCATCCATTTTTCCGCTTAATACTATCACTACTATATAATGGGCCACTTAAACCATGGGTCACCTAAACAATGAAAAAAATGTAAATCTCATATAGCAAATAAATGTGTTCTTCACTCAAAACTTCTCGATTGGATAAGCGATGATCATCACAACTTTATTCGATATCCAACACTATAAATATGCGAGCTTCTAAAAGTACTTTCTCCGAATGATCGACACCTACCTTTAGCAATACGCGATACTCTTTATTAAAAATAGTCATTAAAATAATACGAAGTATATTTCAAACTCAAACTTATTTTGAATAATACATAATAAAAATCTAATTGTGAACACCTACATAAACCTCATATCTCAAATAAATATCTCATCTATTAAAAGTAACCATCTAAATTTACCGCGTATTTACGTGGGTGCTATACTAGTCTTATAACACAAGATGGTCTCTATGAATAAACTTAAAGTGGTCTAGGTTGTATTGGGCTAGGCTAAAGTTGGTAGTGGTATTGGTCTTGGTTGCATTGAGACAGTATTTGATTGTGTATGAGTACGAGTACGAGCATGGTAGTGGAACTGGGTTTCTAATTCGTGGGTTTTATACAGTACTCCGTAATAAATTTCTTCACTAATAGGGATTAGGGATTAGAGAGTTCGAACTGTCTTTTTTGCAACTCGGGATAAAAAAGCTAAGTCCTGGTACGGCCAGGGAAGATAAAGAGTTAATAAGGAGCAAATTGAGACATGACCATATATAATTCAACTTTATCATTTCTTTATATGCTCGTATTTGATTTTTTAAACTTAAAATAAGTACGAGTATTTATTGTTCTTAAGATAAGAACACAATGACTTAGTCTAAACGCAAGAATAAAAACTACTAGTACCGCTAACACTCCCCGGCAACGGCGCCAAAAACTTGTTGGAGTTTTAATACCTCGCAAGCGTACGATGTAATCGTAGCACAATAGAGGGTCGATCCCACAAGGAGCAAAGTGATGCCTAGTCGTGTTTATCCTAAATGTGTATCTAAGTCGAAAGAGAGGTAGAATTGGTGAACTACAACTACAAAAAGAAAATAGAAAACTAAATATGAAACAAACGAAAACTAAAAACGACGGTTACTCGATAGAGAAAGGCCTAGGGTCCGATTTAACCTCCAACATGCCATAATCGTGGGTAAGGAATACCGAGAATTGAATTGCTAAGGATGATAGGAATAGTGAAACGCTTCTTGGGGTTGGCTACCTCCCTCCCGGGTTCGTAATCCAACTAAGCTAAAACCGATCACCTCCCTCCCGCGTTCGTGAATTGGCTCATTAAGTCCGCGTCTAATCCCGGTCCTTTCTCCTCCCTCTCCCAAGGTGAAGAGTCTAAACCGATAATTTGGGTACTCTACCAAGTTCTCACTCTCGTGTTCAACTAGGCGGGGCAAGGCATGACATACAAGAGACGAGGTTTACTACCTAGACCTAACCCACTCCCGTCGGTGGACAAGGGTCAAGGGTTCAAACACAACCAAATGCCAAGTCAATTCCCGATCCCCAAACTACCCAATTCCCATTTATCCCAAACAATCCAACATTGAAATTCAAACCCACAATCTAGGCATATTGGGGCCAAATCGTACCCTAGAGGGGTGACTACTCATTAGACATGGCTAAATTACTAGAATTAAGGGTAAAGGTGGAATCTTTAACAATGACCATTATTATAAATTGAATTTTACTAGCACTAATCATGCAAGAGTGGCTAAATTGGGGAATTCTAATTGGAAGAACAAATTAAAAGGGGAAATAAGCATAAAGAAGAAAACTAAAACAATGGAGAACTAGAAAAACAAACAAAGATGAAGATTAACTAAGGTGAACTAAGAAAGTGAAACAAATAACAAAAGGAAATTAAAACAAAGGAAGAAGTAAAAATTACCCACTTAAGGAGGATGGAGAGATTAAGAAGAAGAAATAATAATAACCATAAAAGCTTGAATCTTGGAAATGGAAGATGAAGATCTTCAATAAATTGCAATCCTCTCTCTAAAAACCCAAAAGAATTCAAAATGTAAAACTAGTGTAATGAAAGCTTAGAGGCAAATGAGAAATTAGAGTATTTATATGGTCTAATTAGGTTACACAAAAAACCGGGTCGAAAACGGAGAAAAACATAAGTCTGGAGCTGCGCACGGTCGCTGGGGTTACGCACGGTCGGAAACGTACGGTCACACCGTGCCTGCAGTAGTTACGCACGGTGGACCGTGCTTAACTCGATCCTCTTATATTTTCTCGTCTTTGGTCTTCTATGCGCTTGTCTAGGCTCAAACTCGGTCCATGTACATCCTTTTACTCGGGCATGCTCGCATCGTTTTTGACACGGAAATGCCTAAAAACAAGCCACAAACGCAAAAAACCGAGTAATATAAAAGATAGGTGAAATGAGTTAAAATGCCTAAGAAAACACGATTAATCGAGGCTAAATAAACGTCAAAATGGTGTGGAAATACGGTCAATAACGGAGTTATCAGCCTCCCCACACTAGACATTTACTCGTCCTCGAGTAAGCGCGACAAAGGCAAAGACAAGCACCTAGGATATAAGGAGTGAATGCACCATATAAGCATCCCTCGACTACTAAACTATTACTAACCGCATGAGTATTAGCGCACTCAACGCCCCTTCAACTCACAACGACATACCATGAGGATAGGTATCCCGTTGCAAGGCAAGCTGAGTCTTCCACAAAACTTTTGACACAAACAATCAATTAAGCACACAAATACAAGACATGTTTGCATCACAAAAAGAAAAACACCGTCAACCTCATCAAGACGGCGGGAAAAGCACTAATCATCCACCTATTATGGAAACTAACATTCTCAAATTAGTTAACCTACAAGACATGGACACAAATCTAATACTATAGCTATAAATTACTATGAATATCGATAATCTAGCACATTTCCTCCCAACCTTCCAAATAAACTACAAAGAGGGCGTAAGAGGGCGTGGAAGGGTAGAACCGTGGCGTTATAAAACACTGTAGGTAAGTGTGCCTCGACCTCTTTATAAAATAAAGAGAAGGGTCGTCCCAAAACTCAATATGACCAAATAATCCAAGTAGAAAGGAAATAGAAAAGTAATAGTTTCAATGACTGGTTCACCACCGCTATCTTCCTTCCTTAGGAACTCGGTCCCCCGGTAGGCCCTTCACGATGGCTCCCCAAATCAAAGGAAAGCTTATTTATTTTGATGTGTGGTGATCTTTCTTCGATTTTCATAGTTTTTTATTTCTTTCTTTCTCCCCTTGTTTTCTTTTCAATTTCTTCTTTTTCTTTGTTTCTTTTTCGATTTTTCTATTTTTTTTTCTTTTCTCGTTTTTTTTTTCTCTTTTTTTTTTTTTCGACGTGGGGAGAACATCACACGATAGAATCACCAAAAGCAAAAAGCAAAAATTATTGTGGAAAATATTTGTGATATTTTATAGATAAACGTAACTTGGATTATATAAACGGTCACAAAGAATAAAGGTCACCTAGGGACACGAGACACGGTAACCAAGGAATTTTCACACCAGGGGGATCAAAATGGTCAAATGCAAACCCCCGAGTAATCTATTTGGTAGGAAGGGTGGACCTAAGCTAGAATGTAGATAAACCAAGTATTTTAAAGCTATTCTACTAGATTCAAGTCCTACATCAAGGTAAGTAAAACTAATAAGAGAATGTAGGCTTCCAAAAATAAGTTTCAAGACTAGGTTTTCGAAAATCTTTACATTACTCTAAGACACACTAAACTAGACGCTAATCACACAAAATAAAGAAAACAAATAAAATAAAGCACAAAAGAACCAATTTCCACAAGTAAGCAAACAACCATCAACCCAAATGTTCATCAAGAACCTCCAATACAATCAAAATCTCATCCTCCTTCAACAAATGAAAGAAAAGAGAATAAGGTGGAAAGAATATACCGGAGCGGTCTTCATCCATCTACCTTGAATTTTGATTTTTGGCGTCCGACGGGTCGTTTACCCACACAAGGGAAAAAGAAACAACACCAAAAACAAATATATGTACACAAACTACACTAAAATAAACTATAAATAAAATATTTTTGGATTTTTGAGATTTTTGAAATTTTTATGATTTTTTTTTTGAAAAAGACTAAAATAAGACTCCTCCCCACACTTGAACCTTGCATTGTCCTCAATGCAAAACTCAAGATGGAAAGTAGTAAGAGAGTAAAAAAAATAGGAAAAGGCTAAGGAAAAAAATTTAAAATTAAAAATAAACTAAAAAAATCTAAGAGAAAATGAAAGAAAGTATAATAGAGAAGTAAAAATTTGGATTTTCAAGTGGTGCTTTAGTGTAATCAAGTCACTAAAGCACCGAGAGCAAACATTTTGGATTTTTCAAATGGATTTCCGGTGTAATCACGTCACCGAAAATCCGGGAGCAATAATTTGGATTTTTCAAATGGATTTCCGGTGTAATTACGTCACCGAATATCCGGGAGCAATAGTCTTATCCTCATCATTCATCACTACCCAAAGACCAAGTACAAATTCATCCATCACAAAATTTCACCAAATCATGAATTACCACACACAAATCCACTAAGCCTCAAGTAAAAACTCTCGCCCAACCCTCACCCTCCAATTCACATCACCACTCTCACCATACAATACAACCACTCTACTCCTCAACGACCACCAACAGAACCGAAAGCCACCTCCCCACACTTAAACGAAATCATGAAGTTCATTGGGGAGGGGGGAAGCGAGAATAGAAGCTATCAAAAAAAGAATTGACCAAATTCTCAATTCGGTTAATTGATCCCATTGCTTCCTCATGTTGTTGTCGTGATGTTGTGCGGAGTTCCTCGATGGACCTACGATTCTCCTCGATGGAACTACGATTCTCCTCGTGGTTAGAGGTCACAAGGTCCGAGAGTGTGGTGATTTGGGCACTAATGGCGGACATGTCCCAAGGGACATAGCCCGGTTGTTGGTAACCTTGCGCAAACCCAAATGATGGTTGTTGGCCATAGCTGAATTGTTGACCGGCATTCGACGAAGATGGGCCGAATTGATGAAAAGATGGGCGAGGTGGCTCTAGAATTCGACCCTCATCTTCTTCCCCAACGTCCTCGGCCTCGTAAATAATGCGGGAGAGATCGTGGTCGTAGTTGGTCGGGACCCAATCAGAGTGAATGTCTTGACGAATGTGTTCATTCATTCTTAAAAGCATTCCCCAATTTTCCCGTTTATGAATTGTGACATGAGGTGGATCCGAGAGCGTGATGGATCGAAGTAGGGTTATGTAGAATTGAATTTGGTGTATCCCACTAATTGTGACGGGACAGAGTGAAGACATAAGGTAAAAAAATGTTAATGTAGGTCTCACCCATAGCTCGAGGTTCCGGTTCTCGGTTCATGCCTAATCCTTGGGCTATCAAAGTCACTAGGCCTCCACCCACCACCGTTGGAGGGTTGCTTAGGTTCATAGAATAAAGGTGCATGACGACGGCCTTAGTAAAATCTATGGATAAGGGCCGATGGGTCAAGACCTCCATGAGCAATTGACACGCTATGACACTAACCCGGTGGTGGGATTCATATGGGCCTATGAGGATATTTGAGAAAAGGCGCAATACGTATCGGAGAACGGGATTCCGCATCTCACTAAGGGTTGTTGACCTAGCCTCATAAGCTTTACCGGTCCTACATATCTCCTCCCAAAACTCCTCCCTTTCCTTAAGCACGACGGACTTTCGGGAGGCCTTTCCCGGGGCAAGATGGATGAAGTTTATGCCGAGAAATTGGGCCAATCGTTCTAAACTCAAGGTAAGGTGGTTACCCAAGAGTTGGAATGATATAGAAGGGTTTGCACCCGAAGTCTCGGTGGTAAGTGTGGCAAGGAATTCACAAGTTAAGGATTGGTAAGAATAAGCATGCATAAACCCAATCGGACAACCAAACCTAGCAAGCAAGACTTCTAACTCACCATCAATTCTCATAGCTACAGTGGTTTCTCGGTGAAAAAAACGAGTGGGGTCAAATGCTAATTGGAGAAGCGACCTGTATCTAGCCCGTTGCTTATCGGTAGGGAAGCTCACATTATCATGCTTAAACCTATATTGATTCACATTTTGTCTAGTAAGGACCGGATTAGAAGAAGAAGGAGCATCCATACCTGAGAAAAATGGTCTTTTTGGGGCCATGGATGGATGCTAACCCGATGTTTAGTCAAAGAAACTCGTTTCTAACCCCTCTTCAATCCTTGTCCAACCCGGAAATTTTTTTCCTGCCCGAAATCAATCAAAGAAGGTCGCAAAAGAATCAACACGGTTCAAATAGCGTTCCTTCAAAAGATGGGTCGATTTGAAGGTGTAAAATGGCTAAAAAACAGATCTAGGGATTTTTGTGTTGGTGAAGTTTTGATGTTTATGCTGGGTTTTGTATAGTGTAGAGTGAAGAGGAAGTAGTAAGAAGGAGAATGGTGCAAAAATTGGGTGATTTGGGTTGATTTTGAAGGTTTTATAGGAAAATAAGGTGGATGTTTAATGGAAGTGGGTTTGAAAGTATGAAGATGGGTTTTGGGGAAGATGAAGATATGAAGGGGAGGTATGAAGGTAAGGGTGTTGTGTGGTTTGTTATTAGTAAAGGTAATAATAATAATAATAATAATAATATGGGTTGGTAAGTAGTGGTGAAGTAAAAATAATATTATTATTAATAATGATGATAATAATAATAGTGATAGGAGGGAAGGGGGGGGGGGGGGGGGGGTCAGGTATATGGGTATTAATTTTTTTTTTGAATTACGCACGGTGAGTGCTTAAGCACGGTCCAATGCGCACGGTCATGCCGTGCCTGCTTGAGTTACGCACGGTCAGCCGTGCGCAACTCATTCTACCCATATTTTCCCATTTTTACGATTTTAAGCTCTTCAAATCCATTCCAAGATGCAACAAATCCTTAATCAAGCTCCAAAGACGATATAAATCATCACAAAAATGCTCCTCAAGAAAATCCAATAAGAAGAAGAAGTAGAAAAATATCAAGAATCGGGGTTGCCTCCCTCGAAGTGCCTTTGTTTAAGGTCGTTGACTCGACCGAATGAAGTTGTTGAGAATATACAATAACAATATCCATAAGAATAGAATTAGTTGAGTTTGAGTGAAACAATTTCTCTTTGAATTGGTTGGCCAACAAAATAATGCTTGAGTCGGCTACCATTGACCTTGAATGTTTCCTCATTCCCTTTAATCTCCACCGAGCCATAAGGGAATACTCTTACAACCTTGAACGGTCCCGACCACCTTGACTTGAGCTTCCCCGGAAATAACCTCAATCTTGAATTGAAGAGGAGAACTAACTCGCCTTCTTTGAATTCCCTCCGTACTAAGTTCTTGTCATGAAACTTTTTAGTCTTCTCTTTGTAAATCTTTGCATTTTCATATGCATGGAGACGGAATTCATCAAGCTCATTTAAGTCGAGTAGTCTCTTTTCACCCGCTTTCTTCATATCCAAGTTGAGATGCTTGATCGCCCAATATGCCTTGTGTTCCATCTCAACGGGAAGATGACAAGCTTTCCCGTATATGAGACGGAATGGGGAAGTTCCGATCGGAGTCTTGAAGGCCGTGCGATATGCCCATAGGGCTTCATCAATTTTCAATGCCCAATCCTTCCTCGATCGGTTGATCGTTTTCACAAGAATCGCCTTGATTTCACAATTGGAAATTTTCGCTTGTCAATTTGTTTGCGGATGGTAAGCAAGGCTCTTCTTGTGTTGAATCCCGTACTTCTTTAGCATGGTGGCCAATGTCTTCTCAAGGAAGTGAGTACCCCGATCACTAATCAAGACCCTCTGGACTCCAAATCTAGGAAATATAATCTTGGTCAAAAGCTTTATCACCGATTTTGCATCACAAGTTTTTGGCGCCGTTGCCGGGGAGTGTTAGCGGTACTAGTAGTTTTTATTCTTGCGTTTAGACTAAGTCATGGGTTACTTTGCACACTCCGATGTGCCCTTGCTCGTGATCTAACTTCAACTTTCTAGTTTTTGTATTGTTTTGCATGAGTAGGCGGATTCTTGGGTTCTCACCAATTCATTTGTTGAATCCCGAGATTGAAGCTACGGCAAGGCGATACAACGCCGAGAGAAGAAGAAATCAAGTGCGTGCAACCACCTTCACCTCCCATTATTTCCGAATCCGAAGAAGAAATTAGATCCGAAGAAACAATTGAGTCCGAAGAAGAAGTTAATTCTCCGAGACCCCCTTCACCTCCTATTATGGCTTCTATACGAGAGGAATCGACACCCCAAGTGGTGTCGCAATCAAGTATTACGAGGCCCGCAATTGGAGCAAATAATTTCGAGATCAAGACTACTCTTATTCAATTCGTGCAACAAAATCAATTTTCCGGGTTAACTTTTGATAATCCCAATGAGCATATTAATGTATTCTTGGAAGCTTGCGATAATGTCAAGATCAATGGAGCCTCGGATGAAGCTATTCGCTTGAGACTTTTCCCTTATTCATTGAATGGGAGAGCTAAGGAGTGGCTAAGAAGTCAACCGGCCGGTTCTTTTGATAGTTGGGACAAATTATACAAGGCTTTCTTGTTGAAGTTCTTTCCACCGGGCAAGACGGCGAAGTATCGAAATGATATAACCAACTTTGCCAAAGAAGACCATGAATCCCTTTATGATGAATGGGAGAGGTTCAAGGAATTGCTAAGACAATGCCCTCATCATGGCATAACTCCTCAGGTGGTTATCCTTACCTTCTATAATGGTGTGCGTCCCGAATATCAAGTGGGATTGGATGCGGCGACCGGTGGTGCTATTGATCTAGTACACCATACCGCGGCTATGGGTATCATTGAGAAGATGGTCTCCAATAATCATCATTGGGGTGGGGATAGGAGAAAGTTGAAGAAGCAAGATAATAGTGAGACCTTGAACGCTCTCAATGCAAAGATCGACAATTTGACAAAGCAACTTTCTCAATTCAAGCAAGGAGGGTCAAGTTCTTCTAAGGAGACCAATGAGTTCTCTTGTGAGTTGTGTGGAAGTCCAAGTCATGATGCCGCGGAGTGTTGTGTTGTTATTACAATGGAGCAAGCTAATGACATATGGGAATCTAACCAAAGGCAAGCATTCAACAACAACAACAATCAATATCACCACGGGCAAAAAGCGTTCCTATCTTATGGGAACAAGAACTTCCAAACTCAATCAACAAAAGACTACATTCAATCAAAACTTCCAAAGACCAAATCAAGGCTTTAATCAAGGGTTTAACTTCCAAGCACAAGATACATCGGGTTTTCAAGCAAGAAACTTCCAAGCAAGACCAACATTCAACACCACTCCGTTTCAAACTCCCCTCCAAAATCAATTTCAAGTTCCATTTCAAACTCCTACACCCTTCACTACTCCTATACCACAAGTCGAACAACAACTTGCACAAGTCCCACAACAACAAGTTGTGCAACAACAAGCTCCACCGCCAAAGTCCAATTTGGAGATACTTATGGAGCAAATGATGAGCACCCAAAATAGTTTCATTCAACGCCAAGACCAACGCCATGAGGAGACTACATCTTCTATTTCTCAATTGAAGAGTCAAGTCCAAAATGCCCAAAGAATCACCGATCATCAAATCCAACAACTCGTGAATCAAGTCAACAAATTGACCATGTCAAGTGGGACATTTCCGGGTGGCATTAAGGCAAATCCTAAGGGTAAAGGCGAATTGAATGCTATTCAATTAAGGAATGGGCGCATATTGAATGAAGTTGTGGTTAGCAAGAAGAGAAAGGCTAATGTTGAAGATGAAGTAAGTGAGGAACCAAATGGTGAAAAAGAGAGTTCAAATGAAGTAGTTGTTGACATACCACCTATTGTTGAAGATCATATTGCAAAAGAAACCCCAAAGGCAACTAGTGAAGTTAAAGCATATGTGCCACCAATACCATTTCCTCAAAGATTAACTAGAATCAAGGTTGAGCAAAAGTATGGTAAGTTCTTGGAGATGATGAAGAGTATGCATATCACACTCCCTTTTCTTGAAGTTATAAGAGACATCCCCTCCTATGGCAAGTTCTTGAAGGATATCATTTCCAAGAAGTCATTTCCCGGGAGCTTTACTATTCCTTGCTCGATTGGTTCTATCAATATTGAGAAGGCATTTTGTGATCTAGGGGCAAGTGTAAGCCTTATTCCCCTTTCCATCTTTAACAAGCTTGAAGGTTTTGAGCTAGCTCCCACTAGAGTATCTCTTCAATTAGCGGATCGTTTCGTTAAATATCCGATGGGGGTAGCCGAGGATGTGCCAATCAAGGTCGGGAACTTAATCATCCCGTGTGACTTCTATATTATGGACATCCCCGAAGACACCAAGATTTCCATTATACTTGGTTGTCCATGCCTAGCCACCGGGGGAGCTCTTATTGATGTCAAGAATGGTAAACTCTCACTTCAAGTCGGAGATGACAAGATGGAATTTTCTCTTGAGAAGGCCATGAAGAAGCCTTTAAATGTTGGATCATGCTACCAAGTACAAAGGCTCGAAGAGTCTACCATGGAGCAAGACGCTCATTATGCTCTTGAGGAGTCCATTGTCAGGAATTCAGAAATGATGCTATGGAATATGCTCTAGCAATGGACTCAATTTTGAAGCAATGCACCACAAGGTCACTAGAAAGCTTGGCCGAGGAAGAGTTATATGAGGAGAGATCTACGCCTCCTCAAGTGGAGTTGAAACTTCTTCCCTTATCTCTTAAATATGCTTTCTTAGGTCCTAATGAGTCATATCCCGTTATTGTCAATAGTGCACTTAATGACCACCAAGTACATGACTTGTTGGAAGTTTTGAGAAAATATAGAGAAGTCATTGGGTACACTATTGATGATATTCGTGGTATTAGTCCCGCCTTATGCTCTCATCGTATACTCTTGGAAGATGAGAGCACCTCATCCATTGAGCGTCAAAGACGTCTCAATCCGGCCATGGCCGAGGTGGTGAGGAAGGAGGTGCTAAAACTCCTTGATGTTAATATCATTTATCCAATTTCGGATAGTAAGTGGGTTAGTCCCGTTCATGTCGTCCCTAAGATAGGTGGGACGACGGTTGTCAAAAATGATAAGGGTGAGTTAGTGTCTACTAGACCGGTTACTGGGTGGCGCATGGTCATAGACTATCGTCAACTTAACAAAGCCACCCGGAAAGACCATTTCCCCATCCTTTTCATAGACCAAATGTTGGAACGCTTGGCCAAACATTCTTACTTTTGTTATTTGGATGGATTTTCGGGATTTTTCCAAATCCCAATTCATCCCGATGATCAAGAGAAGACAACATTCACTTGTACCTATGGGGTATACGCCTACCGTCGTATGCCCTTTGGGTTATGTAATGCGCCAAGTACGTTCCAACGTTGCATGATGTCTATTTTCTCCGAATTTGTAGAAAAGACCATTGAAGTGTTCATGGACAATTTCTCCGTTGTAGGGTTTTCTTTCGAAAATTGCTTAGAAAACCTTGACAAGATCCTACAACGCTGTAAGGAGACCGGTCTAACATTAAATTGGAAAAAATGTCACTTCATGGTGACGGAGGGAGTAGGTTTAGGACACGTAGTGTCTAACCGGGGAATAGAAGTTGATATGGCGAAGGTTGAGGCAATTGAAAAATTGCCTCCACCTAGTAACGTCAAAGGGGTACGTAGCTTCCTTGGTCACGCAGGATTTTACCGTCGTTTCATTAAAGACTTTTCCAAGGTAGCTAGACCATTGAAGGAACTTCTCGCCAAAGATGTTCCCTTTATTATGTCTAATGATTGCCTTGATGCCTTCAATAGGTTGAAGAATGCTCTCTTTTCGGCCCCCATTATCCAAGCGCCGGATTGGAATATCCCCTTCGAGCTCATGTGTGACGCAAGTGATTTCGCCATTGGGGCGGTTCTAGGTCAAAGAAAGGAAGAAAAACTCCATGCGATCTATTATGCAAGCAAGACGCCCGACTCCGCTCAAGCAAACTACACCACCACAGAGAAAGAGCTTTTGGCGGTGGTATATTCAATGGAGAAGTTCCGATCCTACCTTGTGGGATCAAAAGTTATTGTCCACACCGACCATTCGGCCTTGAAGTATCTTATGGCGAAGAAGGATTCTAAAGCTCGCTTACTCCGGTGGGTTCTACTACTCCAAGAGTTCGATATTGAGGTCCGGGACAAGAAGGGGACGGAAAACGTGGTCGCCGACCATTTATCTCGTCTAGTGCTCGATGACCGTGATCCGGACATTCCCATTGACGATTCTCTTCGAGATGATCATCTACTAGCTCTATCAATGGTGGAATTCTCATGGTATGCCGATTACGTTAACTATATCGTGTCGGGAATTGTGCCCCAAGACTACGACTCCCACAAGAAGAAGTTCTTCCATGATGTGAAACATTTCCCTTGGGATGATCCCAATTTATACAAATCATGTGCCGATGGTCTAATCCGAAGATGTGTGCCCTACGAAGAGACCAAGTCTATTATAACGCATTGTCATGATATGCCTTGTGGCGGCCACGCGAGCTCGATGAAGACTTCCGCCAAGATCTTACAATGCGGGTTCTATTGGCCCACTATCTACCATGACGTAGCCGTCTACGTAGAGAGTTGTGACAAGTGCCAAAGAAGTGGGAACATATCAAGGCGCCACGAGATGCCACTACAATATATGCTCGAGGTCGAGATTTTCGATGTGTGGGGAATAGATTACCAAGGTCCTTTCCCCTCCTCTTGTGGGAACGAGTATATCTTAGTGGCGGTAGATTATGTGAGTAAGTGGGTGGAGGCAATCCCACTTGATATTCGGGACGCACACCATTATAGAAGGTAAGGATAACCACATGAGGAGCTATGCCATGATGAGAGCATTGTCTTAGCAATTCCTTGAACCTCTCCCATGCATCATAAAGGGATTCATGGTCTTCTTGGGCAAAGTTGGTTATATCATTTCGATACTTCGCCGTCTTGCCCGGTGGAAAGAACTTCAACAAGAAAGCCTTGTATAATTTGTCCCAACTATCAAAAGAACCGGTCGGTTGACTTCTTAGCCACTCCTTAGCTCTCCCATTCAATGAATAAGGGAAAAGTCTCAAGCGAATAGCTTCATCCGAGGCTCCATTGATCTTGACATTATCGCAAGCTTCCAAGAATACATTAATATGCTCATTGGGATTATCAAAAGGTAACCCGGAAAATTGATTTCGTTGCACGAATTGAATAAGAGTAGTCTTGATCTCGAAATTATTTGCTCCAATTGCGGGCCTCGTAATACTTGATTGCGACACCACTTGGGGTGTCGATTCCTCTCGTATAGAAGCCATAATAGGAGGTGAAGGAGGTCTCGGAGAATTAACTTCTTCTTCAATTGTTTCTTCGGATCTAATTTCTTCTTCGGATTCGGAAATAATGGGAGGTGAAGGTGGTTGCACTTGATTTCTTCTTCTCTCGGCGTTGTATCGCCTTGCCGTAGCTTCAATCTCGGGATTCAACAAATGAATTGGTGAGAGCCCAAGAATCCGCCTACTCATGCAAAACAATACAAAAACTAGAAAGTAAAAGTTAGATCACGAGCAAGGGCACACCGGAGTGTGCAAAGTAACCAATGACTTAGTCTAAACGCAAGAATAAAAACCACTAGTACCGCTAACACTCCCCGGCAACGGCACCAAAAACATGTGATGCAAAATCGGTGATAAAGCTTTTGACCAAGATTATATTTCCTAGATTTGGAGTCCCGAGGGTCTTGATTAGTGATCGGGGTACTCACTTCCTTGAGAAGACATTGGCCACCATGCTAAAGAAGTACGGGATTCAACACAAGAAGAGCCTTGCTTACCATCCGCAAACAAATGGACAAGCGAAAATTTCCAATTGTGAAATCAAGGCGATTCTTGTGAAAACGATCAACCGATCGAGGAAGGATTGGGCATTGAAAATTGATGAAGCCCTATGGGCATATCGCACGGCCTTCAAGACTCCGATCGGAACTTCCCCATTCCGTCTCATATACGGGAAAGCTTGTCATCTTCCCGTTGAGATGGAA
Source organism: Agrostemma githago (assembly GCA_958450325.1). Classification (NCBI taxonomy): domain Eukaryota; kingdom Viridiplantae; phylum Streptophyta; class Magnoliopsida; order Caryophyllales; family Caryophyllaceae; genus Agrostemma; species Agrostemma githago. Next base: position 4,278,717 of record OY288239.1, read on the forward strand.
CACAAGGCATATTGGGCGATCAAGCATCTCAACTTGGATATGAAGAAAGCGGGTGAAAAGAGACTACTCGACTTAAATGAGCTTGATGAATTCCGTCTCCATGCATATGAAAATACAAAGATTTACAAAGAGAAGACTAAAAAGTTTCATGACAAGAACTTAGTACGGAGGGAATTCAAAGAAGGCGAGTTAGTTCTCCTCTTCAATTCAAGATTGAGGTTATTTCCGGGGAAGCTCAAGTCAAGGTGGTCGGGACCGTTCAAGGTTGTAAGAGTATTCCCTTATGGCTCGGTGGAGATTAAAGGGAATGAGGAAACATTCAAGGTCAATGGTAGCCGACTCAAGCATTATTTTGTCGGCCAACCAATTCAAAGAGAAATTGTTTCACTCAAACTCAACTAATTCTATTCTTATGGATATTGTTATTGTATATTCTCAACAACTTCATTCGGTCGAGTCAACGACCTTAAACAAAGGCACTTCGAGGGAGGCAACCCCGATTCTTGATATTTTTCTACTTCTTCTTCTTATTGGATTTTCTTGAGGAGCATTTTTGTGATGATTTATATCGTCTTTGGAGCTTGATTAAGGATTTGGTGCATCTTGGAATGGATTTGAAGAGCTTAAAATCGTAAAAATGGGAAAATATGGGTAGAATGAGTTGCGCACGGCTGACCGTGCGTAACTCAAGCAGGCACGGCATGACCGTGCGCATTGGACCGTGCTTAACGCACTCACCGTGCGTAATTCAAAAAAATAAATAATACCCATATACCCGACCCCCCCCCCCCCCCTCCCTCCTATCACTATTATTATTATTATCATTATTATTATTAATATTATTTTTACTTCACCACTACTTACCAACCCATATTATTATTATTATTACCTTTACTAATAACAAACCACACAACACCCTTACCTTCATACCTCCCCTTCATATCTTCATCTTCCCCAAAACCCATCTTCATACTTTCAAACCCACTTCCATTAAACATCCACCTTATTTTCCTATAAAACCTTCAAAATCAACCCAAATCACCCAATTTTTGCACCATTCTCCTTCTTACTACTTCCTCTTCACTCTACACTATACAAAACCCAGCATAAACATCAAAACTTCACCAACACAAAAATCCCTACATCTGTTTTTTAGCCATTCTACACCTTCAAATCGACCCATCTTTTGAAGGAACGCTATTTGAACCGTGTTGATTCTTTTGCGACCTTCTTTGATTGATTCCGGGCAGGAAAAAAAATTCCGGGTTGGACAAGGATTGAAGACGGGTTAGAAACGAGTTTCTTTGACTAAACATCGGGTTAGCATCCATCCATGGCCCCAAAAAGACCATTTTTCTCAGGTATGGATGCTCCTTCTTCTTCTAATCCGGTCCTTACTAGACAAAATGTGAATCAATATAGGTTTAAGCATGATAATGTGAGCTTCCCTACCGATAAGCAATGGGCTAGATACAGGTCGCTTCTCCAATTAGCATTTGACCCCACTCGATTTTTTCACCGAGAAACCACTGTAGCTATGGGAATTGATGGTGAGTTAGAAGTCTTGCTTGCTAGGTTTGGTTGTCCGATTGGGTTTATGCATGCTTATTCCTACCAATCCTTAACTTGTGAATTCTTTGCCACACTTACCACCGAGACTTCGGGTGCAAACCCTTCTATATCATTCCAACTCTTGGGTAACCACCTTACCTTGAGTTTAGAACGATTGGCCCAATTTCTCGGCATAAACTTCATCCATCTTGCCCCGGGAAAGGCCTCCCGAAAGTCCGTCGTGCTTAAGGAAAGGGAGGAGTTTTGGGAGGAGATATGTAGGACCGGTAAAGCTTATGAGGCTAGGTCAACAACCCTTAGTGAGATGCGGAATCCCGTTCTCCGATACGTATTGCGCCTTTTCTCAAATATCCTCATAGGCCCATATGAATCCCACCACCGGGTTAGTGCCATAGCGTGTCAATCGCTCATGGAGGTCTTGACCCATCGGCCCTTATCCATAGATTTTACTAAGGCCGTCGTCATGCACCTTTATTCTATGAACCTAAGCAACCCTCCAACGGTGGTGGGTGGAGGCCTAGTGACTTTGATAGCCCAAGGATTAGGCATGAACCGAGAACCGGAACCTCGAGCTATGGGTGAGACCTACATTAACATTTTTTTACCTTATGTCTTCACTCCGTCCCGTCACAATTAGTGGGATACACCAAATTCAATTCTACATAACCCCACTTCGATCCATCATGCTCCCGGATCCACCTCATGTCACAATTCATAAACGGTAAAATTGGGGAATGCCTTTAAGAATGAATGAACACATTCGTCAAGACATTCACTCCGATTGGGTCCCGACCAACTACGACCACGATCCCTCCCGCATTATTTACGAGGCCGAGGACGTTGGGGAAGAAGATGAGGGTCGAATTCTAGAGCCACCTCGCCCATCTTTTCATCAATTCGGCCCATCTTCGTCGAATGCCGGTCAACAATTCAGCTATGGCCAACAACCATCATTTGGGTTTGCGCAAGGTTACCAACAACCGGGCTATGTCCCTTGGGACATGTCCGCCATTAGTGCCCAAATCACCACACTCTCGGACCTTGTGACCTCTAACCACGAGGAGAATCGTAGTTCCATCGAGGAGAATCGTAGGTCCATCGAGGAACTCCGCACAACATCACGACAACAACATGAGGAAGCAATGGGATCAATTAACCGAATTGAGAATTTGGTCAATTCTTTTTTTGATAGCTTCTATTCTCGCTTCCCCCCTCCCCAATGAACTTCATGATTTCGTTTAAGTGTGGGGAGGTGGCTTTCGGTTCTGTTGGTGGTCGTTGAGGAGTAGAGTGGTTGTATTGTATGGTGAGAGTGGTGATGTGAATTGGAGGGTGAGGGTTGGGCGAGAGTTTTTACTTGAGGCTTAGTGGATTTGTGTGTGGTAATTCATGATTTGGTGAAATTTTGTGATGGATGAATTTGTACTTGGTCTTTGGGTAGTGATGAATGATGAGGATAAGACTATTGCTCCCGGATATTCGGTGACGTAATTACACCGGAAATCCATTTGAAAAATCCAAATTATTGCTCCCGGATTTTCGGTGACGTGATTACACCGGAAATCCATTTGAAAAATCCAAAATGTTTGCTCTCGGTGCTTTAGTGACTTGATTACACTAAAGCACCACTTGAAAATCCAAATTTTTACTTCTCTATTATACTTTCTTTCATTTTCTCTTAGATTTTTTTAGTTTATTTTTAATTTTAAATTTTTTTCCTTAGCCTTTTCCTATTTTTTTTACTCTCTTACTACTTTCCATCTTGAGTTTTGCATTGAGGACAATGCAAGGTTCAAGTGTGGGGAGGAGTCTTATTTTAGTCTTTTTCAAAAAAAAAATCATAAAAATTTCAAAAATCTCAAAAATCCAAAAATATTTTATTTCTAGTTTATTTTAGTGTAGTTTGTGTACATATATTTGTTTTTGGTGTTATTTCTTTTTCCCTTGTGTGGGTAAACGACCCGTCGGACGCCAAAAATCAAAATTCAAGGTAGATGGATGAAGACCGCTCCGGTATATTCTTTCCACCTTATTCTCTTTTCTTTCATTTGTTGAAGGAGGATGGGATTTTGATTGTATTGGAGGTTCTTGATGAACATTTGGGTTGATGGTTGTTTGCTTACTTGTGGAAATTGGTTCTTTTGTGCTTTATTTTATTTGTTTTCTTTATTTTGTGTGATTAGCGTCTAGTTTAGTGTGTCTTAGAGTAATGTAAAGATTTTCGAAAACCTAGTCTTGAAACTTATTTTTGGAAGCCTACATTCTCTTATTAGTTTTACTTACCTTGATGTAGGACTTGAATCTAGTAGAATAACTTTAAAATACTTGGTTTATCTACATTCTAGCTTAGGTCCACCCTTCCTACCAAATAGATTACTCGGGGGTTTGCATTTGACCATTTTGATCCCCCCTGGTGTGAAAATTCCTTGGTTACCGTGTCTCGTGTCCCTAGGTGACCTTTATTCTTTGTGACCGTTTATATAATCCAAGTTACGTTTATCTATAAAATATCACAAATATTTTCCACAATAATTTTTGCTTTTTGCTTTTGGTGATTCTATTGTGTGATGTTCTCCCCACGTCGAAAAAAAAAGAGAAAAAAAAAAACGAGAAAAGAAAAAAAAATAGAAAAAAGAAAAATCGAAAAAGAAACAAAGAAAAAGAAGAAATTGAAAAGAAAACAAGGGGAGAAAGAAAGAAATAAAAAACTATGAAAATCGAAGAAAGATCACCACACATCAAAATAAATAAGCTTTCCTTTGATTTGGGGAGCCATCGTGAAGGGCCTACCGGGGGACCGAGTTCCTAAGGAAGGAAGATAGCGGTGGTGAACCAGTCATTGGAACTATTACTTTTCTATTTCCTTTCTACTTGGATTATTTGGTCATATTGAGTTTTGGGACGACCCTTCTCTTTATTTTATAAAGAGGTCGGGGCACACTTACCTACAGTGTTTTATAACGCCACGGTTCTACCCTTCCACGCCATCTTACGCCCTCTTTGTAGTTTATTTGGAAGGTTGGGAGGAAATGTGCTAGATTATCGATATTCATAGTAATTTATAGCTATAGTATTAGATTTGTGTCCATGTCTTGTAGGTTAACTAATTTGAGAATGTTAGTTTCCATAATAGGTGGATGATTAGTGCTTTTCCCGCCGTCTTGATGAGGGTGACGGTGTTTTCCTTTTTGTGATGCAAACATGTCTTGTATTTGTGTGCTTAATTGATTGTTTGTGTCAAAAGTTTTGTGGAAGACTCAGCTTGCCTTGCAACGGGATACCTATCCTCATGGTATGTCGTTGTGAGTTGAAGGGGCGTTGAGTGCGCTAATACTCATGCGGTTAGTAATAGTTTAGTAGTCGAGGGATGCTTATATTGTGCATTCACTCCTTATATCTTAGGTGCTTGTCTTTGCCTTTGTCGCGCTTACTTGAGGACGAGTAAATGTCTAGTGTGGGGAGGCTGATAACTCCGTTATTGACCGTATTTCCACACCATTTTGACGTTTATTTAGCCTCGATTAATCGTGTTTTCTTAGGCATTTTAACTCATTTCACCTATCTTTTGTATTACTCGGTTTTTTGCGTTTGTTGCTTGTTTTTAGGCATTTCCGTGTCAAAAACGATGCGAGCATGCCCGAGTAAAAGGAGGTACATGGACCGAGTTTGAGCCTAGACAAGCGCATAGAAGACCAAAGACGAGAAAATATAAGAGGATCGAGTTAAGCACGGTCCACCGTGCGTAACTACTGCAGGCACGGTGTGACCGTGCGTTTCCGACCGTGCGTAACCCCAGCGACCGTGCGCAGCTCCAGACTTATGTTTTTCTCCGTTTTCGACCCGGTTTTTTGTGTAACCTAATTAGACCATATAAATACTCTAATTTCTCATTTGCCTCTAAGCTTTCATTACACTAGTTTTACATTTTGAATTCTTTTGGGTTTTTAGAGAGAGGATTGCAATTTATTGAAGATCTTCATCTTCCATTTCCAAGATTCAAGCTTTTATGGTTATTATTATTTCTTTTTCTTAATCTCTCCATCCTCCTTAAGTGGGTAATATTTACTTCTTCCTTTGTTTTAATTTCCTTTTGTTATTTTTTTCACTTTCTTATTTCACCTTAGTTAATCTTCATCTTTGTTTGTTTTTCTAGTTCTCCATTGTTTTAGTTTTCTTCTTTATGCTTATTTCCCCTTTTAATTTGTTCTTCCAATTAGAATTCCCCAATTTAGCCACTCTTGCATGATTAGTGCTAGTAAAATTCAATTTATAATAATGGTCATTGTTAAAGATTCCACCTTTACCCTTAATTCTAGTAATTTAGCCATGTCTAGTGAGTAGTCACCCCTCTAGGGTACGATTTGGCCCCAATATGCCAGGATTGTGGATTTGAATTTCAATGTTGGATTGTTTGGGATAAATGGGAATTGGGTAGTTTGGGGATCGGGAATTGACTTGGCATTTGGTTGTGTTTGAACCCTTGACCCTTGTCCACCGACGGGAGTCGGTTAGGTCTAGGTAGTAAACCTCGTCTCTTGTATGTCATGCCTTGCCCCGCCTAGTTGAACACGAGAGTGAGAACTTGGTAGAGTACCCAAATTATCGGTTTAGACTCTTCACCTTGGGAGAGGGAGGAGAAAGGACCGGGATTAGACGCGGACTTAATGAGCCAATTCACGAACGCGGGAGGGAGGTGATCGGTTTTAGCTTAGTTGGATTACGAACCCGGGAGGGAGGTAGCCAACCCCAAGAGGCGTTTCACTATTCCTATCATCCCTAGCAATTCAATGCTCGGTATTCCTTACCCACGATTATGGCATGTTGGAGGTTAAATCGGACCCTAGGCCTTTCTCTATCGAGTAACCGTCGTTTTTAGTTTTCGTTTGTTTCATATTTAGTTTTCTATTTTCTTTTTGTAGTTGTAGTTCACCAATCCTACCTCTTTTTCGACTTAGATACACATTTAGGATAAACACGACTAGGCATCACTTTGCTCCTTGTGGGATCGACCCTCTATTGTGCTACGATTACATCGTACGCTTGTGAGGTATTAAAACTCCAACAAGTTTTTGGCGCCGTTGCCGGGGAGTGTTAGCGGTACTAGTAGTTTTTATTCTTGCGTTCAGACTAAGTCATTGTGTTCTTATCTTAAGAACAATAAATACTCGTACTTATTTTAACTTTAAAAAATCAAATACGAGCATATAAAGAAATGATAAAGTTTAATTATATATGGTCATGTCTCAATTTGCCCCTTATTAACTCGTTATCTTCCCTGGCCATACCAGGACTTAGCTTTTTTATCCCGAGTTGCAAAAAAGACAGTTCGAACTCTCTAATCCCTAATCCCTATTAGTGAAGAAATTTATTACGGAGTACTGTATAAAACCCACGAATTAGAAACCCAGTTCCACTACCATGCTCGTACTCGTACTCATACACAATCAAATACTGTCTCAATGCAACCCAGACCAATACCACTACCAACTTTAGCCTAGCCCAATACAACCTAGACTACTTTAAGTTTATTCATAGAGACCATCTTATGTTATAAGACTAGTATAGCACCCACGTAAATACGCGGTAAATTTAGATGGTTACTTTTAATAGATGAGATATTTATTTGAGATATGAGGTTTATGTAGGTGTTCACAATTAGATTTTTATTATGTATTATTCAAAATAAGTTTGAGTTTGAAATATACTTCGTATTATTTTAATGACTATTTTTAATAAAGAGTATCGCGTATTGCTAAAGGTAGGTGTCGATCATTCGGAGAAAGTACTTTTAGAAGCTCGCATATTTATAGTGTTGGATATCGAATAAAGTTGTGATGATCATCGCTTATCCAATCGAGAAGTTTTGAGTGAAGAACACATTTATTTGCTATATGAGATTTACATTTTTTTCATTGTTTAGGTGACCCATGGTTTAAGTGGCCCATTATATAGTAGTGATAGTATTAAGCGGAAAAATGGATGAAGGAGGGAGCAGCACATCATCATTTTTCTAGTTTCCTCCATCCTTTTAGTATATAGGGAATTTCGGGTTTAAGTTTGATGTTTGTGGGATGGGAATATACGATTTGCTAATTAAGTGTTGTGTCCAAAATAACGAATGTTTTCAATGTTACTAACCCTAATTTGTGGGTTTAAGTGTGCGAATTTGTTAGTATTTATTGTCAATTTATTTATGGTTTTAGTAATCATTTGTTATTCATTGGATTATGTGTCTTCTGACAAAAAGATCCATAAGAATAATCAGTCGTTCGTGAATACAAACCAAAAAAAAATTGAGTCTTAAAAAAGAATCTTTAAAAGTACAAACTTAAGTAAAAAAGCAAAAAGTAAACCATTGTTTATTACTCGTAATATAATTCGTATAAAACTACGAAAAGATGGAAATTGAATGTTATTCTAATTAAAATTGAGGAATAAACCAAGTTGGTACGCAAAATAACGAGAGAATATCATCCCCATTGTAAGCCAATTTGGTAATATCTTTAGATTTGAGGTCGAATACACCCATATCATGTCCCCCTTCCTTATCCTTGTAGAGATACCACCACTCACCTTCATCATCGGTGAAATACACGGAGTTTCGTTGCAAACAACATTTGATGACCGGCTGTGGTGTAACAGAAACCGACATAGACGAGTTCTGACCAACAAACAATGCGACATCACCCAAATCATCTTCAATTGTCGTCTCCCATTTTCTGTCTTGATAATTAAGTTTGCGGATTTTGAAAAGGCATGCTCGATATGGAATGTCAGGATCATAATTAATGAGCAGTTCTAGGTATCACGTCACTGTTGCGTGTCAAATTTGGACCGTTTTTCCTCCCATTTAGACCTGTTTTTTCTCCGTTTTGCGAGATTAAAGTGCGATTATCGCCGTATTTTGAGTAATTCTAGCATTAGTGTCTCTTTTGCATTTTACGTGTTTTTGGTAGTTTTCTGTCTATTTTGATAGAATTTTCGACCAAAAACGTGTCTGAACTTCTACGAGCATGATGAGAGAGATACGGTTCAAAGAGCAAAGCACACAACTTAAAGTTCAAGCAATCCAATTGATTGACAAAGAAAGAGACCGGAAAAGAGGCGGAGTATCACCAGGTGAAATTTCACCTAATGAGTCATCACCGGGCTTTATCTAATAAGGTTTTAACGAGGCAATCTCTCCAGCATTGGACATCCAAGGGAGAGTGTTATGTATAATTATGTGGATGTCCATGTATAGTGTTTAGTTCCATGTAAATTACTAACCCTAAACCCTATTCCCCTTGTATCCTATATATATATGTACTCATCATTAAGGAATAAATTACCTCTTAATTCTCTCTTCTCTCTCTTCTTATTCTCTTTCACAACAATAATTAATTAATTATTTAGTACTCCCTCCAATTCATAGAAATTGCACCATTTTTATTCATATGTTTTTTTTTGGTACATATTTTTATTCATATGTGAGGAGTATATTTTAATCTAATGGGGCAATTTCTATGGGTTGGAAGGAGTAATATGTTGTGTTTATAAGATCACGTAGCCATTATAAACATATAATATTGTCCTTCTATTAAAGTTGAATGCTAACTGGGTGTCCGATGAGTTCCAAATACTATTGAATCGTGTCAGACACATCTCATGATATCATGAGATTGTCCAACACATGTCCAAACAAATTAAAAAAACTGGACATGGTTTTCCAGATGTCCGACACGTATTGTCGTGTGTCGGACGTATGTCGGTGTCAATCACATATAATATTCAAAGCTACCTAGCTAATTGACTGTCATTAAGAAGATCTAATTCAAAGCTATATACCAACAATAAAACCAAGAGCAAAAGAGAAATAATATCAATCACATATAATATTCACATATACTCGTATCAAATATCCCCAACAGAGGAGTTATCACATTGGCTAGAAAAGTAGTAACGCGACTCTAATAAACCATGTAACAACAGCAGCAGCAACAACAACCAACAACATCAACATCAGAGCCATAATAAACCATGTAACACGAGGCATAAATAAATACGTGAGTATGTGATATTATTCATAGACGAGGTCGCACAACTAAGAAGACAAGGTCTTTTGCCTTCATACTTAGCTCTAGTTGAGTCACATAACAGAGTTAGTGTGGAGTTAAATATATGAGGTAGCTAAGAGACTTGATCTAGAAATTGGTAATAAAGCAAAATGCGATTGACGGGAACATAAGAACAGTACTCCCTCCCTCCCATCCAATTCAATTCTTTACAAAAAAGACCCCCACGTAAAGAATTGAATGACGTCATTCAGTATTATAACGATCATAACATAATCGAACTGCAAGACAAAGATAGAATACCCCAAATCATAATCAAATGAGTGTTTTTGTTACCCAAAATCTCGATCAGTTTTGCTACCCCAAATGGTGATTCATCTTTACTTTCACAGTTTTATTACTACACTCGAGTCTCATATGCCTTTCCATTAAAAGAACGTTTTTGTACCAACCCCGTAATCCTATGATGAAAAAATGTAAGCTTTGTTCTTTTAATGAATTTTAGAGCACATCATTATGTACAATGGTCGAAACAGCCTGATTCTGAGGTAGAGACTTGATCTAGAAATCTCATAACACCTCAAAAATCAAAATATGCATTGAAGAAATTTACTCGATAACCAAATGTTAAAACACTGGCACTGCCCAATCCCCCTTCCCTTCTATCTTTTCTTCCAAAGCTCCATTTACTCGACTTCCATTCCATCTTTCCTTCCTTAACCAAACTAGCTACAATTATATACTCCTATCTAACAATCTGGGAAAAAAACCCATTGATAATACAAGTGCATCTCATCTCATCTCATCTCATCTGATGAACATAACATAAAATCATTCAGTATTATTATTTATAACGTAGATCACAATTGAACTGCAACACAAAGAATCACCATATTCATTCCAATGTCACAAACTCCATATCCCAAAAGAATTGATTAAATTGAATTTAAATTAAATAAAATCAAATTTGAAGTTGAAAACTAACATCCCATCTCATGAAAAAAACAGAGGAGGTACAGATTGAATTAAAGGAATAATTATAATTAATATCACAAATCATCAAGTACTAATAATTGACTCTTCAAAACTACTGCATGTACCAACAATAAAACCAAGAGCAGAAGAACAACAAGAAGAAGAGAGAAATTGAAAAACAGGGGAGATGGAGATGGAGATACAAATCAAACCTGGAAGATGAAGAGGATGAAGATGAGCGCTGTTTTTCGTCGTCGACATTTCAGCCACGTCGTCGGCGCTTTTTAAAGTAAAAGACGATCTTGCCCTTGCCTTGCCCTTGCCTTAATTAGATTAGTTAACTAATGTTATGTAATTTTAGAAGTTAGATTAGTTATTGAAACTCGTTAATGAAGCGGTTTTTTAATTTTTCAAACCGTTCCGTTATTATCTTGTCCTTATTATATATCCACTCAAACTCCACTCACCATATTTAATTTAATTTTCTCTCACTTAAAAAAAACGTCTTTTCTTTAGAGAAACCCGACTTTTCTAGAAACCCGATTTTTCTAGAAATTAGGTTGTCGGCGATTTTTAATGTGAAAAGACAACAACGTCCTTCCCTAATTACATTCACTAACTTTGTTAATGAAATTAAAAAGTTTAATCATGTTAATGAAACTCGATAATAAAACGTTTTTTTTTTTTTTTGAAAACCGTCATTTTATTATGTTACGGATTATGTTATATTATATATCCTCCCCCATCCACAACAACACTAATATTATTAATAATATTTAAATTGTATTAATAGGCGATTTTAGGAGGTTTTAGAATCAAATATAGATAATAGTTTAGTAAGATTTATCAACAATGTTTAGTTGGTTTAGTGGTGAAGAGGCTCATTTGTGTTCAAGAGGTTGTGGGTTCGAGCCTTACTAATTACAAATTTTTTTAATTTTTTTGGCGTCTAAGGGGCCCCTCAGACGCGAAATTCATGCGTCTGAGGGGCCCCCTAGACGCGAAATTCATGCGTCTAGGGGACCCCTCAGACGCGGTTTTCCGGCGTCGAGGTCTGTTTCCAGACCCAGTTCGCGAAAAATCGACCCCCCAGACGCGGATTTCCAGCGTCCAGGGGACCCCCTAGACGCGAAATTCATGCGTCTGAGGGGCCTCCTAGACGTGAAATTCATGCGTTTGGGGGGCCCCTTAGACGCATGAATTTCGCGTCTAGGAGGCCCCTCAGACGCATGAATTTCGCGTCTAAGAGGCCCCTCAGACGCGAAATTCATGCGTCTAGGGGACCCCCCAGACGCGGTTTTCTGACGTCGAGGTCTGTTTCCAGACCCAGTTCGCGAAAAATCGAGCCCCATTTCGATTATAATTAATACTATTAGATTGATAGTTTAGGTTCCCCATAGCTAATTTGTGTGTGATATATACCCTAATTGAGTAGTTATTGTTTTCTATATTCGATTTTGGTATCGATTTGGCTGATGGTGGGATCGATTTCTGCGAAATATAAATTTCCTAAACATATTCCCGGGATACATTGAGACACGTGTCTCGGAGACCGTTCAATAGTCCAAAAACCGACATTTCATATTAGTCGGGAATATATTTGTTACGTTAGTTAAGAAACTTAATTAAATTCATTAGAATATATTACATAAGGGTAAAAGAGTTACGTTGAGACACGTGCCTCAAAAACCGTTCAAGAGTACAAAAACCGTAATTTTAATTTACTCGGAAATATTAATTACATTAATTAACAAACTTAATTAATATCATTAATCATAATTAGGGGAAGGGTAAAAGAGTAAAATTCACGTATAAAGCGCCGACGACGTGGCTGAAATGTCGACGACGAAATGTAGTAGTGATGAAGATGCAGTTGAGAGAGGTCGACTGTGCGTTTCTGACTCCCAAGTGTTGTTGTTGTTGTACTTTGTGTTTCTTCTGCCTAAAGAGGGTATATATTAATTTAATTTACTAGTGTTATACCTGTGAAAAATTTCACGGGTTGTTGTTCTGTTATTGTTTACGTATAAGAGTTTTTAAGGTAGTTGTGCATTATTACATAAGTATGATGTCATGAAACGGTGTGTAAATTAATATTGCGTATAAAAGTACTTACTAAAAAATAAACATTAAGTGTCGACTAAATTGAAAATGCGATACATGATTAAATTATGAACAATAAGTAAACAATGTACTACGGAGTATATATTAGTACGAAAAAAAACTTGTACGGGTTTTATCATGTACTCCCTCCGTTCCAACCAATAGTATACATATTCCTTTTAGATCCGTTCCAACCAATTGTATACATTTCCTTATTTGTATACTCATTTAATTATTAAATTACCCAAATAACCCTACTTACTCCCCACCCCATCCCATCCAAACCCCATACCCTATTAAAAGTTGACAAAGGGTAAAATAGTAAGTTCAACATCAAATTATCCCTTTTCCACACCACCTAAAATCTTGTGCAAAAAGCATATGTATACTATTGGTTGGAACGGAGGGAGTATTAATTCCTCAATCTCGATCGAAACCCGAATACAGAAGTGGATGTGGGTCGTGGGATTATGTGGCGGGACTTAATAGATTGCGGTGAAATTAGCTGGGCCTCGTATTAATTCGTATAGCTTTTTCTACCCTTTTCTGTTTTGGGTTGAACAGCATACTGCGGCATCATATGTACTCATGGCCCAAGTGTCAATATCTGGTGAGCTTAGTAACACAATTGGGAAGTCATTCGGCCCAATTAAAATCTGTCCACAAATGTTGCCCCTATGTCGATAATTTGCTTCAACAAAACAGCAAGTGTAATACCCAACGTCGAGTATGGGGTGAGTGACATGAAAATAACGGTGTTGTAATTTATTATACACTAGATTAAAGCCCGTGCGTTGCACGGGTTAATTGGCTTAATTAGGTATATTCGTTAAATACAGTAAGAAACTTGATCAATCTATATCATTATAATAAATAAGATCATCACATGATATTAGTAATCAAACTTAATTTCAACTAAGTTTATAGTCTTAAGAGTTTATTCTAAAACTCAAAAGAATACATGCGAATAATTTTTTTGATTGATAATATAAGATTCTATCGGCTCATCATAATTTTTCGATATAGGATAATTTACTCAAGGTTTATAGTTTTAAGATATGTTTTAAAGACTCAGAAAAACGCACGATTACTCTTATTATGATATAGAATTTCATCACCTCATCATACTTAAGTTTATGTTAGATGATAGACGATTACTCTTTATTTATATAATCGAATTTGATCATCTTGTTGGAGTATATACTTTTGATGAATGATTACTCTTATTTATATAATAAAAAAATCCACCTTATTATAATTTTTCGATGTGGGATAATTTTAATTAAGTTTATTTAAGTTTAGATATAATCTAATTAAGAACTTTTATTTATAGACGGATGCATAATTACTCTTATTTATAATACACAGAATTCCATCACACCATCTTACTTTCGATGCGGGATAATTATACATTAACTATATACTTTAATTATGCTTTTTTTTTAAGTTCAAAAGATTATTGGTTAATATCTAAGAACGAAAGATTACGTAGAATTATATCACATGATAATTTTAATTTAACATTATTTGTAGTCTTATTAATAGCTTTTTTTAAGACTAAAAGTTTTATTGTTGACATCTAAGGATGAATGGTTAATCTTGTTTATAATATAGAATTTCATCACCATAGAATTTCATCGTCTTATTATGGTCTTAAGAGTTTTTTGAAGACTCGAAAGATTTTGATTGATATCATATCTAAGAACAAATAATTAGTCTTATTTATAATATAGAACCATAACCATATTATAATTTGTCGATGTGGGATAATTTAAGTAAATTTGTAGTCTTATTTATAATATAAAATCATCATCGTACCTTATTTTAATTGTCTCAACGTGGGATAATTTTAATTTTGTAGTCTTATTAAGACTTTTTTAAACTCAAAATATTGTTGGTTGATGTCTAAGGAAAATATTATAATTAATCTTTTGTGTATAGTCTTAAGAACTTTTTTAAGACTCAAAAGCTTTTTGTTTGATAAAACTTTATAATTTTGATGTAGGATAGTTTTACTTAAGTTTCACCTTATTATAATGTTTCGATGTGAGATTATTTTAGTTAAGTTTGTAGTCTTATTAAGAGAGTTTTTAAGACTTAGAATTTTTTATTGATATTTAAGAACAAATGATTAGTCTTATTTATACTATAAAGTTTCATCACCTTATCATAACTTTTCGATGTGGGATGATTTATTTAAGTTTCAATTTTTTTCGATGTGAGATAATTTACTTAAGCTTATAGTCTTAAAAGCTCTTTTTAAGTCTTGATTATTATAATACGAAGTATAAAATTTCATCACAATTTTCAATGTGGGATGATTTTAAGTTTGTAGTCTTGTATATTAAAAACTTTTTTAAGATTCAAAAGTTTTTTTGTCGGTATTTGACCCATAGTGTTGTATTTAAGCATTTAAAATATTCCACTTTTAGTATAAACATATGGATTGTCTTATTATATATTTTGGATGAATTATTACTCTTGTTTATATAATAATAAAAATTCACCTTATTATAATTTCTCGATTTGGGATAATTTTACTTAAATTTATTTAAGTTTAGATATGTAGTCTAATTAATAACTTTTATTCATAGACGAATGATTACACTTATTTATAATATATAGAATTCCATCAATCCATCTTCATTTTTCGATGAGAGATAATTATACTTTAACTATATAGTCTTAGTCCTAGAATTTTTTTTTTGTCTCAAAAGATTTTTGGTTAATATCTAAGAACGAAAGATTACATAGAATTCTATCACCTCGTTAAAATAGAATTCTATCACCTCATCATAATTTGGAGAAATGGAATTTCATCATAGAATTTCATCGTCTTATTATACTCTCTTCGTTCACTATTTTTTTCTCCATTACCTTAATATTTGTGAGTGGTATTTTAATGAAATGATGCGACCGAAGGGAGTATAATTTTTTGATGTGGGATATAATTTACTTACGTTTATAGCCTTAAGAGTGTTTTAAGACTCAAAAGAGAGGGTATAATTTTTCGATTTGGGATAATTTACTCAAGTTTATAGTCTTAATAGTTCTTTAAGACTGAAAAGATTTTGATTGATATCTAAGAATCTAAGAACAAATAATTAGTCTTATTTATAATATAAAAATCCATCACCTTATTATAATTTGTCGATGTGGGATAAATTTAACTAAAATTTGTAGTCTTATTTATAATATAGAATCATTACCGTAACTTATTTTAATTGTTTCGATGTGGGATAATTTTAAGCTTGTAGTCTTATTAAGATCTTTTATAAACTCATGACTACAAATTCATGACTTCATCATAATTTAAAAAATAATGACATAGAATTTCATCGTAGTTTTTTTTTAAAAAACAAAAAAAAAATTGTTGGTTGATATTTATAAACGATGATTACTCTTCTTTAGTACAAATTCATAAGCTCATCATAATTTTTCGATGTGGGAGAATTACTCAACTTCATTGATGTCTAAAGAATTTTTTTTAGTTTTATTTATAATATAGAATTTCAGATCATCACCTTATTATAATAATTTCTTTATTTAAGTGTATAGTCTTTACAACTTTTTTAAGACTCAAAAGATTTAAGAATCAAATGTGAGATAGTTTTAATTAAGTTTATAGTCTTAATATATATTTTAAGACTCAAAATATTTTTGGTTAATATCTAAGAGCACATGGTTACTACGGAGTATTATTTATAATATAAAGTTTCATCACCTTATTATAATTTTTCGACTATCATATTTTTCGGAGTATTAGAGGTTATAATTTATGGTTTTTATATTATAATAAAGTATGATTATTCTTATTTATAATATAAAATTTCATCATCTCAATGTAGTATAATTAGTTAAAGTTTATAGTCTTAGAAACTCTTTTTGAGATTCAAAAGACTTTTGCTAGATATCGAAGAACGAATTATTACTCTTTATTTATAATATAGAATTTCATTATCATATTGTAATTTGTCGGTGTGGGATTATTTTAAAATTGTTATATGTTATAAATTCATCACATAATGTGAAACAAATGGTATGAAATTTATACTCTAATGAAAGCATTTTTTAACACGAATCTAATTATTTCATTTTTATAATTTATTTTACAATAATGTTTTAAAAAAATGAATTCTAAAAGTTTTCACGTCAGAATTGTAAAATATCACATTAATATAATAGATTAAATATATATTGTAATAATCAAAAGATTCTCTAATTGTTTTTTTTTTTTAATTTATGATACTTTCCTAATTTGAGGTTTGATGGAACGGACCAATGAGATCGCTCGAAAAAAGCCAAATATATATATATATATATATATATATACTAGATTAAAGCCCGTGCGTTGCACGGGTTAGTTGGCTTCGGGTTAATTGGCTTAATTACATTGATGATGTATATTCGTTAAATACTCGTAAGAAACTTGATCAATCTATATCATTATTATAATAAATAAGATAATCACATGATATTAGTAATCAAACTTAATTTCAACTAAGTTTATAGTCTTAAGAGTTTATTCTAAAACTCAAAAGAATACATGCGAATAATTTTTTAGATTGATAATATAAGATTCTATCGGCTCATCATACTTTTTCGATATAGAATAATTTACTCAAGGTTTATAGTTATAAGATATGCTTTAAAAACCCAGAAAAACGCACGATTACTCTTATTTATAATATAGAACCAATCACCTTATTTTAATTTCTTATTTATAATATAGAATCATCACCTTATTTTAATTTTTTCAATGTGGGATAATTTTAGGTTTCTAGTCTTTTTAAAAGCTTTTTAAGACTCAAAATTTGTTGGTTGATATTTAAAACCATAAGATTACTCACTTACGATATAGAATTTCATCACTTCATCATACTTAAAGTTTATGTTAGATGATAGACGATTACTCTTTATTAATATAATCGAATTTGATCATCTTTTTGGAGTATATACTTTTGATGAATGATTACTCATATTTATATAATAAAAAAATCCACCTTACTATAATTGTTCGATGTGAGATAATTTTAATTAAGTTTATTTAAGTTTAGATATAGTTTAATTAAGAACTTTTATTTATAGACGGATGTATGATTACTCTTATTTATAATACATAGAATTCCATAACACCATCTTAATTTCGATGCGGGATAATTTTACATTAACTATATACTTTAATTATACATTTTTTTAAGTTCAAAAGATTGTTGGTTAATATCTAAGAACGAAAGATTACGTAGAATTATATCACCTGATAATTTTAATTTAACTTTATTTGTAGCTATCTTATTAATAGCTTTTTTTTAAGACTAAATTTTTTTTTGTTGACATCTAAGGATGAATGATTAGTCTTGTTTATAATATAGAATTTCATCACCATAGAATTTCATCGTCTTATTATGGTCTTAAGAGTTTTTTTGAAGACTCAAAAGATTTTGATTGATATCATATCTAAGAACAAATAATTAGTCTTATTTATAATATAGAACCATAACCATATTATAATTTGTCGATGTGGGATAATTTAAATAAAATTTGTAGTCTTATTTACAATATAAAATCATTACCGTACCTTATTTTAATTGTTTCAATGTGGGATAATTTTAATTTTGTAGTCTTATTAAAACTTTTTTAAACTCAAAATATTGTTGGTTGATGTCTAAGGAAAAAATTATAATTAGTCTTTTGTGTATAGTCTTAAGAACCTTTTTAAGACTCAAAAGATTTTTGTTTGATAAAACTTTATAATTTTTCGGATGGAGATAGTTATACTTAAGTTTCACCTTATTATAATGTTTCGATGTGAGATTATTTTAGTTAAGTTTGTAGTCTTATTAAGAGAGTTTTTAAGACTTAGAATTTTTTATTGATATTTAAGAACGAATTATTAGTTTTATTTATACTATAAAGTTTCATCACCTTATCATAACTTTTCGATGTGAGATGATTTATTTAAGTTTATAGTCTTCCATCAGCTCGTCAATTTTTTTCAATGTGAGATAATTTTACTTAAGCTTATAGTCTTAAAAGCTCTTTTTAAGTCTTGATCATTATAATACGAAGTATAGAATTTCATCACAATTTTCAATGTGGGATGATTTTAAGTTTGTAGTCTTGTATATTAAAAGCTTTTTTAAGATTCAAAAGTTTTTTTGTCGATATTTAACCCATAGTGTTGTATTTAAGCATTTAAAATATTCCACTTTTACTATAAACATATGGATTATCTTATTATATATTTTGGATGAATGATTACTCTTATTTATATAATAATAAAAATTCACCTTATTATAATATTTCGATGTGGGATTTTACTTAAATTTATTTAAGTTTAGATATATAGTCTATTAAGAACTTTTATTCATAGACGAATGATTACACTTATTTATAATATATAGAATTCCATCAATCCATCTTCATTTTTCGATGAGAGATAATTATATCTTAACTATATAGTCTTAGTCTTAGAATTTTTTTTTTGTCTCAAAAGATTTTTGGTTAATATCTAAAAACGAAAGATTACATAGAATTATATCACCTCGTTAAGAACTTTTTTTAGGACGAATGATTAATCTTATTTATAATCTTAATATTTGTGAGAGATATTTTAATGAAATGATGCGACCGAAGGGAGTATAATTTTTTGATGTGGGATATAATTTACTTAAGTTTATAGCCTTAAGAGTGTTTTAAGACTCAAAAGAGAGGGGTATAATTTTTTGATGTTGGATAATTTACTCAAGTTTATAGTCTTAATAGTTTCTTTAAGACTCAAAAGATTTTGATTGATATCTAAGAGTCTAAGAACAAATAATTAGTCTTATTTATAATATAAAAATTCATCACCTTATTATAATTTGTCGATGTGGGATAAATTTAACTAAAATTTGTAGTCTTATTTATAATATAGAATCATTACCGTAACTTATTTTAATTGTTTCGATGTGGGATAATTTTAAGTTTGTAGTCTTATTAAGATCCTTTATAAACTCAGGACTACAAATTCATGACTTCATCATAATTTAAAAAACAATGATATAGAATTTCATCATAGTTTTTTTTTTAAAAACAAAAGTTTTTTTGTTGGTTGATATTTAAAAACGATGATTACTCTTCTTTAGTACAAATTCATAAGCTCATCATAATTTTTCGATGTGGGAGAATTACTTAACTTCTCCGTTGATGTCTAAAGAATTTTTTTTAGTTTTATTTATAATATAGAATTTCATCACCTTATTATAATTTCTTTATTTAAGTGTATAGTCTTTACAACTTTTTTAAGACTAAAAAGATTTTTGATGAAAGATTTTGGTGTCTACAGAAACTTTATAATTTTTTAAATGTGAGATATATTTTTGGTTAATATCTAAGAGTTGATTTTGATTGATATTTAATAACGAATGATTAGTCTTATTTATAATATATAATTCATCAACTTATCATATTTTTCGATGTGAAATAATTTACTTAAGTTTATAGTATCCCATCATAATTTTCCGATGTGAGATAATTTAAAAGTTTCTCTTGGTCGATATTTAAAACGAATGATTATTCTTATTTATAATATAAAATTTCATCATCTCGATGTAAGATAATTATTTAAGTTTATAGTCTTAGAAACTCTTTTTGAGATTCAAAAGACTTTGGGTAAATATCAAAGAACGAATTATTACTCTTTATTTATAATATAGAATTTCATTATCATATTGTAATTTGTCGATGTGGGATAATTTTAAAACTGTTATATGTTATAAATTCATCACATAATGTGAAACAAATGATATGAAATTTATACTCTAATGAAAGCATTTTTTAACACGAATCTAATTATTTCATTTTTATAATTTATTTTACGATAATGTTTTAAAAAAATGAACTCTAAAGATTTTCACGTCAGAATTGTAAAATATCACATTAATATAATAGATTAAATATATATTGTAATAATCAAAAGATTCTCTAATTGATATTTTCCTAATTTGAGGTTTGATTGAACGGACCAATGAGATCGCTCGAAAAAAGCCTAAAATATATATATATATATTGTTCCGGTTACGGAAACAATTTACCCGGCCTAGAATCCGGGTAGTGTAGTTGAATTGATGATGGATAATTAGTCGCTTGATTCTCTTGATCTCCCCTTCCTCTCACTCTTTGGAATCGGACTTTCCCGGCGGAAAATGGCCTGCTCCCTGCACAATAAACGCACAGGGCCTCGGAGGTTGTCCGAGGAAACCCTCTCCGATGCCTAAGTCAGTCCGTGAAATGCCTTGACGAACCTAGCTCGTGAGGAACTAGGCGGCGTTTTAAGAGCAAGAGTCTAGAGAGAGAAAATCCAACCCCCTTCCTGTGGGAAATGGAGAGGTATTTATACCTTCCCACAAGAGAGAGAAGAGAAAGAGGAATGGTTGGATGGGAAAGTGACAAGTGGCGGCTTCTCATCCATCCATTCCCAATTACCTTAGGCAAAATGACGAGAGGGCCCCTGGGATCCCGGCCCTGTTGGCCAGGGACCTTTCCAGGGCAGACAGTCTCCAGGCAGGGGCTGCTAAGCTCTGGCAGGCTGGGTTGGGCTGCGCTCTCGGCGGCTGACGGCCAGCCTTTAGCGCTTTCATGCTTTGCTCTTGGTCCCTGCTGGGGGCTTGTCTTTCGACTCTCCGACAGGAATCGTCTCGGGGCCGGCATAGCAGGCAGTTGATTGACAGGCGGCCCACCCCCAATCAATTGGCCCTCGTCAGTAGGAGGGAAGTGAGACTTCTCCTCTGCTGACGACTCTTGCTTGGAGGGGGGTTGACTTCCAGGTCTGTCGCAGCATTTAATGCTTCGCGCCTTCCCAATGGAACTTTGTACTGTTCCTGTCAGGAATGCAAAGAGGCAGGAGCTCTTTCGTAATGATTGCCCTTTTCTTCTGGGCGGATTTTGGGGAACCGTGAGGAGTTCCTGATTGGTGGCTCTCCTCCCAGGGTGGTTGGAGCGCTCATTAATGCGGAGTTTTCCTTGGTATAAAATCTTTAGCTTCCTTGCTCATTTGCGCTTCGTTTCTCCTTCAATCTTTTCCATTTTCCTCATTCTAAACATGACTTGGATCAAGAAAAGTGTAGTTCGCCGCGGAGTCAAACATGTTTCCTTCATCTTCAGAGGGTTCTGGAGGCTTAGATATGCACGGGCCGCCTATCTAGCTGTTCGCCGGAGCCGGCGTTCACGACTTCGCCTTCGCCGGAGGGGTCGAAAGGCCTCTATCAGGATGGGCAAACGCCCTAGGAGGTCCTCCCCTCCTGCCGCGCCTAGATTTAGGCGGTGCCCCCAGGGAGGGGGCTGCTACGATAGGGGGTGCCATGAGTGTTTTCCATGGCTGCACCCTGAACAATTCGGCCCTAACTCCGACACCGATTCCTCCCTGGAATCGGGCCCTTCTTCGCCTGTAAAGAAAACAGGCTGTCGCACTTGCGACGAGTCCCGAGCTGTCCCTTTTGGAAGGGATTGGGAAGACAGTAGCCATGACTCCGACGACAGCGAAGGTCTCGGCTGCCTGAGCGATAGGGACGAAGACGGGGCTTCAACTGACCCCTTTCAGGGTTCCCCAAGTTGGGACTGGGGTTCGGCTCTCGGGAGTCCAGGTAGTCCTGGAGATTATTCTCCAGATTTGGGGGACGACTAGGCCTGCGTGGCAGGGCCTTTAATTTCTGTCAGGCTGGAACTTTTCCGAGCCTTATGTAATTTTTCTTTCATGCCTGTCTCTCGATGTATCTTCCCCTTGCGGGGTTTTCAATGAAATGAATATTTTGCGTATTCGAATTATTATTATTATTATTATTATTATTTTTTTTTTGAATGAGGTCGTTGATTGACCTTTCTCTCTGACGTTTCTGTTTACCGAGGCTCTTCTTGAAAAATGTGAGCAGTCGGTGTTCAGCGTGTGACACGTGGAAGGTCTTCGCAGGTTTTGTCAGGGATTCTACCTTTCGAACTTCTTTGGGCTTTTATATAAACCCATTTCCCCCTTCATTCTCTTCTTTTACTCTTCTCAATATTTTCACTTCCTATAACACTTCTTGAATTCCCTTCATTGATCGAGCGTTTCTTTCTTTGAGGAGCAAGGATCATCTCTCGTCGCCATCTTTGACAACTTCACCGGCGTTTTTTAGGTTAGAACGTTTTTTGAATCTTTCGCTTCTTTTCTTCCCTTCTATAGCCTAAATGTCGCGAGCCCGCCCCCTTTCCCTCAATTCTTTGCTCGGAGGAACTAGCGGCGGCGACGATGGTCGTCGTGACGTAGCTTCTTCCTCCGGGGTTGGCCCCCGGGAGGGAGACGATCACAGGGGAGAGGGTGCTGAGTCACCCGACCCAGCTCCCTTCAACGTGATTGATTCTGATGACGAAGCCCTGGAGGTGGACCCTGCCAGGGTGGCCGGTCCTCTCATCCGCAGGGAGAGAGGGAGGACCTACTTTCTAGACAAAGAAAAGTACGTGATTCCCTTACAGACCTATCCCGAGGCTAAAAATAGGGACCTGATCTTGGAATGTGACGCGCCTAAGGCCATCGAGCAGTTTTATAATTTTGGGGAGGGGTATACTGTGGTGATCCCTGGGGAGAGAGACACAGTATGTTGTCCCCCAGATGGTTGTGTAGCCGTCTTTCATAAGGCCCTAGAATTCGGCCTGCGATTCCCGTTGCATCCCTTCCTGGAGGATACTTTCAGGAGGATGAACGTCGCCATTGCTCAGTTAACCGCGACGGCTATTAGAGCATTAGTGGCCTATACTTGGACATGTTTATTCCATGGCGAGGGGCCATATATCGACGCCCTTCGCTTCATGGTTGGCCTCCAAATGGTGTCTTCATCTGGGGGAGATGGCTCCCCTGGTTACTGGTCTCTGCTGAGACAGAAAAAGTACGCCCTGGTATGGCCACCCATGAGCAGTCTCAAAGACTGGAAAAACAATTTCATATACGTCCATAGTGCGTCGGGGTGGAAAATTCCTAGACATTTTAGGAATCATGTTCATACTCGCATGGAGACGCGCGAGGAGTATCATCCTCGTGTTGGGGGAAAGGCTCTGGAAGTCAGGCTGAGCCATAAGGAGAAGATTTTGATAGAAAAGTTTGAGATCGTGTCGGATAAACATGGGAACTTTTGCCCTGTTTTTTGGCTCCCTCACGCGGAGCTTATCACTACTGACGAGTACCTGCTTCCCATGGGCCTGATTCGTGGCCTTGAAGGTAGTTCTAGGATTTCCTTGTTGTCGCGATTTTCCAGGGATTTTATTTCTCCCTGCTTTTTAAATGACCGCCTCTCCTTTTCTGCAGATTCCTACTCTTGGAGCTGGACCAAGAAGCAGGTCAGAAGGTTAGGCTTGAGCGAGGAACTGCACGTTCTTTCAAAGCGTCCTTCTCTTCCGCCAAACTTTAAGAAAGGAAGTAAGGCCTTGATGAAGCTTGTGAAAGACTTCGCCGCAGGTCGAAGATTGCCTCTCCCCCCCGGCTGCCCTCGTCGAAGCCGGCGACTCCTACTCCCAGTATTCATGAGGGGGAGGCGGAGGTTACTTCAGGGGCTACTCCTTCTCCTGGCCAAAAACAGGGCGCTTCTTCAGCCGGCCCTCGGATCTCGCAGGGAACGCAGCCTGGAGATTCGGAAGGGACCGGGGAGAGTGTTCCCTTGGAAGTGAGTAGGAAAAGGGAGAGGGAGCCCCCTAGTGCCGACGTGGTGGATTTGGAGGCGGACGTCTCTACCCCTGATGCGAAACGCCCTGCTCGTGAGCCCTCTAGCATTCCCTTCCCAGAGGAAAATGTGGAGTTCCACTACACGGCGGGGGATAGTGTGGACGTTTCGGGCCTGCTTTCTGACTCTGGGGCTGTCCTGGCCGACCGTCTTACAAAGATGGTAACTTCCACCTCTCATCAAGTGCTTCAATACATCCAGCGTACCTCCAAGGTCATGCTGGCGTCTGCGGAACTGGCGGCCCTCAGCCGCCTGAGTGATGAGGAGCTAACAGTTACCCCTGGGGCTCCTCCTCCCGACCGTCTGGCCATGATAGAGAGGGACGTCTCCCTGATAAGCTCTTTGAAGGAAAAAATGTCAAAGCAAGGGGAGGAGTTGGAAGAGGCTAAGAGGCAGGCTGATCGTTGGAGGCTGCAGGGGGAAATGGCCGTGAAGGAAGTTTCCAAGTTGGGGGCCGAACTGCAGGAGAGCCGTCAATCGTTGGACCGTGCTAACATATCTTTGGCCGAGATGGGGCATTTGAAGGGAAGGGTGACTGTCTTGGAGGAGCAGCTGTCACAGGCCAAGGGAGAATGGGCGAAAGAAAAAGAGTCCCTGGCTGCCGAGACTGAGGAAGCGGTGGGTGCAAGCTTTGTGAGCGGCGCCAACTCCTCTCTGGAATTGGTTATGGAGGTGATTGGGGAGATGTTCCCTTCTTTTGACGAGGACACTTTTCGGAGCCTCTATTCTGCCAAGGACGAAGCCCGGGTGACCAGGCAGCCTGAAGCAGACGCCAACGCTCGCCAAGATGCTGCGTGATGCCTCCTCTCTTCTATGGAAGCTTTTCATTTTCTTGTGCTGAACCAGCGTTTCATGGTTTCTCTTGTAATATTTTGCTACTCGTTTTTTTCTTTGACTTTGTAAAAAATTTTCCACCCTTCATGGGTTGTTTGTAGGATACTTCTCTTTGCTTTTTATGGCGTAACTGTCTTAATTTAGGGATCTTTTTCTCGTTTGTTTGATCGCGCCTGTCATGGCCTGTCCCTGGTTTTTTATTTTAAAGCCCAGGGGGCCTGCCCCCTGCTTGCTCTAGAGGTAAGCAGGGTAGCTTTTGTGTTTTTATACAAGGTTGGGGGACTTGTCCCCAGTCCTTGTTGGTACGGCCTGTTCCTGGCTTTTCGTTCAAAGTCCAGGGGGCCTGCCCCCTGCCTGCCCAAAGGTAAGCAGGGTAGCTTTTGCATTTTTATACAAGGTTGGGGGGCCTGCCCCCAGTCCTTGTTGGTACTGCCTGTTCCTGGCTTTTCGTTCAAAGTCCAGGGGGCCTGCCCCCTGCCTGCCCAGAGGTAAGCAGGGCAGCTTTTTTCGTTTTTTATACAAGGCTGGGGGGCCTGCCCCCAGTCCTTGTTGGTTTGGCCTGCTCCTGGCTTTTCGTTCAAAGTTCAGGGGGCCTGCCCCCTGCCTGCCCAGAGGTAAGCAGGGTAGCTTTTGCGTTTTTTATACAAGGTTGGGGAGCCTGTCCCCAGTCCTTGTTGGTTCGGCCTGCTCCTGGCTTTTCGTCCAAAGTCCAGGGGGCCTGCCCCCTGCCTGCCCAGAGGTAAGCAGGGTAGCTTTTTGCGTTTTTTATACAAGGTTGGGGGGCCTGCCCCCAGTCCTTGTTGGTTTGGCCTGCTCCTGGCTTTTCGTTCAAAGTCCAGGGGGCCTGCCCCCTGCCTGCCCAGAGGTAAGCAGGGTAGCTTTTTGGTTTGCGTTGGGGGGTTCACTTTTCCCAATTTTGGCAACAGGGGGGCCTCCCCCTATTGCCCCCTGCTCGTTTGTGTGTGAAGGACGCGTGCGTGAACAGGCAACGAGTATAAATCTGTATCTTCTCATTTCAGGCAACGAGTATAAAATTCTTTTTTGACATAGGGATGGTCGGAGCCGTCGACATTTCTGATCGTTCTCCACCTTTTTAGTAAAAATTGCCTATATTCCTGTTTAGACGTAGTATTTCTTTAGTGTGTCTGCGTTCCAGTGAGCGTTCAGCTCTTGTCCCTCCAGACTGGCTATCCTGTACGTGCCTGGACCCAAGACCTGAGTTATTTGGTATGGGCCCTCCCAATTGGCACTTAGCTTCCCGTGCTCTCTTGATTTTCCAGTCGCTTGTGTTTTTCTCAGAACCAACTCGCCCACCTGAAAGCTCCTCTGTCGGACTTTGCTATTGAAAGCTTTCCTCATGCGCTGCTGGTAGGCAGCGATATTGGTACCGGCTTCCTCTCTTAGCTCACTTACCAAGTCCAGGGCCTCAACCATCGCAGCTTCATTCTCAGCCTGGTTGTACTGCAGGGAACGTAGAGAGGGAATCCTTGTCTCAATTGGCAATAAAGCCTATGCTCCATATACTAGGCCAAATGGGGTCTGGCCTGTAGACTCCTTTCTGGTAGTTCGGATGGACCAGAGTATACTGGGGAGTTCATCAGCCCACCTGCCTTTGCAGTCATCCACCATTTTCTTCAGGCCATTCAGAATTTGTTTGTTGGCTGCTTCCGCCTGTCCATTGGTTTGAGGATGGCAGACGGCTGAGTAGGCGACTGAGATGTTGTGGCTTTCCAGCCAGTTTCTTAGTGGGTCATTATCGAACTGCCTTCCGTGGTCAAATACCAGCATTTTTGGTACACCGAACCGGGTGATGACATTTCGCCAGATCATCTTCCTGACTGCCGGCTCAGTGATGTTAGGCACTGCTTCAGCCTCCACCCATTTGGTGAAGTAGTCTATGGCGACAATTAAGAATTTTCTGCCCCCTGTGGCCACCGTGAAGGGTCCTAGGATGTCCATCCCCCATTGAGCAAAGGGGATGGGAGATAGGATTGGCCTGAGCTCCTGAGCCGGGGCATGGATCGATGGGGCAAAGAGTTGGCATTTTCTGCATTTCTGGGTCAGGCTCTTGGCATCTGCCAGCATGGTAGGCCAGTAGTAGCCTGCCCTGAGAGCCTTGTGGGCCAGCGACCTCCCGCCAATGTGATGCCCACAAATCCCTGAGTGGATATCATCCAATACCTCAGCGGCCTGATCCGCCCGTAGGCATTTAAGCAGGGGATAAGTAAAAGATTTTTTGTAGAGTTCTCCATTAATGAATATGAACCAGGCTGCTTTAGCCTGTACCTTCCTTTTTTGTAACGAGTCTGACGGTAAGATACCGTGCCTCTTGTACTGGACGAAAGGGGTCATCCAGCTTTCCAGCTCTTCTTCCACGGCATTAATCGTTTGACAGGGATCAGTAGACTTCTCGTGTAAAACGTCGACCCATACTGATCTTCGGATGTCCTGCAGACTGGAGCTTGCCAGTTTTGACAGGGCATCTGCTCTGTTGTTCTGGGATCGGGGAATTTGTTTGACCTCATATGATTTCAGGCCGGACAATTCTCCCTTTACCATCTCTAGGTATGCGGCCATTGCTTGGTCTCTTGCCTCGTATTCTCCATTGATTTGGTTGGCGATGAGCTGGGAGTCTGTTGCTAAAACAATTCGTTCCGCCCCTGCGGCTTTAGCCAGCCTGACGCCTGCGAGTACTGCTTCATACTCTGCTTCATTGTTTGATGCTGGGAAAACGAATCTGAGAGCATGCTCAAAGTCGGTCCCTTCTGGGCTGGTTAATACGACGCCTGCGCCTGCGCCGTTGGCCGTTGAGGACCCATCGGTGTATACGACCCACTCCTGGGCGGGGGCTTCCTCTTCCCCTGAATGGGAGCACTCAGCCAAAAAGTCTGCCAGAGCTTGGGCTTTGATGGCTGTTCTCGGCTGGTAAGATATACCTAGCCCACTCAGCTCAATTGCCCATTTCAACAATCTTCCTGATTTTTCGAATTTTTCCAACACCTTTTCCAGGGGTTGGTCGGTGAGGACTATGACTGGATGCGCGTCAAAATAAGGTCTGAGCTTCCTGGCTGCAATTATGACCGCGTAGGCGGCTTTTTCAACCATCGGATAATTCTTCTCAGCTGCCCCCAGCGCATGACTTACAAAGTATATAGGTTGCTGGGTGCCTGCCTCTTCTCGTAGGATGACCGCGCTGACAGTTATATTGGTTACTGCAATGTAGAGGAAAAGTTTTTCTCCTGCTACCGGTCTTGCCAGGGTAGGGAGCCTCTTAAGATGGTCCTTCAGCTGCTCGAAGGCCTCTTTCTGCTCGTCTTCCCATTTGAACTGTTTGTTTCCTTTCAATATTTTGAAAAAAGGAGTGGCTCTGTCTGCTGATCGGGCGATGAATCGGGCCAAGGCGGCCATTCGACCCGTCAGGCGCTGGATGTCTCTGATGGTCTTGGGTTCGGGGAGGTCTAGAACTGCCTGAATTTTTTCAGGGTTGGCATCTATACCCCGAGAACTGACCAAGAACCCTAGGAATTTTCCTGAGCGGACTCCAAACGTGCATTTTTTCGGATTTAGTTTCATTTTGTAAGCGCGCAGAGAACTGAAGGTTTCCTGCAAGTCTGTCAGGTGTTCCCTGTCTTCCCTGCTTTTTACGATGGCATCATCAACGTAAGCCTCAATGTTTCTGCCTTTTTGTTTCTCAAACACCTTATCAACCAACCGCTGGTATGTAGCCCCTGCATTTTTGAGCCCGAAGGGCATCATCTTATACATGTAAGTGCCCGAACTAGTGATGAACGCACACTTCACTCTGTCTGACTGCCACAAGTACACTTGGTGGTAGCCTGAAAAGGCGTCTAAGAAGCTTAGCATGGTGTAGCCACTGGTGGCGTCTACCAATTGATCGATCCGGGGGAGCGGATAGCAGTCTTTCGGACAGGCTTTGTTCAGGTTCGTAAAGTCGACGCACATTCTCCATGCTCCGGACGACTTTTTGACCATGACAACATTTGCCAGCCATTCTGGGTAGTCGCAGACTTCAATGAAGTCTGCTTTCAAGAGTTTGTCAATTTCTTCCTTGATTGCTGCGTCTTTTTCTGCCGACATGTTTCGTTTTTTCTGTTTTACAGGGCGAGCATCCGAGCTTACGTTCAGCTTGTGAACGATGCATGAGGGATCAACGCCGGGCATCTCGTCTGCAGAATAGGCGAATACGTCTTTGTTCTCTCTCAGGAGTTTGACCAGTTCAGCCTGGTAGGATTCCTCTAAGCCTGTTCCTACCAGGACCTGTCTCCCTGGTTCTAAGTCCACCAGCATGCTTTCGCCCCCTGGTTCCAGGCGGTCGGGCGTCGGGTGCTCGACTGGGACTTCGCCTTCCCTGCAGGGGGAGCTGTCAGCTTTTCTTTTTCCTTTTCTGTCCCTCTCGTGGTCTTGTAGGGCCACGAAGTAGCATTGTCTGGCTGACTCCTGGTCCCCGCGTATCTTTCCTTCCAGCCCGAAGTCTGTGACATACGCAATGGTGAGAGCTCTGATGGAGATTGCGGCCTCGATTTCATCCAGCGTGGCCCTGCCAATCAGGGCATTGTAGGCAGACCTTGCGTCCACAACAACAAAGGTTGCCCTGACATTCCTGGCTGCGGAACCTTCCCCGAAGGTTACAGGCAAGTCGATGATGCCCATGGGCAGCACGCCGGCCCCACTGAATCCATACAGGGACCCGGGAGCAGGCCGTAGATGCCTTTTTTCCAGGCCCATCTTTTCGAAAGCATCCTTGTACAAAAGATTTGTATATGCGCCTGTGTCTACCATACATCTTCGCACAATATGGTTGCTGATTTCTAGGGACAGCACCAGGGGATCACTGTGCGGATATATCACCCGTCCTGCATCATCAGGGGTGATACTTAGTGTCACTCCCTTTGGGCTCCCTTCTTTCTCAGCGTAGCAGATCTGGTTTCTCAGCTCGCGCATTTGCCTTTTTTGACTTCTTCGACTGAGCTGGCCCTCAGTGCCCCCTGAAATCACGTGGATTACCATCCGGTTCTGCACTGACCCTTCGGGTTTCTCAGACACTTCCTTCTGAGACTTGTTTTTAGCTGCGTAGTTGGCCAACCATCCGTTCCTGATTAATTTCTCAATTTCATCCTTCAGGTGACGGCACTCTTCGGTGGTGTGGCCAATACAGTCGTGGAAAGTGCAGAATTTCTTTGGGTCGCCTTTTGGGCTGCGAGGTTTGCTTGGACGGTTCCATTTGGCAGTTTCTTTTTCCAGTTCGAAGATTTCCGCCCTGGATTTGTTCAGAGCGGTGTAACTATCGAATCTGGGTTGGTAGACTGGGCGTTCTTTCTTGGGAGTGTCTCCCTCTTCTTTTTGCTTACCTGGTTCACCTCTTCCCCTTCCACCCTGCGGTCCCCCTTGAGGCTTTGTTTGGCCTGCAGGGGTGTCCGTCAGGCCGTGGAACTCCTCCTGCAGAATGAACCCCTCAGCAATCTTTCTGGCCATGGCCAAGGTTTCTGGCTGGGCCCTGATCATCTGGTTTTTCATTTCCCCTGGAAGTAGGGAGATTGTCAGGGCGTAGGCGGCGGTGGAATCGTCGATCTCCCTAACCTGCTGGTAGGATAGATCGAATCTCCTCATGTATTCTCTCACACTCTCACCCTTCTTTTGCTTCAGGGTCATGAGATCGAAACGGGTAAGGCGTCTTCTCTTATTTCCGGCGTACTGTTCAAGGAAAATTTCAGCCAACTCTATGAAGAATCTGATTGACCCCTGGCGGAGATCTCTGAACCACCCCTGCGCAAGTCCCACCAAGGTGGTAGGGAAAACTTTGCACCAGATGGCATCATCTACATCATACATGCCCATGTGGCTCTCAAAGGCTGCCAGGTGGTCTTCGGGGTCTGTCGTCCCGTCAAATTTGATGGTGGGCATTTTGATTTTTGGAATGGGGTACTCTTGTACCTCAGGGTGCAACGGAGTTTTCGTAGGCCTGTCTACCAGTCGTGACCTGCTTTCCCCAGACTGGTTACCATGAGATTCCCATTGTTTATGGGTTGGCTTCCTCGTACTGGGGGAGCGGTGCCTCGGTGGCGGTCTGCTAGCTGCCTCGTCCTCTGTTCCCGAGGAGGTCTGCCTGGGCCTCTTCCTCTGGGAGTGGCAGAGGTTTTCATCCTGATGGTACCTGGACTCGAGCGGTTGTCCTCTGTTGAGCCTGGATTGCAAGCTTTGGGATAAGCCGGGGGCCGACTGTTCCTTGGCCGCAGGTGTTAACCTGGAGAAAACTCCGCCTGGCCTCTCTCCTAAGCGTTTTGACACAGGCTCCCTGGGCCTCATGCGCTCCTGTAACCCTTGAGATAAGCCTCCCTGCCCTCCAGACGCCGATTCTGTCGTGTGAATAGAGAACGTCTGCTGGGCAGGTGGTTCTGGTTTGTCAGTGGTAATGCGCCTCTGCACATGCGTATACACTTGGGCTGTTCTTCTCGCTTTTCTCTGAGCATTTCTGGCGGCGGTCCGCCTGGTGCCCCCGGCTTCGTCCCCGCTGACTGGGGACGGTTGCCTAGGAGCCGATGCGACCCTGCCCACCAAGTCCTCAGGTGTGAATTCCTGATCCAGCATCGCAGAGAAGAAAGCGGCTGCCTGTGCCATCTGAGCTGGGGTCAGATTGAGAGCACGTCCAGGGCGTGCCCCCAGCTCGGGTGTCACAACAGTGTTAGATCTACCGAGGGGATTGGTTCCCTCTACCCCAAGGATTGTGGCAGGAGGGACCCTCTCCAACAGCGGCATTCCGTACAGGGGGGTCACCGGGGGGACCGTCGGACCCGCCCCTGCACTGTCATCAACGATTTCTGGCATGATTGTGTTTTAATTTTGTGGTTATGAGTGGTTGATTTTAGTGGGTAACTCGTGAGCACAACCGTAAGTTCCCCGGCAACGGCGCCAAATTGTTCCGGTTACGGAAACAATTTACCCGGCCTAGAATCCGGGTAGTGTAGTTGAATTGATGATGGATAATTAGTCGCTTGATTCTCTTGATCTCCCCTTCCTCTCACTCTTTGGAATCGGACTTTCCCGGCGGAAAATGGCCTGCTCCCTGCACAATAAACGCACAGGGCCTCGGAGGTTGTCCGAGGAAACCCTCTCCGATGCCTAAGTCAGTCCGTGAAATGCCTTGACGAACCTAGCTCGTGAGGAACTAGGCGGCGTTTTAAGAGCAAGAGTCTAGAGAGAGAAAATCCAACCCTCTTCCTGTGGGAAATGGAGAGGTATTTATACCTTCCCACAAGAGAGAGAAGAGAAAGAGGAATGGTTGGATGGGAAAGTGACAAGTGGCGGCTTCTCATCCATCCATTCCCAATTACCTTAGGCAAAATGACGAGAGGGCCCCTGGGATCCCGGCCCTGTTGGCCAGGGACCTTTCCAGGGCAGACAGTCTCCAGGCAGGGGCTGCTAAGCTCTGGCAGGCTGGGTTGGGCTGCGCTCTCGGCGGCTGACGGCCAGCCTTTAGCGCTTTCATGCTTTGCTCTTGGTCCCTGCTGGGGGCTTGTCTTTCGACTCTCCGACAGGAATCGTCTCGGGGCCGGCATAGCAGGCAGTTGATTGACAGGCGGCCCACCCCCAATCATATATATTGATATATATATATATATATAGAGAGAGAGAGAGAGAGAGGTGAGTTCTAATAAGGTCTTGGGTAAAATTAAGTTCCTAAGTCCTAATCCTCACCATTGGATTAAATTAGATGGATGGCTAAGATTATGTTTAGATTAGTTGGAGGCAATTAATAGTATTTCTCTTCCCAACTCTAATGTTGAGACTCCAATGCTGCTAATAAATATTAGGTCTCTTCCCAACCTCCAACATTTTGCATTCAATTATTCATTCTTATTATTTTCTTCTACTTGTAACTATTCACATGTTAATTCTAATTTATTCAAATATTTTTCCGGAAATGCTATTTCAAATATTGAATACGAAATTTAAATCGTTCTTTAAATAAAAGCGTCTTCATCAATAGTTCCGTAAAACTTAATTATGAATGATAGCGTCTTCTTCAAATATTGAATACAAAGTTTTTTCTGACAAAATATTCATCTATACGCTTGAAACTTCAATTCAATCACTACACAACTTCAACTCTCACTTTGTGAAATTTTAGAACTCGTCTCCCACATATTTTCATCTTCAGTTCATAACGTCGAATACTACAATATTTATAATTTCAACAAACTCACTTTATAACTTCAACTCATTCACTTTCGAACTTCAAAGCACAACAATTACAACTTTATATATAACTGTTGGAAAGTTGAACATTATTTCTCTGTAAAAACATACAACGACACGATTGGAACTTTAATTCAAATTCTTTACAACTCCAACTCTCAATTTATGAAACTTCAACTCTATTTCTGAGACTTCAAAACACACTTACATCTTCAGTGCATGACTTTCAATATTTTAATATCAGTTTGTTTGGAACTTTAATTCAGCTGCAATGCAACTTCAGTACATTACATTTACAACGACATAGTTAACTGGTGTACATTCAAAACAATCTACCACACGCTTGCAACTTCAGTTCAAAAACTTTACAACTTCAACTCCCAGTTTCCGAAACTTCGAAATCTTGCCTTTTTGATTTGTAGAACATAACTTTGAAACTTTAAGCCCTTCTCTTTACAACTTCAGTGCACAACGTCTACAACTTCATAATTAAATGGTGGATTGTTCATTTTTCTTCTGCTCATATATATTCAACTGGATGCTTGAGACTTCAATTCCAAGACCGTAAAACTTCAACTCTCATCTTCTGAAACTTCATAATACGTGTCCCATATATTCTCCTCAATTTCAACTATAACACTATCAACAACACAAAATGCAATTCTTAGACTCATACGAAGTTAGTTCCTACGGAGTATCTAATAACCAATCAAGATAACAAATTAACCCAGTATAACCAATCAGAACAAAAACATGAGTTGAAGAAAATATATGGAACAAACCCAGTAGTCAAGTCAGACGCATTATTACGCAAAAAAAATACACAAAAGAATTTTCACTATGAAGGTGTAGAATAAAATTTCAGTAAAACCAATCGTAAGTCAAAATTGATACATAATTCAACCAAAGAAGTCATTCACTATCTTAACCAAAATGATTTCAAAATAGGTATATTGGACTCAAACTCAAAGGATAAGCATTTAAAAAAGGAAGAAGCAGTTGACATTGTACCGTATTTCAACTTATGATTCCCCTTGATAAACCAAGTAAAATTCTTCTAACCATTCAACAAAATGCAATGATTAGGTTTTCTTAATTCAACCAGCATGACAAAATCAGTGAAGAAAAAGAGCATGAAAATAATCAGTATAAAAAATTAGGGATTACTGAAATATCAAATTAATTATCAGTATGAATGTCATCAAAAATTCGTTACACTAAACCCTAATTTATTGCACAAATTTGAAGAAAAACGATTTCCATTGTTATCTGAGTTGGAGAGGGGTTGACGATGGAGATTGAAAAATGTGATTCAAATTACCTGCATATTCACAGATGAATTGGGCAGAAGAAATGAACTAATCAGCAAACAATCCCCATCCCTTATTACAAACCCTAACAACATCCAATTTGACAGAAACACCCGATTGAGTTCGCCGATTCGCACAACCCGACCCGCACCCGCAACCTGGACCACACTCGAACCCTATCGCAGAACACAGACACTCATCCGCAACTCCACAATCGTCCTCGCCCTCGCCCATACAATCACACCCTGAATCATCGAAACTGAAATCGGGAATCATAAACCCGAAACCCTGTAGATTGAGCAGT
This sequence comes from Agrostemma githago, assembly GCA_958450325.1. NCBI lineage: Eukaryota > Viridiplantae > Streptophyta > Magnoliopsida > Caryophyllales > Caryophyllaceae > Agrostemma > Agrostemma githago. The sequence goes on from OY288239.1 coordinate 4,313,809, forward strand.
GGAGATTGAAAGGAGTTTGGTGGATTAGTGAAGATGGGTTGGAGAATTGAAAGGAGTTTGGTGGATTAGTGAAGATGGGTTGGAGAATTGAGAGGAGTTTGGTGGATTCAGAGGGTTGGAGAATTGAAAGGAGTTTGGTGGATTCAGAGGGTTGGAGAATTGAAAGGAGTTTGGTGGATTCAGAGTAATAAATTATGATGGGAAAACAGAGGGTGGGAAAAAAGAGGTGTGCATGGAAAACGTAAACCTTGATTTTTTTTTTTAAATAATTATATATATCACTCAATCTCAGCCATTTATCTCTATTTAATCTGACGGCTGAGATTAGAACTTATGACCTTAAATATGTAATATGCCCTTATTTGATCTCCCCTCTATATATATATATATATATATATATATATATATATATTGATTTTATGAATGAATAAAACTGTTGTATTATAATGAATCGTCTTTGTAAGTAATATGGTAGACAACCGCAAAAGGCAAGTGTCAACCGTTTTTCGGGTTTATTTGTAATGCATTCCAATACGTAGTTAAGATAACTGATGATGCAAATGATTACACCTACAGTAATACACCACACGAAAATCAAAGAGTTACTACCAACCTAAGTGTAATTTGAACTTTTCATAAGTCAATTCAAGAGTTACAATCAATTGAGCTTCTCATTTAACAAAGTGTTAAAATAATTTAACTTGCATGCCCATCCACATTCTCCACCTCAAGAAGGAAACGAAACCCCACGACCAGTTATTGCTAATCAATAGACATGTACAGACAGTTGATGTGGCCTCCTAAGTGCATCCTCGATAACATGCCGTACGACGTGCAAGACGGGTGGTACATTTGCCAAAATTTGCAGATTCTGAAAATGAGACTAATCTACTTGGGGTGTGATGTGGTTAGGTTAGATCCATGTATATCGCCGACACTTGATTTTGAGAGGGCGGTCGTCATTGAGTTCGGAGCGAGGCTACCAAACTACTTCAAGGCCTTCAAACTTCAAAGGGAGTTCGAAAATAAAGGGAAGACAAAGGAGGAAATGGTAGACCAGTGGGATCACCAAGCCGGGCCACACTGCTGGGTTACTTCTTGGGAGGACGAAAAGTACCTCTCGACGGGCACGGACTACCGTATGGTGCCAATCTGGTGCCGTTACGTTGGAACGTACTTGGGCGAGGCCAAGGAGTTTGGGACCTATGGACATGTGATTGACGCTTTGAACGAAATCTACCGGGATTTCTATGTCGATTAAGTGCACAGGAACGGGAATTATTCACGGGTACCCATTCGGTGTCGTTATGTTGGAACGTAGTTGGGCGAGGCTGAATGTTATGCCCACTAAGAACATGTCATTAACGCTCTGAAGGAAATATATCGGGATTTCTACGATGACTAAGTGCATATGAACGGGAGTAAGTATTATTTTTCAATTGTGCTTTGCAAAGGTGATAAATAATTAGTTGCAGATGAATCGACTTGCATGCAACAAATTCGTACTTTGTAATTTGCAATGGAATAGGTGGTTTAATTGTATTTTGTTTAAATTTCAGTGACGATCGTAGAAAAAATCCGATTGTGAATGGTTGCTTAAGTAGTGGTTCTATTAGTTTGTATTGCAAGCCGATAACGATTGTAGAATTCAATTTTCAGTTGCACGCTTGTAACGGTGTCGGTAGACCGATTAGAGTGTGAACAAATGAGACGTAGTAAATTAGTAATTGGGTACGTGATTGTGGGATAGGGAAGGTGGTAACTTTGTTGTGAGTTGGAAATAAACAAAGTTACGCGTTCTAAATTGGAAATAAACAAACCCAAGATTTGAGTACGTTCTAATAAACAGTCATACGCGTATATCGTAGTACTACTAATTAAACGGGTTACGGAATACGTTTGCACTAATGAAGATGAAGATATTCGGGTGACCAAATCTTGCGCAGTACTTAGAAAACAACAGATATAAATTACAACTAATGATGACAACTTACTAATTTTTTCAACTACTGGGTTACTTTTTGACACGTTACACGCAGTAACTACCACCTATTACTGCCTCCTGCATTTACCACTTGCAGTAAATTTACCCACACACTCAACTGCCATCACCAATTCATTCACTTTAGAAAGCAAAGCTGAGGCATTCAAATCTCCGTAATAATCAATAATCTATAGGTTTTTACTTCTCAAATATAACTTCATTCCAAAATGATGAACTCTGCACCTGAAAGATCAAGAAACAGAGAAGAAGATAACAATCTGGAGTCAATGGCTTGCAAATTGGTGTATCCACCAACTTGCATCATGCACAACCTACCGCACGAAACAATTAGCGATGGGGGAATCATCGGTAAAAGTTTCACTTGCGCGAGGGATGAACTTATCAGACTGGGGTATCCTGTAAGGAAAATCCACCACGTGTGGAAAGGGAAACCTGGAAATTTCAAGAGTGCTATAGCAATAGAGTTCATGACTGGCGAGAAAAGGTACAGGAATGCATTCAAGCTTCAGAGGTGCTTCGAGAGAGTGGGTAGGGGGAGATCTGATTTCGAGCAAAGCGTGGACAGAATGTCGGGCCTCACTTGTGGGTCGCAACTTTTGCAGACATCGGACTGTTCAAAGAGGGGAGGAACTGCATTCGGTTGGGGCTGATTGGAAAACACAGGGATACGGAGATGCAGTCGGTGCCAACGTCTCAACGTAAGTGTGCATGTATAATCTGCTGAAGAACCACTACCCCGGATTCTACATCTAGAAGGTACCTCTCGTTCCATGAATCAGTGTAATGCTTTTAAAAAATATCTTAAACTACCTATTTCAATTAGTATTTGAACTACCTTTGGTATGCTAATTTGAATTACAATTTATTCGGGTGTTTGTAATGGATAATATACAGCTAAGTAAGGGTTGTTGGTATTTTGGTTATATGCATGTACACCTGAATATTTTGTCCAAAACTTTGAACATCGATTAATTATGGTAGAATATGTACAATTTCAGTTTAATGGGCATTCATGAACTGTGTATGAGTACTTCAGCTGGTATTCATCAAACCTGCTTGTAGTGCCAATGTTACATTATGGGAACAGAACTCGGTAAAAGAGTACGCAGGCAATAAAGCGTACTCCTGACTTGCAAGAAGATGTTTGTTACTATCAGAAAACTGGACTTAAACTAAGTACAGATCACTATTAAGTTACTGGTCGTTTGAAGTTAATAGTAAGTAAGGACATATATCCACGAAAATGAAGGTACGAATGGCAGGTAGTAATTAGAAATCGTATCGGAATTGATAGCAACAGAGGATGTGAATTACTTAATCTATCATATGAGTTCAGCCTAGGTACACGTTATATAAGGACACATATTGAATTAATAGATAGCGCAGATTTCATCTGACATTGGAGAAGATTTCCTTGTAAACAACATTAGTTGTCGTATAGGAAGTATACTGATCTTCATCGACAATTAGAACCTTAAAACCCTTCTTACGCGTGACTCTAGACAAAGCGACGTATAAATGTCCGTGCGTGAACACTGGTTTCGATAAGAACATGCCGACACTGGAGAGCGATTGACCCTGGCTCTTGTTGATTGTCATTGCAAAACAGACAGAGATAGGGAATTGCCTTCTATCGAATCGAATGGGGAACTTGGTCTCGTCGGAAGGTGACATCTTGATTCTGGAGATATAAACCTGCTGACCTTTCCTGCTACCAGTTATGATCGTTGCCTCCAGTATCCGATCTCCCAATTTGGAAATCAATAATCGAGTACCATTACAGAATCCATTAACCTGGTCAAGATTTCTTAATAGCATCACAATGGCACCAACTTTAAGTACCAATTGATGAGAAGGAAGCCCCGAACAACTGATTGAATTAAGGAATTTGGTATAATAGATTTCGAGTACATGAGGGCTATTCTCGTCATTGCTTATTTCGTCTGAAGAAAGATAGACAACTTCCTTCTCAGGAAGAAGAGACAGTACATACTCGTTAACCTTTTCAACCACATCGTTTGTCGGTGCGAGGACTGCGCGGTTCTGCAGCCAATCTGGGTCCTTGTAGTGATTTAACAAATTTGGGTAAGTACTCTCTACAATGGCTGCAATTGGATCGTCCCCTGCTTGTATGACTATATTGAAGGATTATACCGGTGCGAAAGCGGAATTTCAGGAAACAATTTCCTAACACCAATCCAAGAATACAAGCACAATATAGATATGAATCAGGACAAAAGTAAGTCGAGAAATACATACCCTCGTAGCGTAAATTCCTTGATATATGTGACAGAGAGATACTAGAGTCCCACGTGTTGCTCCTCTACTCGGTCCACCAACCCAGTCAGAATCCCACGTCTCCTAGAACGGAAGAGATAGAACAATTCTCTCTCTTACTTTTAAGGGTGCTTTAGGCAATGAACTGAACTAGCTTAGATTAGGGTTTTCTCTGGTTGATTCTTAATCTCCTTATGACTCATATACCATATCCTTATATAGTAGTAGAGTTTAGGTTAAACCTAGATACTAACCGAATCTCATAAGTAGTCACAGTCTAATACCTCACAAGTCCATATTGGGCCTGTTTAGTTTTCTAACTAAGTCTGATTGTGTGACCTTATAGGATTATATATCTATAGTCATCAGCCCAATCGAATTGGACTAATTATCATAATTCTTCTCTAGCAAGCAATTATGAATTACTATAATACATAACGATTATCTCCATAATAATATCCTATATTATATTTAATAATTACCGGAAATGTCTTAGGACATATTCCTTCATATATCGGGTGGGAGATCGATGTTGGCTACACCATCATTTGGACCACCAGCTAATCCGTCGCCAATACTTAACAACCACTCTGAGAACAACCTAATTTCCTCGGAGTCAGAATCAGCAGCTCCGACCTGCAACCTCATGTTGGTTGTCAGCCGTAGAACCTGCATACCAACGCAATTGGATCAGTTCCAAATAAGTAGACATTAGGTGTATAAAAATACTTTTACCGATGATAAAGGTTTGAAAATTTCTTAGGCTGACCTTTATGTCTCTCCAAATTTGAGATGAACAAACAGCGGAGTAGACTATGTCCTCGCGACTTCCTTTGGGGACAACGGGTAGTATTTGCCTAAAATCACCACCCAGTACGACGACCTTTCCACCGAAAGGCTTGTCGGAATTAGTTGGGTTCACACAGCGCATTATATCTCTCAAACTTTTATCGAGAGCCTTAAAACAGTACCGACTTAGCATGGGAGCTTCATCCCAGATTATGAGCTTTGCTTTAATGAGTAACTCCGCTAGGTCGGAACCTGGCCTGATGCCTGGACAGATGGATTTCTCGTCCACATTGATAGGAATGCTAAATCTGGAATGAGTTGTCCGTCCCCTAGGTAGTAAGATGGCAGCGATACCACTGGATGCAACTGGCAGAGCTATATCACCCTTACTCCTCAAAGAGGCGCAAAGAGCATTCCAAATAAATGTTTTGCCGGTTCCACCGTATCCGTAAACGAAGAAAAACCCTCCACCTGATCTGCTAACAGCGTTAATTTTCTCATCATACACAGCTCTTTGCTCAGCAGTTATTGTTGACATATATCGATCATGGTCAAGACGAAGTTATTCGCAGTTATAGGTAAGTTCATCAGCTATGAGTCTGTTGAGGTGCATCGAGTTCAGGTTGTCGTCAGGAATGGGCATGTCAGGGAATTTCGAGAGAGAACTCCCATTGCCATGCAACAGAAGCTCAATCTCCGATAAAGCATAACTCTGGAGTTCAGCGTCTGTCATCTGCAACTCTGCACGGGAAATTACAGTTCAACAATTGCTTAGAGTACGGACTAACTCAATGTCAGCTGTACAAAACAAAACACCACAGTAGCAACGAAGGAACTGATTGTGATTAGGAAAACAGATTAGGGAAGCTAACCAAAATCAAGTAATTGTTGATAAGCTAGTCGTATACCTATCAAAGATAACCAACTTAGGTCTAACTAAAAATATAGCTAGGGAAGTCAGGTCGAATCCACAGGGAGACAAATAAATTCTACTTGCAATTAAAGTCTATCTAAGAAGCTAAATTGGGGGTTTTGTTGTTGTTTTAACTAATCTAAAAGTAGTGAAGGAAAGAGAATTAAAGGAGAAGAATAACTAAACTAAATAGAATGAATTAAGATGAATTAATATATGGAGAGAAAACTAGGATTGTCGGTTCACTACGAATCTCATATGGTCACGGTCTAAGTCACAGGTATGTCGCAGATATTGGTCTAAGGGGTATTGAAAAGGTCCTTCCGGTCCGCTATTCACCCTAGAATGCTTCTAAAGACTTCCGATCTTATTAGGGCAAACTAATGTGTTGTAGCAGGTCTAACTTTTACCAGGCTTCCGATCTTAGGTTTAAGTTTACCAGATTCAATTAATCAATCATGCGCATTAACTGACTAATCGCGATTATATGCTACAAGTGACAACTCAGACACAATATCATTGACAGATCTATAAATTATTTAGCGACCACATTCAATTCGCAGATCCCCTAAATCCTAGCGAAGGAAATTAGCTACTCATGATTAATTTAAGAACAACAATATTAATAAAAGATTTTACTAGATTAAATAGGACGAATAATAATAAAATTACGACAAGCATAAAACAACGGTGAAGAATAATTAAATATGAAGAAGAAGAACAATCAAGAATAGAAGAAGGATTAAATAAAATTACCAAAATGAACGAAGACGATTCGAATCCGAAATTCTTACAATAACCGAGTTCTTAGAGGAAGAAACTAAACTAGAGAGAATAAAAGTAGAGAAGAAGTCTAAAAGAAATCTAAAGAGAAGTTGTTGTGAAGAAGTTAAGAGATGATTTCTAATGTGGCTCCCAAAGCCCTATTTATACAAATTGAATGGGTTAAAAACTGTTTTGGAAACTCCTTTGTGTTTAGGAAATTCCTTGCTGATCACAAAATCTGCCCGCAGTCCAAGAAATAGTCAGCCGACTATTATAATAGTCGGTCGACTATGGCCATTGTCGGCCGACTATTTCAATAGTCGGTCGACTATTCTCTCCCTTCAGCGTCCAGCTCTTACAGCTTCGTTTTGCCTCGGTTTTGGTTCGTTTTAGCTCCTTTGTCTTCCGTTCCTGCAAAAGGACAATACACACCACAAAGTAGCCAATTCGGGGCAAAATAATAGTTTTCACTATTCAATAAACACGAGAATGCGCGTAATAAGAGCATAAAAAGTGTATATAAAATACGCGCATCAATTGTCTCCTCCGACGGGCTAGTATATCATCGTACAAATGGTGCCACGTCTTCTCCCATACATATCCAGGCTTGATGAGACTACCCAAGTAGAGTAATGTTGCAAAAAGGTTCCTAAGAAATAAAACGGTACCCCAGTAACTCGCTTCTTCAATAGCTTCAATGTACTCCTTGTCGTCGCCTAGTAAACCCAGCGCATAGCATGCGTCTTTGTATGTATCATGAACAATGCCGTTGACGGTGCAAATGTCGGCATAGCAGGTGGGGCCCTTAACAAAATTTAAAAGAGTCCTCATGTAATACCGCTCACCGCCGTTAGGCGACATGTGAAACATTCTGCCCAAGCTAAACCCATGTTTCCTCGGTGCCCATGATTTCTCTTTCGTGTGCCACACATACTTCGTTGGAAACTCCGCATATGTTAATCCTCTAGATTCATCATTGTTCGCATTGTACTCAAGCCAAACAATAAACTTTGTTCGAGTACCATTGGAACGTGCTACAATATCTTCAATTGGGTCGTCGTCGTTGTAAACAACATTCTGCTCGTTAGGAAGATGATACTCAAGCCGTAATACAAGTGGAGTCCTATAATGAATATCGAATGCAAATATATGCCACGCAGCCTTGGGTGGTGAAATATATCGACAATCTAAGTACTCCTGGATGTGGTCTATCTCTTCGGAGTTCTTCCTTGTGGCAGTACCGACGGTAACACGGTCGTATCCCTTGTTTATATATTTGAAGAGGTATTTGATAGAACGTGCTTGGTTACACCACTCAACATTAATGTGGGCACGATATCTTTCCAGAAGTTCAGCGTTGTACGGAACAACATATCCATTGTGAACACTGACACCTCCTTTATCGACAGTAATACCGTTGTTTCGTTTGCGATAAATTGGATACCCATCACCGTCAACAGTTGTACGATCGGAGAAAGCTTTCGGGAATCTCTTGGTGCATACACCTCCAACCATGCAAGGGGACTTCGGGTTGGCGTGTCCACATGAGCCGTGAATCATGAGATCCTTGACAGCTTTATACAGAACAGGCTCATGTATAGGATCTGGAATTCAGCTGAAATAATACCATCAACATCACAGGCCTCAGGGAACTTATCATCCCTTTCAAGGAAGAGAAGAATATAGGCGTGGGGTAGACCGCGTTTCTGGAACTCAATTGTATATACCACTGAGAAACAAAATTAAGAGGGTACAGGTAAGTAAAATGATGAGGAAAAATTAAGAAAACAGTGCGAATAGTATTTCGTAGAAAACAATGTACACATATATAACCTGCTCTAGTTCTCCCGAAAATATGGTTCTCCTTAAAATCTTTCATTAACGCCTCGAGCTTCTGCTTGAACACACGGGCAACGATGTCCGGCTTGTCCTCAGTATTTAGATGCCTAGATTTTACAAATCTATCTATCTCAGGCCACTTAGGGTTGCAGGTGAATGTTATAAATAGGTCAGGATATCCGCACCACCTGCATATAGTCATGGTGTCCTGATAGTTTTTCCCTAACATAACCCTTCCCCCCGACGAAGCTAGATGGGATAAAGTACTTGACACCAACAAAAGAGGAGTCAGTCTGACCATCTGCAGCAGCGTTAGCTAGACGCTTAAAGTTCTCAGATCTAAGCTTGGGTTGGTTAAAACGTAGGAATTTGAGACGATGTGCTTCTATCATTGTGTACCCGTCAACAATTAACTGTTGTAGTAACCTACAGCCCCTAAGCAATGTATCGGCCTCTACATCGCGGGGGCGGTCCTGTAAACGGAAAGCAAACCACTCTCTCAAAGTAAGTTTGTTGCGTACTGTTTCTGAGTTATCGCTAGAGGTCACAACATCCTGGCAGTGCAGAATTCCTAAACGGAAACCGTCTTCACCACACGGGAAAAACAGTGGGTACTGCAACGCCAGGTACGATGGATGCAACTCAGAAATCCTTTGCAGTCGACCGTTACTCTGCTCGATCACAATGTCCCTGCTCTCGACAATGTCCTCAATGTCACCCACAATAATAGCTGCAACTTCAGAAACATTAGGGAGATTGTACGTCCTACCATCGGTGTTCCTTCCACTAACTAACTTCAAACGAACTTCACACCTGTCTACTAAGAATGCTATCCCTTGCCATACGGAAAGACTTGGCCAACGCGTTGTAATCGTCTATCATATGTTTAAGATCAGCCAAGAGACTGTCATCGAACCTGTCAGTTGTCTGAGACTTGCCCCTACGTATGAAAACATAATTATTTGGAGTGAGAACAAATTTTATTTGGGTCGAACGATTTAGTTGAAGCAAAAAGAGAAAGGTATTGAATAACTAATTTGTGATTTGAAAGTAACTGCTGCCAAAATGAAATTATACCTGATAGCTCTCTTCTGGTTGTTAATCTCGTCCTCCGTATCGTATATATACAATTGGCATAATTTTGGGGGCTGGTTACCAGTAGGCATTAGGCTGCCTATTCTGTGAGAGTTCTGACCATCAATCCTATATGTGTAAGGACCACGACCCTGATTAACTGTGTGGTCGACGATGCTGCCACTGGATGTGAAGGCATGCATCGAATTGTACGACCTTACATTGTCGCTGAAATGCTTGCTTTTAGGATGCGAACCTTCGAGTAATTCCTTCAAGATCTGGGGTGGTTGTGTAAGGTACGACAATTGGACAACTACATCTCTACAACACAACAAAAAAGTTGGCACAAGCTGTCTGCGATCTTTTCTATCTCTCTCACCGTACCACATTTGAGAAGCACACCTCTGGCACTGGTAATCAGGATCCCCAATATCATCGTAACCTTGCCAGTCTGGATGATGAGAAGAAAACATCGCAAGGGTCAACTACATAAGAGGGGTAGCAACTATCTAATTTTTGATGAACAAACCTGTACAGCTTTCAACGATATCGGCAGAAGCAGCACCAAATAAATCATGTGAAAGACTCTCAATTATCGTAGGACTATGAGTAGATTCGTTGAACCTTTTGGTACTGCTAAGATTCATCGGGGTTGACGGGTTGATCGAGGTCGCCTCTCGGATATCATCGAGGACACGACTGAGAGTTGCTGAAATAAACCACGCGAAATTAACACTGACTAAAAGAGAATAGTAAGTAGTGGTAGTAATTTCGTGTACCATTTGTGAGTTCAGTGATCTGACTTTCAGTCGAGGATGATGGGCAACCTTCTACTACAGAGCGGGCTCTCCGTTGAAGGATCTTGATCATATTTTTACGTCTGTTGAGCTTCGACTGCCAATCTCGATATGGATCATTTTCAGTCCACATGTTATCAGCATAGTCAGTATTGCCATACCTCTGATTGGACAGAATAATTTTACGGTCCCTTCGAGCTTGTTGATCAAGGAGGAACTTTATAAGGTATTTCTCCATTTGGTGAGCTAGGAAACAAATATACGTTTAGATTCATTACCAACAAAAAAAGTTCTGATGAAAACACGTTTACCAAAATAGAAATAAGGCATTATAACCAATAGTAAATAATTAAAAGGACTACTACCATCATCGAGGCTACGCCTGCTTCTGTCGAACAATGCGAACTGATAGGCCACAACTGCTCAGCGATTAAAAAAGGCAAAAATGTTAAGGAGGATAACAAATGATACATTAGCTGAAACGACTACGTAAACAATAGGATGAGAGAAAAGTGCTGAAAAGTGAGCAATGACATTACACAGAGGAACCTCGGAAGATAGTTGTGACCGAACACGTTGTTCAAAAGAGTTCTATGGTAAATGGTCGTCCGTCGAAACTTGTTTACCTGAAGTGACAGAACAGTTGAATTACTAAACTTGTTTAGTATAGAGCACAGCACATACATCATCAAGTAGTGAAGTGATTGGAAATAAAAGTATTGAAAGACCTTTTCCGATATCTGGGGTGCGTAATACCGACTCCCTGGATTGAACATTGACAACAGGGGAAACTGGGATGGGGACAACAGTAAGAGGACGTCTTGTCTGTGTAGTATGCTTAGAATTCCTGCTGTTGTTTGTGACATCAGTAAATGGTGTTCGTGAAGTACCTGCAGGGAGTGTGAAGTAAGAAACAGTCAATATGACATGATGGCAACCACGAAATTGTTTGTGTATGGCATGAGCACGGAGAGCGTTGGGCAAAGGGGGAAACCTCCATTTTGTTTCTTGTTTCTCTGCGTATTCACCATCGTACAGACACACTAAGAGGCGCTTCCCTCCTTAAAGATTGACAGGTAAGTCAGAGAAACTGACTGGCAGATATTGTTGGCAAATGAGCTAAATCAAAGGTTTGTACATGGCATTATATAAGAACACATTGACATTGGGATCAAGCAAAAGGAATTTGCAAGACCTGCATATGAATAGGTTGAATTGATTATTAGAATTATGTAAATGGGAATTCGTAAATTGGTAATTATGATGAAGCAAATATCCATACAGAAATATTTAGAAATACAAATGGAAAATCTAATTACTTCAAATTGATACATATCCCTTACAATAGTTGTAACAAATGAGTATCCTCCGGAGGCAGTGCAAGCAATGAATTCAATGATATTTACGGTAGAATGTACAGTGCCTCCATTTTAGGAACTTATGGAGTTAATTAAAAGGACGTATAGGTAAAGGGTAAATCATGAGTGACTGCGTGACTGAGGACTGAGAAGAAGAAGTTAAGGCCAGTTGAAGGCCATTTACAGTGATATTTTTAGTTAACCTGTTGTTAAAGAACCTGTAAATATGTACAGCTTTGTACAATGAGGGGTAGGTCAATTTTATCTTGGTGTAAGTCCAGCACATTATAAGTTGAATAAAATGAACTTACTGGTGAGAAAATGGAGGTACAGTAAGCAAACTGGTGATGCTACTAATCAACTTCTCACTGTGACTAAATCCGGAGACGCATTCAGCGGGCATTGCTAATGCCTTAAATTGGTTAGGATTAAAACATATTCAGTCTGAAAACACAGTATTTTATATGCTACGCTCCGGCAAGAAGGATTCATTGCTACAAAAAAATAAGGACCAGTACGATAAAGAAGCAACCTAAACTGATATAACAACGGAGATGTTGGGAATATTGTGAACTTACACCAAAAGTAGTACCCCTAAACAGCGAAACACGTCATATGTAACATTGAAATAGTAACAAATAGATTAAGCAATGGACATAAACTGAGCAAGACGTCATTCAGACTGTAGTTTTAGTGCAAACGTAAAGCAATCAAAACTGAATGTTTAGTGCAAAATTAAAGTACAGATTTGAAGAGATAAATGTCAACTATTATGGGGTGAACTAATCATGAAGTCTTCTCCTTCTTGACAGAGTTAAAATGCTTCGTCGAGGACCCAGAGTCCACTGCGTCAATATTGTCAGTATCCAAACGGTGAGCACTTCGCTTTGCTGGAGTGAAAGCTGAACATGTGGAACCTGTTTCACAGTCGATGACCTAGAAGATGCAAAGTGAAATGGGTTGGCAAAATGGTTGCAAATACTACACATAAAAGAGAAAGAGAAGTGATCGATTCAGAATATGAACCTCAGTGGCCAGTGGATTGGAATGAGACTCGTTTTCCATGTTGACGGAAGTGGACGCTGAGTTTGTCTGGTGTACAACATTGAGTACAGATATTAGATGGAAATATGGCCGGTAAGACGTGTGATTTATTAGAAATACTGAACAACTTGAAGTACCTTCATAAGGTCTAAATTCTTCGTGGTCAATCTATACTCGCCAAGCTCGAGCTGTGTTATATAAAAAAGAGTTAAGTTCTTGTCAACGTTATATAAGGAGATTTCACCTGCAACTGTAAATGTAAGGAGATTGGTTTAAACCTGCAGCGCAACTTCGTAAGTCATATTCCAGTGATATATCTTGTTGGCATCATCAGTCATCCACTGCACAGTGTATGAGTTGTAGGAGTGTTCAACGTTAAACCTCTGATCAACCTTGACCTTGAAGAGAAATCGTTTGTCAAGGAACGCGTTGAACTCCTCAGGAAATGAATCACCTACCCCTTCCTGCATTAGGAGACAAATATAAGTAGATGAAAATTAAAAGGTTGCGTTAATTGAGTTGTACGAAATCGTCGTATTAAGGACAACCTTTTCAATCTTCGCAAGTAGTACGGGGGCGCTAAGTGGAATGAAGTCAGTTACTTGGGAGTCGAATACGGAGAATTGACACTCAACGCCAGTAAAGTCTCTTACAACAAACTTCAACTGGTACCTTGGGCAGATCGTTTGCGTAAATACGTCCTACAGGTAAATTGATGATGTGAAGGAAAGAGTGCCATTATGTGGGAATTAAAACCATACCTGTTAACCATGGTTATGGGACCTGATTTGTGCCCATCACATCCGGTCTTAGTACAAATCCAATTACCTCTTTCGTTGGGAATGGCCTTGGAACGACATTGCTTACAACTATGATAGTACCACCCATAAGTGCTGTGAAGATCGACGATGGTTGCGACGGTATAGAAAGATCCAGTCTGTCAAGTAGAAATGCCGGAAATATTAAAGAGTAAATAGTGGGGAGGAACGAATAACATAGAGTGAATGATATACTACGATAATACATATAGTGTAATACCTTTTCATTGCTGCAAAGCTGACTGATTGTGAGAACTTCACTGGCACTCAACTGAAATTCCTTTTTCTGCTCTCCGGAGTCTTCAAGGATCTGAAGAGAATTGCTCGGAGCTTGCGAAGAAAGACTGTGTACGTATGTGGGTTAAATTTAAATACGGGTAAAATATGAAATGTGGACATGTAACAGTAACTAAGAATAACTGAGCAACGAATTAGATATGTGCATTGTAAACCTTTCTTGAAATGCGTCGACTTCGGGTATGTTCGGGTTAACCTCAAAAGTGGTTGCATTGAAGGTGGTTTGCACACGCCAAGAACCTGATTATTTGGTGAAAGGACGATGGGTCTTAACACAAATAAAGAGGGAACGTGAATATGGAAGACTAATCAAAACATAAAATAGAAACCTACTCTCATAAATCCTGGGCTCGACGCAGCGGAAAACAATAACTTTCGACTGTTCCGGGTTCGGAAGAGCTTGCAACACATCCGGTAGATCGGTAGCATGGGGTAACCACAACGTACAAATAAGAACTTCACCACTGCGAAGCGGAAATGGTGGGTGATAGAACGCAGTTGTTAACATCTATAGATTCAAATAGTGAACTGAAATGTCTAAATGTGATTTAATTCCGGATGTACGAAAAACTTACTTCACATCCTCTAGCTTGATGTTCCTGCATTTGAACCCATTCTTGGTCTCTATCATACCACCTATCTCATAAAGGTTACCGACAACATCTAACACATGAGGGAGATAATTACTTTGACTTAATGAATGCGAATATGTGTAGTTTAAATATACGAAGTAGAGATTGGTTCCAAAATTACCTATGTATTGTCCGGACGGAGTTCTACCACCAAGAATATCTTCAAATTTTACAAAACGATAGCAATTATTTGGTATCATTTCGTTGTTTGGCAGATGAGTAACTTTGGTTGAGAATTCCACATTCAACCGGCAAGGATGCAATGTCGTCTTGTCTTTTCCGGTATTAGATACAACAGTTAGGCTTCAGATGTTGTAGGCCTCACCGACGACAAAATAACTCTTATTCTTATAAAGCAAAGACTTCTTAATTGAAGCTTGAATCAATTCATTCTAAAAGATCATAAAAGTAGCAACATGAGATCAGAAACTTCGATACAACTAAAACATATTCCAACCCAAAAAACAACAGCAACCACAAAACAGACAATTCAAGATCAGATACTACCTCTGCGTCAATGAGTAGCAGCTCAACAGCTTCGACCTTCGTCTTGTCCATATACTCTGGCCTGGTCCAACGATAGACGACCCTTACATCAATATCTCTCAACCGCACGCCTTGACATAGTGAGGAGAATGTTTCCTTGGTTAGGTCGGACCTAGATGAAGACATATTCAGCGTGAAAGAGAGGTGCCAAGCACGGGTATTAAGTTGTTTGAAGATGTTCTGGAATATAAAGCTTGAGAGAAAGTTAACCACGATGACTCCATTGAAAGATTGGAGCAGCTTTTTATAGCCAACATCAGAGGAGGACACGATGTAAATCATCAATGGAGATGAAGAGCCGTGGATTGACTCTTCGAGCCTTGAGCAGCCGGTTACCTAGGCAGCATTCAGTAATGATGCAGTCGAGAATGTATATACATGTGTAGTTGTGTAGGTTGATCACTTCCCTATGATGATTAAGTAGATGGATTGAATGAGCATTGGAATGTGAAGATGAATTAAGGCTTGCTTTGGTAATGCAAGCTTCGAATAATGGTACAAACATTGATTGCCTTTGTGAGAATAATGCTCCGAATAATGTACCCTTTCATTGAATGAAAGTGAACCTTGATTGCACACCAACCTTACACTAATACACTTACATACACTAATACCTACACTAACTAAACTAAAAACAACAAAAGTGAAAAAATGAGTTCTATTTTCAAATGGGGAGTATTGGATAGTGCCAAATAGGATTAAATGGACACTTTTTTTTTTTTTTGGTGAGAAATGGACACTTCTTTAATATAAAGAAGATTTAATTACAAATTAAAGTCCAATTTATGTATTTATAGTAATAATACTAAGAATCTTAGATTCTTTTCTTTTTCCTTTTGCTTTAGGAAATCAGATTTTTTTTCTTTAGAAAACATATTTCTTTTTCCTTTTATCTTTTAGGAAACGATGTTAAAAATTTAGGAAAGTATCGTTAATAATAAAAAAAATCAAGCAGAAATATTTTTAATTATTATGATATATATTTAATGTATTATATTAATGTATTATATTAATGTGATGTTTTACAATTTTCATCTAGAAATCTTTAAATTTCATTTAACAAAAAATAAAATGTAAAAAATAATTATAAAAATGAAATAATTAGATTCGTGGTAGAAAATGCTTTCATTAGAGTATAAAGTTCATATTATTTGTTTCATATTATTTGCTCAAAAAAGTGTTGAATTTATGACATAAAAACATGAAAAATATTAAAAAGTATTCTACATCGACAAATTATGACGAGAGGATGAAATTCTTTATTATAAATAGGAGTACTTACTCGTTCTTAGATGCCACAAAAATCTTAAGATTATAAAAATTATCCCACCCCGACAATTTATAATAAGATAATAAGGTGATTAAATTCTACTCCCTCCCTTTCAATGATATATTCCACCTTAAAAGTGGCACATTTCTTAAGTATCCTTTATATATTAAAGCAAGCACTGGTGCCAATGACGTGACACGGCTCATAGTTGAGCATTTCGAAATACTCAGCTGTGGTGAATTCAAGCTAAATTTGGAAAATTATGCATGGGAATCAATTTGGGCCTTCGCAATTCCGGGCTTCAATCAATCAATTCACAATCCTAACCATAATTAGGAAATCAATTAATTCGGCTTCAATATTTGTTACCCTAATACATATATTATAGAATCAATTAACCAAAAAACCTAATACAATCTGATAATTCTAACCTATTAAAAAACCTAAACTATTAAAAACCCTAATACAATATCAAAGCAATCAAACAATACTGCCTACACGACATGATCCTAATACAAGAATTGATCCATAATATCACTTCAACAGTTATTCGCTATGATTAATATGATTGCTATGTTACACAATATTTTTACAATATACTAGAATTAACCCTGTGCATAGCATGCACAGACGACCGCTAAAAAATGTTTTGCAATTTATGTTTTAGATATCATCACAGTTGTGTATTTTCAATAAACACTCGTACAAAAAAATGGCGCATTGATTATCGTCGAAATAATTGTAAAAGAAATAACATGCATACTAACACACATGTTTAAGTTCGAAAAGATCTAATATTTCAAAATTTTTGAAATATTTTCTTGTACACTACATTTGTCGTAATGTTCGATGCACCCCTTTCATCCCCACAAATAAGAAAGTATTAAGGTAAGTATTTAAGATAAGTAGTTACATTAATATATGACTAGTATAGACCCCGTGCATGTATGCACGGTATTTATAGAATTTTATTTATTTTTAGTTAATTATTTATACAAAATAGATTTTAATTAGCAATCCGATAATTTTTCATTATTTTTATCTTTGTTTTTGGATATAATAAAATAATTTGAAATTGCATAATTAATCAAAATAACGATCCCGACTAATATCATGAAATATGTATTTGTCATTCATATTTCTTGAGACAATCATTTCTCTTTTAAATATTTTTTAGTATAATATATGAATAAATTGTGAAATGTATATTCACTTTAAATTCTATTTGATATATAACTTTACACTCTTGATGTTTGGATGTCCCTCCGTCTCGTTCATTTGTTTGACTTTAATTAAAATATTTTTCACAATAAATATAAAAAATAAACAAATGAATAAAACAGAGGGAGTAGTTATTTTCTATTATCACAGTATATATCATTTGTTCATAAAAATAGTTCATAATTGTTGTTCGAAATTTAAGCAACTATATTTCTACAATTTATTTTCATCGATACACCCATTGTTAGTTTTTAAATATTTAACCTGTAAATATTCTTTATATGATATGATTGATAATTGAGTGTGATTCTTTCCTTATTTGTTATATTCATTTTGTCCAAATTAAGTGCTTAAAATTTATGCGGGAAAAAGTTTTGAGAATTTTTATTCTCTTATCTAATAGAGGATTACAATATTTAATTACACATGATTGTTATGTACGGAGTATTTCCTTTGGTATATAAGCTCTCGGTATTTAGTATACACTAATGCAAATTATAGAGGTTGTAAAATATATTTATCATATCAGTCATGAAGCTAAATTTAGACGTTAGTTTAGTCATTTTCATGCATATATCAATCCTAAATTATGAATGTCGTTCATTTATACTTAAATATTCCAATCTGCACGTTAATTTAGTCAATCATCCCTAAATCATGACTATCTTTCATTTATAATAAAACATTCTAATTTGCACGAATGATTAATAGTTTAATTATGTTGGTTAATTGGTAATGTATCTGATCATGTCAAGATAACTAAATTTCAGTAGTACATAACTAAAACAACAAAGATCCAATATGAATAGGCAGAAAAATATAGGGGTGTTAATCTGTTAGTATATTATGGATATATACTACAATTTGATTACATTTTGGTTAATTAATTAATACCGTTAGAAACATATTATCTTCTTAATTTTCCTTAATTAAATTATTGGAGTATATAGCTTTAGGGTTAATTTAGTGATGATGAATCAATGAGATATTGGAGTGTAGTGGTAGAGAATAAGTATCTAAGGTCAAGGGTTCAATTCGCATATAGCCCATTTCGCTTACTATCTTGTTTTTTTTATTTTGTGATGGTGGACAACTTTAGGCGGGAAAAACGTGAGTTGTATTATTCTTTTAGTGGAAAGGGGATGCTTCATAGTTTATGTATGTAAAAAGTATACCTCTCATTCTCAAACTTGATCTTCATTTTTTGAGTTTTGGATACGCCATCTACCATCTCAACAGGACTCTTTCCGGTAAGGATACCAATAATATCTGCAAACGATATTTATAAAGTAATTATGGTTAGAAACTACTTCAAATGTATAAAAAAGAGAAAACGTTGAAGTGAACGTTTTTAAGAAGATATACCTATAAAAACATTGGGAGATGGACATTGCTCAAAAATATCTTTGAATGAAGTGAAGTCAAATCCAAATTTTGGAATATCGATACCTCGCATTGTCTTACTGATGTATTTCTATGGAAAACAATTTTCCATTTATTGTGACAGACTTTGTGATTATCCTTGTTTTCTTGCACCACAAAATTAGAAATGTTGTAGAGATTACTCTCACGAATCTGAGGTTGGAACTGTCTTATTAGTCTATCTTGGAAATAAGCTTGTATCTTGAGATTCTGTGAGAAGTCAAATCATAAGATAAGTTAATGTGTAGTCAATATTTGAAAATATAAATGTTGAAAACGTGTTACATGTAATTTATACCTTCTCATCAAGTAGGATCATTTCAAACCGACTAAATTCATTTGGATTATTCCAAGCCGGTACAGAATACATCCTAATGACTCTTACCCTGATTCTCCACGTCTCCTTGTTGTCATTAATGTCACCGACCATATTGAAACGTCGGGACTGAGAGACATCCATTTTTTGGTTATAGTGTAAATAAAATAAAAAGATTAGAAAATTCAAAGACTATTAAGTATACTATAGAAGAAAAGGTAGAATGATGTTTGTTGTGAAATGTGCACGGATTAAATACACGACGAATGAGTTAAGTAAGTTTTAATTATATGGAATATAATCTAATCAATCAATCAATCAACTATATTTGCGCAATTAATAAATCAATCAATCAATCAACTAAAATGAATTTGGTAGTATATCTCATAATAATTATCATCTACGAACTTGGCATTATTTTCTCTAATCTAGTTAATTAGTAGCAATATTATTCATTAGATAAACAATCATAAATCATACATCATCATAAATCCGTATCAATCATTTTACAAAATTGAGTCAAATTATATATTATTATATTATTATATATCACTTTATTACTATATATATATTATATAATCAATATTATGCATCATACATATATGGCATAATTTAGAAGAATATTCTATATTTATGATCATCTACGAATGTGACAGTATCTCGAATTTATTCTCGAATGTAGTAATATTCTCGAATTATACCTCCTCCAATCTTTATTTATCTCACTCCTTGATCAAATTATATCTCACATATATTAAACAAAGGAAAAGATTATTAAAAATCGGAGGGAGTATATGATTGATTATACATGATAGTAGTATACCAATCAAATAATAGTTATATTCTATATTCTATATGAGTATATATGAGTATATATATTATACTCCGTATATGATAGTATCAAATTAAAAAAGTTTATCTAAACCAATCACACAAATCCTGTCAGTTATATACAAAATCAAAAGATTGATCGTCTTCTATAATTAAAAGATTGATTTTAAATAAAAAAGATATACAATTATATCGTGTAGAACTAATTATAATAATATCTTCTAGTATAGACTAAATTAACCAAAATTTCATTTCTAGTATAGACCCCGTGCATGTATGCACAGTATTTATAGAAATTTATATATTTTTAGTTAATTATTTATACAAAATGGATTTTAATTAACAATTTGATAATTTTTCATTTTTTCGATCTTTGTTTTTGGATATAATAAAATAATTTGAAATTGCATAATTAATCCAAATAACGATCTCGACTAATATCATGAAATATGTAGTCCAAAAAATTATTATTACAATCATTTATCGTTTAAATATTTTTTATTATAATATATGAATAAATTATGAAATGTATATTCACTTTAAATTTATTTTAAAATAGAGTATATAATTTTCTACTCTTGATGTTTAGATGTACTCACTCCGTCTCGTTCATTTGTTTGCCTTTAATTAAAATACTACTCACAATAAATATAAAAGACAAACAAATGAATGGAACGAAGAGAGTAGTTATTCTCTATGATCTCAGTATATATCATTTGTTCATAAAAGTTCATAGTTGTTGTTCGAGATTCAAGCAACTATATTTCTGCAATTTATTTTCAACGATACACCCATCATTAGTTTTTAAATACGTAACTGGTAAATATTCTTTATATGATATGATTCATAATTGAGTGTGATTCTTTTCTTATTTGTTATATTGATTTTATCCAGATTAAGTGCTTAAAATTCATTCGGGAAAAAGTTTTGAGAATTTTTATTCTCTTATTAGCTAATAAAGGATTACAATATTTAATTACAGTGTTATATCAGTCATGATTATTACAAAAATAAAATGTATTTTTGTTGGTATTTATATAGTGAAGTTTTAAACAAACATATTCTAGTTTGAGGATTGATTTATAATGAATAATTTGGTTATATTTTGGTTAATTAATACAGAGTAATTTAATACTGTAGAAACGGATTATTTTCTTAATTTTCCTTAATTAAATTATTGGAGTGTATAGCTTTAGGATTAATTTGGTGATAATTAAGACGGTGAGATATTGTGGTGTAGTGGTAGAGAATAAGTACCACATATCCAAGGTCAAGGGTTCGATTCGCATGTAACTCATTTCGCTTGCTTTACTAATTTTTTTTATTTTTTGTAGTGGATAACTTTAGGCGGGAAAAATTGGAGGATTGTTATTTGGTTAGTGGAAAGGGGGATTATGATATATAGTAAAATGCATAACATGCACTTAAAAAGTTTTTTTGTTGTTAATTCATGTAGTTACCTCTTCATCAACCAACAATATCTCTAAAGATAGATAGTCTTCTCGTCCCTTGTGGCTTAAAGTTCTTCTTAGTCCATTTTCAAACAATTCTTTCTTTCAAATGGACAACAAATACTCCGTTATTTTGTTAATTTGATTTTGTTTTGTTTTTCTAACATTTGATAGTAATTTTCCTGATATGAGTAATGCTTTAAATTGAAATTTCTTCGTTAAATATGGTATTTAACCTTTGAGAAAGGTGGGTTTTTTTGTTGGTTACATTTGGGAAAAGTGATTTTTTTTGTTTGTTAAAATTGAGAAGTTAAGTTTAGTGGGGGATCGTGGGTAGTTTTTTTATCCAACTTAGTAGTGGTTTCATAATGACATTATTATTTGGTTAGTGGTTTTTTTTTATGTTATTTTTATTTAGTGTTAGATTAATAATAGCTTAGTATAACCCTAATAAAGTCGGAACGGCGGCAATTCGTAATCAAAAAAAATTGTTAAGTTAAAACTTTTGGTAGCTTACGTCTTACCTCCTAATAAGGTCGAAAACGTGGTAGCCGTAATTATTGTCGAGTTATAATTTAACAATTTTAAATTCTCGATGATGATTGATTTCTTTACAGATCTGCGAGAATTAATTTACTTAGTTTTAAAATTTAGTCATATTTAAATTTGCCTTTGTACTCTATAATTCTATTCTATTAGAAATTTTGTACTTTAATTTTCGATGTATTTAAATTTGACTTGGTAATGTATTTAAGACTGCTGAATCAATTTAGTAATAGAAAATGAAAATCATTCCATTTAAATCATCACATAAAAATGTATTTAGTCATTTAATATGTTCTTAAATCATTTCTGATGTATTTAAATTTGATAATGTATAAATAAATAAAGATAATTTAATAAAGTATTACTTTGATAAATTAATAATGTATAAATTTGAGTAATTTAATTCAATAAAGTTGGATTATTAAGAGCATGTAAGTTAATTTAAATAACTAACTAACATGAGTTTAGGTTGGGTTCTCTCTTAGATGGAATATTTTATTACCCAAATAATTGTGGGACTGCACCTCATCAATCAAGTGTGAGGTTAATTGTGGAGGCTCAAAAAAACCCTTCTTTTAATAATATAGGGATTGTTTTGCGAATTTCACTACTCTGTTAATGAAAATATGATTAATATGATTTTATATTGCTGTTACAGGTTCAAATTTCAGTATTTTGTTTGTGATTTTATGTTGTTAATATATCTAAAAAATTATATCATCGGACAGATGTGTTATCAATTTTGCTTATTACGTCATACCAATTACGTTATGGCTGTCAGGCGTGGACGACATTGAAGATGGTGAACAGCTTCAGTGTGACACTTCTGCTTACAACTTATTTCACCCGGCGGGATGGTGGTTGTTTAATCTTCATCTTTTTAAATCCGCTATTTAATCATATCCCCCTCTTCATTATTCCATTCATCAGGTATTTTTATCAATTTTTCTTTTTTACCATAAAGTTTCAATCTTTATGTTCTGTTCTATTTTAGTTGATTTAATTATTGATGGTTAACGATTGATTTCAAAAAAAATCACATAGATACTTTTTAATTAAGAATTTATGATGATTTAAGGTTTGAGTGGGTTGTTGTTTCGAATTCAAATTTTTTTGATGATTAATTCTTAAGTTCAGTGGTTGATACCCATTTTTAGTTTATTTGTTGTTTTATTGAAATGAATTATTATAGAAACTGAAGGTTCTTTTTCCTTTTACATTTTCGTTTTCTGAACTAATCCTATAATATTGTTAACATAATTTCACTTTGTTTTAAGTGTACAAAAGAAAATTTAAGTAATATAATTACAATTTATATTTTTTTATAATCTTAAGATATTGTTGTATGATTATTCAGTTTCACCTAAAAAATATAATTAAAAAGTTTAAAGACAAGGGTTTTACCTAAATATATAAATAAAGTAATAATAAAAATATATCAAAAAAATTAAATAAACAGACTATCACCAAAAAAACATACTCACGGTAAATTAATAAAGAAAAATATTTTTTGTAAAGAACATATCTTTACATATTAAAAAGAAAATTGTTCTAAAAATGTGGCTTAGGAATAGTGATTTCCTTGTGAACAGTTGCATCTCTTATGAACAGTATTGTTCTTAGCAACAGTGCCTCTCCTCCATCTTTACCTTTTCCTTTCGTTTCTTCGCTTCACCTCTTCCGATCTCTTGCACTGCCTTCGATCGCTGCCTTTCTCCTCTTCCCCCTTTCCTCTCATTTCCTCGCTTCATCTCTTCCGATCTCTCGCTCTCCCTCCAGTGGCTGCCTTTCGCTTTCTCGATAGTTCGTAGTAACAACGCCATTGCAGTATTTTTCACTGAAGTTTACACGCAGGTATGTATCCTTTATTTTTCATCATCATTCTCTTAATTACTCCGTACTGTTAATCTAATTACTCGAATTATTAGGGTTTATGTTTCGTATTTCTTTCCCCTTTCTTTATTAATTAGTTTCATATGTTTAATTGTTTATTAATTTGTGCTTTATTTGCTGGCTGCTTGTTGATTTTTGAAGAAAGTATTAATCTTTATTGGTTATACATGTTTTCCCTTTGATTTGATTTGATTTCTGAGGTGGGTTTTGTGAATTTTGATTAGGGTTTTGTTTATATATACGCGATTGAAATTGAAATCCAATTTTTAGGGAAAAACATTAATCCTTAATCTTTCATATTAGATATGCAGTATACCATTAATTTAACGAAACGGGGGAGTAATCGCGATAATTTAAGCTAAAAGCATTGTAGGCTCATACAATTAGACTATTGACGTGTGTTGCTTTTGATTACTGTTGCTATGATCTCTGACATACATGTTCCTGCTGAGTTCGAGTCGAATTCCTGTTCTTTTGACAAAATATAAAAACTATTGTGATGTCTCTTCTAAATCTTTAACAATTTGGAAAGATTTTGATGCGGTTTTTCGTCAATCATAAGATAATTTTTCCCCTTTCGAGAAATTAGCGATTTTTTTGGTTTGTGATTTTTGTCAAGGTTTCGTCTTGGTAACTGATTCTTTTTGTTTGAATTTCAGTTGAGGTTGAAGAACTAAATTAGTTGACTAATTCCGATAACAAGATTCATTCTTCTCCCGGAAAATGGCATTGGTTGTGATCTGTGGGCAACCATGTAGTGGTAAATCATCGACTGCAACATGCCTAGCTGTAGCGCTATGAGATTCAGAATCAAACCCATCTGTCAGAATAATCGACGGAACATTATTCCATCTTGATCGCAACCAAAGCTATGCCAATATGCCTGCTGAGAAGAATCTGAGAGAGGTGCTCAGGTCTGAAGTCGATAGGTCTATGTCTAGAGACAGTATCGTGATAGTAGATTTGTTGAATAACATAAAAGGGCACATATATGAACTCTGGTGTTTACCCCGTGTAGCTGGAGTTCGATACTGTGTCATGTACTGTGACGTTGAAGAAAACGACTGTCAGAAATGAAATGAAGAACGCAGAAACAAGGACGAACCTTCACCTTGTTATAATAATGACGACATCTTTGAAGATTTAGTAAGAAGATTTGAGAAACCTGATAGTAGAAATCTATGGGATTCACCATTGTTTGGGCTTCATCCATCGAAAGACGGGATAGAAAAAATCGATTCTGCCATGTTGGATGCGGTCTCTTACTTGACCAAAAAGGTGGACTCCAAAACGAAGGATGTCAAAGTATTACAACCCACGATCGCTACACAGAATGCACGGCCTTCTCAGGGGAACGCCCTCTATGAGTTGGACCGGGCAACACATGAGGTGATAAGCGCCATTGTCGCAGCACAATCACGGGCACTTGGAGGCCTGTTGAGTGGAATCTCACTTGGGCCCAAGCTAACAAACCTTTTTTGTGTTTGAATCCTGTTGCTTGGAATGTAATCCAGGGTACTAACTTGGGAAGATGGTTACTGCAACGACCAAGATAAACTCGTTCCATCTGACACCTCACAGGACGACAAAGATCTTTCCTGTACTGAGCATTCTTGGCCCTCCGAAATTTTTTATCTTTTGTTTTCGAGGAGTTTTCTGTTGATTGGGTTTTTGGTTTGGTTGCATGGTAATATCGAATCCATTGCTGTATTGTCAGTTGGCGGTGGTGACAGTTCTAGAAGAAGGGATGCGATCAGCCTGACTTTTCGGGATGCAAAATTTCGGTTTTAGAGTATGATGACTCAATTCATGGTTTGCGTGCAAGGTGAGATTTACGGACTTTCTTTGCACACTTTGTCTTTTTCTTAGCACTCAGTACTTAGCGATGGCAGTTCCAGCGAGTTGACTGCCTCAAATTAATCTTTATTCTGCTTTATCGAGAGATTTCATTCTCATTTTTGTATAGTGACTACTGTCTCTAATTGTTTGTGCTTTCATCGTCAGTTCATTGCATTGTTTTGAGGGTCCAGATTGGTTTCATCTTAAAAGAGGAAGGGAGTTGTTTGCAAGGGGTTCCTTGGTAAAGGTCGATCCTCAAGGCAGGTGCGGCGGAGTTCTTGTTTATGATCTGCAAATGATAATACTTAAGACTGTTCAGGTGTCTTTTTTGTTTAGTCACCATCTTTTTGATACTCAGTAGGGTTTAAACCCGTATTTGTTGCTTCTTAAACTTGATTAACAGTTCTCGTTAAGTCAATTTCACCAGCATTAATTATCCCATATTCATCATCATGTTTTTGAATTCTGAACTTTTGGAAAGTTTTTGTTTGCTAAGATGTTGCGAGTATTATCTCCGTGTCTAGGATCGTATATGCGTGGAAGTTATTTTCTTTCTGAACTTTGCCTCTACATACAAAATATGACACGGCACACAATGTAATGTGTGGCTTCTCTTATTTGTGTATTTCTCTCTATTCCATTTAGTAATAACAGGAATTAAAGTCTCTCTGGTTGTTTCGTATCTTAGGAGAACAGTATTAAAAATATGTTGCATTAATGATAAACTGCCTGCTTTTGTCGGTATCTCACCTTAAATTCTGCGATTTGTTGTCGAATTTTTATTAACTTTGCCTGTATATTACTCCCTCCGTATCTATATGTTCGGCTACTTTCAATATAATACTCCACCCATATAATAAAAATAGTGGACAAACATATAGATACGGAGGGAGTATTTCACATGTGTTTGTCATTCTCCAATGTTGGCACAGGCTGGTGGTGCTTTTGTTGGGGAGGACGAAAGTTTTAGTCACGGTGGCGCTGCTTCTGCTCGTGTTGACTCATTGTACATAATAAATCTAAGGGACTTGGACATTAAGCATGTTAAAGATTTTATATATGTTCATGGTAAGATCTGAAGATCGATTGGCGTAATATAGTGGTACAATTCCATATATTATTTTTTTTGTATAAATCCTGACTTATGTCTTTATATTTGATGTGCGGATAAGATCTCAATTGAAAAGCCTAATGGTTGTCATGCTATGTTATAAAATCTAGACAGTAGTGAAGTTTATTAATCTAGAATTTCTTTTGCATAAAGAACTTTTACTGTTTTATAAAGAGCTTATATGTAGGGAATCATTGTATTCCGTTATGCTAAAGCCTCAACATTTGCATGTACTGTGTTTCAGGGTATATTGAGCCCGTGTTGGTGGTTCTTCATGAAGGTGAGCCTACTTGGGCTGGGAGGGTCTCGTGGAAGCACCACACTTGCACACTTTCAGACCTTAGCATCAACACAACTATGAAGCTGCATCCCATTATATGGTCTGCAACGGTAAGTTGAGCTTTTTAACATGACTTTCGTTAGGATAGAATTTTAGGCATTTAATAAGGTTATGAAAAATAGGATAGGATTAATGGTTGAAGATATCGGATGTGTAATTCTTTATGTTTATGGTTCTATAGCCCTTGTTGTCTTTAGCAACAGACGTTTGCGTTCCCTAAGTGCTTAATCTTGCGTACTGTCCAATGTTTTAACTATGTGTCCTTCGTACATGTTAACTCTTGGAACTAGCAGCACAGAATCGGATTCTGGATCTGAGAATTTGATTGTGTCAGCTGTGTTAATTGCTGATCCTTTTGTGCTGCTCAAGATGAGCGATAACAGTATCCAGCTCCTTATTGGAGGTATGCTGATATCGTTCTATGTTTTGCTGTACTCTGGAGAAAACTTACATGCCATTTGAGTCAGAGTTCTGTTGGTATTCTAATTCATGAGTGTAAAGCTAAACTATTTTTTGTACCTTAAATTTACAAGCTTACAACTGATAATAGCCTCGGAGTTGGAAAATATTAATTCACTTTTATTTCTTACTCCGTACATATCTGTCATACAAATGACAGAATGTTCTACACATGATACCTGCTTTATTTTCTCTCAGATGCCTGGTAAAGAAAATTCTACTGAATGAGAATGTGGGCAGATAAATATAGTATTCCGTAATAATCGACTTGCTGCCTTATCCACATGAAATCTGTAGCATATGCACATAATTTTCATCAAAAATAAAACGTGAAAGCTTGTACCCTCAGGTGTATATTTTTTCATGAAGCAGGAAAGTTAGGCATGAACTTCCCCTTCAATAGTTGACAAAATAATATGTTTATTACCTATGTAGTGATTGAGTGCAAGAGGTTGCAAACTGTAACCTCTGCAATCCTATTTGATGAACCATGACAAAGGCAAACGGAAAAATCTTGACCTGTAAATCTGCAATCCATGTTCATGCATGCTTTTTACTGACAGAAATGTGTCAAGACTTGTTAAAACATGTGGGAACAGTAATTGGCCATTGTCATTAGTCAATTGACATTTTGTTTGGCGAATCCTTTGACATTATATGAACCTTAAATTTGGATTATGTATGTTTGTTTATAACATTCTGCTTTGACACATGTTTCAGTGGTGAACTAATGATGACACGTTTTATCTCATTTCCAGACACTTCATTTATATGGATCATGCGTCAACTATTTTGGATCATGCTGTGGTTGCAGTGGAACTTTTCAGTTTGTTTGATGTTGTAAAATGAAGTGTCTATCGTTTTGACTTTCCTCAATTAATTTTCTCCAGTATGGACTCGTTTCTAATTTGTTTTCACGAGCAGGATTGTCGGCCAAGTGGCTCTTACTGGAAAGCATCAATGGATTATCGCTGGTGAACATTCTTCGGCTTCCTACTCCTCCCTTCAGGTGATTTAGACCAAAAATTCAAAAACTTTGCCCAAAATAACCATGTTAGACACGACACCTCGTAGGGTTTTGTCAGCTTATTCATTAACTCTTTATATTCCGATTTTTTTGTAATTCCAGTTCCATGATGGTTGGCAAGCTCAATTTGCAGCAGGGATCAATGTATGCTCTTCGACTGAACATTTTAGTATTCCGAATTTAATATAAATAGCAGACTTCGACACCTGCATACGCACCAACGAGTCCGAGCAACATAGGAATTATTGAATTAGTATTGAATTAACAGGAAATCTGTGTTCTTCTGCAGACGATTGTTGTTGCAGCTGTTGTTCCACACGGAGTTATACAGTTCGGCTCCCTAACGAAAGTGAGTCATATTCAACTCAACTGAAGACCCTTTATTTATTTTATTATTTATTTTATTTTTATTTTTAGTATTGAATAATTTTATTGAACGTGTGATAAACCGACTGAAAATCGAGCCAAATGACTCGCTAAACTGGTTTTTTTCGTGTGAGTGTAGGTAAACGAGAGCGTGCAGTTCTTGTCACATATACAAGACATATTTTCCTCTCTTCAATACTCGACATACCAAATCAACGAGACCCCGATCCACTGCAGCAACAATCTCCAGCATATCTTGCAGACGGTACTCAACCTTTCCTTTGCATTAACTGTCACTAACTCAGATCTTCCTGCACGCATCAAATGCATGAATGCATTAACTGTCGCTTAACTCAGTTTTTTTTTTTTTTTTTTTTTTTTGCAGTCGGAAATTCAAATACCTTCAATCAGAAATGTGGACGGTTATTCCTCGCAGAGTTGCATCACATAAAGTCCCGCTTTCAAAAACATCGACACATTTCCTGAATTCTGTTGCTTTGATCAGAGCTCGGGTGATTTACACGAAGCTTTAGGCCCCGCGTTCCTGAACCAATGCTACTCTTTCGAGTCTTTTCCTCACGAAGCTGCAAATCCTGAACCTATTCCCGCTTCAGTCATTCCCGAGCCTGTGGAGACCAGCATGGAAACCAGCATGCTCTCGTCCGAAGCTGGCAAAGATCATCTATTAGAGGCCGTCGTGGCAAACTTCTGTCGAAGGGACGCGCTCAAGAAATCAAAGTCGATCTCAATCTCGACGTTGACCACGGAAAGAATGACCGAGCCGTCTAACAACACGAGGCATAATACAATCGGGTTGACCCGTTTTTCGATGGGCGGTGGCTCGTCTTTCCTCGAGGGAAGCTTATTGAGTACGCAAACCGGGTTGAATTCTTCGGATTCTTGTAAAAATAATAGAGTTTCTTCGGCCGAACCCGGGAAAGCTAACAAGAAACGGGCGAGACCCGGCGAGAATGGCCGGCCTCGGCCTAGAGATAGACAACTAATCCAAGATCGTATCAAAGAGCTTCGAGAACTCGTGCCTAATGGATCCAAGGTAAACCCTTTTGTCGATTTTTCATTGGATCGTGATTCTTCCGTGAATGAAATATTGGGCTTCGTGTGAAATTGTTAATCTTTTTTTTTGCTTTTTTGTGATTTTGGCAGTGTAGCATCGATTCGTTGTTGGAGAGGACGATTAAGCATATGGGGTTCATGCAAAATGTAACTGAGCATTCCGACAAGCTTAGTAGATATTCGAAATCCAAGGTAATATCGGAAACTATGTTGCTCATTTAGGAGTATCTTCGACTATTTTTATGAAAATTCTGCATACAACGCCTTGGTCTTGAGAAAATGAGAAGATATAGGATCCGCTAACATGAATCAATATCTCTGAAGTCGTTAAGCTGTCATCCAAAAAAAAAAAGTTAAATGGAGGCGAACAATAGAATAAAATAATACTCCATAATAATAATAATAATAATAAAATCTTCTTTTTATAAAATTAAAATAAAAAATAAAATAATACGGAATAACAATCCAGTATCTCGGCTGCCCACCAATCTTTTGTAAAATGTTTTTTGCTCCATCAATAAAATTCTCCTTTTTTTATAAAAATAAAATAAAATAAAATAAATAATTATAATTATAATAATTAATAATAATACAGTTTCAATAGCACCCTCGGAACATAGATTGTAACCATTGACGTGATTCAAATACGGTATTCCACGAAATTCAATATTTATCTCCATATATTCGTTTTTCATAGGATCCCATTGAGATGGCAATGCTAGGATCGGGTAACGAGCAAGGTTTGAGTTGGGCCGTGGAGGTTGGAGGCCATATGAAAATTTGCCCTATCCTCGTCGAAAACCTCAACACGAACGGTCAAATGCTAATCGAGGTAATAAAAGTGGTAATATAAAAAGTTAAAAACCCGTTGTTGGGTTTTTACCTAGATTTTTCACCTTTATATAGGTTTCCGTTGCCTGATTTTTTTACGGTTTTCATATTTACAGATGTTATGTGACGATTGCGCCCATTTTATGGAGATAACCGAGGCTATTAGGAGCCTCGGCTTGACCGTTCTCAAAGGCGTTACTGGCGGTCATGGCGATAAAACATGGATGCGGTTCGTCGTTGAGGTGATTATTTATATCTCAAATAATAATTTTAAAAAATTATCACTTTTTTCTTGCAATTTTTTTTTGTTAGTGTTTTTAAATTTTAAATTACAACGGTAATTAAAATATCATTTGTTTTATATATATCAAAGTAATTATAATATTAGTATCGATCAACTATTAATATCAAATATGATTTAATCTTAAAACATGGATGCGGTTCGTCGTCGAGGTGATTATTTATATTTGAAATAATATTGATGTTTTACTGTTACCGTCAGTAATTCGATTGCTTGTAGTTTGGAGTAAAAACCTGAATGTTTTTTGTTGATTTTGTTGCTTGCTATACGAATTACTCATTAATTTGCGATTTGAGCTTTGAACGTCTTGCAACATTGATGAACCAAAGTGATAGAGATGATTCTGTAGCTGAATTGTTATGATTTTGTTGATAGGTAGGTCTTGACAATGTCGGAAAAGCGATCGATATTTTCCTGTTCGGGCAATGATTCGATTGATTGTAGTTTGGGGTAGAACCTGAATTTTTTTTGTTGATTTTGTCGCTTTCGATACGTTATAATTCCTTAACTTGCGATGTGAGGTTTGAACGTTTTGCAACTTTGATGAAACAAAATTACCACTATCACGTTCGCAAAAAAACCGGAGAAATTTACGTTGCCTGAGTTTGGTGTATGTCGCTCAATTGAAAGTTTGTCTCATGTTTCTGTCGTTGTGGTTGATGCTGAATTTTCTTCAAATGATTGTTGCTGATATTGAGGTCTTTCGATTTTCATTTTTGATCCATATTCATTTGCTACTTCAGCATGATCTAGATGAGGATATTGAAGCCTTGGTGATTGACGAGAGTTTTCAGCCAGGCTCAGTTTGGTCCCTGTGTGATACCCAGGTAATTTTTGAAACAAATATATGGTGATCATTTCCTTATTCTCGTCTTATGGTTGTCGTCTTGTAGATTCGTTGTTTTATTTGAATTTCCATGGGATATGCTACAGGTCACATGTGGGACTCTTGGACTTTCTACAGCAACCGTTAAAC
The DNA here is from genome assembly GCA_958450325.1 of Agrostemma githago. Lineage (NCBI taxonomy): Eukaryota > Viridiplantae > Streptophyta > Magnoliopsida > Caryophyllales > Caryophyllaceae > Agrostemma > Agrostemma githago. The sequence continues at coordinate 4,346,237 of OY288239.1, forward strand.
TCCTTGATGCTGATGGGAAACAACATGCTTAACATACAAGCCAAGGATTCCCACTGATTCATACCCAATGAATCCCTTACGAACTGGATGACATTAAGTTACATTACTAAACCGTCTCAGATCAAAGATCGATTTTTTTTCCTAATAATGTGATTTATGTGTGGCTAATAGACTTCTCAGAATGCGCCGAAAGGGTCATTCTTTGTGCTTCATGCCTGCGCTCATAATCCGACTGGTGTTGATCCAACCGAGGAACAATGGAGAAAGATCTCGAAACTTATCAAGGCAAGGATTTCATTGTCATTGTCGTTGTCGTTCGATCTCAATTATTTTACTCATCAACCATCTTCTATCAGGAGAAAGGGCGTTTCCCATTTTTTTCGGCATCGCCTATCAAGGTTTTGCCAGTGGCGACCCTGAAAGAGACGCTAAGGCCATTCGGATATTCCTTGAAGACGGCCATTTACTAGGGATTTCTCAATCGTTGGCTAAAAACATTGGACTTTACGGTAAGAGGGTTGGTTGTTTCAGGTATTCATTCACGCATGACCGACCTTTCCTCAATTATACGGAGTATATATAAACAACAGTACACGTAAATTATGTGGTTCCATGCAGTGTGCTGTGTGAAGATGAAAAACAAGCGGTGGCTGTCAAAAGTCGGTTACAGCAGATTGCAAGGCAGCAACCCGCCTGTTCATGGTTCTCTACTCGTCTCAATTATTCTTATCGATCCAGAGTTGAAGAAACTATGGCTCAGTGAAGTCAAGGTACGCGTACGCCCTTGGCAAACTTTATTCATCGATGCAAATCATGCCATGTACGTAACACGTATATGCTCAGGGAATGGCTGAAAGAATCATCGGAGTGAGAACATCGTTAAGAGAAAACCTTGAGAAGTTGGGATCGCCATTATCATGGGAACATATCACGAAACAGGTATAGTAGTATCATCAATCGATTCTGTGTCATTGTATTTTCCGATTAGCTTTGATCCTAAACCGTTGCCATTTCCTTGTTTTTCTCGTATAGATTAGGATGTTCTGCTGTAGTGGATTATCACGGGACCAAGTTGATCGTCTTACCCGTGAATTCCATATATACCTCACCCGAAATGGTCGAAGCAGGTAACAAAGCTAACTCAGTCTCACACTGTTGTCTAAATGTCTTATATTTCATGTCTGAATGCTAAAAACTCGAACATTGATCAATTCGCAGAATGGCTGGTGTTACGACAAAGAACGTGGAGTACCTTGCAAATGCCATTCATGAAGTTTCGAAATCCTCTTAAGCTCGGAGCATCAGACTCGAAGGAAGATTTTTGATTTTATTTACATGAGAATAAAAATAGGCAAAATTAAACATTTGAAAAAATAGTTTGTGTCTCATTTTCGAGCAGCTATCATATGAAGGATCTCTCTAATTTTCATGTGAAACTGTGATGTCTTTCATTTAGAGTATTTGAGATATTTTTAAAAAAAATAAAAAAAATTGGTTCAACGAAGAGCGTATTTGAGATATTGTATCTCGACCACCTTGGGCCATGGCTTGGGTTTAAGTCGACGCTGTGTAGTCTCAACTTTTTCTTGAGGTTCGGCAAAAATAAGCAGAATAAAGGAAAAATAAGCATAAAGTGAATTCCGAAAGGCACGAAAACATAATAATATGCCCAAAAAAATAAAGTTACAGTTGCAGTAAATTAAGCATCCGATCTAAAGCCAGAGACTACTTAGCGTTGCGTTGCTCAGTTAGACTCTGAACATTTATGATCAAAACGATGTAAAGAAGCTAAAAAAGGTTAAAAGGTTACTAAACTTATGCAATCGTACTAATCATACGCGCGCGACAAGAAATTAGTGAAAAGAAAAAGAAAAAGAAAAAGAAAAAGAAAAAACAATAAAGAATTATTAGAATATTTAATTTTAATTTACAAAATAATTTAGTTCTTTAGGTGTTCTTTTCTTATTGGATGAATATAATTAAGCTATTATTAATTTCTTAATTTATTGAATATTTAATTTTAATATAGAAATGGAAAAAATGTAAGTTCGTTACTTGCGTTTCTCATTTTTGATGAATATAATTAAGTTACTCTTTTTGGGGAAAAAAACCGAAAAAAATAATTATGAACTTCGGAGTAATTATTAAATAAAATCTAGCTAATATTGAATGATAATTAATTAAGTAAACATATAAAATAAAAAAGTACTCCGTAACAATTTATCTAATTAAAATAAAAGTCATAAAAAAAAGTAAAATATAATTAAGATGAATAACAAAAATAAAAAAAATTCTAAAATTAATTAAAGATCTAAAATTAAACTAATCATCTTTGGTTAACTCACATATGACACGTGGCAAGTTTTTACTCCCTTCGATTTTTATTTATCTTCCCTGTTTCTTTATTGGACTGAAACACCCTTTCTTACCTATTTTTATTTTAGGTCATCAACATGTGGTCTAGAATTACCCTTACATCCCTATCTATCATTTTCTCTTTTGAGCCACACATTCCTACACCCTTATTTCTCACCCATAATTCAAATGAGATGATAAATAAGGAGTACTCCCTCCGATTGCCTATTTTATTCCCTCTTTTCTTATTGGGCTGAGTTTGATTTTCTTCCCTCTTTCCATTTAAGGAAAGTTTTTCACTCCCTCACCAATTAATATAATATTCATCTCTCCTACTTTTTCACCTTACTTTTTCTTATTTAATATTCTTCGCTCCTATTTTTTCACCCCACTTTTCCTCATTTAATTAATATAATATTTTTCTTTCTTACTTTGTCACTCCACCTCCCATATTCTATTAATATAATATTCTATCCTTATTTTCTTTCCCAAAAAGAAAGGGGAAGAAAATAGGTAATCGGAAGGAGTATTATTTACACGGAAGGGAGAATAAGATACTGGTCTGTAGTACGAAGAAGACTAAAATCATATTCCACGCCCCATTCCTTCCCATGTGATATGTGTTTCTCTCTTTTCCGAACCCCGAAGTCGAAAGCCAGCAGCAGCAGCAAAGGCGGAGGCGGAGGCGGAGCCATGGTGGGTGGTGACGTCAACCCAACCACCTCAACTACCTCCGACACCGACAACCTGAATAACAACAACAACAACAACAACTACTACTCTTCTTCCCATTCAAAATCGTCGACCCTTTCCCTTTCGAGTCGCACTTCATTATCAAGCTTAAAGGATTCTCTCCCTGAAAACCCCCACATCTACACTTCTCCGAAATCCGGTCTAACACCAACAACTTCCTCCTCAAACCGCTGTCCTCCTCCTCCTCCTCCACCTCCTGGTCATGCGACTCCCACAACAAACCCTCCCACATCACCCAGCGTAAGCTCCGCCGTCCCATCCACCTCCCCGATCTCCGCCTCAAACTCTCCCTCCTCTGCAAATCCCACCACGCCAACATCGCCAAGCTCTACGACGCTACTATCTCCGGCAACTATGTCTATGAGAGGGAGAGCTTTCTACTGTTTTCTGACTTTGCAAGATTTGATCTTTTTTTGCCCTTTTGAGAGAGAGGGGGAGGAAAGAAGGGAAGAGAGAGAGGGGAGAGAGGGAGAGAAGAGGAGGGAGAGAAGGGGATAGAGAGGGGGGGAGAAGGGGAGAGGGGGAAGGGAAAGAAGGGGAGAGGGAGAGAGGGAGGGAGAGGGAGGGGGAGGGAGAGGGAGGGGGAGGGAGGGAGGGGGAGAGAGAAAAGGAGAGGGAGGGGAAAGAGGGGGAGAGAAAGAGAGGGAGAGAGGAAGGGAGAGAAGGGGAGAGGGGGGAGAGGGAAAGAGGGAGGGAGAGAGGGAGAGAGGGGGAGGGGGAGGGAGAGAGGGAGAGGGAGAGAGGGAAGGAGAGAGGGAGAGAGGGGGGGAAGAGAAAGAGAGACAAACGGAGGGGATATAAGGGAAGGGGGAGAGAAAGGGAGAGAGAGAGGGGGAGGGAGACAGAGAAGGAGAGGGAGAGAGGGGGAAAGGAGAGGGAGGGGAAAGAGGGGGAGAGAAAGAGGGAGAGGGAGAGAGGTTGAGGGGAGATAGGGAGGGAGAGGGAGAGAAGGATAGAGGGAGGGAGAGGGAGAGAAGGATAGAGGGAGGGAGAGGGAGAGGGAGAGAAGGATAGAGGGAGGGAGAGAGGGAGAACTTTCTACTGTTTTATGACTTTGCAAGATTTGATCTTTTTTTGACCTTTTGAGAGAGAGGGGGAGGAAAGAGGGGAAGAGAGAGAAGGGAGAGAAGGGGAGAGAGAGAGATGGGAGAAGGGGAGAGAAGCGGAGAGAGGGGGAGGGAGAGGGAGAGGGAGAGAGAGAGTGGGAGGGGAAAGATGGAGAGAGGGAGAGGGAGAGAAAGGGAGAGGGAGAGGGGGAAGGAGAACTAGAGGGGGAGAGGGGGAGAGAGAAAAGGAGAGGGAGGGGAAAGAGGGGGAGAGAAAGAGGGAGAGAGGGGGAGGGAGAGAGGGAGAGAGATAGAGAGGGAGGGAGGGAGAGGGGGAAGGAGAGGGAGGGAGAGGGAGAGAGAGGCGAGAGGGAGAGAAGGGGAGAGAGAGAGGGAGGGGAAAGAGGGGGAAGGGGGAGATGGAGGGGGAAGGGGGAAGGAGAGGGAGGGGAAAGAGGGCGAGAGAAAGAGGGAGAGGGGAGAGAGGGAGGGAGAGAAGGATAGGGGGAGGGAGAGAGAGGGGGGGAGATAGAGAGAGGGAGAACTTTCTATTGTTTTCTGACTTTGCAAGATTTGATCTTTTTTTGACCTTTTGAGAGAGAGGAGGAGGAAAGAGGGGAAAAGAGAGAGGGGGGAGAGGGGGAGAGAAGGGGAGAGAGAGGGGGGAGGGAGAGAAGGGGAGAAGGGGGAGAGGGATAGGGAGAGGTAGAGAAGGAGTGGGAGAGGAAAGAGAGGGAGAGAAAGAGGGAGAGAGGGAGGGGGAGAGAAAGGGAGAGGGAGAGGGGGAGAGAGAAAATGAGAGGGAGAGAAAGAGAGGAAGAAAAGGGAGGAGGGGGAGAGGGAGAGAGGGAGAGGGAGGGGAAAGAGGGGGAGAGAAGTGGAGGGGGAGGGAGGGAGGGAGAAGGATAGAGGGGAGAGAGGGAGGGGAAAGAGGGGGAAAGAAAGAGGGAGAGAAGGAGGAAGGGAGGGAGAGAAAGATGGAGGAAGGGAGGGGGAGAGGGGGGAAGAGAGAGAGAGACGGAGAGGAAGAGGGAGAGAGGGATAAAGGAGGGAGAGAGAGAGGGGGGGAGGGGGAGGAGAGGGAGAGGAGGAGAGAAACGGGGAGATAGGGAGAGAAGGAAAGAAAGGGAGAGGGAGAGGAAGATGGAGAGGGCGGGGAAGAGAGAGAGAGACGGGGAGGAAGAGGGAGAGAGGGAGAGAAAGGGAGAGAGGGAAGGAGGGAGAGAGAGAGAGGCGGAGGGGAAGGAGAGAAAGGGGGAGATAGAGAGAGATAGAGCTTTCTGCTGTTTTCTGACTTTGCAAGATTTGATCTTTTGTTGGCCTTTTGGGAGAGAGGGGGAGGGAGAGAGGGGAAGAGAGAGAGAGGGGAAGGGGGAGAGAAAGAAGGGGAGAGGGAGAGGGAGAGGGAGAGAGGGAGGAGGAGGGAGGGGGAGAGGAGGAGAGAGAGGGGGGGAGAGGGGGAGAGAAGGGGAGAGAGAGGGGAGAGGGAGAGCTATCTACTGTTTTCTGACTTTGCAAGATTTGATTTTTTTTTTGACCTTTTGAGAAAGAGGGGAAGGGGAGATGGGGAGGGGATATAGGGAGGGGGAGGGGGAGAGGGAGAGATAGAGGGGGAAGGAGAGGGAGAAGGGGAGAGAGTGAGAGAAGTTGAGGGGGAGGGAGGGAGGGAGAAGGATAGAGGGGAGAGAGGGAGAGAGGGAGGGGAAAGAGGGGGGAAAGAAAGAGGGAGAGAGGGAGAGAGGGAGGAAGGGAGGGAGAGAAAGATGGAGGAAGGGAGGGGAAGAGGGGGGAAGAGAGAGAGAGAGAGACGGAGAGGAAGAGGGAGAGAGGGATAAAGGAGGGAGAGAGAGAGACGGGGGGAGGGGGAGGAGAGGGAGAGGAAGAGAGAAACGGGGAGATAGGGAGAGAGGGAAAGAAAGGGAAAGGGAGAGGGAGATGGAGAGGGCGGGGAAGAGAGAGAGAGACGGGGAGGAAGAGGGAGAGAGGGAGAGAGGGAGAGAGAGAGAGGCGGAGGGGGAGGAGAGAAAGGGGGAGATAGAGAGAGATAGAGCTTTCTGCTGTTTTCTAACTTTGCAAGATTTGATCTTTTGTTGGCCTTTTGAGAGAGGGGGGGAGGGGAGATGGGGAGGGGAGATAGGGAGGGGGAGAGGGAGAGATAGAGGGAAGAGAGGGAGAGAAGGAGAGAGGGAGGGGGAAGGAGAGGGAGAGAGAGAGAGGAGAGAGAGAGAGAGGGAGAGAGGGATAAGGAGAGGGAGAGAGAGAGGGGGGGGAGGAGATAGAGAGAGAGAGAGAGAGAGGGGGAGGGGGAGGAGAGGGAGAGGAGGAGAGAAACGGGGAGATAGGGAGAGAGGGAAAGAAAGGGAGAGGGAGAGGGCGGGGAAGAGAGAGAGAGACTGAGAGGAAGAAGGAGAGAGGGAGAGAGAGGGAGAGATGGAGGGAGGGAGAGAGAGAGGCGGGGGGGGGGGAGGGGGAGGAGAGAAAGAGGGAGATAGAGAGAGAGATAGAGTTTTCTGCTGTTTTCTGACTTTGCAAGATTTGATCTTTTGTTGACCTTTTGGGAGAAAGGGGGAGGGAGATAGGGGAAGAGAGAGAGAGGGGAAAGAAGGGGAGGGAGGGAGGGGAGAGGGGGGAGGGAAAGAAGGGGAGAGGGGGGAGAGGGGGAGGGAAAGAAGGGGAGAGGGGGGAGAGGGAGAGGGAGAGAAGGAGGGGAAGGGAGGGAGGGAGGGGGAGAGCTAGAGGGGGAGAGGAGGAGAGATAGAGGGGAGAGGGGGGAAGGAAAGAAGGGGAGAGGGAGAGGGAGAGAGGTTGAGGGGAGATAGGTAAATTACAATGAACACGCACAAAACAATCCCAAATTATACAAAATGAGGAGAAAACAATCTGAAATTACGATGAACTTATCCCACAACTTATCCAAAATGAGGAGAAAACTTATCACAAATTATTGTTATTATAAAACGGAAAGTGAATGAGCGACGATTGATGAAGAAAAATTCAGCAAAAAATCTGAAATTTAAATTTATCCCCAATTATTGAAATTAGGGTTCTAGCCAATTTTTCAATTAACATCAATTCCCTCCAATCCCCAATTATTGAAATTAGGGTTCTAGAAATCGTCCAATTTTTTCAATTATTATCGATTCCATTCAATCCCTAATTATTGAAATTAGGGTTCTAGAAATCGCCCAATTTTTTTCGATTATCATCGATTTTCTCCAATTCTAACTATACATATCATTCAATTTATCAATTAATAAGATTATGCATACGTGTTAGATTAAAGAACAATTATCAACTTGATTATAATTTTTTTTTCTTAGGTTCTTTTCTTTTCCAACCTTATTTTTTACTTACGTAGTACGGTTGAAATTTTTAAAAAAACATGCTATGTCAACAAATTGAAAAATGTCTTCGATAAAAGTTAAAATATATGTATTGCATCAAAGTTGGAAAAAAAATGGGAGAAAAGGATAGAGGGAGGGAGAGAGGGTGAGCTTTCTACTGTTTTCTGACTTTCAAGATTTGATCTTTTTTTGACCTTTTCAGAGAGAGGGGGAGGAAAGAGGGGAAGAGAGAGGATGGAGAGAAGGGGAGAGAGAGAGGGGAAGAGAGAGATGGGGGAGAGGGGGAGAGAAGGGGAGAGAGAGAGAGGGGAGAGGGGGGAGGGAAAGAAGGGGAGAGGGGGGAGAGGGAGAGGGAGAGGGAGAGAGGGAGGGGGAGGGAGGGAGGAGGAGAGCTAGAGGGGGAGAGGGGGAGAGAGAAAAGGAGAGGGAGGGAAAAGAGGGGGAGAGAAAGAGAGAGAGAGAGAGAGAGAGAGAGAGAGGAAGGGAGAGAATGGGAGAGGGAAAGAGGGGGAGAGAAAGAGGGAGAGAGGGGGAGGGGGAGGAGAGGGAGAGGAGGAGAGAAACGGGGAGATAGGGAGAGAGGGAAAGAAAAGGAGAGGGAGAGGGAGAGGGCGGGGAAGAGAGAGAGACAGAGAGGAAGAGGTAGAGAGGGAGAGAGGGGGACAGAGAAGGAGAGGGAGAGAGGGAAAAGGAGAGGGAGGGGAAAGAGGGGGAGAGAAAGAGGGAGAGAGAGAGGGAGAGGGAGAGAGGTTGAGGGGAAATAGGGAGGGAGAGGGAGAGAAGGATAGAGGGAGGGAGAGGGAGGGAGAGAGGGGGGAGATAGGGAGAGAGGGAGAGCTTTCTACTGTTTTCTGACTTTGCAAGATTTGATCTTTTTTTGACCTTTTGAGAGAGGAGGGGAGGAAAGAGAGGAAGAGAGAGGAGGGAGAGAAGGGGAGAGAGAGGGGAAGAGAGAGAGGGGGGAGAGAAGGGGAGAGAAGGGGAGAGAGAGGGGAGAGGGGGGAGGGAAAGAAGGGGAGAGGGGGGGAGGGAGAGGGAGAGGGAGAGAGGGAGGGGGAGGGAGGGAGAGGGAGGGAGGGAGGGGGAGAGCTGGAGGGGGAGGGAGAGAGGGAGGGAGGGAGAGAGAGAGAGAGGCGGAGGAAGAGAGAGAGACGGAGAGGAAGAGGGAGAGAGGGAGAGAGAGGAGGGAGAGAGAGAGAAGCGGAGGGGGAGGAGAGAAAGGGGGAGATAGAGAGAGAGAGATAGAGCTTTCTGCTGTTTTCTGACTTTGCAAGATTTGATCTTTTGTTGATCTTTTGGGAGAGAGGGGGAGGGAGAGAGGGGAAGAGATAGAGGGGAGAGAAGGGGAGAGAGAAAGAGATAAGGAGAGAAGGGGAGAGAAGGGGAGAGAGAAAGAGATAAGGAGAGAAAGGGAGAGAAGGGGAGAAGGGGAGAGAGAGAGAGACGGAGAGAGAGATAGGGAGAGAGAGAGAGAGATACGCCTTGACTTCTAAGTCGAAGTTATCGCACAGTACAACGGCGCTCCCCATAAAGGGAGAAACTCAAGACGTACAGATTGCTCAATATTAATGAAATAGACCACTCACAGATTAGTCTACAGCTTACTGTGCCACGATCACGTTATGACTCCTTGGAATCCATGGTGATTATTGGCAGTCATTTTCGAGATCAAACTTTCACCCTCATGGAAGGTTTGCATGCTTTGTCCGGTTAGTGCTATGCCAACGTACAATTCATTGACTCATAACAAGTTAGTTAGGGCCTCCGAAATAACAAAAATATAAAACACCATAGATTCTCGTACACAGGTCAAAGGCAAATGACTGGATGTAATTAACTCACGTAGATTAGCATATGAACACAAACATATGGAGACCCAACGCATTACGGACAATTACAGAAACCTAATTGAACACCTACGTTGGCACATGCGAAACAACTTCTGGCCTAATGCTCCCGTTAGAGCAAATGGACAACATGCCTGACTATAGCACCATTACATTTTGCTAATCTCGGACGCTTTAGCTTCACTTCCGATTGACAACGGTAGTTCGCGGAGCAATCATACAGCGATATTATAATCCTTAATCCAAATCTAAATTCCAAGATATATTGACAACCATAAACCAACAAAGCTATAAACTTGTGCAGCCGACTACTCAAACACAAACTTAGGCAACGGCCACGCTGAAGTTCTGAAAAAAGGCAAAACACAAAAAAACAAAAACAAAGGGACAGCACATCACCTTTACGGTCTGTGACTAACCAAACGCGCGCACCGCGCGCGATCTTCAACTATATTGTCAACTATAACACTACCGTAGTTTGCTAATTACGGTCACTTCTCCACACCTTGCGACTGAAGACGGCCTTTCACAAAGCGCTCATACAACGGTTTTTAAATCCGTGAACCATATCTAACTTCCAAGATGTATTGCTAATCACAAGCAATACATATATAGAATTGTGCATCCGACTGCTCCCACAGAATCTCAGGCACCGACCACAAGTTAGCCAAACAATTCTGCATACCCAAAACAAACAACAACCACCGTCAAATCGCATAAAAAGATCGTACCTAACCATACGCGCGCATCGCGCGCGGTCTTCAACTAGTATTTCTAAGAAACAATAACTTAATAAGAAAGATATTAAAAAATCTAACCTAAAATAGGATTGGCAAAGATTTAATTTATTTTTGAATAAATTAAGTTTAAAATGAATTCTTGATTTCCAATTAAAAAAAACATATTACTCTTAAAAGAAACAAAATACTTACACAGTTTTCCGTAATAATTAAAAAAAATGAAATTATTTAAAAACAATTAATCTTTTCCATAACCATAGAGTAAATCGACGGAGATATTATATGATTACAAAATCATCATTCAATATCTTTGACATATTTATCAAATATTTAAACTTTAGGCATCAATAACTCATAACTTGATTTATTTATTTTTCCTTTTTTAGTTTGATTTGTTTACATATGTAGACGTTTAATTTACATATACTCCGTATAATTTATCACCCAAAATTAAAAAATGTGGACGGAATAAGTTATATCCATTAAATTTTTGTTTATTAAAACGAAATATTATATAATAAAGCTTTAAATTATGTCATACCTTACTAATACAATCAGTATAGTTAACGTAATGTGTCAAGTTTTCTGTGCAGAATGTAGACGAAATAAGTTACATCAAATTTGTGTTATTAAAACGAAGTATTATATAATAAGTCTTAATATTATGTCATACCTCGTTCATAAAAAAAATGTCATACCTCACTAATATAGTCAATATAGCTAACGTAATGTGTCAAGTTTTGTGTGCAAAATGTTTAATTATACCAACTCGAGTGTACAGTGATCTCTATCAATTTAAGCTAATACAATCTTACAACAACTACCGTGAAAATGTCGTTTACTACACACAAAAACTCATCACCACATACGTTAAGCTTTTGTAATTTAATAGTCCATTAAAAAAATATTAAAATTGAAAAATTATCACCCGTACCCGATTATTTGTCGAGATGATAGTAATTTGTATTTATCGGGAAAAAAAACAACTCGATATGAAACCAAAATAAATTCATCATAAACCGTAGAGGGACTTGCGTAAACACAAAAAAAAGCTCCAACCCGTGAATTTTCACGGACCACTACACTAGTTTAATTACAAATTAAAGTCCAATTTATGTATTTATAGTAATAATACTAAGAATCTTAGATTCTTTTCTTTTTCCTTTTCCTTTAGGAAATCAGATTTTTTTTTCTTTAGAAAACATATTAATAACACAAATGATGAATTTGTGATAGCGAATGTTTTTATCAGAGTATAAATTTTATATTATTTGTTTGAACAAATGATGAATTTATCACATCCTTTTTCATTAAGGGTGTGTTTGGATAGCAAAATGAGAGGGAAAGAGAGGGGAGAGAGGAGGGAAGAGAAAGGGAAGGAGAGGTTCCCCTCCAAATCTTGCCTATTTTGGAGGGAAAATATTTTGTGTTGGAGGATCCATTTTCCCTCCCCTCCAAATCATTCACCCCATTTTTTCAACCAAACCATGGAATTTGCTCTCTCCCCTTTCCCTCCCTTTCCTTTCCCTCCAAATCCTGCCATCCAAACGCACCCTAAGAGAATAACTTTTTCTAAAAAATTTCAGGAAGGAAAAAAATCTCAGAAACAAACGAATCAAACTTAGAATAATTGTCACAATTATTCGTCACAATTAAATTTAAATAAACAATTGTGACAGTTATTTTGAAATATATCCATGACTTCATCACGGCTTTCAAAAATCTCGCTGGGGAATTGTTGGTGATTTGAGTTAATTACCGTTCATTTGGTGTAGTCGGGGTTTAGTTACAAAGAAGGGTGAACTCGGTTTAGCTATATGACGTGTCGGGAGTGCAGAGTGCACGCTTGTCTAAGTCTAAATTGAGCTTGCGGTTTGTATAAATAATCAAGTGAATGTAATTTTATGTCTCCGTCAATTCACGTGTGCCACGGGTCAACCCGATTGGGGTACACAGTATCGAGAATCCGAGTTGTGTAATTTAATTTTCGGACCGTTGTTTAATACGGTGGTGTGGCAGTGTTGGTTTTTATCCAACTGATTCTTAATAACTTGTTTGACGTGGAATTTGGCCAATGCATCAGTTATATGCTTTGGATTGTCATAATGACATGTACTTTTGCATGTGTGGAGAGTAATCCACATGCATGCAGTAAGTTACTCATTGTTTAAGTGAATTACACATACTTGATGAATAAAGACATATACTTCATTATAGAAGTGCGTGAAACAAAGAGAAAACTCCAACTTTCTATGTTCTTCTCTCTGTTTCTTCTTTGTAAAAGTGATAACTCTCAATCTCTATAAGTTCTTGCTCAAAATTGTAGTGTCAGAATAAGAGTGTGATCTTGTAGTCTTATCCCACAAGAAAATCGTGTAACCCGGGACACGTTAGGGTCGATTATTCTTGAAGGAAAGTGATTTCGTTCACGATTCTACAAAGATATCCAAGCTATTTGTATTTTCGTTGTTGTAAGTTGTAATAGTTTAGTATTTGTAACTATTGTAATTTTTCGATATTGTTGTATCCCGGTGTTTCTACAACAATCTTCAAGAATAATTCCACAATGTCGAATGTGAAAGAGATGGCAACGAAAATCGGGAAATTGGACAAGTTTGAGGGTGTCGATTTCCGTCGATGGCAAAAGAAGATGCATTTTCTCTTGACTGCTTTGGAGGTGGTATATGTTCTTAGCACACCGATACCGGAAGTGGCAGATGATGGTCTCATTGATCAACTTCGGAAGAGGAACAAATGGGAGAATGATGACTACATATGCCGAGGGCACATTCTTAATGGTATGTCGGATTTTCTATTTGATATCTATCAAAATGTTGAGTCGGCCAAAGATTTATGGAATCAATTAGAATCTAAATATATGGAAGAGGATGTTTCGAGTAAAAAGTTTCTGGTTAGTAATTTTATGAATTACAAAATGGTAGATTCTAGGCCGGTAATGGAACAATATAACGAGTTATTGCGTTTATTGGGTCAGTTTGCTCAACATAAGATGGAAATGGATGAGTCTATTTCGGTGTCAAGTATCATTGATAAATTACCACCTTTATGGAAAGATTGCAAACGGATGCTTAAGCATAAAAAGGAAAAGTTGAGTCTTGTTCAACTCGGTAGTCACTTGCGTATAGAGGAATCTCTAAGGGCGCAAGAGGATACTAAGGCCAAGGGTAAAATGGCTATGGATCTGTCTTCCATCAATGTGGTGGAGGGTGGTAAGGGTTCTTCTAATAAGAATAAGGGTAAAAAGAGACCACATTCTAGTGTTAGCGATGATACCAATTTAGTACCTAAGGGTGCTTGTTGGATTTGCGGTAAATATGGTCACTTCAAAGCGGATTGTACCGTGAAAAGGAACAAAAAAGCAACACCGAAAGGGCCTTCCGGGCAGCGGTCTAAGGACAAAGGGCAAGGGTCTACGGACCAAGGGCCACCTAAACATCAAGGTCAGAATTTATCTTGTGATTTTAATTCGGTTGAGAATTATGTATCATTGATTTCTGAAGCATTTTATATGCAGGATGACGATGTTGCATGGTGGATTGACTCGGGTGCTACCAAGCATGTTTGTAGAGACCGTCGATGGTTTGAAGATTACAAACCGGTGAAAGATGGGTCCATCTTATTTATGGGAAACGAGTCAAAGGCTGCCATTGTCGGTGTAGGAACCGTGGTGTTGAAGTTTAGTTCCGGAAAATTTATTACCTTAAAGCATGTATTACATGTGCCTTGTATTAGAAAGAATTTGGTATCCGGTAGTTTGCTTTCGAATGATGGATTATTTAACTTAGTATTTGAATGTGATAAATTTGTATTAAGTGAGCATGGATTGTTTATTAGATTTGGTTATTTATGTAATGACATGTTCATGTTAAATTTGAATCATGATGATGTAGATCGTGCTATGGTTTGTAGTAATGTTAATACATCGGTTTTGTGGCATTCTAGATTAGGTCATGTTCATTTCAAAAGAATGATGTTAATGTCTAAAAATGAGTTGATTTCATCTTTTGACATAAATAATATGAATAAGTGTAACACTTGCATGTTGACTAAAATTGTTAGGCAACCTTTTCCTAGTGTTGAAAGATCGACTTCGGTTTTGGAACTTATTCATAGTTACCTATGTGATTTGTATGCTACACCGTCTTTGGGTAATAAAAGATATGTAGTAACTTTTGTAGATGATTGTACTCGTTTTTGTTATGTATTTTTGTTGCACACTAAAGATGAGGCAATGGATATGTTTAATATCTATAAAAGTGAAGTTGAGCTTCAATTGTCTTCTAAGATTAAGAAGTTGCGTACCGATAGAGGTGGTGAATTTTATGATCCATCCTTTTTCGAATCATGTGGTATAATACATGAGGTAACGACACCGTATACGCCACAGCAAAATGACATTGCGGAGAGGAAAAACCGTACTCTTAAGGAGATGGTAAATTCCATGTTATCTTACTCGGGTTTGAGTGAGGGTTTTTGGGGGGAAGCAATGTTAACGGCTTGTCACTTGCTTAATAGGATTCCAAGTAAGTGAAATACTATAACTCCATATGAGCTTTGGAATCAAAGAAAACCAAACCTAAATTATTTACGAGTTTGGGGTTGCAGAGCAGTAGTAAGACTACCGACACTTAATATTAAAATCTTAGGTGAAAGAGGCATTGATTGTATATTCATTGGATATGCTATGCATTCCAAGGCATATCGGTTCTACGTCATTGAACCGAATGATTCAGTGTCGGTTCATACCGTCATTGAATCAAGAGATGCCATCTTTGATGAGTCTCGGTTTACATCAATGCAAAGGACAAAAGAAATTACTCCTAGAAATATTGGAGTAGAGGTGACGGATAATGTGTCATCTCAAGATGAGCCTATTGTGCTTCGAAGAAGTAAAAGGGCTAGGAAAGAAAAATCTTTTGGACCCGATTTCCAAATTTATTTGGTGGAAGGGACGAGAGACGAGGTGGGATTCCAATATTCATATTGCTACAATGTGGATGAGGATCCTAGAACATATAAGGAGGCAATGAAGTCTCAAGATGTCTCATTTTGGAAAGAAGTCATCAATGATGAGATGGATTCCATTATGGGGAATAACACGTGGATCCTCACGGATCTTCCACGTGGCTCCAAACCTTTGGGTTGCAAGTGGCTCTTCAAAAGAAAGATGAGAGTCGATGGGACAATCGACAGGTATAAAGCCCGGTTGGTCATCCAAGGGTTCAGACAAAAGGAAGGTATTGATTATTTTGATACCTATGCTCCGGTTGCTAGAATCTCCACTATTAGATTGTTGATTGCTCTAGCGGCAATTAATGATTTAGTTATCCATCAAATGGATGTCAAGACGGCGTTCTTGAATGGAGATTTGGAAGAGGAAATTTATATGAGGCAACCAGAGGGTTTTATTATGCCGAGTAATGAGCATAAGGTTTGTAAGCTTGTTAAATCCTTGTACGGACTCAAACAAGCTCCTAAGCAATGGCATCAAAAATTTGATGAAGTTATCTTGTCAAATGGTTTTAAGCTTAACCAATGTGACAAGTGTGTATATTGTAAGTTTGATAAAACCGGTAATGGTGTAATCATTTACTTGTATGTAGACGACATGTTGATTTTTGGTACTAACCAAAATCAAGTTGACCTCTGTAAAGAGTTTTTGTCGTCTAGTTTTTCCATGAAAGACATGGGGGAGGCGGATGTGATCCTTGGGATCAAGATAATTCGGAATAACGATGGGATTTCATTAACACAATCACATTATATTGAGAATGTGTTGAAGAAATTTCATTGTAAGAATGGTACTCCGGCAAAAACTCCCATGGAACAGGGTGAGAAACTCGAGCCTAATTCGGGTGAACCGGTATCACAACTTGAGTATGCTCGGGTCATAGGCTGCTTGATGTATGCTATGACTAGTACTGGACCGGACATTGCATTCGCGGTTGGAAAGCTTAGTAGATACACGAGTAACCCAAGTAGTCATCATTGGCAGGCGGTAAATCGTGTTCTAAGGTATCTTAAGTCCACCAAGGATTTAAGATTAACTTATGTGGGATATCCTTCGGTTTTAGAAGGGTACTCCGATGCAAGTTGGATAAACAATGTGGAGGATCACTCCTCTACTAGTGGTTGGGTGTTCTTGCTTGGAGGAGGTGCCATATCGTGGGCCTCTAAAAAGCAAACATGTATATCTAACTCGACCATGGAGTCTGAATTCATAGCCTTGGCTGCGGCCGGAAAAGAGACGGAGTGGCTTAGGAATTTGGTATCCGAAATTCCGTCATTGACCCGATTGTGGAGCTCGAAAGGGTAGTCAACGGACTAAAAGAGTCAACCAACCACGGACTTGGATTAATCAATCCCAAGTTACTACGGATAGGCGTGTCGTGACTCATACACGTCCAGGTTCATGCAATTACACACAGGATCACGTTGGAGAATATTGTCTATCCTAGGAAGATATGGAGGATCTCGTGGGGATGACATAATATCCACGATAGTAATGGGAAAATAAAGAGAGATATGGATGATATCTCTCATGATAGGCTAATTGTGAATAAAAGGCAACAAGAGGGTCTTCATATATTTAATATATCAATCAAGGATTTCGTGATCTCCAATATATGGAGAATAAATCATGTGGATTGTTGTCAACTAAGTGAAAGTGTTGGTGATCTATCCAAGAAGTGGGTGTCCAGATTCATTCCACCATTTAGCCACATTCACACGTCATTTGCAATCACAATCAACCAAGAAAATCATACTTATTTTAAGGTGATATGGAGAATCAAATCCAATGGAATAAAATCAAGTGGATAATCCTTAAAGGTGGCGTGATCTCATGGAAGTGGAAAGAGTATCAAACATCTCACATCTTTGGCAAGAATTACTCAATAGATATTAGTATATTATTTTATATTAGATTGTTTCCAAATATCGTAAGAATATTGTAGGGTAGAATATCACTCGTGATCACGAGTTGATTTCTTGCATGTAGGCTATATAAGCCATAGTCGTTAATTCAATAAAAACATGGAATATTTATGAATTTACACACAACTTGTCAAACTCTGGATTAATTTGTTAATCTCGTGTTTAAACTTCGAGAAGGTGCTTCGAAGTGTTTAGAGGGGTGGTGCTCCAAACTTTGAGCTATTAATTCCGGGTTCAAAGTCGAACTACGGGTTAAATATCCTTTGGTTACTCACCGATTAACATCGGATCACAAAATACAAAAAAAAAACGAAGCGTCTGCTTCCCAAAAATAGCCGAGACACAAAACTCAAAATCCCCACAGACCTTAACTACGAACCAGGGTTACATTAACCTTAGTTCAATTTCACTCCAAAATCCACGTCATCAACCAAGGTTACATTAACCTTCGACCCAATCTTCATTTCTTATTCTAAACCGCTTCCGCATTCGTATCATTTGGTATCAGAGCCGTGTTTAGCGACATGGGAGATAACGATATCAACAACAACAATGTCAACAACGACGCAAGCAGCATCAATACTGGAGGGGGTAACGACGAGAATCTCATCCAACAATTGCTTCGTGCCTTGCGTAATTTACCTGAGAACCGAGCAGAAGGAGGAGCTAGGAGATTCGTGTACGTGCCAAAGCCTCGAGATGAATTCAAAGTCACGGAATTTCCGGAGTTTAAAGGAGGATTCGATCCAGAGGAATACTTGGATTGGGAACGCAAGATGGAAAGAATGTTCGATTTCAAGGACGTTCCTGACGAAAAGCGTTGTAAGTATGCTATACTTTGACTCACAAAAACAACATCTTTATGGTTTGAGGGCATGAAATTGAGAAGGGCTAGAGAGAAAAAGCCAAAGGTTAAAACTTGGGATGACCTTAAACGTAAGTTACGCAAGAGGTATGTGCCCAAGAGTTATAAAGTCGATTTGTATAGGAGAATTGCCGAACTAAGACAAGGGAGTCTAAATGTTAGTAGTTACATTTCAGAGTTTGAAAAAGCGTCTTTGATGTGCGAGTTAGACGAGTTAGAAGAACAAAAAATGGCTCAATTTTGTAGAGGTTTAAATCATGGTATCGCGGATGTCGTTGACTTACATCCCTACGAGTCATTCGATACACTTTGTTCTTTGTGTCTTAAGGTCGAAACTCAACAAAAAAAGAAGTCTACCCCTAAGACGGATACTTGGAATAAATCCGAAGAAACTAAGTTTGAAGGGTCAAATTTGCATGTGACTCCTAAGACTACCCCTATTTCCCAAATGACACCCAATACACCCTATAAGGCCAAGGACATGTCTAAGGTCCGTTGTTTCAAGTGCCAAGGGTTCGGTCACTTTAAAACCGAGTGTCCCAATCAATGAATCATCACCTTAAGGGAGGCGATTACATATCGTGATGATTTGTGGGATCAAGAGGAAAGTGACGAGGAGGGAAAAGTTTATATGGCAAAGGGAGGAGAGGAAGAGGTGGAAGAAGTCTTAGAGTTTGAGGCTCCTACACACGTTGAGTCACTAGTCTTGCGTCGTACACTACACACACTTGCTAAATCGTCTATAATGAAGCAAAGAGACCAAATCTTTCATACTAAATGTCAAGTGAATGATAAGTGGTATAATGTGATTATTGATAGGGGGAGTTGCACTAATGTCGCATCCCAAGAAATGGTGGACAAACTTGCCTTGACCACTACGCCCCACCCAAAACCCCACACACTACATTGGCTTGATGACGGAAAGAAGGTGAAGGTCACAAAGCAAGTGCGAGTTGGATTCACGATGGGTCCGTATAATGATGAAATCACGTGTGACGTGATTCCCATGGATGCGTGCCACATTCTTTTGGGCAGGCCATGGCAATTTGATCGTGATGTACGTCACCAAGGGAGGACTAACGAGTATATTCTGATGGTGAATGATAAGAAAATCATCCCAAGGCCAATGGCACCGCAAGATGTTCGTTCTATGCATTCTAACCGGGCTACCAAGCCTAGTTTATCTGTGTTTGCTAGTGAGCAAGTGTTAGCAAACAAAGAGGAGAGGTACGCCCTTAAAGCGTCCAGCATGTCCGTAGTTTCAAGAGGGAACGATCTTGACCAAGGTTACATTAACCTTGACCAAGTTTACCCTAACCTTGACTCAAACGAACTTATGCAACCGCTAGTAGGTGGGTCTGATCAAGATGTATTTTCGAGTGACCTTGAACCTAGCTTGTCTACAGTTGTTTGTCAAAACAGAATTAAACCGGTGATTGACCGGAAAGAAAAGATGAATACACTTATTGCGTCAAAGCAGCCCGTTCTTCAAGAGGACCAATCCAGGCTCATACATCCATCAATTCAAATGAGGGATAATTACTATGGGGTCCGTATCACTTCCGTGGAGAACTTAGCTCCAAATTTAAAATTTGACGGCCTTAGGGAATTGAGTCAATTCCTTTTGAAGAGGGAGGGGATGACCCGATTGTGGAGCTCGAAAGGGTAGTCAACGGACTAAAAGAGTCAACCAACCACAGACTTGGATTAATCAATCCCAAGTTACTACGGATAGGCGTGTCGTGGCTCTTGCACGTCCAGGTTCATGCAATTACACAAAGGATCACGTTGGAGAATATTGTCTATCCTAGGAAGATATGGAGGATCTCGTGGGGATGACATAATATCCACGATAGTAATGGGAAAATAAAGAGAGATATGGATGATATCTCTCATGATAGGCTAATTGTGAATAAAAGGCAACAAGAGGGTCTTCGTATATTTAATATATCAATCAAGGATTTCGTGATCTCCAATATATGGAGAATAGATCATGTGGATTGTTGCCAACTAAGTGAAAGTGTTGGTGATTTATCCAAGAAGTGGGTGTCCAGATTCATTCCACCACTTAGCCACATTCACACGTCATTTGCAATCACAATCAACCAAGAAAATCATACTTATTTTAAGGTGATATGGAGAATCAAATCCAATGGAATAAAATCAAGTGGATAATCCTTAAAGGTGGCGTGATCTCATGGAAGTGGAAAGAGTATCAAACATCTCACATCTTTGGCAAGAATTACTCAATAGATATTAGTATATTATTTTATATTAGATTGTTTCCAAATATCGTAAGAATATTGTAGGGTAGAATATCACTCGTGATCACGAGTTGATTTCTTGCATGTAGGCTATATAAGCCATAGTCGTTAATTCAATAAAAACATGGAATATTTATGAATTTACACACAACTTGTCAAACTCTGGATTAATTTGTTAATCTCGTGTTTAAACTTCGAGAAGGTGCTTCGAAGTGTTTAGAGGGGTGGTGCTCCAAACTTTGAGCTATTAATTCCGGGTTCAAAGTCGAACTACGGGTTAAATATCCTTTGGTTACTCACCGATTAACATCGGATCACAAAATACAAAAAAAACGAAGCGTCTGCTTCCCAAAAATAGTCAAGCCACAAAACTCAAAATCCCCACAGACCTTAACTACGAACCAGTGTTACATTAACCTTAGTTCAATTTCACTCCAAAATTCATGTCATCAACCAAGGTTACATTAACCTTCGACCCAATCTTCATTTCTTATTCTAAACCGCTTCCGCATTCGCATCAGTCGTGGCCAAAACCGATGTCACCCATTTCTATCAATTGTGATAATTCTAGTACATTGGCTAAGGCATATAGTCAAGTGTATAATTGTAAGTCGCGACATCTAGGCGTTAGACATAGCGTTGTACGTGAGTTGATCACTTATGGGGTGATCTCGGTTGTGTTTGTGAGATCTCAATATAATTTAGTCGATCATTTGACGAAAGGATTGGCGAGGGACTTGGTGAACAAGTCGGTTATCGGGATGGGTCTTAAACCCCTATGAGTCTTTGGTGGTAGGATACCCAATTCCCCTCTAATATGACGTTGGAGGCAGAATTCAATGTGGAAGGCCTACTATCATTGACTTGAGCACATGAAATGTCCTGAAGGTATATGCAATTAATCTGCATGATTAGGTTGAAGTGATATATTCTTAATGGATCTTTGACAAAGTGCAAATGCAGGTGCACGATTAAATATTCACCTATGTGAGACATGAAGTTAGCCGCTTCAAGGAGGTTCGGAGTTGACTTCTCATATGTTTTCATGAACGGATATGGACACGAGGCTGTTAATTAGTGTCAGTTTTACTTATGGAAATTTCAACTTATGTGTATGATTATCTTCACGTATTCAATATGGGTAAAGGGGTTCAATGCTTAGTCACACCCCGATACACCGAATATCTGGAATGTGTAATTATACTAAGTGGTAATTCAATCTTCGTGATATTGTCATAATGCATCAGTTGGTTGTTTTTGGTTCTACTAAACCAAGGATTATACTAAAATGGGGGAGGAATGTTAGTGATTTGAGTTAATTACCATTCATTTGGTGTAGTCGGGGTTTAGTTACAAAGAAGGGTGAACTCGGTTTAGCTATATGAAGTGTCGGGAGTGCGGAGTGCACGCTTGTCTAAGTCTAAATTGAGCTTGCGGTTTGTATAAATAATCAAGTGAATGTAATTTTATGTCCCCGTCAATTCACGTGTGCCACAGGTCAACCCGATTGGGGTACACAGTATCGAGAATCCGAGTTGTGTAATTTAATTTTCGGAGCGTTGTTTAATACGGTGGTGTGGCAGTGTTGGTTTTTATCCAACTGATTCTTAGTAACTTGTTTGACGTGGAATTTGGCCAATGCATCAGTTATATGCTTTGGATTGTCATAATGACATGTACTTTTGCATGTGTGGAGAGTAATCCACATGCATGCAGTAAGTTACTCATTGTTTAAGTGAATTACAAATACTTGATGAATAAAGACATATACTTCATTATAGAAGTGCGTGAAACAAAGAGAAAACTCCAACTTTCTCTGTTCTTCTCTCTGTTTCTTCTTTGTAAAAGTGATAACTTTCAATCTCTATAAGTTCTTGCTCAAAATTGTAGTGTCGAAATAAGAGTGTGCTCTTGTAGTCTTATCCCACAAGAAAATCGTGTAACCCGGGACACGTTAGGGTCGGTTATTCTTGAAGGAAAGTGATTTCGTTCACGATTCTACAAAGATATCCAAGCTATTTGTATTTTCGTTGTTGTAAGTTGTAATAGTTTAGTATTTGTAACTATTGTAATTTTTCGATATTGTTGTATCCCGGTGTTTCTACAAGAGGAATATAATGGAGATGGATTCATTGACATTTCTTGCTGGGAACAGGAGGTTCTTAATTGACGATCTTGTATATATTAGGTCGCTGACAGACTGCTGCTACATAAATTTTCTAAAGCCAAAGTTCGAATCTCCCTCCCCTTATGTTATAATGCGACTAAGTGCGCTCTTCGTTGAACCAAAAAAAAAAAGAGAAAACAAAATCCAGAGTATTTAAAGAGAACCAAATCCAGAGTATTTTAAAGAGCTTCTTCATTAATCTTGAATCAAATGCAACTTCAGACTTAAAGTACCCTTCTTCTTCAACCGCTCGGCGAGATATTTCTGAACAGCACGATCATCAACAAGCTCCATCCCAGCAGCAGTTTTAAACCTGTGCGCCTTGCCAACAACAACAAAAACGTGCTCGTGAACTTGCCACTTCAGCCAAGTACGAACAACGCATCCCTGATGTCGCATTTCTCATGCACCTTGTGTGTCTAATAAGATGAAAACATCAATCGTAGAGTCAGGAACATACAAGCGCATGCTATGACACACATGTTTGCACCGTACCCACAGCTAGATCAATACTACCATTTCAATCGGGTGTCGTGCCTTTTAGAAATATGAAGTAGAAATACAGTAGCGGAAAATTTATGATGCAATCATGCCAATTACTCCGTAATAGATCTGTGTGACACGATTGTATACACAACACTAAGCTATAATAACATCACACCGACAAACATTACACCAAACGTTTTGCTTTATAAATAACTAGATGGAAAGCCCGTGCGATGCACGAACCGCTTTTTAGTGACGCTGATAAAGGCACCGAATTGGATAATTGCGTAAATTTGTGAAACTGTACAACAGTAGAGAGTCAGTCGAAGTTAAGAGTATGCCTAATAGTAAAGAAATATTATCCATATACGTAAATGTGTTTCAAGATATCAGAGATAATATATGCGATAAACGTCAAATTAAATTATAGACATTATATATGGTGGATTGTAGTAGTTAGAATAAAGACTAATTAAAGTACCTCGGACATAAATATACGTAAATATAAATATTCATTGGGTAAAATAGGAACATATTATCGTCAACAACGATGAAACAAGTGATAAAAAACAAATTTGTCATCATCAGCGCACAAGTTATAATAATGAATGTTGTTGCTTACTTTAGCGATGAATACCCTTGCTTATTTGTAATAGTACAATTATGAATACATTTGAAAGTTTAAAATTACGACTTCATATTTATAATTGTAGATACTCTGATCACCACGTTAGAATCTTAAACCATGTGATGTGTTGATAATCTTACTTTCTTAAATTTTTGGTTGATATCTAAGGACCAACGATTACTCTTATTTATAATACTTCATCACCTTCTTATAATTTTTCGATGTCATATAATTTTTTGGTTGATATCTAAGGACGAACGATTACTCTTATTTATCATAAGAAAATAAAGGAAAAGAAAATATATCTATATTTGTATTAGGATAATAATAATATAAGTAATAATTCTTTTCTTATTATTAATTATTTAAAAAAAATTAATTTTAAATTTTTAGAATTTCTTAAGAATTAAAAGATTTTTGGTTTATAGTTTTAAAGATTCTTTTAAAATTCATTTTATGACTCAATTTTTTTTTTGGTAAGAATTAGCTCTTTATTCTTCCAAAAGTAGGGGGAAAAAGATAGACTTACAAAATGTCTCGACCAAAAGCTCCAAAAACTAACACAAGCTCCAAAAAGGCCACAAAAACAATCGGCCACTAAGCTTGAAGACAACTAATCATCTCATCGTTTTCTATATGATTTGGCAGGAACGAAATCGTAGGATATTTGTTGGCATAAAGAGCAGCGTGGAGAAGCTTATTTATGCCATCAAATTTCATGTCTGCAGTAAACTTTTGTATAATTGACTCAAGATTTTTGGTTGATGTATAATAACGAATTGCTATTACTCTTATTTAGAATCCTATGAACTCATTATAATTCTTCAATGTTAAATAATTTTAATTAACTTTATAGTCTTAAGAGATTTTTTAAGATTCAAAAGAATTTTGGTTAATATCTAAGAAAGAATGATTACTCTTATTTATATAATATAATTTATCACATTATATTATAATTTTTACAGTGTGAGACAATTTAACTTAAGTTTATATTTATAAGAGCGTTCTTTTCAAGACATCATTTTTTTTTTGATATCTAATGACGAATGATTACTCTTATTTATAGAATTATAATTCTTCAATGTAGGACAATTTAACTTAAGTGTATATATTCTTAAGAACACTTTTTAAAATTTAAAATATTTTTGGTTTACAGTCTTAAAACAGAATTGACTACGCGTTTCACACTTTCGTTGTCCAATTTTTGTGCTTATGAGGTGATAATCGTCGGTTATATAGTGATAATCTTTGAGTCTTAAATGGAGCTGTTTTTTTTCTATACAAATTCTTATATTCTTTATTTACATTTTTTAAAAAAATCGAGTCTTAGGTGGAGCAGGATTTTTTTTCATATACAAATTTTCATATTCTTTATTTAACTTAAAATATATTAAAAAAATTGGACCAATCATATCGCTCGAAATGTTTCTGCTTTATTAATATATATTGATTGATGATTGTTCATTAACTAAAAACTCAAACACTTCATTTTAAAAAAATATCGAACACTTGTGAGTAATTATTAATTTTTCCTGTATTTTTAAAGTGGGATTATTATTAATTTTGACTACTCTCTTCGTTTTTATTAGGATGTTATCTATTTTCTCTTCAGGTGTGTTATTGAGATGCTATCTATTTTCATTTTTGGTAAGTTTTTGTTATAGTTTATCAATACTTATTTTTTTTGGTATTTGTTCCAAATCGAATAGATAACATCCTAATAGGACGGAAGGAGTATAATCTGTTAGTACTATAATATATCCCAATAATTCTACTACGGCGTACTTTCTAGGACAAAAGTTGAAAGTAAATTATCTTTGTTTATTAATTCTCGAACATCTATATTAGTTTTTAATTAAGACATGCGGAGTATATATGATTTTAATACGTCTAGTTTATGGGTTTAACATTTAGGAGTCGTTTGGTTCAAACAATAGAAATAGAATGGAATGAATTCTAAAATTATGGAGGTATGAAGTTATAACCCAAGACTTATTAATACTTGTTTGGTTTGATCTCAGAATGGGTGGTAAAATGTGTTTCATGATAGATGAAATTAGCATCATGGGTAGAAACTTAGGATTGAGATTCCAAGGGGTTTGATGAGAATTAGAAATCCCTAGCCTAAGTTTCTAACTTCAATCCAAAAGTCACCAACCAAACACTAAACACTTGGATGAGTGATTTCATCCCAATTTATTTCAAAACCCCAACCAAACACCTCTAGTTAGTCTATAAATACGTCACCTCGAGTTTTTTTTTTGGCCAAAACCACTCAACGGAGAATATGACACATTGTCAAGCAAACGAGAAAAAAAAGTCCACCTTGATTTTCCATCTACCCATTTCCGACATTCATCATCATTTACCTCAATTCACCTTACTTATATGGCTAGCTTTCTTCTCCTCCATCAACACCCATCTTTTTTTTTGCCAGCAAAGAAAAGCATCGGATTACATGATGTTTGGGCTTTCGAAACCCATATTACATCCTTTATTGAACTTAAAAACGACATCACAAACTACTACTAATAAAGCTAGAACGATTAAAGAAAGGCGTCAGGTGATTGTGATGAGTTGTTGTTGAACGGATCCTTAAACATGAGTGTCTTCATCCACATTATCAACACAACTGCCGACTCCCAGGTACATCCACACATATGAGTCGTAAAGTGCTGAGGCCAATATGTACTTACGCACTTCCGAAAAAGGCATAGAAAGAAACGGGTGAGAGGAAAGTGTGGACATGACGTAGGTCCACCCCGACGCGGCCACGCGCGGGTTTGGGTAGGCGAATGAATCTCGTGGTGAGATTGTTCTCGGGTTCGAAATTTAAGTCAAAATGGAGTCGCCACCGAATTTTGTGGTTATTCGGAACCATACGAGTCCACTCTATGTCGTCATGGGCTATGCACAAAGTAAGCCCACTTCGATTTCAGAGTTTATTGGGCTCGTCCCTTTGCATTGCAATATCGATACCGTATAAACCGGCTTTCGTATATAGAATGACTCTCGTGCGCCAAGGGTTTCGGACATCCGGAAACCGAAGGTTCTGAGTAAGGGGTGAGGGTACGTGTTGGGAAGCCCACTAAGGACACCCAACCCCGCCCGCACATGGCGGCCTCTACTAAGACATCGTTCGTGTTCGTGTGCGCGCGCTAGTAAAATGATTAAATGATATGCGAACAGCGTTTTCGGGCTAAGCATATTAATAATATGTGAACTACGTCATTTAATGCATCTTGATTCATGTCAAAGTGATTTAGCATATGATGTTCATTTAATGCAATAAATGGCAAACATCAAGAATAGAAAACTCGTAAATAAATTACAAATTACACGGGCGGAATACAACCCGGAATTCACAATACAACGAGCAATAAAATAGAATAATTGAATTAAATAGCGAATGTTAACTAGAAACGGACCCGTATATAATAAATATAAACTAGACCGTAAGATGTGTAGATGGACTAACCCCGATTAAATACACATTATATCGTGTATTAAACGAAGGACGGAAATATGAGACTGTGGCGTGTTGCTAGCCCGATCTCATATCCCGTAGTCTTGTCCCGACTTATCACGTCAAAAGGGGATCAAAGTCGTTCTACGTGTCGTGTTGTGCATGGTTTTGAAAATAGGTTAGTCACGTGATAGTCTTTACACGTGATGACTAATGTCGATGAAAATGATGAGGCTTGAAAGGTGTGTCAAGGCTCTCGGTCACGGGGCTACAGGACTCACTCGATCGAGTCGTGGTCTGACTCGGTCGAGTACGTCCTAAAAGAAGTTTCTGCCCACGGTTTGGGGTGTTACTCGGTCGAGTGATAGGTGTACTCGGCCGAGTAGCACCTGTACGAGCTATGACTCGTGTTTTATATGTTTTAAATCGAGAGTTGGCCGAATTAAATTAGAATATTGACGAATTTAAATTTAATTCGGTTTGCCGGTAATATAATCATGTCTCATATGATTGCAATACCGTTATCGGATTTTTGGAAAAGGAGTTGTCACGATAAACGTGGGTTTTAGAAAATGGATTCACGTGATTGGCTTTACACGTGTCGACTTAAGAGTCGTGAAAAAGACGAGGCTTAAATGTTGCATTTAAGCTCTCGGTTTTCTGGGTTACAGGACCCACTCGGTCGAGTCATGGCCTGACTCGGTCGAGTGTGCCCTCGAAAAGTAATCTGCCCAGTTTTATGGACACTACTCGATCGAGTGGCCTATGCACTCGGTCGAGTAACCCCTCGAAAAGGGTTCTGTCCAGTGTTACGGACGCTACTCGATCGAGTGGCCTATGTACTCGGTCGAGTAGCCCCTGTACGAGTATCAACTCGTTCATTCTTTGGGGTTGAAAACGACGGTCGGTCGAGTTAAATACAAATATCGCATGATTTGAATTTAACTCGACCTCCGGTGCTATAATCGTGTATATGTACGATTATAATACCGTTGTCGGGATTTTATGAAATGTTTATGTTGGAAAATTTGAATTAGTAACGAAATACTTCCCTCTACGTCACAACATCGAAACTAACCCTTTCGGGTTATGTGATATCGGTTTTCGCGTCAATGGGTTCCGTACTAATTAAAATGGGATCGAATGCGTTCAACTATGATTAGTCGCGATCACGTCACGCCTTTGAGCACATTGGGGCGGGGCTCCTCGAAAGGGCTCCACCTCCGTCGTTGCTCGTAAAAGGATTAGACGGACTTTAGGCGACAATTATAGTCAAACGTATCCGAAACCGAAATTTCGATATTACTATATATATATATATATACGCGGTATGATTATAATGTTAGTAACGAAATGTAAAAGTTAGTATGCAAAAAGTAAAATGTTAGAATGTTAGAGTTAGTGTTAGGATTGCAATACTAGTATAAGTATAATATTAACGATACAAAAATGTAAGTAAAAGCAATAAAGATCGAGATGGGATTTAGGACACCCTCAACATACATGCTTAGTAAGGACCTCGGAAACGGGCTCGCAAATAGTGACGGGACTATGGAGTATCGAGGATGTATGTAAGTTATGGTGTGTGTGTGTGTGTGTGTGTGTGTTGTCGGTTTATCGAGGGACAACGGACTCGGTCTTTGTATGTGATTGCTTAGGGTTGTAGAATGAAGAGTGTGGCTGAGATGTAGGGTAAATGTAGGGTAAAATGGATGTGTAGAAAGTTGGTAAAAGTTGTGAAATGAGTGAGGGTCATGGGGTATTTATAGAGTTTACCCCACGACCTAGGGTCACTCGATCGAGTGGCCCTAGTGCACTCGGTCGAGTGCCCTAGAAAATGGGCCTGATCCGGTTTTTGGCGCTCCACTCGACCGAGTGGGTCAATCCACTCGACCGAGTGGATCAGATAATCCGAGATAAAAGAGGAAAGGTTGACTTGGTTGATTTGGTATCTTTTTGAAATAGATTTGGGCGCCAGCTTCTAGAAGGTCCCACTTAGGCTGATTTTTGTGACGGGTTCGTCTTTGACCGGGTTTTGACCCGGTCGCCAAAAGACGGGATTTATTTTTGGTGTCGGTTTTGGCCCAAATTAGTCTTATTTTGCTCGGAACGACCCACTGGGCCTGAATTTGATGTCTGTTTTGTGAGATTATTACTCCGCTAAAAGTCCATGTCAGATATTATTGATTTCGGGCCCAAATCCGAGTATACTAAGTCATGTTTGCGTCCGATCATCATCGGGTGTTTGTCGGGAACTGCTATAGACACTAGCAGGCAAAATGCGGGTGTCTACAGAGCCCCCACTCTGACTGAGGCTTGGACAAGGCGAAAGTCAGAGTAGCTACCAGGCCAATCGCAGATTATGACCTGGCAGCCTTCCGGTCGGGTCGTTTATAGTCCAGTAGACTAGCGCGAAGGGCTCGCCAGCCATAAGCAGAGGGTCATACCTGTCCTGATGATGATAGCTCCTCGGGGAGTCAGACTTGTTGCATAAGTCCTGGGCGTGCCTATATGTGGGCCCATTCCGTACTATCTCGGGGAAAATGCCGCCTCGGGCGTTCCGCTGGGGAAATATGTGAGCTGTACGGGCTTGCTTTTGAAGCCTTGAGTCGTACCTGACCTGATGATGATGCTCCGTGGGGAGTAAAACTTGCCTTTCGGGGCGTGGGAGTACTCGTATGCTGATACATCATGGCTTTGAGTGTAGCATTCTGGGATAAATATGGGTTCACGTTGGGGAGTGAAGTAGTGGCGCGGGGACTTGCTTCTGAAGTCTTGAGGTGTACCTGTATGCTGACACATGATAAATTGCATGTAACACATAGGCAAAACACCGACTTGTGCTGGGGAAAATGTACTAGATTGAGAAAACTGAAATTTTTGAGAAAAGATTTTTTTTTCGTTTCTGATTTTCTTAGGAATTTTTAGAAAGAGTTTAGGAAAGCTCGGGATAGCTAGATTCCTATTCTGGGTTGAAATCAGGCCTGCACATGTTGGGGCCCAGTTTATTGAGGAGGCAGGGTTAGTCAGGGTTACTGCCAGGCTTCCATATTATAAATACAGGTTTCCCTGCTTTAGCTTACTGCTCCTCAAATCAAAACCCTTTTTTTCTTAAAATAATCTCAAGAGACATCAAATTCCTGCAATGGGCATCGAGCATCTCACATCAATGCTTTTTGCTTGGTCCCAACATTTTCGTGATGAAGACAGGATTCAGCTGACCCAAATGGGGATTACCAGCCTATTTCCTCTTAGGCGTCTGGTGCCTGATGTGCATTTTCTGGACGCTTGTTTGGCGCTTTGGGATACTACCCACCACGTCTTCGCGTTCCCGCGGGGAGAGATATGCCCTCTTCCCGAGGAGATCGCAGCCATTGGAGGTTGGAGCCCCGTTGCTCGTCCTGCCATCCCTTCGTTCTACCCGGACCCGAGGAGAAGACTGAGGGATTTCTTGGGTCTGTCTCACGCTGAGACGGATCGAATGGTGCGGGGAGATACTGTCTCCCTTTTTGACCTGGCTGACAAGTTCATGAATAGCCAGGATGTAAGGGCTACACCTTCTCACCGGCGTAGGGCTTTCGCGTTTTGCATGCTGCACCGCTACGTGTTTGAGGGGTTGATGGATGCTGACTCGTGCGTGGGTCAGATTAGGCTGATTGGAGTGGTTGACCAGATGGAGACTGGTCACAGCCCTGCTTGGCTAGCCACGGGAGAACTCGTCATGGGTCTGGATGCTAGGCGACTTGACCCAACCCGACAACTGACGGGGAGCACCCTCATCCTGCAGGTATTTGTCTTGTGATTTCTTAAATTTTGCTTCGCGCGATTTTTTTTTTGTCTCGCGGCTTCTTGAAGTCCGTAAGTCACTCGATCGAGTGGTGTCTGTAAAGTGCTTCTGCCGGCCTGTGAAAGGCTTACTCGATCGAGTCAGAGGGTGTACTCGATCGAGTGTCATACCTGGTAGTCTTCTGTTTGTTTTAGCGAGTCTTACTCGATCAAGTCAGGTGGTGTACTCGATCGAGTGTCATACCTGACAAGCTTCTGGTTGTCTTAGAGAGCCTCACTCGATCGAGTCAGAGGGTGTACTCGATCGAGTGGGCTGTAGCGAACCACTCCGTTACTCATGAATTGCGTGTATATGTTTGCAGGTTTGGCTGTCGGAGCGCTTGTCGATCATAGAGCCTCCTCCGAGCGTTCCAAACTACCGTAGCAGCCAACTTAGTTCCAGGGGGCGCAGGATAAGCTCGAATCACCATATAAATCGAGCTTACTGGGACGAGGAATTAGTGTTCCACGGTGGCCCGTTGATTAGGTGGACGGTTGCTTGGTGGTTCCTTTCCAAGCTGACGGGGTTGGCCAAGAAGGACCAAGCTCGTTACCTTGTGATCTTGTCCCTTGACTGGACAGTTCACATCTACCCGGACCGCATTCTGAGGCAGTTCGGTTCGTCTCAGCGCATTCCTGAGACTGAAGCTATTATTAGCGTCTCGCTCCAACTGACGGACGCTATGTGCGACACCTGGTTGCAGAGGTGGTTTACTCATCCTACATGGACTATTCCCAACCCTTGCCAATCCGCTTGGGTTTCTCGAGCCTATGAGAAATGGACTTCTGAGGAGTCCGAGGAGGCTCGCAAAGCTCTGAAGGTCGATGAGGGCTTCGAACTGGTCCGTCGGGAGACGGCAAAGGACAACAGGGGATTCTACGATGAGGGAGAGACCCCTGCTACCTTAGTCCTATTAGAGTCGGGTCTTAAGTCACATACTAAGACTCGAGCTAAAGATGCCGGTGCTAGTGGCACGCGGGGGCGGCAAAGCCCCCAGACTGATTTGGAGCGGCGACTTGGGCCAAGGCTGGCGGCCCGGGACCGACTAGGTCCGCGTGACCGGCTCCCTGAGCCCGTAAGGGCCCGGCTTGGGCCAATCGAGGTGGACGAGGACTCAGGTTCCAAGAAGCGAGTCCGGGCCAAAGAGGTTCCTGTGGTGATTCGGGAACGCTCTCCTCCGCGTCGTCGTCAATGGACGGCCAAGGAGGCCAAGGACAAAGGGAAGGGCAAGATGCCCTAAATACCGAGTCCTTAGTTTTACTATTTAAATATTATTATTATTTTGTCGTGTGTTTTTTTTTGTAGTTTTTTTTTCTTTTTTTGAATTCCCGCACTTGTAATTTTCCCAAGCTTTTTGGGATTTTTTTTTTGTGATAATTAATAAAAGGAAGTTTTTTTATTAAAACCGTTCCTGTCTTTTCTCGATTGCATTGGTTGTGCCCTTTTGAGGGACTGCCTACGTATCCGCAGTTAGCAGAATCAAACCAAACGTAGTTCAGGCTTAGGAAATTGCAATCTCGAATTACACCAAGACTATTGGTTCAAGATGTTTTGCGACAGTAGAATAAATAATTCTAGCTCATTGACTTGCTTTTTGTAAAATAAATGATTTTGATAAAAGTTGCTAATGACATTGAGAAATGGCTAAGGGTAGTAACGCTTCAGCTGGTCCAGGTTGGTTGGGTTGACAAATTCATTCTCGTCCAGGTCCGTCAGCATTACTGCTCCGCCCGATAGGATTTTCTTCACCAGATATGGCCCAGCCCAGTTGGGTTTGAATTTTCCCCTTGGATCAACTGGTAGCAAGGCTCGAACAGACTTAAGGACCAGATCCCCTTCCTTAATGTTCCTGGGCCTTACTCGCTTGTTGAAGGCCCGTTGGATCCGTTTTTGGTAAATCTGAATGTTGTTGAGAGCGCGGGACCGTCGTTCGTCTAGTAGAACCAACGAATCGTATCGTGCTCGAACCCAGTCAGCTTCGGGTACTTGACTTTCTAGCAGGATTCTGAGGGACGGTACCTCTAGCTCCACTGGTTGGACTGCCTCCATCCCATAGGTTAGGTAGTATGGTGTCGCTCCGGTTGCGGTGCGGATTGACGTCCGGTACCCCCATAGGGCAAAAGGTATTTTGTCGGGCCAGTCCCGATAATTATCAGCCATCTTTTTGAGTATGGTGACAATTGTTTTATTGGCTGCCTCTACCGCTCCATTGGTTTGGGGACGGTAGGGCGAGGATGTGTGCCTTTGAATTTTATATTTGGCCAGCAGGGCCGCGGTCTCAGCTTGGAAATGGGTTCCATGATCACTGATAAATTCATGCGGGATTCCGTACCGGCATATTATCTTGTTCTGGATAAATTTGGCAACATGCTTAGCATTGAGGATGCGATATGATTCAGCTTCGACCCATTTGGTGAAATAGTCGATAGCCACCAAAATGAAGCAGTGTCCACCTGTACCGGAGGGATTTACTTTCCCGATTATGTCGATACCCCATGTCGAGAATGGCCAAGGTGACGTCATGGTATAGAGCAGAGATGGCGGTACATGTTGCACATTGCCAAAGATTTGACAGTTATGGCAATGTTTGACATATAACTGGCAGTCGGCCTCCATGGTGTTCCAGTAGTACCCGAGCCTCATGATTTTTCGGACCAGCATGTGAGCATTCATGTGTGGGCCGTTTTCACCATCATGCACTTCGGCCATTACTTTCTCGGCCTTATATTTGTCAACACAAAGGAGAAGAGCCCCCTGTGCCGTCTTTTTGTACAGTTGTCCGTCATCAGTACGGATGAACTGGGTGGCTAGCCTTCGTAAGGCTTTCTTGGCTCGGCTTTCCGTCCCGGGGGGATACTCTCCGTTGGTCAGGTATGCCAACACGGCCTGGTACCATGGTTCGGGATCGGTTATCTCGATGTCTTCGATGTCATGGACGTACGCCGGCTCGGACCGTCTTTCGACGCAAATTGGCATACTGGTCACATGGTCGGGAATGTTTAGTAAAGATGCTAATTTTGAGAGTGCATCTGCAAACTGATTTTCTTCCCGAGGCAGGTATATGTATTCTACCTTTTGGAATTGTTTCTCGAGATCTCTTACTCGTGCCTGGTAGGCCACGAGATTAGCATTCCGAGTCTTACATTTTTGAAGTGCTTGGTTAATGACCAAGGATGAGTCGCCATGTACCCGGAGATTTGTAATCCCTAGGTTGGCGGCGGCTTGTAGCCCATAAATGCATGCTTCGTATTCTGCTGCATTGTTAGTGACGTCAAAGTCTAGTTTGATGGAGACGGGAGTATGCTCCCCTCTTGGTGAAATTAGGAGGATCCCGACTCCGAACCCTCGAAAATTAGACGCTTCGTCGAAGTATAAATCCCATGTTTCGGCATCGGTATGGAAAATATCTTCGTCTGGGAAGGACCAGGTATCGGTGTGCCCTTCCTCGGTTACTGGGCTATCAGCGAGGAATTCAGCCACTATTCGCCCCTTAATAGTTTTTAAAGGTACAAATTTTAGGTCGAACTCTGCCAACATTAGAGTCCATCTTGAAATCCGGCCGTTAAGGATAGGTTTCTCGAAGAGGTATTTGATCGGGTCCATCTTGGATTGCACATGGACCTCGTAGCTGAGCATATAATGTCGGAGCTTCTTAGTGGCCCAGACCAGAGCCAAGCACGTCTTTTCGAGCATGGTATATTTGCACTCATACTCTAAAAACTTCTTACTGATATAATAGATGGCTCGCTCTTCGGAGTCAACTGTCTGGGCCAGCATAGCCCCCATGGCTGTCTCGGTCGTTGTTAGATATAACGATAGAGGCAAACCGGGTTGAGGTGGCATCAAAACTGGCGGAGCAGACAGAATTTCCTTGATTTTGTCGAAAGCAGCTTGGCATTTGTCATCCCATAGTACCCGCTCCCCTACTTTCAGTTTCTTGAAAATTGGTTCACACACCATGGTTAGCTTGGAAATGAATCGACTAATGTACTGGACTTTCCCGAGAAATCCCCTTATTTCTCTTTCGGTTTTAGGGGCTTGCATCTCGGTAATGGCTTTGATTTTAGCTGGGTCGACTTCGATACCTCGTTGGCTAACGATATGACCCAGTAATTTGCCTGACGTTACCCCAAAACTGCACTTTTGAGGGTTTAGCCTCATGTTGTACTTGCGCAATCGGGTGAAGAATTTTCTTAGGGCGGTGATGTGACCGTCCCGTTCTTTGGATTTGACGATCATGTCGTCTACATAGACCTCTACCTCTTTATGCATCATGTCATGTAGTAGGGTGGTAGCGGTCCTTTGGTATGTGGCCCCGGCATTAATGAGACCAAATGGCATGACGGTGTAGCAGTAAGTACCCCAAGGTGTAGTGAAGGTAGTCTTACTCATGTCTTCTTCCGCCATCTTGATTTGGTTATATCCGGCATACCCGTCCATGAATGACAGAAGGGCATGATCGGCCGTGTTATCCACCAGTATATCGATGTGTGGTAACGGAAAATCATCCTTCGGGCTTGCCTTGTTAAGATCCCGAAAATCTACGCATACCCGCACCTTACCGTCCTTTTTAGGAACCGGCACGATGTTTGCAACCCAGTCCGGATACTCGGACACTTGTATGAAGTCGGCTTTGAATTGTTTGTCGACTTCTTCCTTTACTTTGAGAGACCACTCGGGCCTCATTCGACGAAGCTTCTGTTTGACCGGTTTGCACCCGTCTTTGATAGGTATGTGGTGCTCGGCTATTTCCCGGTCTATCCCCGGCATGTCCTTGTAGGACCACGCGAAGACATCTTTGAACTCTTGGAGGAGGTTTATAAACTGTTGTTTCTCCTCGGGATCTAAGGATAACCCTATCTTAAGCATCTGAGGCTCTAAAGTTGTTCCCACGTTTATGGACTCGGTCTCTTCAATTACCGGATTCCGGGATTCCCTTTGCTCTAGTTGTTCGATCAGATGTGGAGGTAAGGGTACCTGTTCGTCGGATTTCTCAATGTCATAGCATAAATCATTTTTGAAAGCAGGATTTAAAAGAGACAAGTCGTAAGCAGAACGGTTGTTATTATTAATTGAAAATTTAGAAAACAGCTCAAAGAGAGCAGCCATCTGATCATTGGTCAGTGGCGGAATTGGTAAAGCATTCGGGACAGACCCCGAAGTGCTAGCAGCAGGAATGATAGAAGGGAGGGGGGTTACAGAAGTGACTCTAGCACCGACTTCTCTAGACTCGACCTCAGACTCTGACTCAGACTCCGACTCAGACTCGGACTCAGACTCAGGCATGTCTCCCTCTCCGGCGACCAGTTTGTAGATCCTTCCTTGACTGTCAGTCCACTTGACAGTCTTTCTCCAGGCCCTTTTTCCCGTCTCGGAACCAACATCCGAGATTAGTTTGGTCGGGTCAAACCTGTTGCTGCGGAGAATTAGGTTGACCAGGTCTTCCTTTGGAGTCGGGGCTACGATGTCCTCCCCGAAGAGTAGCCCCAGCGCGGGCTCGGCATCGTCCGCTCCGTCGGACTGGGCGAGGGTGAACACCTCATCTGGGATGTAGTTGCAATCCCGGGCCAAGTGGGTCCCGAGGTGCGTAGCGTTGGGTTGGTATAGCCCAACCTGGACAGCCCCGAATACGGGTGTGACAAAGTAGTCAGACAACCGTGGGCTATAAGGGCTCAAGTAGATACCCTTCGTGATGTTGCAGGCTTTTTCAATTCCTGCTCGGACAACGTTGTCCGGAGTGAGGGCATAGCCAAGGCCGAAGTGAGAGTCTTCGTCCTTAAGGACCTCGATGATCTTCCCAGCTGGAAGGTCGGGTCGAGAGGTAGCCCCCGGAAGGTACCCCAGGTTCTGGAGCATCGTGTCAATGCTCGTGGTGAAGTAGGGCCTGAAAAGGTATTCTTCCTCGATCATCCCCACAAAGTCGAACCCCAGAGGTCCGTGCGGCCCGTGGCGTTACAGCTAGCCACGGTTATTGGGGTCGCTTCTAGAGTAATAATACCGTCGAGTAGAGGCATCTTGATCTTGCGGTGGAGGGTGGAGGACACAGCTTTTACCGCGTGAATCCACGGCCTTCCTAGGAGTAAGTTGAATGAGGAGGTGACATCAATCACCTGGAATTCAAGCTCCTTTTCTACTGGGCCCGTGATGACGGTCAGTTTTATGGCCCCAGCTACCAACTTTGGGCTCCCATTGAAGGCTTGGATGGTTTGAGCGGTCGGGATATAGTCAGCCTCGGTAATGCCGAGGGCTTTGGCGGTCCTTAGAGGAAGGACATTCACGGCCGACCCGTCATCAACTAGGGTCATCGGGAGGTACTTCCCCCGGCAAATCACCGTGATGTAAAGGGCCAGGTTGTGGGAGGTCCCGAATGGCGGTAGATCGGCTTCGGAAAATGTGATCATTGGGCCTCCTACTTTGGCCTTACCCTTTAGGTGGGGTAGGACCGTGGCTACCATTTCAGCGGGGGTAGCCAGAGAGTCGATCTTGACTTGATCGAGAGCCTTTGTAAGTGCCTCTCGATGCTCTTGCGAGCTAACAAGGAGTTGCCATACAGTGAGGTCAACTCGGGTTCTCTTCAATTGCTTCACGACGGCTGTTTCGGCGGTTGGCTCTTCAGGGGCAACTTCCATCCCGAGTGGATCGGTGATGGTTG
This sequence comes from Agrostemma githago, assembly GCA_958450325.1. Taxonomy (NCBI): domain Eukaryota; kingdom Viridiplantae; phylum Streptophyta; class Magnoliopsida; order Caryophyllales; family Caryophyllaceae; genus Agrostemma; species Agrostemma githago. The sequence goes on from OY288239.1 coordinate 4,383,633, forward strand.
CCGGGATAGGGGTGTCCCTAGTGCTTGTGGCTAAGTAGGGACGACCAAGGTTGTTGCTGGCTAGGACTCGAGTTTTGACCTCTCGAATCTGTTCAGGGGTGATGGGAACGGCTTCCCCTTTAGCGAGGTAGATATCATCCTCGTCGTCAAACCAAATCCCGTTCACTTGCGGGATGTAGGGGGAGATAAGGTGAGAGCAGTCGATCACCTCCCCGGCAAAGATGGCATGGGAGCTGAAAGGGTTCTCCTTGTTGCTGGGCTTATCTCCGGGTAGCGGGATTTTTCCGCTTTCAATCAGGTCCTGGATCAAGTGTTTCAGCTTCCAACACTTCTCGGTATCGTGCCCATTGCCTCGGTGGTATTGGCAATAGGCCTGAGCATTGTAGTTCTTGGAGCGTCGCTCGACCGGAACTTCAGGAGTTGGGCCTATCGGTTGGATTAGGCCTTTGGAGGATAGCCTTTGTAAGGCATAAGTATAGGTAGTACCTATATTAGTGAAGACCCGAGGTGGGGTGTTCTTCTTGGACGAGGCATCTAGTAGATTGACCGCGTCAAAAATGCTGCGGGTTGCAGCCTGGGGCTTTGTGGTGGATGAAGAGACCCCTTGGTATCCTTTGCTAGTAGCCTTGGTGAGGCTTTCTAGTCTCAGGTCATCTTCGATCCTCATACCCATTTCGGTAAGGGTGGTGAAATTGGGTATGACTGCGTACCGGAGGTGAACCCGGTAGGAAGGGAGGAGGTTCTTGACAAAAGCCTCCACTAAGGTCTTCTCGTTGGGCTTATCGACCAACTTCACGCTCTCGGCCCTCCAGCGTTGAAGGTATTTAGTGAAACCTTCTTTTGGCTCTTGGGCCATGACCTCCAAAGATCGCATTGTGGTTTGGATCTCGGTGTTGTCAGCATAGTTCCGAGCGAACTCGGTAGCCACATCATCCCATGTAGGGTATTTTTTCGGGTCTAGCCTATAGTACCAGGCCCGTGGGTGCTTCTCAAGGGATGCAGCGAAGAGATTCTTGAACATGGATGAATCCACTCCCTTGATGGCCATGAATTCCTTGAAGGCCCGTACATGTAGTAACGGGTCTTCAGTTCCCTCGAACATGGGCAAACCTGTGAGGTTCAGGTTTGCGGGCAGTTTGTCACTCACCGTGGAGTACTCTCGGCTATTCTCCCGGTGGATATTGTTACTCCCAGTCAAATGGACTTGTTCTTCTAACCGGCGCACTGCGCTGACCAGTTCAGTTATGGGCCCAGTAGTCCCGACATTAGGGGTCCCTTGCTCAACCGTAGCTAGGCGAGCAACAATGGCCACTTGGCCAGCCCTCATTTCGGTCAGTTGGGCCTCGATGTCGGTCTGCTTCGCGACCATGGCGTCCAAAGCGGTTTGTAGACTGTTCAAAGTAGCCATCCTTCGAGCGTGTCTGGTTGCCGGCGGCCTGTCTGTAAGAACACCGCGTAATCAGAAACTGAACCCAGATCTCGGAAAAGGAAAGGAAAAGTATATCCCGAGCAACACTAGGAAAGGAGACTAGAAACTCGAGAAAGACATCTAGACGGATGACTCGATGGGTGGTATAACTTCCTTAGGATTTTGGCTTTGTGGGCCTAATCCCGTTCGAAGGAAGGTCCACGTGAGACTTTCCCCAGACTTTTGACTCGAGTGTATGGACGGACTTTCCTTTGTAGGGGTATGCCCTACGCGGGTCGGTCGTGCCTTGACTGATAAGGCGGACTCGGGAAAGGGGGGGAAACTCGCGATATAGGATCAGCGGAGTTTCGACGCTATAGACCTTCGACATACTATGCAAAGACCCGACACACGGCTAGACGGTAGGTCCTATAATAAGGAAGGTTTACTAGGATGGTTGGATGCTTGAAAATTGAATATTGAATGAGTGGATGAATTTCCGAGAGTTTGGAAATTAAAAACGGAATTCCGAAAACCAAGATTAGAATTTTGAAAAATTCAGAAAATCGAGATGGTGTTGGAAATTCATGAATTAAAATGGGCAGCATGCCGACTAGAGAAAAAGGATATTTTGAGTCAAATCAGTTGATCCTAAATTTCGGCGGCATTCCGAGTTTTGAAAATTGGATATTTTGAAAAGTCGGGTCCCGAAACGGACAGCATTTCGGGTTTTTCAAAATTTGGGTGTTTTTTGGAAAGATGCATTTTTTGAAATGACGGTTTTTGGAAAAACGACACGGAAACCAAGTAGCATGTAGTCAAACAAGCATTATAACGACGCTTATGTATGCATTACGCTAAGTCTCGGTCGGTCGAATAGGGTCTATACAAACGACGATCGCATTCTCACGAAACGGGACGGACTTCCTAGCCGATTTGGAACTAGGACCTGCCGTAAAACCCCGGTGAGTTCCGCCATCGAAGTCTTTAGCGCACCCATGTAGGAATGCACCGTGGTATAGTGGGACGTCGGTCACAAGTAACCGGCCCGGGCAAAATTTGGGTTGTGCATGAACCATTAAACTAATGCGCACACACTAATATCCGAACGATTTCTCTTCGAGTCTCACCCTAGGAACCCTGATGCCATGTAGTACATCAGGTATCCCCAGCGGAGTCGCCAAATTGTGGACATGACGTAGGTCCACCCCGACGCGGCCACGCGCGGGTTTGGGTAGGCGAATGAATCTCGTGGTGAGATTGTTCTCGGGTTCGAAATTTAAGTCAAAATGGAGTCGCCACCGAATTTTGTGGTTATTCGGAACCATACGAGCCCACTCTATGTCGTCATGGGCTATGCACAAAGTAAGCCCACTTCGATTTCAGAGTTTATTGGGCTCGTCCCTTTGCATTGCAATATCGATACCGTATAAACCGGCTTTCGTATATAGAATGACTCTCGTGCGCCAAGGGTTTCGGACATCCGGAAACCGAAGGTTCTGAGTAAGGGGTGAGGGTACGTGTTGGGAAGCCCACTAAGGACACCCAACCCCGCCCGCACATGGCGGCCTCTACTAAGACATCGTTCGTGTTCGTGTGCGCGCTTGTAAAATGATTAAATGATATGCGAACAGCGTTTTCGGGCTAAGCATATTAATAATATGTGAACTACGTCATTTAATGCATCTTGATTCATGTCAAAGTGATTTAGCATATGATGTTCATTTAATGCAATAAATGGCAAACATCAAGAATAGAAAACTCGTAAATAAATTACAAATTACACGGGCGGAATACAACCCGGAATTCACAATACAACGAGCAATAAAATAGAATAATTGAATTAAATAGCGAATGTTAACTAGAAACGGACCCGTATATAATAAATATAAACTAGACCGTAAGATGTGTAGATGGACTAACCCCGATTAAATACACATTATATCGTGTATTAAACGAAGGACGGAAATATGAGACTGTGGCGTGTTGCTAGCCCGATCTCATATCCCGTAGTCTTGTCCCGACTTATCACGTCAAAAGGGGATCAAAGTCGTTCTACGTGTCGTGTTGTGCATGGTTTTGAAAATAGGTTAGTCACGTGATAGTCTTTACACGTGATGACTAATGTCGATGAAAATGATGAGGCTTGAAAGGTGTGTCAAGGCTCTCGGTCACGGGGCTACAGGACTCACTCGATCGAGTCGTGGTCTGACTCGGTCGAGTACGTCCTAAAAGAAGTTTCTGCCCACGGTTTGGGGTGTTACTCGGTCGAGTGATAGGTGTACTCGGCCGAGTAGCACCTGTACGAGCTATGACTCGTGTTTTATATGTTTTAAATCGAGAGTTGGCCGAATTAAATTAGAATATTGACGAATTTAAATTTAATTCGGTTTGCCGGTAATATAATCATGTCTCATATGATTGCAATACCGTTATCGGATTTTTGGAAAAGGAGTTGTCACGATAAACGTGGGTTTTAGAAAATGGATTCACGTGATTGGCTTTACACGTGTCGACTTAAGAGTCGTGAAAAAGACGAGGCTTAAATGTTGCATTTAAGCTCTCGGTTTTCTGGGTTACAGGACCCACTCGGTCGAGTCATGGCCTGACTCGGTCGAGTGTGCCCTCGAAAAGTAATCTGCCCAGTTTTATGGACACTACTCGATCGAGTGGCCTATGCACTCGGTCGAGTAACCCCTCGAAAAGGGTTCTGTCCAGTGTTACGGACGCTACTCGATCGAGTGGCCTATGTACTCGGTCGAGTAGCCCCTGTACGAGTATCAACTCGTTCATTCTTTGGGGTTGAAAACGACGGTCGGTCGAGTTAAATACAAATATCGCATGATTTGAATTTAACTCGACCTCCGGTGCTATAATCGTGTATATGTACGATTATAATACCGTTGTCGGGATTTTATGAAATGTTTATGTTGGAAAATTTGAATTAGTAACGAAATACTTCCCTCTACGTCACAACATCGAAACTAACCCTTTCGGGTTATGTGATATCGGTTTTCGCGTCAATGGGTTCCGTACTAATTAAAATGGGATCGAATGCGTTCAACTATGATTAGTCGCGATCACGTCACGCCTTTGAGCACATTGGGGCGGGGCTCCTCGAAAGGGCTCCACCTCCGTCGTTGCTCGTAAAAGGATTAGACGGACTTTAGGCGACAATTATAGTCAAACGTATCCGAAACCGAAATTTCGATATTACTATATATATATATATACGCGGTATGATTATAATGTTAGTAACGAAATGTAAAAGTTAGTATGCAAAAAGTAAAATGTTAGAATGTTAGAGTTAGTGTTAGGATTGCAATACTAGTATAAGTATAATATTAACGATACAAAAATGTAAGTAAAAGCAATAAAGATCGAGATGGGATTTAGGACACCCTCAACATACATGCTTAGTAAGGACCTCGGAAACGGGCTCGCAAATAGTGACGGGACTATGGAGTATCGAGGATGTATGTAAGTTATGGTGTGTGTGTGTGTGTGTGTGTTGTCGGTTTATCGAGGGACAACGGACTCGGTCTTTGTATGTGATTGCTTAGGGTTGTAGAATGAAGAGTGTGGCTGAGATGTAGGGTAAATGTAGGGTAAAATGGATGTGTAGAAAGTTGGTAAAAGTTGTGAAATGAGTGAGGGTCATGGGGTATTTATAGAGTTTACCCCACGACCTAGGGTCACTCGATCGAGTGGCCCTAGTGCACTCGGTCGAGTGCCCTAGAAAATGGGCCTGATCCGGTTTTTGGCGCTCCACTCGACCGAGTGGGTCAATCCACTCGACCGAGTGGATCAGATAATCCGAGATAAAAGAGGAAAGGTTGACTTGGTTGATTTGGTATCTTTTTGAAATAGATTTGGGCGCCAGCTTCTAGAAGGTCCCACTTAGGCTGATTTTTGTGACGGGTTCGTCTTTGACCGGGTTTTGACCCGGTCGCCAAAAGACGGGATTTATTTTTGGTGTCGGTTTTGGCCCAAATTAGTCTTATTTTGCTCGGAACGACCCACTGGGCCTGAATTTGATGTCTGTTTTGTGAGATTATTACTCCGCTAAAAGTCCATGTCAGATATTATTGATTTCGGGCCCAAATCCGAGTATACTAAGTCATGTTTGCGTCCGATCATCATCGGGTGTTTGTCGGGAACTGCTATAGACACTAGCAGGCAAAATGCGGGTGTCTACAGAAAGCGATTAGGCTTGCCTCTAATGGAGAAAAATTTCCTGCATCTTGAGAATCGAACCTTGCAAATCTACAATCATATGACCAATAGACCAAAGAACCAAGCGACATACATAGAGTCAAGGATAAGGACAGCCCACAAGCCAAACTTCGAAAGGAAAATCGAATCCAGGACCAAACAATGGTCATGACAACCCTCACCAAACGCAGACAAGCCGCCATATATAGGGAGACTCTTATTCTTAAGAAAGGCAAAACTTAAACTTATTATTAGGAAAAACTAAAAATAATAACTACACGAGAAGCCATTGTGGGAGGTAGCCACCGATACCCCAGCCACACCTCAGAAACCCAAATCCACCATCAACGCCGCCCATCTAATAAATCTTTCATGTCTGCTCATCACTTTAGTACTCACCCAGTCACCCCCCTTACATCTAAATCTTTTTTTTTCACTTCACAAAGCTAAACCCAATCGAAAAACAATTAAAACCAAAGCTCCTTTTTAGGACATATCAATTAGCAAACCACCACGCACCTGAACCTAGATGCGCATCTCCCAAGCTCTATCCGTCATATCCTCGTGCCAGGCTCCTATGTCGTGCTAACATCGCCAAAGTTCACTTCACCAACGTGTTGTCCCTTTGCGAACCCCGAGTGTCACTACCTCCTCGATACACCATCAACATTTCACTCATCTTTTGTCATTGTCGCCGTAACGCCACCGTGCCCTAATTAACCCCACCAACTTCCTGTGGAGTCTATTTTGTACCACGTTCCCGACTCCCTTTCCTCGTTGGTTTTCTGATGTTTTTTGGGCAAAAAATTACAAAGAAATCTTTCACTCTTGATTATGCTAGGATTTGAAATGCTGGTTCTATTATATACGGAGTTCAAAAGATGTCGTACTGCAATATAAATTTTGTTCAAAAAGAATTTTGTTTTATTTTTTTGGTGACAAGAAATCCACACCGCTATTAACTTTGATACCGTATTTAGTACATACAGAATATATTTTCCGCATTTGGACAAAATTTAATAAAATTCCTAAACATTTACAAAAAGTAAAATAAAATTTCCATACATTTTGGTTTCTCTCACCCATTTTTGAACCTAAAAAGTAAAGTAAAGTTCTCCTATTACATCTTCGGTCTTCCCCTCTCTCTAAACTTCCCGTTAATTATTTAGTTAAAACGTGTAGTAATTCCGAAAAGGGGGAAAATTAGAAACGATCTAGGGTTTCATCGAAACTCTTTGATTTATTTATCGCAATAATTTCAAATTTCAGCTAGAAATTCGTCCGAGAATCACTGAATCAATCGCCGATTCGAAATGCGGGATCAGCTAATCAACGATCTCCGGTGCTAGATTATCGATTTCACCTCGGTTTTCGCGCTCGTAAGTTCAATTCGGTCATTTCTAGGGGATTCGCAATGGATTCTTCGTTATCTTCATCCTCATCAATGGATAACGATCAAGAACCTTCAACAACGACAACGTCAACAACAGCTTCAACTACGACGGATTCGATGGAGAAGGACGGAGTAGAGCCACCTCAGCAGGTGGCGGGCCCACGATGCGCTCCGCCGTACACGGTGGTGAACGCGGTGATAGAGACGAAGGAGGATGGACCGGGGCCGCGGTGTGGCCACACGCTGACGGCGGTACCGGCGGTCGGGGAGGATGGTTGTGCTGGTTATATTGGCCCTCGGTTGATTCTTTTTGGGGGTGCGACTGCTCTGGAAGGGAATTCGGGTGGTTCTGGTACTCCGTCGTCTGCTGGAAGTGCTGGCATTAGTATGACTCTTGCTCAATTTAGCTTCGTTTTGAATTTGATTATGCTGGAAGAGCTGGTATTAGTGTTATTCATGCTTGTTTCTTGTTGTATTAGATTTTTTCTGAGTTTGATTTTGTTGGAAATGCTGGCATTAGTATGATTGTTGCTCATTTCCGGTTCACTTTAGCTTTGATTGTGCAAGGAGAGCTGGCATTAGTGTTTTATATGATCGTTTCTTGCCTTAGATTTGTCTTGATCTTGATTGTGTTGGAAGTGCTGACATTAGTATGATTCCTGGTCATTTCTTTTCATTTTAACTTTCTCTTGATTCTGATTGTGCTGAAAGTGCTGACATTAATATGATTCTTCCTCATTGGTTTTCGAGTGTGCTGAAGTGCCGACATTCATATGATTCTTGCTCATTTTAGCTTTGTTTTGGTTTTGATTGGATCTGATTAGTCTTAGCTTGGAAAAGTTGATTCTGTTAATAATAAGTTTTAGGGCTTCTGCAAAAAATGAAAGAAGTGTAAGAGTAGACATCTTTTGGAATTGGACAAAGATTAAGCTCATTTAAACAAATATTAATGGTATTAAAGAATACGTTTCTGTGTAGCCTTTACTTTGACGCAGTTGCTTGACATAAATTTTGACGAGGGATCTATTAAAACACTTTTTTGACTCTACGCATATTGTGAATCGTGCAACTGATAATTTAGGGTTGCTAGTAACTCCTAGGAGTCCTAGATTTGATTTATGAATCGTACAACTTTTCTACTGGTTGGATTATGGCTGCATATTGTTCCAATTTGAAAACCGCCCTAGCGAATAGCAACTGCCTTTTTTTTTATAGTGTAGAGGAGTTTTGGTTTCAACACTGAAGTTGCATAACCATGTGTCATTTGTAGAAAGTTTAGTTGTAAGCTATCACAATGTCTGCACTTTCCACTCTTCAATCAATTAAAATCACAATTATTCACTTATTGATCTGATATTATTCACCAACCATGTGTTCTGGCGCTTTTCACACCAGCTGGTAATATCAATCTTAGTTTTAAAAGCATGTATTCGGCGTGCTTAAGCCCACGTCTTAGCACGAGATATTTACCAAAAGGCTCGGTCCACCTTGTAGACAAGGCAGTGTAGTTCCAATATTGTTCTCTTCTAGTTCTTTTATTATGCCTTTCCTTTTGCCACGTTATGTCTTGCTTTTTACGCCTTTACATGTCAGCCCATCCAAAAAGTTGTTTTCGTAACAGTTGTTATGAAAATACATATACAAATGGAGTATATGTTATATGTTTGCATGAATAGGCGTGCTTTTGTCAATGCAGCAGGTTCCTAGTGCCTTTTCCTCTCAGTGTGCATCACACTTTTCAAATTAGGGTAACATTTAATCTGTTCTATTGATAATCATTTAAGAAGCCACTTTTTCCCACTGTGCATCTAAATTGCAGATGTGATCCACCTTTGTTTGCCGTTCTTGATAAAGATCAGTAGAATACAGAAAAATGAGAACAAGAAATATGATGATTTTTTTGGCATGGACACAAGTAGACATTAGTGAAAGCCTATTGTGATTGAAATTGCATTTCTTTTGATTACAGGACTAGCAGGTGCTACAGCTGATATTCACAGCTATGATGTGCTTAGTAATAAATGGTCTAGGTATGCTGGAGTTCAGTAATTTTCTTTGGAGCAGCTTTCTTAAAATGTTTGTTGTAGGGAAATACATATTATGGAACTTTAAACTAATTTACAGGATTACTCCAATTGGAGAGCCTCCCACTCCAAGGGCAGCTCATGTTGCCACTGCTGTTGGCACCATGGTGGTCATACAGGTTGGTAATAGTCACAAACTCACAACTATTATCAATTATTACGATTTAGTATATTGTTCATCAGTTCATTGATTCTATTGCTTCTGCTTACGTGATGCTAGGGTGGGATTGGTCCAGCTGGATTGTCTGCTGAGGATTTGCACGTTCTTGACCTTACACAGCAAAGGCCTCGATGGCATCGGTTTGTTAACCTAGTTATTACTATCAATTTCGTGTTTTAGAGGGTGATGAAGTTACAATTCATTGTTTGGTAGGGCTTGACGTGAGGGTTCATTTCAGCAATTTTTGGGTTTGGAATCAAGGCAATCTTATATCATTGCCATTGGTATTTGTTGATTAGGGTGGTTGTTCAGGGCCCTGGACCTGGTCCGCGTTATGGACATGTTATGGCCCTTGTGGGACAGAGATATCTCATGTGCATTGGCGGCAACGATGGTTAGTTTATTCCTAGTCTCAGGTTTTAGTTTGAGTATTACATCACAAATTCTCATGTGAGACCTCCTATCACACACCACCAACGCAGTGCAATTTTTCTGCTTTTGTAGGAAAGCGGCCTTTAGCTGATGTTTGGGCATTGGATACTGCTGCAAAACCCTATGAGTGGAGGAAATTGGAGCCTGAAGGTGAAGGTCCACCTCCGTGCATGTAAGATTCCTCCTCACTCTGATAAGTCCGTTGCATGCGATTATATTGATGTTATCGCACCCCTTTTTCTTTGCCGATACACTTCTTTTAGTAGGAGAAGGGCTTTGATGGAGTCATGATTTCATATATGCCAATAGAAGTGAGCCTGCTTTCTTTTTGGAAACATAATCAAGCGAGTTTTCTGAGCATGTTTGTAGTTTCTGAGCTGTATAAAATTTGTTCGTTTTTTTATGTTTATTTTATAGAAAGAGACCTTCGAGTTTAGGTTTAAAGCCAGCTGCGGTTATTATATATCAGCAACCTGTTTATCGGTAATACCGTAATAGTCTTGAAGCTAGATTGTTTTTCGTTGGACTCCCATGAGGTCGTTGGCCTTGATGGTGGGCCTATCTGCCATATGGGTAGTGTTATCTTGTTGGTTGGTAAACAGTGATTCAATTGCTTTTTATATGTAGTGGCCTGGAGTGTTATCCTTTGAATCATACGTTGGCAAATATAAAGGCCTACTTTCTAATGTATTTAGTGGGGTTGGTTGGTGATGGGTGTTAAGATATTGAACTTTGTTAAAAAGTGAAAAGCACATAGCAATTAGATTGAGTTGAAGCAAATAGGGTTATTTATTGATCAAAATATAGTTAGTCTTAGCGCCTATTTGTAGGTTAGGCATCTTGATAAAAGCGAATAGAAGTGGCTCCATACAAACTCATATTTAGAGGCTGTCTGTGGTGTGAACCTCAATAGAAGATGTTAAAAGTGTTCTTAGAGATGCAAGTGATCAATCTTATGTGTTAACTTTCCCATTCTAATACTAGTGAGGACAACTTTGACGTTTGTTCTTGCTACACCTTTTTAAGCCGATGATTGTCTTTGGATATTTTGTTGTGGTAAGTTAATGTATTTTTGGTAGTAACCTAATCCCGTGACTTCTATAATAAAAATTCTAGTTCAGAAGTACTATTTGCCATTACAAGTTATATTCCTAATTATAGTTATCGTTTTTGACTGATGCCCTAAATGCATATGGTATTTTTGTTCTTTAGTTAATCCATGTAGCTCTAAACTGACATACCTTCCTATATGAAGCTTAGAAGATGGAAAGGTTCTCTACGATCACTATTCTCTTCACTGTTTTAGGTTTAGTGTCCATCTTGTATGTTTACCATCAGCATGTAGTCACTGCATGCAACACTTTGCTTGGCTAATTCGTTACTGTACTTCAAAATATGAAGATTCCTATTTTTGACATGAGTATAATCCAACATTCTTCAGGTATGCTACAGCTAGTGCACGTTCTGATGGCCTTCTTCTACTTTGCGGAGGAAGGGATGCAAACAGTGTGGTAAGACAAATCATGGGAGTTCTTTTATGATCGTTCTTTTTAGCGTCATCATTTTTCTCTGCTAAGTAGAAATTTGAATAACATAGGTTTTTTTAAGAATGTGCTGGATGTATTTAACATCCATATCTTTTATAGGCGTACACTGTTTGCAATGCTAGTTTATTTTTACCCACTGTTACTAAAATCTACCCACATATATTCATAAAACTGAAAGCTCTCAAGATTCAGTGGGAAAATGCTGTAGATCCTACTGCTTGTAGCTGTAGATCCTACTGCTTGTAGACATGACTACGGCTCAGGAGTATTTTCTTGCATAATCCACATGTTCCATGGCTTTTTAATTTAATGCAGTGTATTATACTGTTGATTTCTTTCCCTGCAATTCGCAATTCGCAAAGCGATCATATATGTATATGGCTCTCACTCATCGATCATTTGCGGGGGTGATGTTGTGCACGCTATGTACTTCACTGGTTTTCAAATATGGTATTTGTGTTGTATAAGTTGAGGGTGTCTTTGGGTTAATCAAGTTCCGAAAAATATGAAGATCCACAGTTTGGGTATATTAGTTGAACTTGCTTGTCTCCGAAAAATCTAATTTTTTAAATTTATTTATTTATTTATTTCGTATTATTGATTACCTATTTGTATGCTTTGTGCAGCCATTGGCAAGTGCGTATGGACTTGCTAAACACAGAGACGGTCGCTGGGAGTGGGCAATTGCTCCTGGAGTTTCCCCGTCTGCTAGATATCAACATGCAGCTGTGGGTTTCACCTCTTATCCCAATCTAGGAGTTAATCAAATATATTAGCAGACAGTCATTTACTTGCTATTATCTACAGGTTTTTGTGAATGCACGACTACATGTTTCTGGAGGCGCTCTTGGTGGAGGACGCATGGTGGAAGATTCATCCAGTGTAGCAGGTACTTATTATAGTTGCTAATTGACTATGGTCTGCAGAGTTACTATGCAGGTTTTTGATGAGTGAATATATTAATCTTTGAAATTACATCACTCACTTGGGGCTTTATGCATGAGCTCTTTCTACATTTTGAATATCTGATTAACTGGTTATCATCTAAGGTTTACTAACATTTTTCATGATATTTAAAGCTGAAGAAAACATAGAAGATGAGTTGCCAATCTATATGTTATTATTTTGAATATTAACTAGGTGATAATTAAATTTAGGATGAAATTATAAATTGCTTTGTACTACATATTTCTCCTGTGCTTTCAGCAACGAATTGGGTGCTGATGTTGATATGATGGTATTATACTTTTACTTTTTCCTTACTGATTTTATGTTATTTTATCGTCTCTTAATAAATGTGGGTATTTCCCTCCATTACAGTATTGGATACTGCAGCAGGAGTCTGGTGTGATACAAAGTCTGTTGTCACTACCCCCAGGACTGGTTGTTACAGTGCTGATGCGTCTGGTGGAGACGCTTCAGTTGAGTTAATGAGGCGTTGCAGGCATGCAGCTGCTGCAGTTGGTGACTTGATTTTCATATATGGTGGTCTGCGTGGAGGTAAGATAGTATCTAAATTAGTAAATTGTTTGAAATACTATGATCTCTGCTATATTGTTTTTGACATAGTCCCTCTATCTAAGTTGTGTGAACTATTATGACACATCAGTCCGCTTGTTATGAATTACTCTTGCATCTTGTCTTTTTTTGGTTGTCAAATGAGCCAGAAGGGAATTATAATATTTGGGAGGGGGGATTCGAAGTTGGGACCTATTGTCCACAATACCTCTTTCTTAACCACTAAACTAGACCTCTTCGGTGGATTATTGGATCTTGACGATCTTAAAAATGCTCGTTTAATATTTGGGCCATGTCAAAATGTTTGTTGGCCTTATTAGCGGTATATAATTGGCATAGATCAGCTTAATTTTACTACTGGAAGTGAATCGAAATTGAGCTAAAATGAAGAGAGCTGGAGTGAAAGGGACTATGGTGAACTGCAATGTATCTTGTGGGAAGGTATTTGAATATGCATATTTTCTGGTTTTTGGTGTTGCTTTTGGGCTTGTAACTGTTAACAGCTAGTTATTATGTATGCAACTCAAATCATTTCTTATTTTCACTGTCAGCCTCTACTTTTAAATGAACATGCACGGTATTTTGTTGTTACATTTTTTTGATCTCTTTACATTCTTTAACTTATGTGTATTGTCGCATTTTCCCGCCTTCCCTTCCCCCTCTCGTGGTTTAAGTTTGACCCCCTTTGTATGAGGCAGATTGGTCAAAGAAGCTTAGCCCTTGATTATTGAACCAGCAACTTGAAGGTCTTGATTTTATTGTAGGTGTTTTACTCGATGACTTACTGGTTGCGGAAGATCTTGCTGCTGCTGAAACCACGACTGCAGCTTCACATGCTGCAGCTGCAGCTGCATCGAACACACCACCAGGAAGATTACCTGGAAGATACGGTTTTACTGATGATAGAACAAGTGAGAATGACGCCGAATCTGCTGCAGATGGCGCAGTTGTGCTTGGCAATCCTGTTGCTCCTCCAGTCAATGGTGATATGTACACTGATATAAACCATGAAAATGCTGTGATGCCAGAAAATAGGTATGCTTTTGGTTGATATCATAAAAAAATGATTCCACGTAAGATTTTTGGAGAGTTCATGCTTGCGAATTTTAAGAGTTGGGATAAAAACTACTTGCAGGAGATACAGTAAAGGTGTCGAGTATTTGGTTGAAGCATCAGCAGCAGAAGCAGAGGCTATCAGTGCTACACTAGCTGCTGCTAAAGCTAGGCAAGTTAATGGGGAAGTTGAACTGCCAGATAGAGACCGTGGTTTTGAGGCAGAACCCAGTGGGAAGCAAATGCCAACTATGATAAAGCCTGATGGTTCTATACCACTCAGTACTCCGCCTCTTGGCATCAGGCTCCACCACCGAGCTGTTAGTATTGACTATAATCTCTTATTTAGTAATTTATCTATATCTGGGTCAATTAAAACAAGCTGCATTGGTAAGCATGAGTTGGTTGCTGTTTGAAGGCTTTAGTCAAAATTTTAAAGAGAAAATCTTATATTAGACCCAGAGGCCTGAAGATAAAATTTTAGTGTGACAGCTTTTTGGCGTTGCTCTTCGATATTTAACCTTTTTCTTTTCTTTTTCTTGTAAAGCCATTGCTTTTTATCCATATTTGCTTTGAGATTTGATCAATAATTGGGAGCCATCTAGCTTTAGCTGCTATCTTTCTTTTGGAATGGGTGCTTAGATGGTTATAATATTTTTTGGCTTCATCAGAATAGTGTGTACAATTTTACACTAATTTTTCTTTTTGTATTTGCAGGTTGTTGTAGCCGCAGAAACAGGTGGGGCCTTGGGCGGCATGGTCAGACAACTTTCTATTGATCAGTTTGAGAATGAAGGCCGGCGTGTCAGTTATGGAACTCCTGAGAATGCTACTGCAGCAAGGAAGCTTCTAGATCGGCAAATGTCAGTTAATAGTATTCCAAAAAAGGTTTGTGAATTACTATTAGATTTGTGGGTCTAATGTTACAAGCAATAAAACTTGCAACTACTGGCTGTTGTGAATCCTGTAATTTCCATACTTTTTGTGAGCAGTAGATGTGTCACTTAATCCTTTCTGAAAGATGTGTGATTAAGGGTATTTGGATTGAGGGATTTGGAGGGAAAGGGAGGGGAGGGATTTGGAGGGATGTAAATTCCTTTATTTGGTTAGCAAAATAAAGCAGAGGGATTTGGAGGGGGAAGGAAAATGGATGGCTCCCTTTCCCTCCTCAAAGGCAAATTATTTCCCCTCCAACATATGAATGATTTGGAAGAAAAATCAACATCTCCATTCTCCCTTCCCTCCCCTTGCTTCCGTTTCCCTTCCCTTCTTCTCCCTCCCCTCCCTTTCCCTCTCATTTTGTTATCCAAACACACCTAATGATATACATTTGGTGCTAAAAATTTGTAGATCATACTTTTGGTGCAGTAATAAATAATACTCCGTATTCGAAAGATGTTTTTGGAAGTGTATTCCCTTGATATTGCTAAAAGAAGGTTCCATCGGTTGTAGATGGATATGAAGCTGGATGCGGTTAGGTCATAAGTTTAACCTGTACTTAGCGTTTTTTATTTACTATATCTCCTAGATTCCCAACACTATAGTTGTGCGTTTGTCTTATTTCACTGTTCACGCTTATCCTACAACTTGGGAAGAAATATAGTATAGGAGAGGGCATACTGGAGGGCGGAGGGAAATAACTCATTTGGATGATGTGGTTTTGTCTTAGTTAATTTTCTTTGGGTTATTTTTCAGATCCTTTTCGTTAATTTAAAATTCTTCTTGTCAATTTTTCAGACCCATTTAAAGCATCTTCTCAGAATTTGTTCGTGTTCTCATTTCTTTTTCTTTTCTTCTCTTGACACTTTCTTTTTCACCATCATTATTCCATTTTGCTTTACCGCATCGCATTCGAGGCTCAGTGTCGCCTACTCAAATTTCGTGACTGATCATGCCACGTGATTATGTTGGCATTTATATGCTATAAGCTTGCCGTTATCTTACCTTTGTCTTTCTTTTTAGGTTATAGCACATCTTCTAAAGCCTCGTGGCTGGAAGCCTCCTGTCCGGCGACAATTTTTCTTGGATTGCAATGACATAGCAGATCTTTGTGATAGTGCTGAACGGATTTTTGCTAGTGAACCGAGTGTCCTTCAACTTCGGGCTCCTATTAAAATCTTTGGTGATTTGCATGGACAGTTTGGGGATCTTATGCGAGTTTTTGATGAGTATGGTTCTCCATCTACTGCTGGAGATATAGCGTAAGTTTTCACTTTATTGTATACACAGTCTCTGTATATAAATATGGTTGACAGTCTTAAGAATAAAGTCAATAGCAAAGGGTAATCTTCTGCTGTTTTCTGCTCCCAAAAGAGAACTTTTAAATTCTTGTCGATGAATCTTGATAACATCTTTAGCAATAAAAAACTTGAACCTTCAATCCTCCCACTTTTTGATATATTGTCGATGCCTTTACTAGAAAGCCAATTTGCCCTTGAGGTCCTGATCCACTGTTGGTCAAACTATACTGGATCCTGGAGAATTTTTATTGAACTGTATGTTTATCTATCTTGGACAGTGTCCATATATCGGTCTTAAGTGGTTCTTTAGTACTTTGTGTGAATCTTTATTCCACTTTCACCTTTCACCTTTCACATTTATGTTGATTGAAGTATATCTGTTAAAAAAAACATGAATGGGCTGTTCACACTTAACAGGCTAGAACCATTTAATGAGGTTGGATGATCGCTATGTGTTTATATTATGTTTCTGTTGCTCAATCATACATGCTGATACTATGACATAATTTTTTGACAGATACATAGATTATCTTTTCCTTGGAGATTATGTGGACCGTGGTCAACATAGCTTAGAGACCATGACGCTCTTACTTGCATTAAAGGTACTTTTATTTTTGGCCATCTCTATTACCCCTGTGGTGTATCTCTGTCAATCTTTTGGAGCAAATATTTACCTGCATGATCTGTCAATGATCGAGATATTTTAGGTTGAACATCCCCACAATGTGCATCTCATTCGAGGGAATCACGAAGCTGCAGATATCAATGCCCTTTTTGGCTTCAGGATTGAATGCATCGAGCGCATGGTATGCCACATAATACATTTAATACTTGTCAAAATGCTGGCTGTTTGTCTGATGGTTTATATTCAGGCAGATCAGGTGTGTTAATTTGGCATTTTAATAGGGTGAAAGAGATGGTATCTGGGCATGGCATCGGTTCAACCGATTGTTCAATTGGCTTCCATTGGCAGCTCTTATTGAGAAGAAAATTATATGTATGCATGGTGGGATTGGACGATCGATTAATCATGTGGAACAGATTGCAAGCATCCAGCGCCCTATTACGATGGAAGCTGGCTCTATTGTTCTCATGGATTTGTTATGGTTAGATCTGCCTGATTTTGTTAGTTTTTTTTATTCCATGATTAATGTTTAATTATCTATGGATTTCGGAAGACATAAATGGAAACTGGATTCTTACAGGTCTGATCCAACAGAAAACGACAGTGTGGAAGGATTACGTCCGAACGCCAGAGGTCCCGGGCTAGTAACATTTGGGGTGAGTTGTCTCTTGTGTGACTCTCTAGTTAGGGCAAAATCTGCCTTACCTGTCTACTGTTGTGTATCATTTGTTTCTTTTGATTAACCCCTTGTTATATTGATTTTCCTTGTTCACATTAAAGCTTTATTTAGAATTTTAGTCTTTTAGATGGGTGGAATGGAGAGAAGAGAAGGAAGAGAGCTGGTTGTGATATTGTATGGTCACTGGTCAGCTGTGGGGTCAGGGCCAAAGAGGGAGAATGACAAGGACAGACACGAGTTTAAGCTTTAGGGCCATATTGTGACTTGTTTGATGTGGTAGGACAGTGGGTGATGTCGTTTCGCTGTGGTCGCACTATTTAGGTTTTAGCGTCTTCAATATGTTGAATTGTTTTCTGTATCAGCCTGGTCTACCGACATGATAGTGCCATGATTCATGAACGTCTTCATGACTCCTGTTCTATCTTTATATTGTGATGACAATGCTGTAGATGGTCTCTTTCTTTCAGATTCCTACAATGATTGACTGGTTGGTGTGTTATTATAATGCAGCCAGATCGTGTCATGGAATTCTGTAACAACAATGACCTTCAGTTGATAGTACGTGCGCACGAATGCGTCATGGATGGTTTTGAGCGTTTTGCGCAGGGGCATTTAATTACTTTATTTTCTGCTACCAATTATTGTGGTATGTTGGCCTCTTTCTCAGTTTCTTTTCTTATTGTAATTATTGTGGTATGTGTTGGCATTCCTAAATTCATCATTCTCTCTAAAATCTTGCTCTCTTTGTTTTTTTTCTAGGCACTGCAAATAATGCAGGAGCTATCCTGGTCTTGGGTAGGGACCTTGTGGTGGTTCCAAAACTCATACATCCTTTGCCGCCAGCCATTTCATCTCCCGAAACATCCCCAGAGCGACATATAGAAGATACTTGGATGCAGGTTTGAACATTCGGCGACCTATGGTTATTTCATCTTTTTCGATTGTTGCTTGCATTTTCAGTGGGCCAAAGATTCCGTATTTTTTTGCCAATCGAATGCAACAAAACTAAATGACCCTCTAAACTTCAATGCTTTTAGTAGGATCATTCGAAAACAACCTTCTTACATGCAACACAAACACAAATTCTTGTTTAAGACGGGTATATCCATCTTAACTCTTAAGCTTATGATGGGTCATACAGTTAGGATAAGACAAATCTCATGTGCCTAGGTTATAGCAAAATATTTGGCATTTTCTTCCTAGTTGGGGTATATTTGACCCGTTTTAATGTGACGGATTGAATGAGAAGGTTATTTGGGTCATTTTTGTGGGTTATTTCTGGAAACCTTGCTTTCCCCACGAATGAACCAAATAATGTAAGCCGTGTTTTTTCTTTCCGAAAGAATGGGAGGGAGTTATCTCCGTGACTGTTTCTTTTGTTAATATCCTCATGCTAGTTTGTTGCTTTAAACTCGACTGCAGGAGCTTAATGCTAACAGACCACCAACCCCAACTAGAGGCCGTCCTCAAGTTGCAAATGAGCGAGGCTCTCTCGCTTGGATGTAACTGAGCCCGATACACACAAACAATGGTTTGCTCTTCCCATCCGTTATAGCAAGATGCTGTATATAAGGATGTCCCAAATTCATTGACAGTCTCGCTGGTGAAGAAGATTCCCGAACAATCTTAGGTCTTTGATAGAGAAAGATAGGATTGTACAAGAGAAAAAGGGTGTCCCCGGGGGGTCGACCTTTGTACATTGATCAAAGTTTGCTGGCAGAAGTCGAGAGCCTGGTTAATTTTTTTAGTGAGTTTCGAGTATTCTTCTTCCGATAAGTCTTTTCTTTCTTTCTTTCTTGTTCTTTTTTTTGGCTGCTTGTGTTAGTGAGGGTGTATTTGTTGGAGTACTACACTAGTTGGTTGTGTATGTGATCGATCATTGGTGAGGAGGTATCATTGTATTATTTGTTGCACGACTCTCTTGTATAATATAGGTAATGTGCATTGGCGAATTATTTTTTCACTAGTTTTTTTGCCCCTTATATTTTTTTTTTGAGTAAATCTCCCTGGTGATGGATGCGTTATTCATTGATGATAGGTGTTAAATAATGCCCTTATGGTTAGTTAAGGCAAACCTAGTAAGCAGTGAGTAACAAATTGTCTTTATCTATCCAATTGGGTATTATTTGACATTTTGATCCGTCATAAAATTTGTGGCGTATATGTTAGAATTGGTTTACAACAGGATGAAAACATAAAAATGACTCTCCAGGTGAGATCGTTTCATGGTAATTTTACCTTGAGACTTCCCCAATTCTTACTCCCTCTTAGTTTCCATTATTCTCTCTCTTTTTTTTGGCACAAAAATTAAGAAGATATTAAAGAATTGATTAAAGTAAGAAAATGTGGGGTATAAAGTAGAAATATGGTGGGGTTTGTGGGTAAAGGAAAGAATAACGAATTGAAGAAAGAATAAAGAAAGGATTAAAGTAAAACCCAAAAATGATAAGAGGAAAGATGATTGAAATAATTCAAAAAAAGGAAAGAGGAAAGATCTTAGAAACTAGGAGGGAGTATAAGTTACTCCGTATAACACGACGGGTCAAATTAATGTCAATGGTTAGATAAGATAAACTTAGAGTTAACAAATTTCTTGTTTTTATCTAATCCAAGTGTATATATTATTTGATCTTGTCATAAATTTGTATAGGATAATTTGTCGTAAACAAGAATTTGTCTTCTCACGACGGTAAAATACACAGATAATTTGTGACGCTTTTAACCAAGTAAACTTTAACAAATGATGGTGGAGTATCTCTTTTCACAAGTTCTAAAAGGCGATGAATATTTACCAAACTGATAGTAATTCGTAAGAAATCATTGGTTAAAAATTTAAAGCACGGATTTTGTAATTCATAACTGAGAATTATCGATTTATCCTCAAAGATACTTTAACAAAACACAAATTCTCATATGAGTCGCATGTGTTATACAAGACGATTTCATACAAGAATTTGTACTTCTTCGTACTCCCGCCACCCCCACTTTTACCTCGAGTTGCAGGTACGCATCTCTCTCTCTCTGTTTTTACCGCCATTCTGCATTCACTTCATACTTTTTGATTTTCATAATTGACCTAATTTAGGGGTAAATTTAGGGTTTTTCTGCTAATCAGCGATTAAATGCTTAATTAATTGAATCCAATTTGCTGTAATTTGGCTCTTTGTTCAATGTAATGAGAAATATCGTTCGTTAATTACATCGACGTTGTTAGTACTTTTGTGTTGTATGATATGAAGTCACTGATTAGTGATTATTCCATCGTTGAGTGAGGTAGTTGAGGCTAGAGAATTTGGCTTTTGTTATTTCCTTTTATTATCAGATGATCGATTGTTGAGAATTCTGTAGGTGTTGTAGAAAACTGCAGTATGATACTCCTACTAGACTCAAGAAAATATCGCTTTTGCTATTTTACGATTTCCTGTTCGACTGCTGAGAATTCTGTTGGTGTTGTAGAAAACTGCAGTATGATACAGGTCGAGAAAACATCACTTCTGTTGTTTTACGTTTTATTTTATTATTAATTAGATGTTCGACTGTTGTGAATTCCGTTGGTATATAGAAAACTGCAGTATGATACAAGAGTCCGCTTCTGTTGTTTTACGATTTCTTTTATTATGTTGCGACTTTTGTTGGTATATAGAAAACTGCAGTATGATACAATAGTAGTCGAGAAAATATCGGTTTGGTTACTTTATGATGCTGCCCATTAGCTAGCTAGTACGGAGTAATTGTTTAACCATCGAGAATTCTGTTAGTTGGTGTTGTTGATCCGAATGAGGTGCACTGGTACCTGATAAATAAACCGGTTTGCTGATTTTATAATGCTAATTTTCAGCGATGTTAGTTTGACAGTAGGCCGGATGGAGCTAGCACTCGCAGACCTTAACACGTTTACCAGGCACTTGAATCGAACCAGGTATACTGACTGATTTAGTTGCTGCACTTATTATCAAAGTTCCTGATTCATCCGTAAAATGTACTGTACTTCTACTACCAAGATAATCTTCATTGTTATAGTGTACTTGCTTTACTTGTTGATCTGATGTGAGTGGTGCAAGTTGGTAAAGGATTGAGGATCGGTTTTACCTTTCTGAACGAGCTAGGGGTCGATTTGGGGGCACAGATCGATGTTAGTCGTTTTAGGTTTCTTTCGGTAAATGTGGATGCAATGGTGGGTGGCAGTGATGTTTGTGACCCCTTGGGCCCGGGGAATCTAGCTAGCTAATAGCGAAGGGTAACGCTTACTATCCAAAACTTTAAAAACACAAATTCTCACTTGTGACAGACATATCCGTCGTAATCTTGCGACGGGTCAAGTAGTATCCATGTGGGGTAATAAAACAAAACTAAAACGCCTTGGAAATGACAATGTGCTTTGTCTTATCTACCCACATGGGTAGTATTCGACCCGTCGCAAGCTTGTGACGGATATACCCGTCACAAGGGAGACTTGTTGCTTTAAAAAAATGGTTTAACCCTTATCAACTTTTGCTACCTTAAAATTCGTAAAAATGATACATTTTTAGATATAGCAAGCAAATAGAATGAACACGCCACCCCAAATTTTAATTCTAGATTCGTCTCCAAGTTAGAAGATTTGAGGGGCGAACGACGAGGAGAAAGGGGATGAGGAAATGGTTAAAATAAACAACAAATAGATGGATTCAAGAGGGAACTAACTGAAATTAAGTCATTTTTCAAACTTAATACAGTATTTCATATTATAAAACATTATTTCGTAAAAAATTGTAAAAAAAACTACAAAATTTATAAGATTGTTATGTAAAGAAGCCAAAAAAAAAAAGTTGAACGTTTTCTAAAATGGACCAGCCAATTTCGTAATCCATCCATTTCGTTGTCGAGATTATCAAGAATCAAAGCATATTGTTGGAAGGTGATATTGTATATATCCATACAAAATTAGATGCTTCCTTCATATGCATGTTTTACGTACGCTATATATTTCATAAAGAATTTTCTTTAACTTGTAAATTTATTGATGAAATGTTGAATGAATCACGGAATTAGTGGAATATATAACATGTCTCCATCTAAAAGATATCGGTGTATAAATGTTGATGATTTTTTTTACGAGCGTTCCATTTGCACTAAACATGCAATCTATATAGATATTCCATTTGTTTGAAAATTTTCTTTTAAACTTCATTTTTGCAGTACATGTGAGAATTATTTTACTAAACGAACACACACTAAAAAAACGGAAGGAATATTAACAAAACATCATTATGAAAATGTGAATCTAACGGGAGAGGGACGAACATTGTTCACTCGAGCAATATGCTCACAAAATCTTGTCGTGTGATTTGCAGTATGGAGTATAACACTTACCTTTCAAAATAATACTCACTTATATTGGTAACGAAGTTATGAGTGGTTACGTGAAAACTGAATTTGAATCTTGTTGGCAACACACTTATTTTATTGGCGGATTACTGACTTAGCTTACGAGTTTAGGGTTATCATTAATCATATCAATTCGAGATTAATTTATGGTAAAGCTACTAGGAAAGCACTAGATCATTACTGTATCATACTAGATCCTTAATCTAGAGCCTCTAGGCTTGTGATAATTTCACTCCATATGAGTATTTACTTGGGCCATTCAGGTATTGTGTGTGTAGGAATAAGATACTAACATCCCTTCGTTTCACTCAATAATTATCTATGGTTATTGGTTCAAAGTTCAAGGAAAGAATAATGAGAGAATTTGGATCATACAAAATCTATTTGTAGGACATACACACAACAACCGAATATGTATTAGCCTAATGGTTAAGAATATGTACTCCTTCCGGACACTATTTTTTGTCCTGTTACCTCAATATTTGTGAGAAGTATTTTAATGAAATGTGGCAAAAAATAATGTTAAGAGGGAGTAGCATTGACAATAGGTCTTAGATTCGAATCCCAATCCCCTAATATTGTAATGCGATTAAGTACATACTTCGTTAAACAAAAAGAACATACGCATAACAAAAAGATACTCGTACAAAAAAATAAAAATAGATAACTATTGAATAACACACGAAAAAAGTGAAATTGGTAACTATTGAACAGGAAAAAGGGAACTAACATTTTTTTTTTCAGGTAAAATTTAGTCGCAAACTCTTGTTTGTGACGGAGTTAGCCGAAATACTCTTCTGAAGGATCAAATAATACCCGTTTAGGTACAAAAGACAAAAAGCAACCCACGTGGAAAATGCCAATGATTTGTCTCTGCCTAGCTAAATGGTTACACACTTATTCTTAACCCGTTATAACTTATAAGGATACGACGGATACTACTGTCACGAGGGAGACTAACTGAAATTTAATGGCAAAAACAATACTCTCCCATCCAAACACAGCTTAGTTTTACCTTTACTATAAACGAACCATCCAATCAAAGATTTAAATTCGTATTATGACAAAAAGTTTTACCATACAATCCTCATACCCTCCATTTATTTATACAAAATGTCATTACTTTTTACCCACTTTAATTTAGGTGTGTCCATGAAACCAATTGATTTACCAATAACACCCATATTTTTTTTACCCACTTTCTCAGAAGTTGACAAGTATCCAACGTAAACATTTGATTGAATAGAATGGAGTAAGGCAGTGAGTTTATGAAGACCCTGAATTTACCGGAAGACAAGGCAGAAAATCTAGGGGGTTGGATCCTGATTCAGTGATACACCCAAAATAGCATCATGTGGAGGTCCACATAGTGCATGAATCACGTACGGCGTACCCTTAAAAACTTAGGGTTATTTGAATTACTACGAGGGTCGTAGCACGCTCGAGTCTCCACCATACCCTCCGATCCATGCATACGAATCTTTTCTACAAATTTAATTATGAGCATTTTAGCTCAATCAATTCATTCCCATCATGATAATCAAATATACTATAACAATTCATTCCATCATGATAATCAAATATATTTGAATATACTCTCTCCGTCCCTAAATGATAATCCCATTTTCCTATTATTTATGAGGAGTATTTTAATGAAACGTGACAATCTTAGTGGGCCGGAGGTAGTATAACAATGTACCTACTTCAATTCATATATGTCTACATGGTTACATACTTAATTACATATCTCGATGAAACATTAAACCAACCAATCCAATGCTTGAGCTAATAAGTTTGGTTATCCGAAATGAACTCAAGGTAAACCATGACTTGATAAGTTTTGATGTAATCGTAAGCTAGATATCAAAATTTGACTTGATAATGACTTAGTATAATAGTTAAGACATAAGACGAAGGTATACCCTGAACGATAGGCGATCTTAGGTTCAATCAAAACCAATCTAGTGCTTGAGTAATAAGTTTGGTCATCCAAGACGAACCCAATTAAGACAAGCCATGACTTGATAAGTTTTGATGCAATCGGAAACTAGGGATCAAATTTTGACTTGATGTCTTAGTATAGTGATTAACACGAAGGTTCATTCATGTTGCTTGATATTGTAATGTAACTAAATATACGCATAAATCAAACAAGTCTACTCACATGAAATGTAATATTATGCTATTGAAGAAGACAAATATAAAATAAAAGTTGATGAATATAATTTTACTGCACCAATATTTTGTTGATCAAAATGTTATGAGTTGTATGTTAATGATAAAGCTAACAGAATACTCCCTCCATTCAAATCCACTTGTCTCATTTTCTTTTGGCACGTTTGTCGAGACGCGTTTTACACTAGCGATATCTTTCATTTTACATTAGCAAAAATTATAAAAAATTGATATTCTTAATGTGCTCATAAAGACGAATCAAACATAATCTCACATGAGTATATTCTCACTTATAGATTGTCGAGAATATCGAAAATTCCCCTCAAGTGTGAATAGTGTCAAAAAATGAAATGAGACAAGTGAATTTGAATGGAGGAAGTACTTGTTAGAAGTCCTTAACTATAAAGTTTAATAATATCGGTCTTTTACGAAAATAAAATGTAAAGTTCAAGTCCTTGCATTACTCCAGGCCATATAAAACCTTCCCAAGGTTGATCCATTATTGTAGTCAAAGATTTAGTTGGATCATCGGTTAAAGAAAGAGAAAAAAATGCATCTTATTTATAACAGTCACAAACTTTGACGAAATTTAATTAGACATCAACAATATACTCCGTAATCTTTTAAGATACCCGTTAAGTGATCACAATATAATAAAATGATTACTTTTTAATATGGTACGAATGTACGATGTGTATGGAGTACTTTTTATAAGTAAATTGTAACATTTTTACAATTAAATACTTTTTTTTCATTGTAACTTAATACCTTATCAACCGAGAAACTAAAAAGAAAGATCGATGAAAACAAATAAAAAGCCTCAAACATTTAATTAAGTATTTGTTCAATCGTTAACTATATCTCCAAACTAGAGAATGATAAGTACATGCCAATTGAACGTTGATAACTCATATTCTAAATACTAATCGTGCAATAATTAATTAATTAATATCACCAATAAACTCAAGACTAGAAGTCTTTTACAAGTTTTTGTGAAAGGTTTCCTACTTTACAAATTACTAGTACAAATCAAGTTCACTATTTATTCTACTACGGAGTGCATCGATAGATATCTTTAATTACTTTTTGAAAAATCTAAATAATAAGGCAGTAGTCATAGACAATCGTTGATCGATTAATTGGTTTAGGAGACGGTCACACATTAAATAGGTGATCTGACTAATTAAGTTGATATAATTTGAAATTAATGAATGGGTGGGTTTTAGGAGGTGGCAATGCAAAAGGGATCCCAGAAGAGGAGAGACCTTCTAGGCTCTTTACAGCCTCTTAAGATTGGAACTAGATACTCTTCTCCAACTAGTATCACTTCTTCCCCTTTTGGTGCCCCGGCCCCTTTTATGTTATGGCCTAAAAGTATCCTCTTGGTATCTTTTACCACTTGCGGGGAAACAACAACCATGCCCTCTGCGTTCTGGTTCTGTTTCCCTGCAAGTGATTCCAGCATACCCATAGAGGTAGGGTTTGCGTCGCTTCTGTGCCAGTAGTACTCATACCCATTGGTGGTGGTGCTCATCCTCGGTCGAGGTGGAAGCAATGATGCAATGCCCTTCTGTGGTGGTTTGGTGGTTTTCATCCCTCCAGGCACGTGCTCCTCGTTGAGAGGGGTGATGACGGTCATGTTGGTCGTGCGGGGCGAGCTAGTCATTATCATCCTAGGGAACGCTGCGTGGACATTGATCACTTGGGTTTTAGGCAACCATGAAGCGGAATTTGTCTCCTTCATAACCAACGCGAGTGTGTTGTCCACACCCCCTACCACTTCATCACCACTACCAATAACATCATCCTCAACTACATCGTCCTCGTCCTCGTCCTCCTCATTGTCTTCATTAATATCATCATTAGTAAAGGTGAGTACAAGACGTCCACCCTCTCTACAAGCGCGAAAGCAATTCCTAGATGGAACCGACACAGCTTCAAGGACAAGCCTACCGTCCTGACGATGGGTCCTCATCTCCAGATTGGACCCATCGTCACGATTGGCCAATGAAACCAAAGGAGGAGGAAATGACCCCACCTTCCCATAATTACCATTAACATTACCATTACCGTTAACTTTCCTATTCTTAACCCCATAATTAAAATTATAACTACACTTACCCACCTCAACATAGTCATTATTCCTCACAACCCCCTCCCCAACCACAAACTTCTCATCAACAACCTCATCATACTTTTCTCCTCCATGGTCCGACACCGGGCTTGAAAACCCGTCTGACCCCGTCTCAGACCCCAGACTCTCGGTGCATATCTCCAAGCTCTGCTTACTCAACGAATTCGCTCGTTTCACCGTAAGGGGGTGCACATATGGGGGCAGGTTAGGTTCCGACCCGGACCCAGACCCAGATCCGACCGACCTCTCATTAGTCAAAATGGAGCTCCATATATCGTCAAATGCAGCCCCACCAGGGCCCACCTTGTCACATTTTTCCGCTTTCATTGGAAACACACTTTTTTCATGCCAGTTTTTTGATGACATGTCAGCTGACATACTTCTTCTAATTATATTTTTTTTATTATTATTATTAATATCAATGTTAATATCAGAATTAGTATTAGTATTAGTATTCATATTAGAATATGAATTATAATTAGAATCAGAGCAAAGTATAGAAACAATGCCCTTCTTTTCAACTGAGCTAGGAGTATTATTGTTGCTCCATTTATAAGGACCTGAGTTAAGCCTCCCTGACATTTTTCTATCTGCAAAAAAACAAATAAAGATTCTTCCAATTAGAAACAATTATTTAATTTAAAAAAACACGAAAACTCAAGTAAGATTTTTGCATGTATATAAACATCGACTGTACAACAACCTTACACTATACTAATCATTAATGGAAAACAAAAAAAACGTAAAAATTCAAATAAGATCGTCACATGTATTACTCCCTCTAAGTCAGAATATTTCTCCCATTTGATTAAATAAAGCAGAGGAACAATCTGAACTCAGAGGGAGTATAATGTAAAGACTAAACACAAAACGTGAACAGAAACACAAAAACTCAAATAAGATCGTTACATGCAAACAACATCGACTTGTTAATATAAAAAAACTCAAATAAGACCGTTGTACACATGTACGGAAGAAAACACATAAATAAAAGATCAAATTTGTTGTATTATGGAGTGATTTTTATAAGTAATTAATTATTAAATAGGAGTATTTTTTGTAAGGCATTAAAGAATGACAACTGTACATAGAAGTTACAATTTACAAAGCATTCTGAAAATCATGCAAGTGGTTTTTTTAGAACAAGAATAAAAAAAACAAATATTGTAGAATTATTAGACATGGGTTTCAATCATAGGGCAGTCAGAAATTAATCAGAAATTCAGAAATTTCACCTTCTACTAAAAATTTGAGGTTGATGATACACAGAAAATTACAGGTTGTATATCACTTTGGATATTTTTAATATTTTTTTTTTGCCCTAATTTTGTTTGATAAAACTCTGTTTTTTTTGTTGCTCTGTATTTTTTTTTTTTGAAGTTGGTGTGAGTTGAGGAATGGGGAGGGTGAAGGGGGTATTTGTAGTGCGCATAAAGTGAGGAACAATGTACCTCCCGCCTAACGCCACCCATCTATTATAACTTTTGCTTTTATTTTTATAAACATTTTTTTTTTCTTTTTTTTTTTTTAAGTATGGGGGTTTAAAATTTAAATAAATTGGTATATTCTCTTGTTTTGATATAATTTAAATCTAAGTATAATTTTTTCGTTTTGGTATTTGAAGTTAATTTTACGAAAATATTACTTGTTAAATTTGAAATTATAGTTTGCTAGTACAAAAATACTCATCGTAATATATACAGTAAAAATACTCATATTTTATATGTTACTCGTATATTCTCTTGTTTTAATTGTAATAATTTTCTCATTTTAGTATTTGAAATTAATTGTAAGAAAATATTCCTCGCTGTTAAATTTAAAACTATAGTGTGATAGTACAAAGATACTCGGTATAACATATGCTAGTATTTTATACTCCTATGGTACTCGTATATTCTCTTGTTTTAATTATAATATTTTATTCTTATTTTAGTATTTGAAGTTAATTTTATGAAAATGTTGTTCCTTAAATCTGAAACTATAGTTTGATAGTTCAAAAATACTCGCTTTATAAGTTTATATACAATGTTACAAGTATTTTAAACTTAGGTGTAACTATAAAATACTTGGTCTTCATTTGTTTTTTAATTATTATTATGGGGTTTAAATAAATAGGTATACTCTCTTGTTTTGCTTATAATAATTTTCTCATTTTAGCATTTGAAGTTAATTTTAAGAAAATATTTTTCGTTATTAAATGTAAAACGATGGTATGATAGTACAAAAATACTCAATTTATATAAAATATTGTTATAAACTTTGGAGTAAATATAAAACACTTGGTATAAAGTTCATTATAAATATTAAACTATAGTACGATAATAAATTTGAAATAATATTAATAAACTTTGGTATAGATATAAAATATTTGGTACTACGAAGTACTCTTTCCATTTTTTTTATATTCCTACTCCCCTGTTATATACTTATATGTGAAGTACTCGTATATAATAATGAAGTAATAAAAAAAAAATCGAAGAGAGTCTCGTATAACATATAGGAAGTAAATGAGAGTGTGCAGTGGGATTGGCCACAACTCACAACTCGCAACTCAAAACGTAACTCACTGCTCACTACTCAACTACTCACAACTTAATCTAACTTTTTTTGGTACATAGTTCTATTTATTAGTCATTACAACTAGCTACTAGCTGTACATAGATTTATATATAATCGTGTTTTGTGATTTTAAGTGTTGTACTGCTGTCGCAGTTTTTTTTAGTTTTGTTGTAAATTTTAGTTTTTGAGCTAAATCACATATTCCGTAAATGTTTTGCTCAAAAACTTACTCGTACATACTACTACAATTCAGCTCAGAAACTTGTATAAGCTCAAAAAATATATTTTGTACATCTAAGCTCAAGTACGTGGTACAATACTAATTCCAACTTCTATATATATATATATATATTAATAGTTTATTTAGCCGTGAAAATCACGGATATAATTCAGGAAAATTGTGTTAACCTACGTTTAAATAAAATCTTGTTTGATATTCCCGAGTATAGAAATAAATAATTCAAGTAAAAAAATTTATATTTCTAAATTTTCGGACATATTTATTTTGGACTCCGAATTTGCAAAAAACGTGGATAATACAATTCAATTTGAGACGTAGCTTTTGACCAATATTAGTTTATCGCATAATTACACCACTAAATGTTCTCGGTTGGATCTAAAATTTTGTGTGGGCGTAATATATGACCTAGTTAACACCCCGTAAAATTTTCGACCATATTTTTTTTGGACTCCAAATTTGCAAAAAACGTGGATAATACACTTCAATTTGAGGCGTTTTCGACCGACATTAGTTCATCGCGTAATTACACCATCAAATGTTCTCTGTTGGATCTAAAATTTCGTGTGGGCGTAATATACGACCTAGGTAACACCCCGTAAAATGTTTTTTGAACCATATCCGTGATTGGATTGTCCATTTATAGTAAGTGTAAAGAATTGAATTGATGAGAGAGAGTATATGATTTTGTTTATCTAAGATGTACTACTTTATGTCCATTTTATTGTTGATACAATAATAAAGATTATTATTTAGGGCTTTTTACTTAAATTTATCATAAATATTTATGATAAAAATATTACAATATTTTTATTTTAAGAACTTTTTAAAGACTCAATTTTTTTTAATTCTTATTTATAATATAAAATTTCATCACCCATCATGATTTTTTCGATGTGGGTAATCAATAATTTTAGTTTTAGTTAGGACGAATGATTACTCTTATTTATAACAGAAAACTTCTTCCCTCTCATCATACATTTTTTAAGTGAGATAATTTACTTAAGTTTATAATCTTGGTCTTTTCTATAAGACTCAAAAGATAATTGGTTGATATTTAACCACAAATGATTAGTCAATATTTATAATATAGAATTTTTTCACCTCATCGATCTAGGATAAATTACCTAAGTTTATAGTTCTAAAAACTCTTTTTAAGACACAAAAGAACAGATGATTAATTACTTTTTTTTTTTTTTTCATATTGTAGAGTTTCATCCCCCTATTATGATTATTCGACGTGAGATTATTTTATTTAAGCTTGTAGCCTTATTAAAAGACTTTTTAAGTCTCAAAAGTTTTTTTTATTGATATCTACGAGCGAATGATTAATTTTAATTAACCTCAACAAAATTTTTGCGATGTAACATAATTTACTTAAGTTTATAGTTTTAAGAGCTCTTTTTAAGAGCCAAAAAAACACATGATTACTCTTATTTATAATATAGAATCATCATCTTATTTTGATTTTTTCGATTTGGGATAATTTTAAGTTTGTAATTTTATTATGAGACTTACTCAAAAGATTGTTGGTTGATATTTTAAAACAATGATTACTCTTATTTATAATACAGTATTGAATTTCATAACCTCATCATATACTTCAGATTTATAGTCTTAAGAGCTCTTTCTGAGACTCAAAAAAAAATTTGACGAATGATTACGGTTATTTATAATATATAATTTCATGAGGTTATTATTATTTTCAATGTGGAATAATTTTACTACTTTTATGTATAATAAATTCTTCACTTTTTTCGGGAAAATTATATGAAATTTTGTTTATAATAAGAGTATAGAATTCCATCACATCATAGTTTTTGACGAATGACTACTTTTATTTATAATAGAAAATTTCATCACTTCATCATAAATTTTGAATTTTTTTAAGACACAAAAAAAAGGTTAATATTTAAGGACGAATGATTACTATTAATATAATATAGAATTCCAGGTCATGACGTTATTTTGATGTGAAATATTTTACTACTTTTATATATAATAAATTCATCACTTTTTTTGTTTGAAAAAATAATATATGAAATTTATATTCTAATGAAAACATTTTCTACTACGATTTTAATTACTTCATTTTTATTACATCACATTAATATAATAGATCAAATATATACTTTACGGAAAAAATAATTAAAAGATGTTTAATGATTTTTATATGTAAACTATAAAACAGTACATTAATATAATTGATTAAATATATATCCTTACATAATAATAGATCTAGAGAAATCAAATCGTTATCAAACAAAATAGACTACGTATTTCACGATGTCTTAGTTCATTTTTTGTGGTGTTTTAAAGTGATAGTTGACTGTTTATATAGTGATACTTTTTTGAGTCAGAGATGCATACGTAGTAGAATTATTTTTTTATACAAATCTAATATCGCTCGATTTTTAGGTGTAGATGATTGTTTTTTTTCCTATACAAAGTTTTGTATTATTTATTTAAAATAAAAATATGTATAGTAAAAGTGTTACGGAGTAATTAATATCGCTTGATTTAATATATATTTTTCCTATTCTTGTTAAGATTGAATAGCTACCTACTTTTTTCATGGAGTGTTTAAAAAAAGTTGGATTCTCTCACGTCACTCGAATTTCATGGAGTGTTTTAAAAAAGTTGGATTCTCTCATGTCACTCGAAAAAAACTTCAAATATATATATATATATATATATATATATATATATATATATGATATATATATATATATGATTAGATGGAGGTATCTTGATAGGATGATTGTGCAATTGGAGAATTAGCGTAGTTGTTTTTAATCTGTTTTGAATTGATGATTAATACGGAGTACGAGTACCAAACTGCATATGATGTTAAACAAGAATCTGAGAAATATATACCCTATATGTCAATACTCAATATCATTGTGGTTGTAAGAAGAGGATAAAGACTACATAGACAAGCAAATAGCTTGGCTTTCATGCCCCAATTACATCCGAAACAAGAATTTGTGCAATTACATAGTAATACGGATTCATCTTTCTTACGATAGATATATCTTTATTTAACAATAAGATTAAATATATAATCACTATTATAGATCACCACATGTTGATGACCCAAAATAGAGCCCAATAAGAAAACAGGGAAGATAAATAAAAATCGGAGGGAGTACCATATATTTGTATTATTCTAACTATTTAACTTCTTTCTCTCAAAAAAAATATTTAACTTCTTATAAGGGTAAAACGGATATCATGAGCATTCACATGTTGATAACGAGTTGAGAATGTCTCGTATGACTATCTTACAATAAATTTATTGTAAAACCGTCTCATTCAAGAATGGGTGCAATGAGTTTCAAGTACTTTGGTCACTTTCATAATTTATTCCGATTTTTAAAAGAAAAGTTAATATCGTAGTCAAGTCCAATCCATTACATATTACTCCGTACTCCGTAGTCCTTACTCTATTATTGTGAAATATTATACGAAATATTTATTTATAATAATAATACACATGCATAGTTAGTTGTTGGTACACATATTTCTTTTTAGTCCATTCAAATCTACTTGTCATATTTCCTTTTTGGTCAATTATTATAACACTCTTACCCTTACTTTATGGTCTATTTACAAAAAAATGTTCTTATGGTCCACCTTATATTCTTCTTAATGACACAATAAAGTATATGATGGGTGCTTACATTGTACTTTAATAATTTTCTATTGATCTCCTAAAAACTTGTGAAAATAAGAAATGTGTAGTTTGGATATGAATGGAGGGAGTATATTTTTTTAATTAGTACAATTATGAATCAAACACAAAAAATATGAAAACCCATGGTTGTTATTATTATTATTATTTTAATTTTTTTTTATGAAAATGAACTTTCATTAGCATCGAAATAAATTACTACAAGTTACGGAGTAGTTGGTAATCGAGATATTATCTGGATCCCACTCACTTATTAATTATTATTTTTTTTTTATGGAATGGAACAATTTTATTGATAACTCAAAATGTAGTTTAAAAAAATTAGTGGGCAGCCGAGATACAATCTGGACGCTCACCCCCTAGTTATAGCAAAGTCTAGTCAAGTATAAATAAAAGGAGCAGCGCGTGCTCTGACATCTTGAGCCATTGAAATCTCAGCGAGGAAAAGGAGAAAGACAAGAACCCACAGTCAAGCCCTGCACACAGAACCTGATACTTAGTGCACTTGCGCCGAGCAGCGTAATCCACAGCACGGTTTGACATGAATTCAGAAAGCCCGGATAATTATTATTGAATTGCAACATTTTATTAAAAATAAAATCAGAGTTTACAAGAAATTAATTAGTGCGCAGTATATAATCTTCATTAAATGGACCCGACAATTAAGGCGCAATTATTTCCAAAAATAGATTTGTGGATAGAAGAATTTATCAACATTCTTAATCCATTAGAACTACATGAAGACACGTATGCATTCGAATATCTTTTTTAGCACCAAATTTTTTCATCAACGGAGATTAAATAACCATGCAAATTATGCACTCTCATTGGTCCTTCAAAATCGCTTTATAATACACAAGGAACCAAAACACTAACTCTTTACCTAATACTCTCAAATTAATTAGTCCACCGTATCGGTTTCTAATCAGGTTATGTTTGAGTTTGTAAAATTTGAGTCATATTGGTATTGGATATATTTTTATTAAACTTTTTTTTAGAGATATTGCTTCGTGTTATATAGATGGGAGTAAACATTTGAGTTGACCAGGATTATGTTAGATAGAATTTATTCGCATCACGATTGAACTCGTATTTTCAGTTTGATTATTATCAAGGTATAGGTCAAATGACGAGGTTAGTTTTGTAAAGTGTAATTATAATAACTTAAGTATTAATTGCATGAATTAGATCCGTTTAATTAAGTATTATTGTTGATTTGCTATTATACTCTATAATTATTGGACACCTTAGCTTGCATGATGATGGATCAAATGTATAATATATATGTTGTTCAAACTGAATAATGTGAATCGAATTTATCAAGACCTTGAGAATCTAGTAACAATGTTAGTTGTTGATTTTTTAATGTATAATTAACGAACATGAAAGTGTACTGTTAACTGTTCCAATGTTAACTGTTCTAACATGTACTCATTCAAATTGACTTCTTATTACGACTCTCCATTATTTGACTTTTTACGGTGATACTTTAACCATGTTTTTCCATCATATATACGAGTATTACTTTTCTACGTTTACATTATACGAGTATTTTTCCGATTTTTTTTTAATATTAATATATTGCATTGGATTGTTAGATATTGGATGGAGGTGGTACATATCTTAGCGAACAATTGCGAAGTACGGAGTACATCTATTTTGTTGATGTCTTTTCATTCTTACGTGTGTTATGGAACATTGTCTCAAATTGATAGAACTAACGTGAGTAGACTAGTTTATAAATTAGTAAACTACAGCTACTCCAACCCTCTATCGCCAATTGATTTTAGAATGAAATCTCATTTGTTTGTGGATCGGCCTCCTCCACTTGCTCTATATGTCCGCCTCAAAGTACTTGATCGAGCTTATATATATACATTATGAACTTATACAAGTTTCTGAGCTGAATTATAAGTTTTTGAGCAAAAAAACTATTCCGATGTGATTTAGCTCAAACTTTATATTGAAACTAAAAAAAATTACAGCAAAACTTAAAAACTTTGTGATAATACTCAAAATCACAAAAAAAACATTTATACATGAAGTTACATACATCTAGTTGTATAATCTACTCATTGATAAATCCGTGATTGAGGATCGGAGGTACTATAGGCAACACATGCATCGGGTTGGGATCGATGATAAGGTGTGATGTGGTGACGGTGATCAAGATGATGCGGAGTAGCTACTAGCTAGCTAGCTAGCATCGTCCACTCGATCATGCAAAAAAAGGGAAGGATGTATGTTGATAAGTTTGGTAACAAAGGACGGACGTAGACGGTAGACATACATAAACACAATCTCACTTTTACAAGAGACAACAATATCTTATGCTCATTTCTTTTACCCTTCAAACTCACTCTGCCACAAACAATTACGGAGCCTATTATGCAACTTGGATGCTAGCATGCTACATTCACTATGTACGTACTCGATCTACCACTCTCCTCCATTATTTATTTTTATGTCCGGTATAATTAATCTGATCCAAATTCGATCCGATTTAATCTTAACCTCACTCATCACTTGGGGATCGAGTGACTGTCACGTCTGGCGCTCAGCCAGCTATGTACTGGTCCCGGTCATAGACCAACACGAATTCTTTCCCGCACATTTTATCCTCACTTATGCACATTCCGAAAACCTTTCCAGAAGGTCACCCATCCTTAGTTTATTTCCAAAAATGAGTGGAGTATTTGTATAATTCCATCTTTTAGACCGAGATTCATGTTAGCAAGTTGATCTCAAACCGTGACGACATAGTTCATTTAATAAAAATATCCTTGCTTACAATGAGTTACTCTTTTTATTGTAGAAAAGTGTTTTATAGATTGAAACTGTTGCCCGTAAGGGTGTTGCTTAGTGGTTAATACTTGTAGT
Source organism: Agrostemma githago (assembly GCA_958450325.1). NCBI lineage: Eukaryota > Viridiplantae > Streptophyta > Magnoliopsida > Caryophyllales > Caryophyllaceae > Agrostemma > Agrostemma githago. The sequence goes on from OY288239.1 coordinate 4,420,034, forward strand.
TATCAGTTCAAGGGTCTCAGGTTTTGGAGTTGTATGGCTTGAGACTGTGTCTTCTAGACTTCGAGCCAGTTGCTCAAGGTAGCGGCTGCGGGTTTCCTCGTTCATAAAAAAACAATTGAAACTGTCTCGCTCAATAAACCACTAATTATGTTTTCATTACAAGTTTTCCCAAACCTAACAAAATACATACTCTTTGTACATTACTAATTATCACTCGAGTCTCCTAAGCTACTATCGTACGAAGTACTTTCTCCGTCTTTTTTCACCTCTCTCATTTGGTGAAATCTAAGGAGGATACGAAAGTGTAGTGAAAAATGAACATTGTAATTGTAAATAAATAACAAAGGATGAACATTGTAAAGGAATAATTTGAAAAATATAAAATGAAGCTTTTAGAGAGTCGAAGGGGGTGGGAATATTAATTAATTAATGAATCTTTGTCGCACTGTTGTACCATAATCGATCGGTTTTGTATTTATTTAATTTGCATGCATATGCGATATGCCTTGTTATAATAATAAGAACACGCACATACGTAAACATATTTAATCATACATTCTTTCTGATTCATAATTCAATTCAATTCATCTAAACTAAGTCAACTTGAGCTAATTGGTTCCTTAATTGTGTCCTTAAACACACAAATTCTATTCAAACATCATCAAACTTTGTGCTCCATACTTAATTAATTACAAGTAAGAATCTTCTATACTACCCAAATTAAATACCGAATCTTATTCATTTTAACTTAATTACAAACGATCATACAGTATTCATTTTGAAATTAAAAACAGGTTGATCATCCTTCTATTTGGACAAGTGTAACAAGATTTTTTCTATTACAACTTGTTTTAAGTTTATGACAGATAAGTCGATTTTAAACGACAGATTGTGAGTTGTGTGTAAATAAACATAATTTAATTAATTAGCCGACTAAATGACAAGTGGATGATACGCTTAGGAGTTGACTCCGATCCTAGTCATTAACAAAATGCTAATGCTAGAGAATCCAAGTGTATTATTTAAATTAAATTCAATACTTTTTGTATGAAAAATTGATGCTTAATACGAATAATACCCCCATTATCAAATTAATTACTCCATAAATAATGTACTAAAGTTATTTAATGGATGGTCCAACTTGTAAGCATGAAATGACAGTTAATGTCTGGGTAAGCTACTTTACGTTCTTACTAATTATTAATCCAATATGTCCCCCACAACTTAAATCAAAATCAAAGGAATATATGTATAAGTTCAATTTGATTAATTTAATTTAATTTAATTATAGATGGAATGTATTAATTATGAGACTATAAACGAAGTCACAAACATATTTATCGAATTTGTACAGGTTAAATTCGGGTTTCGAGTTGATTATAGTTGGAATATGTTAATTTAATTACTAATTGATCGATTTAGGTGGTCTCGCCATTTATAAATATATTCCGTACTTATTTAACTTGAATTTGAACTAGGTCAAATTAAATTCGCTAAAAACAACTAGGTCAAATAGGAATTCAAAGTTCATACTTAATACAGTATATATAGTGAAATTAAGTTGTACGGACATCAAGCTTAATACAAGTATAAAGTGTTTTTGGTAAAGGGAAAATCATTTTCATCAATAAAAAATTATACTCGTACGTATTTATAAATGATACGGAGTATCAAATTTAACAAAAAATACAGATTTTTAAGAAATAAAGATTTTTTTTTCTTGAAACAAAGATCATGTGACTATTATTATAATAACACATTTATGTTTATAACGATGTTTAATTATTTATTGAGATAGTCTTTCACGAAGGAATCTACGATTCTAATTAAAATGATCTAATAATTACGGATTAATATAATACTCCAGCAAGTAGGTAGGTAGTACTACGACTACGAGTAATTGAGAATATGCATGCATTAATACTTTGTACGTTGGCTACGTGCCTACATGAAGTACGTGGATTTAGGAAGGAATAAATTAGACGTGTAATTAGACTTGGTCACTTTGCAATATACTAATTAGCATGGATAACAACCCTAAGATGCTCGTTAATTAAAAGTATTTAGCAAATTAATAATAGATAAAAAGTTAACTGATCGGATCCTATGTCTTTGATCAAATGAAATGGCACTAGTAGAAAAAATGGAATTGGCTAATATAAAAAGTTTCGGGTGTTGTTAATAACCGTAGCCATTTCAGTTTAGACAATAGGATTTATAAAAGGCAACGGTTATTTAAAAAAAACTGAAGCAAAAGATAAAAAGTTACAGTTCTGAACGGAACCGAAGCCAAAATCTTTGTTATTAGCTATGGTTATTTATGATAACCGAAACCTTAAATTCTTATGATAAATTAAAGTTGTTTAAGATTATACAGACCCCACGATTCCACTCATTGCCCCTCATAACTCACAAGCACTCATTCCGACAAACTAGTTTCCTTCACCCATCGCTGCGCACAACCCCATCTTCGCTCGCTCATTCTCACCACCTTCTCCCTCTAGGATCGCCGCTACTCACCGCCCTCCCTCTAGGCTCCTCCTTCAACAATCAACAACTGAATTTCTTCAATTTTAAGGTCTCTTCAATTGGTTTCTTTATTTCCAGGGTTTGTTCGACCTTCAATTTCTAGTAAGATAGAATTATCCAATGCTTATTGTCGATCCTCGAATCTATGTTTTCATGCGATATTGTTTGCAGAGTACTTCATAGAATTATTTCTCTGTCCCTCCTTTACCTATGATTTGTATGTTTTTCATGGTGGATGTTAATAGTTTATGCTGTTAATAAACATAATTTTTTATTTGGGCATTGATTATTTGTATATATTTGAAATGAAAATCATGTATTTTGTCTATTTTTTATAGCTCCTATTATATCGTCTCCTCTTTTTTTTAGGGTTCTTATTTTCAATTGATTTTATTGTTACTGTTATGTTGATTGGAGTATGCCTTCAAGACCGTCAACTCTTCTAATATTACATCCACTGCTTTTCAGGTAACGATTGTGTTTGCGTCGTCACCTAGAAGAAAGTTCTCGTGAGTCATTCTACTTTTAAAGTTTTGATTCATTTCCTTTGATTTGATTAATGGATTGTTTGAGCTTTTGGGATTTGATTAACAAGGCAAACTATTGGATCAGACAAGTGTGACACATCTATTTCAGATTACCAAATAAATTGGATTGATAGAAGCCTTGTCTTTGATAGCAGCGTCATCCGCAAGCAGTGTACCCTCCTGTATGATAAGAATGTTGAACACCTAGGACTTGCTTTTGGTCACATACATGTCACCGCTTTGAAAATTAGACAGTTGTTAAGTATACAGAACAAGTCACGAGTCTCTTATACCTGCTCCGGTATTCACTTTCTTTTTTCTAAGTTAACAGATGTTAACTGAGTATCTAAGCAACAAACACTATCTTCTTATTCTTGTTAACTAAGTATCTAAACAATAATCACTCTTCTTATTCTACCGATGTAATACTAAACACACAAATTGATGAAGTTCAGATGCTGAGTTAGGCCATCACTGGTCATCTAAGTTGACCTCTTTTTATTATGAACCAAATTGATCAAGTGGACCACTAGAACAATCGCCAAGGTAAACTTACTCCCCCGCATTCTCCAGTTTTCTTTACTAATGATCATAATGATTTTATTTCCTAACATCTACTTTTGCTTTCATTTTTCTTGATTTGATTGTTATGCCTTCTAGTGTACTTGTCCAATACTTTTGCTAAAACTTCGTACATGTTCTTTATGTGGGATGTCTCTTAAGATGTTATTTATCCTCATGGTGTTTATAAACTAATTGGATAGTTGATGTGGATGTGCTTCTCATGTAGCTTGGAGTTCTTCGCTATACTAGTTCTTGTTAATCTTATGCTATATTTTTCAATTATGTTGATTAGAGCAACAATTTTTTTGGGCTATACCCATTATTCTCATCATTTAATTTGTTGAAAGTTTTGATTTAATTAAATTTCAGAGATATAATTGTATAAGTGAAAGCAGGGGAACCCATCGCCTTAAATTCTGAATATTTTGGTGAGGTTCTTATGTTAACTTAGGTAATTCGTTTCATCACTTGTAAACTTTATTGCCTTTACATTCAATGTTGTTTTTTATACCACAGTCACTTTGGGTTTTGTCTTATAAGTGGCTAGATATTGTCTTAATATTCTGGGAAGACTTTCATTTCTTATTATAAATAGTAATTTCTGATTTGTTTTTTTTTTTGTGTGTATATATCTGAAGTGAAAATCATATATTTTGTCTACAATTTGCCTTTTATAGTTTCTCTGATACAAAGTATAATTTTATCGCTCCTCTAATCTGTATTTTCTGTGACTTTTTTAATATGTGCAGCGATGATTTGCCTTCTTCTGTTGCAGTCTAGGATTCATCGATCTCCTATAATCATGTATTGTTAAAAATAGTAAGTTAATTTTATTGAGGTGTTTTTTAATTCAGTTTTGGCGTGACTTGTTTTATTGAGATGTTTTTGCAGTTCCTTCTAGGAGTCTTTTGACCAAAGAGTGATCATCGTAACTATGGATTTTTGCAAGAAAAATAAGAATACTAAAAGTGATAAGGCTGTAGAAGTAAAACAATAAGGCTGCAGAGGTGGAGATTAGTATTCAAATATTTATTCAAGGCTGTAGAGGTGGAGAATTAAAGCAATAAGGCTGCTGGTTCACAGTTTATGACTTGAGATTATTATACAAGTGTTCAAATTTTTTAGATTAGTGTTTTTGTTACTGGTTCTAGAATACATGTTTTTGTAAATAATACTATTGGTCATTGAAGTAAAATCCAAATAATATTTGGGTAATTTTTTTATTTAGAAATGACTTCGGTGATGAATTTTGGCTTCGTTTTCGTTGTTTTGAATAATGTATGAACTCTTTTTGGGGTTACTAATATTAGTTTCATGAAAAAAATCATTGGGATTTTTTTTTGTTTTTTAACTGAGAAATGGCTTCGGTTATTTATTATGAACGGAAGCCTTTAATATATTTTTAGCTTCGGTTTTAAACACTAACCGAAGCCTTTAATCAACCTTTGACTTCGGTTCTTATTAAAAAACTGAAGCCAAAAGTATTTTTGGCTACGGTTCATCTCAAGAAACCGAAGCCTTTTACCAGGTTCTGGCTTCGGTTCACAACCGAAGCCACAACTCATAAACTTAATGCTACGCCCTGATTTACAACGCCTCTATAACCGAAGCCATATGTTCTTTTTAACCGTAGCCATAAATGGTTTTTGTACTAGTGTGGAGTAATATACATTGGTGTAATAATTGAACGAGTGTAAAAGGAAATTGAGAAGTTTACCAATTACGTACGGAGTACTGTACTACTTAGCTTATTTTCAAATGTTATTTTTAATAGTTTTTAAACTCGATCAAATTATTTACTTTGCTCGATCTAATAAGTTACTCCCTCCGTCCCAATGAATTGTTTGTCTTTCTATTTTGGTAATGCTTTTTACATGTAATTTGACCCTTAGCTTCACATGTCACCTTCTAATTGGATCTCTTCCCCTTAGTGCCAAAAGTAAAGGCAAACAATTCATTGAAACGGATGGACTAATTGAAAGTGTGCATCAAATAAAACCTAACTCAATTCTGACATTTTATGGTAACAAAAATAAAAACACTGTACTTTTTCATTATTATAAAATTAACGGGTAAAATACTACAATAAAATGCATGATAAAACTTAGACAATTACGGAGTAACTTTTTCTTCTTCTCATTATTATATGTCATCTATATTCTCTATAATTATACTTAAATCAAATTTTTACCACAACGTGCGTGAGACATAGTAACCCCTAATATGTGAGAGGTCTCACGATAAATTTATCACCGTCTCCTTCAAGAATTTGTGTTTTTTCTAAGAGTAGAATAACTAAAATTATAATGAAATAAACTACTCCACTTTATTTACTATTTTGTCAAATACGCAGTAGAAATTAATACTCTATGCATATATGGAGTACAAAATAGAGTATATATATGATACTCTGATCCATATATATATAAGTATAACACACTTAATCGCATCATAATAAAGGAAAAAACGATGAAACCTTTAACCTATTATTCAGAATGCCTCCGCATACTATATGCAGGAACAAAAGGAGACCAGGCGTCATGGAAAGGAAGAGCATAAGGTTCTTCTCACCATATTCAGTCATGCATGCACCGCCCTTAATTCTTTTCTTTTTATTAATTTTATACCCTAAAATTAAAATTGAAATTAAAATACATTCCCTTAAAATTCTTATTATTATTGCGATTGAGATTGTGAATGTCATCCTACGACGTCTCTTATTCTATTTTTATTGGACCTACGAGTATATATTATCCTTATCATAGCCCACATTGTTAGGTACTGCATCAATTAGGAAATCTTTGTTTCCTATCATCCTTTCAATTATTATTAGTACTGTTAAGGAGTATAAGTTAGAGTTAATCATTGGTCGAGTTTGGACCGAGTTCAGACGAAGCTATTACCACTATACGTCTATACCGTACCCTTGAACCACGCACTACGCGAGATTGGTCATGTTAGGTCTGGATATATGGATGAGGGTTGGCCGCCTAAACTTGGGCCTAGGCTTTTTTTTTTTTTTTTTTTTGAGATTTTGGTGGGCTTGGGCGGATTGAACACTTATTATTATAGGACATGAAGGTCGAGTCAAACCTAAATCAAGGGCAGGTCGATTGGGTAGGTCAAATCCAAGTCAGTGAGTCAATGTGGGTCAAGCCGATCCATTGATTTGGCTAGTCCTACTTCTACTTGGTGCACATTTGTGTAAATTCTCGAATATACATAATAATTGTCACCGAAAATCAAATTATCCATCGTTTTACCAAAGTAACACCCTCGAAGTAAAGTGTGTCCATCATATAACTTCGGTAAAGTAGTCTAGAAGTTTGAAATAGACTTTTACCCAACATACTTGAGAATTTCAGTTTTCACTCAATTCAATTTTGCCACCAAACTCCCATCTTTATGAACTTTTTTTGTTTTTGTTTTGAGACATCTTTTACTATGGAGTAGTAATTTGTAATGTCACATTTTAATGCTAAATTACTATTCCCTCAAGCCTCACTTTCAGTGGTTTGTTGTCGCTTGCTTTTGCACAAAAATTAACAAAAGGTGTAAGAATGATTGTGAACCACACGAAAGCACTTTGTTAAACTCAACCTATATTCTAGACCATTTTACAATGAACTACAGATTACTCTGATCTGTATCTAAAGTCTTAATTTTTGTTAAACAGAGCCTAACTTTATACTATTATTTTGTCAAGTACTACCGAAATCACTATCTAGGTTTAAAAAGATTAAAATTAGTGATTTTAACCTTCTGATATCATAACCGAAAAGTTTTGTCCCTCCGTCCCTCCGTACTATTCTTCTGATCCAAACAAAGTTTTACATTTGCTATATATAAACCGTATATCCAATCAAAACTTTACACATTTTATCATATAATAATCCTCATATTTTTCATCTATTTACACAAAATCTCGTTATTTTTTCCCACTTCAATTTAGATAATCCAATAAAAAGTTTTGGTTTACCAATGGAGTAATTAATAGCTTTAATTTTTACTCCCGGTCTTGAAAGTTATGAAATACGAGTACTTTTATGCAAAACATTGTCTAGATGAAAGACAAAATTAACTATTTGAATTATCGTCGACTTTGATCCGCCAAAGATTATCCTAGTGAGAATAGAAGAAATAGGGTAAAATTTGTTAGAAATAGAGAGACAAGTAGGCAATATGAGGAAAGCAAGGTGAGTAGGTGATGAAGATCTAAAAAAGGTTAAATTGACCGCACTATCTGTCGTAACCTTAAGACGGGTCGAGTAATACATCAAATCACATGACAAGTGATCTTGCAAGTGACAAATATTTTGTCTTTATTAGATACATGTGATAATATTTGACCCGTTTTAAAATTTATGACGGATATTCCGTCTTAAACAGTCTAAAAAGGAGAAATTAAAGATCCTGAAAATCTCAAGGTACAAATTAAAGGCCATCCCATCCCATCCCATGACTTTACGTACGTGATGTATGATGATGATAATCTATTAAGTGTCTTTTTATAGAAAAAGTTTGTTTTCCACAATTCAGACTCCTCACTGAAATCAAATCTGTAGAAAATATATTTTGAATTTTGATTGGTTCATCAATCATCTGGGATGCTACAGTGATTAAAGGACATTTTGTAAGAACAAGTAGCTAGGGATGAAAAAAGGTGCATTATTTCAAAGAATATATCTCCTCTTTCATCGTTTTTCATTTCACCCAATCATGCTCCTCCGTTTGTCGACATACCAATCTGGCCACGTCTGTTCAAATAAGGCCAGTAAGACTACGTATGCATGTGCGTGTTAGGGGATACACTAGACACTAGTTGTTGTGTAACTATAGTACTCAATAATACTCCAATAATCTCTTCTAATCACTTATACGAGTATTATTCCCTATGAAAGAGAATTTTTAATATTTTTAATAATGTATTAGAAAAATAATACTCGTAGTTACAAGGAACCTTGTTTGATTCGTCTTTATGAATAGATTAAAAGAATTTATACTTTCTCCGTTTCAATAAATTCTTTCTATTCGAGTTTTTGACACTATTCATGAGTGAGAGAAATTGTCGATATAACTTCTAATATATAAGATAAAATATAGTCACGAGAAATCTTGTTTAAATTGTCTAATCGGGTGCGTTATAAATATCAAATTTTTATAATTTATAAAAACATGTAATTAAAGATATAGACAAAAGAAAACATGCATTGACAAATGTAAAAAATTAAATGTAAAGAATCATATGGAACGGATGGAGTAATTTTTTCTTAGGTGAAATAAAATATATCGATGGTGTAAAAAGTGTATCGATCAAATGTGAAAAATCAAATGTACTTTAAATTTGAATAAATGGAGTGTACGTTTGCTTTTTGCACATGGGTTAAACTTTTTAAGTGATATTGAGATTGAGGATTTGATAATGGATAGTGATATGCCGCCACCGGAATAAACTAATAAAAAAAATAAAATCTTGAAAATCTTTATTTTGATTCTTGGTAAATTTGAAAAGGACATACATGTAATTTCACCATTTATTATTTATTATAAATTATTTAATTAAAAATATTTTAAATAAAATAATGTTTACTATATCTTTTAATTGATTCTTCACCATTAATTTACGTATTACTGATTCATTATTATTTTTTGGAAAAAAAATTCACCATTACCACTTCAAACTTGGGAGAAGACGTCTACTTCAAGCTCGTGAATATAAATAACGGTCTTATATTAATCGTACTGCATACATGAAAATTAGAATTTCTAATGGTAGGTAACAACTAACATAAGTAAATTGTTCGGAAAAAATAATGAATTGCATTTATTCTTAACATACAAAGAGGTGTGTATTTATGTAACTAGGGGTGTGCAAAATCCGGGTCGGACCGGAAAAATGGACCGGACCGGACCGGAATCTACTGGACCGGATCCGGAATAAAAAATTCCGGTCCGGTCTCCGGGCCATCATTTTGGGCGATTCCGGGTTCCGGTCCGGTCCGGTCCTGACCCGGTTTTTTCCGGTCCGGAAAACCCGGAATTATGCTTATTTCTTAAAAATTCCGGTCTAACCGGTCCAAACCGGGCCAACCGGTCCAACCGGTCCGGAATTTTGGACCGGAATTCCAAAAAAAATTGAAAATTCCGGGCCAACCGGTCCGGTCCGGGTCGGACCCGGTATTTTTCCGGGCCGGACCAGGGTCAATATTTTGGTTTCCGGTCCGGGTCCAGGGTCAAAAAAATTGACGATTCCGGATCCGGGTCCGGTCCGGTTGCACAACCCTATATGTAACGATAAGAGCTAGCTCGTAGAGCTACAAAATCGATTTGGTCAAACCTTGACTGAGCTCGGTCATCGATCTCAGGAGATCGTTAAAATGTAAGTTGGTCCTGAGCTCAATAATAATGCTAGGCTACGGAAGATCGTTGAACTTGTTTTTTTTGGGGGTTTTTATATATGTAATTTTAATACTCCCTATGTGACATATCAGTCGGCAGCCCGGTGTATTTTCGACTTATATGAAGGCCAAATAATCAAATGAGTAAAAAGTGTCTCAAAGGTGGCGGATTGGTAAAAAAAAAGTATCGTTGGCGCCAGATAGGTAAAAAAAAGTGACACTCAAGTGACGAATTGGTAAAAAAATATCGTCGATGCCAAATAGGTAAAAAAAAGTGGTACCGAAGAGATGAATTGGTAAAAAAAATATAATCATGTTACGAATTAAAAAAAAATTAACTGATGCGAGAAATTAGTAAAAAACGCAATCAGTGCCAAATTGTTACGGATTAAAAAAAAATTAATCGATCAACACTATTTAGAAATTAATGTTCGTAAAATAAATTACCTAGCGTTTTAGGTCGGTTATAATGTAATCCTACAATAAATTACAACGTTATAATGTACAGTATATGAAATATTTTTTTTTCCAATATATACGTAACTAATCCTACAATTTAAGCCCTTTTTTTTCAAATCTTCAAATTCTTTTGTTATTTTCTTTGATTTTTTCTTTTTTTAAATTATGTATTATAAGTTATTTTAAATATGTAAACTACCGTATTTACCCTTTACAACAAACTTAATTTAAAATCATATTTTAATGGAAATAAATAAAATAAGTATAATAAATGACTAAAATACCCTCGGTGGTGCCATCTCATTTTCCTTTGATAATTCATTGAGATTCTGAAAAGAATTTTTTGGGTCAACCACTGCTAATACAACACACCTTTCCATCAAGACCAAAGTTAACATGAGCCCACTCTTTGTAAGGAGAAAAGTGAGTCCATATTATCTTTGATTTGGATGGAAGAGAGTATAAACATGTATTTACACAAGACCAAAACTAATTACTCATATACTATACCATAACGATATTTCTAACGTGTGCCCATTATTCAATAAATTATACAGTATATAAGGATTATATTTTGTACGGAGTACATTACGAACTACAAGTAATTTTTTTATGTTATTGGAGTGTTAAGCGATGACGGAGATGGAAGTGATCGAGATTCGAGACCATGCAACACTAATGAACATCGATTAATGTGGGAAATTAGTACAGTAGTACTACGTACCCTGTTAGAAGCATATTCTTTTAACTTTAGAGTACGTTCTTTACTTCTACACGAATGACTAAAAAATTAAAATTATCAATTTTTGTTATCTAAATATTGGTAAATATAAAGTCTTAACATAAATACTACTCGTACCTCCAAGGTTCCAAGTCTAATTTACCTTCACTTAAAAAGGAAGGAAAGAAAAAAAAAAAACAGACTCAGTAAAAAAAACATAAGTCAAACTCGGAGTGAGTATAAAAGAACATGAAAAAATTCTTCATCCAAAATTTTAATTCTAGATTCGTTCATACTGATAAAAGTCTATAAAGAATGCAATTAATTAACCAAACAAAAAATACCATGCACGGACATTTGGCATCTTTCTACTTTTGTATTTGCACTAGGTCACTGTTCTCTTTTCACATAGTGGGAAATTCTAGCATATAGGAGTATAAATTAATAAAATTCTTATCTACAAATGCTTAAAAAAAATTATAACTCGAAATCGACTCGAAACTTTGAATCAATTAAGTTTTTTTTAAATACTAAAAGAAATACTCGTAGTTAAAAAATTTAAACGAGCCTAAACAAACTTCTGTTCAAGGTTTAATTTGCTAATTTAACTTCAATATTGACCTTAATTTGGTCAAGCTCGGCACGTTATCAATATCGACCAATTTTGAGCCGAACCTTGACTGATCAACTGATTCCGAGAACAATAATACCCCATCCGTATCTACATGTTCGTCCAATTTCAATATAATATTCCTCACATATATTAAATAAAGTGGACGGACATATAGATACGGAGGGAGTATAAAAGTAATTTAATGCAGTCATTTTTATTCTCCAAAGTAGAATATTTAGGGTTTTATACAATTAAAATCTTTTCAAGAGTGTCTTTTACATTTGAATCTTTGTTATGAGGATGTAGTTTTTGGAGTCCAGGAAATTGATGGCTTTCAATTTTTCATCACTTTTAATTTCTATCGTTATTTTTATTTTGTGATTTGACGGGTTACTTATCTCTCTTTGTAGTAATAATTTTTTTTAATATTCCAAAACCGTTGATGAATCTGTCTATCCATAAAATAGAATTTGTTTATATGGACCGATAATTACGTTTATGGAATGTAGGGATTAAAATCCTCCACAAATTCCTTTTTTCTTTTAAAGTTGACCGTATTACTGATTACAGGTAAAAAACGAATTCCGACATCATAAATTGGGCTAAGAGAGATTGTATTAATCGAGCTAACTTTTGTTTTTATCCTTCATGAATTCTTCCCTAATACCTACTTGGGTAAATATGACAAAGCTATGTGCTACCCACTAGCCTTATTTTTTTTTAATCCAATGGTATTATTTTACTCTTTACTCCCTTGTGACATAGAGACCCCTCTCCTTCCCCCTCATTTTTTTAACTCTATTTTCTCTTTCTTATAAACTACTCTTTTATCCATAGATTCAATTTTCTATCCTTGAGGTCTCACTCATTCCATCTTATTTATGATACTCTACCTATTAATTTTCATTTCATTTTATAAATTACTACCATAGTATTATATTTCATAAAGTTTTACTTCCTCCATTTTTATTTTATCTTCTCATTCACGCACTTTTGGCACAATTTTTTTGTAATAAATATAAAATGATAAATTTAAGAAATATTGAGAGTAGGAGAGTAAAGTGTGTGTAAGTAGAAAAGAATAAATGTATAAAGTGTTGTAAATAGTAAAGTTAATATGGTAAAAATTATGGACCAAAATGAAAGAAATGAAATGGGAAGATAAAAAAAAAGTGGACCAAAAAAGGAAATAGGGATCATATAAAAAAAAGGAGGAAGTAACATATATTTTTTTTTAATAAAAGCGACGAATAACAAACCAATTTTTGACTTGAAAATTTGTTATTTAATTTTTTTTCGTATTATGTATATTTAATTATTTTGGAGAAATCGAAGAATATGTGGTATCTTGGATCATTATAATTGATATTATACAGATTAATTATTATTATTATTATTATTATTTTCTTTTTCCGAAAAATATTTAGAATATGATAAGATTGATATGAATAAGTAATCGAAAGTTAATTTAGATTGAAATGAACTAGTGACTAATGGAAAATAGAGTTAGAAAATGCTAGTAATATATATTTATAGAATAAATGTTTTTTAAAAAAATATATAGAACAATTTCTCATAAATGTATTCACATTTCTCTTTTCTATCCTTCACCGAGGATTCATTTGGTGAATCTCCATAGAGGATGGGTAAATGGTAATCCATGGATGTGATACACTTTCCACTTCATCCTCCCTATGGATCCAATAATCTCAATCTATGGATAACCATGCTCTTACTTATCTTAACTCCTTACAGACTATATAAATAATTTACGATCATAGTCGACCGTAAATGCAAAGTGTAATACTTCTAGTAATAATAATAAAAGTAATATGGAGTAGTAATAATATGTAGAAAAAAAGAGTAACATTACTAAGAAAAAATTAAAAAGTTGAACATTATTAAAAAAAATATTATGATTTGTATTCTTATAAATTTTCTGTTAGAGTACTAATTTTTTCCTTTATTTCTATTTAAATACGAAATACGGAGTATAATTTAAAGCTAGTTTTCGTAATTAATCGTACTAATATTAAAGGCGATTTGTGCATGAACTATTGTGACCACATAAAAGAGATTAAAGCAAGGACAAAATGAAGTGACATATAAATATATTAATTGGTCTTTTTGCTAGGATTTGACCCAACATTATTTACAAAATTAAAAAAGGATTGGTCTAAAGATTTAGGAAAGGAATTGGTAATGATGTGATAGGGAAAGCCTTAAAGTTTAGGCAAATTTTGTTTGCAAAATGAATGTCCGTCATAAATTTATAACGAGACAAATAAGGAGTAATATTTAATGTGATAGATAAAAATAAATTATTTGTTATTTCTAAATTTGTGTTAGTTAATCATACTAAGAAGTACGAGTATAATTTTTTATCAGTAATCAATTTAGGACGGATATATCATATTAAACGATACTTAATTAGGAATGATTGGAGCCGTTGGAGGGGACCAAAATATGGTTTTTGGAGCATCAATTTGCAATATAATTCGCATGCATGGCTCAATGAAATGAACCCAACACATCTCTAATCTCTATAGCTTACTTCTTTTGTCTTTCCGCTCTATATTCATTAGACTTGTTGGTACATAATTGATTAATCATGCTCTAATTTAATTAAGTATAAAGCTTAAATAACTTACTATGTAACTTCATACATACATTCATGTTTAATTTAAATAATTCATCTTCGTTCTAGAGAGTAGACACTCTTTTATTTTGTTTATAACTAATGGGAAGTTGAGTCACTCACGGATCAAGAAATTTTTCTTTATGATTTGAATGATCGGATAATAATAATAATAATAATAATAATAATAATAATAATAATAATAATAATAACAACGCGGTATATTCATAATAATATACTTCCTCCTATTCAGAGTATTCCTCTCCAATTTTTTTTGGGGAGAAACTAAGGAGGGATTAAAATAATAATAAAGGGTGGAGATAAAGTAAGAGAGATGAACAGAAAGTGGGGTATGAAGTGTAAAAGATGTTGAGGTAGGTGTGGAGGAAAATAATAAAAAATTGAAGGAAGAATAAAGAATGATTAAAATTATTTCCAAAAAAGAAAAGTAGAAAGAAAACCCAACTAAGCTCAAAAAGAAAAGTGAGAGGAATACTCAGAATAGAAGGGAGTACAAAGTAGAGATCTTGGCTTAAAGTTTGGATAAAATACACAAAAAAGAATTAACAATCTGTGCTCGGGACATTGAATTCTTGTAGAGGATCCGTCATTGTATAAACCAAATATAAAGAAGAAATAATTAGAAATCGCGAAAAAAAGGAGCAAATTACCTAAATGTACTTGGAAATCGGCACATAAATTAAATTCTACTCCGTACTACATAATAAGAGTATTTTTTTGGTTATAAAAGAGTCATAAGTACGATTGATAGGGTCCACTAAGGTTTAGATCACATGTGTATCAAATGTAGGGGTGATAAGTTGATAACGAGTCGAGCTGAGTATGAGTTTAATAAGTCAAGTCTAAGCACGACTCAAACTTCCACGAGTTGAGCTTTGACTAGCCAAACTCGATTTGGTCACGAGCTGTCTCACTTCATTGTTAATCAAATCTTATCACTTTACCAATTAACCAGGTTGACATCTACGAATTTTAATACTCGTACATAACCATAAGATCGATGATGTGTTAATTGTGAAGTCATAAAATATGTTGCTTTAATAAATTTAAAATGAATATAAGTTTACCAATTAAAAAAAATGAAAATAATAATAATTATATATATATAACAAAAAAAAAAAGGCAATTAAATAGAATCTTTTGTGGAAAGGTAATTAAGAGGGGCCTTCCACTAATAAAAAAATAACTTAGAGATTAAGCCAAAGCCAAGGCCAAGGCCAAGGGACAAGGAAAAGACGATTAGGAGGGTAGTGATACTTAGGTAGGACACATAATCAAACATAACTTCATGGATTTCCTCCCACATTATTTTTCCATTAATAATTTTTTTACGTCATCCCTCGTAATTTTTATCTTTTTTTTTTTTAATAATTATTACTCTATTATTATTTGATTTAATTTGTGTGTACGTCCCACATATTTGAATTGGTCCCATATTACTTTTTGTTTATTGGCCATAGTTCCAGAGTTTGAGGGGAAAATGAAAAATAAATATGATGTTCGTTGTTTATTTTATTAAGGATAATTAGTAAATATTATGTTAATATTCTCTAAATCAATTGTAATCAATTGTAATCAGTTATTTCCCTTTATATTAAGATATGTATCTGTCAAATATGTTAAGTTTAGATTATTACCATATGTAATATATACTAGGATCCTTAGGTAGTTAGAATTCTATATAAATTGTAGTCTCAATTCTTGATTAACTATAATAATAATCATCAACTTTATCAATTATTCTTATATGGTATCAGAGCCAACGATCGCTCTTATCCATCTCATCATCATCATCATCTCACGTCCAAGTTAAAAAATGTCAGGCTCTTCACAAATTCTTCCAAATGCTGATGAGCCATCAGTTCCTCTCATTGCTGTTGATTTGTCCCAATGCATCAAAATGGATCCAACCACCTATCGCTCTTGGGCGAAACAGGTCCATAACATCCTTTTTGGTTACGGTTTATACAAATTTGTTGACGGCAGTCATCCTTGCCCCGCCAAAACTATCACCTTGGCTGACAAGACTGTCACCCCCAATCCCGCTCATATCACTTGGCTCCGCCAAGATAGTTTTGTCAGCGGTGCTCTCCGTGCTTCCCTCTCACCCAATATTGCGTCCACGCTCAATTCCGAGGATACGGCACGCACCATTTAATTTGGACCAATCTTGAGTCCACCTACGCCAATCCTTCGCGTGGGCACATTCTCACCATCAAAGATCGACTCAAATCGATCACTAAAGGCACATCGTCTGCCACTGAATATATGCTCGCAATTAAGGCTTGTGTTGACGAACTCCAACACCTCGGTAAAACCATGGACACCGAAGATGTCACCGCTCAAATTCTTTATGGTCTTGACTATAGCATTTACTCCACCCTTATTGAAGCTATTAAGGCACGTGATTCCCCTATCACCTTCGATGCACTTCATGAGAAGTTGCTTCAATTCGACCTATCCCTTAAGATCAAACCCACACCCCACCACCACCATGCCCCGGCTTCAGCCCATGTCACTTACTCCCGCCCTTCCTAGTCCCATCATAACCCTCGTAACCCCCCTCCCTCACCCACTCCCTCCCCTGGTCTCCTTCCCCTTCCTGCCGCCAACCCCTCCAACTCCAACCCTCCTACCACGCCCTTCAAGGGCAAATGTCAGTGGTGTCACACCACTGCTCACTACCTTCGCAACTGTCCAACTTTCCGTTCCCTCTTTCCCCACATCACTGTCCCTCCCCGTCCTAGCCCTACCCATCCTCACACGCGACGTCACAACCCCCCCCCCACCGTTAACACCGCCTCCCTAGGTGAACCCTCCTCCCCCAATTGGATCATCGATAGTGGTGCTAGCCACCATATTACTCGTGATCTTGACACCCTCGCCCTCCACTCTCCCTACGACGGCACCGACGATCTTCTAGTTGGAAACGGGTCCTCTCTCCCCATCCATCACATTGGTTCATTTTCTCTTCCTAACTCATCTATAATTTTTACCAAAGTTCTTCATGTTCCCACTATAACTAAAAATATCTTATCAATTTCCCAATTTTGTTTGGACAATAATGCTTATGCCTTGTTTACTGCCTCCTCTTGTTTTTTGCAGGATCGTCTCACGGGCAAGACGTTGATCCAAGGTCGACTTAAAGTGGGTTTATATGAATGGTGCCCATCTCCCCCACCCACGGTCCACACACACGCCCTTACCTCCGTTCCCATATGGCATCACAAATTGGGTCACCCCTCCCCACCTATTTATAATCTTATCAATAATAAATTCTCTTTAGCTTTACCGTCTTCTTCTAGTCATCATTGTAACACGTGCAATATTAATAAAAGTCACAAATTACCTTTTGCTCTCTCCTCTCTTACTACCACCGCCCCCCTTCAACTTTTATTTTCCGACGTTTGGACCTCCCCCGTTTACTCTCTCGATGGTTTTAAATATTATGTGATTTTCGTCGACCACTTCACTAAATACACTTGGATTTACCCTTTAAAGAATAAATCTGATACCTACTCCACCTTTACTCGCTTCCGCGCCTTAGTTGAAAAATACTTCAATCGTCCCATTATCCAAATTTACTCCGACAATGGGGGCGAATATCTCAAACTCACCCCCGATATCACTCAACAAGGTATTACGCATCTTACATCTCCCTCTAATACACCCGAACATAATGGCATTGCCGAACGGAGGCATCGTCACATTGTTGAAATTGGTCTAGCCCTTTTAACTCATGCTCACCTTCCCACGACTTATTGGTCATTTGCCTTTGTCACTGCAGTGTATCTCATTAACCGGCTCCCTACTCCCAATCTCAATAACCTTAGCCCTTATCTAAAACTCTTTGCCCAACCGCCTAACTATACTAAACTTCGTAGTTTCGGATGTCTTTGTTATCCATGGCTCCGTCCCTACACCTCTCACAAACTCGAACCCAAATCCTCTCCGTGTATCTTTGTTGGGTACTCCGCTACCCAAAGCGTCTATCATTGCTTTGATCCGCTTACCCAACGTCTTTATACCTCTCGACACGTCAAATTTGTCGAGTCTACTTTTCCTTACCCATCTTTGGTCTCACCTACTCCAAAGTCCACTTTCACGCCTGACACATGGTGTGTCTTTTCCCTTACACCTCCCTTGCCTTCCTCTGACTTTTCTACCCCTATCTCTCCTGACACACTCCCTCCTACATTTACACAACCCCTGACACCTAATAATAATTCCTCAGACTCACCTCCTCACACCCCCATTTCCACTCCCAGCAACTATCCCCTCTCTACACCTGCCTCGTCTTCTCCCACCTCCCCTGACCACTCTCCTGAATCCACACCCCCCTCTAGCCCACCTCCTATATCTCGGCCTGTCACACGGTTAACCAATAACATTTGTGTTCCCAACCCCCGTTATGCTAACCTCACCCATCTCAGCCCAACCTCTCTTCCCTCATCCCTCAAAACAGCCTTATCTTCTCCTCATTGGCTCGAAGCTATGAAAGATGAATATTCCGCCCTTCTCAAAAATGGGACTTGGTCCCTCGTCCCTCCTCATCCTACTCACAATGTTGTCGGTTGCAAATGGGTTTTTCGGGTCAAATACAATCAGGATAACTCTATCCAAAAATATAAAGCACGTCTCGTTGCTAAAGGCTTCCACCAACGAGCTGGTGTGGATTACTCGGAAACCTTCAGCCCAGTCGTTAAACCTGCTACAATTCGCCTTGTATTAACGCTCGCTCTTGCCCGTGGATGGTCTCTTCGTCAATTAGACGTCAATAATGCTTTCCTACAAGGTACGTTGACTGACACTGTCTATATGTCCCAACCGCCAGGTTTTATTGACTCACAATTTCCTTCCTACATTTGCAAGCTCTCCAAAGCTATTTATGGACTTAAACAAGCCCCTCGGGCTTGGTATACTGAACTTAAAAATTATCTACTCTCATTTGGATTTATTCAGTCATTATCTGACCCTTCCTTGTTTATTTTCCGTAAAAATTCTGTGTTAATCTATCTTCTTGTCTACGTTGATGACATCATTGTCACCGGTCTTCCCTCCTCCACACTCACACAATTCTTTACCTCCTTCTCAACTCGGTTTTCCTTAAAAGATCTCGGTTTTCCATCGTATTTCCTTGGTATCGAAGTGACTCCATCTACCCATGGCCTTCACCTCACACAATCCAAATACATAACAGACCTATTATCCCGTTTTCACATGACCGACGCCAAACCTGCTACTACTCCTCTTCTAGCCTACCCACCCCTTCAACCCTCCTCTGGTCAATCCATTTCCTCCCCCACGGACTATCGTGCTGCTGTTGGCTCACTTCAATACCTATCCCTCACACGTCCCGACATTGCCTTTAGTGTCAATAAGCTTGCTCAGTTTATGCAGGACCCTCAGGAAGTCCACTGGACCGCTCTCAAGCGACTATTTCGCTATCTCTCAGGCACGGCTCAAGTGGGCATTCGGTTAGCTCGCAATACTCCTCTTCGGTTACACTGTTTTTGCGACTCTGACCATGCAGGTGACAAAGGTGACTATGTTTCTACTACGGGCTTTCTTGTGTACCTCGGTACTAACCCGATTAGCTGGGTTTCACAAAAACAGCGGTCTGTGGCTCGGTCGTCCACTGAGGCTGAATTTCGGGCTGTAGCGGATGCTACGTCTGAATTGCTCTGGCTTCGATCTCTCCTCACGGAGCTCGACGTCATCATACGCGCCCCTCCTGTCATTTTCAGTGACAATTTGGGTGCAGTTCACTACTCAGCTAACCCCATTTTTCATTCCCGAATGAAGCACGTGGCTCTTTCCTTCCATTTCGTGCGAGAACAGGTACACAAAGGTCTTCTTCGTGCCCAGCATATTGCATCTGGAGACCAATTGGCTGATGTGCTCACAAAACCGCTACCCCGGTCCATATTGTATCCGTTATTGCTCAAGATTGGCCTTACTTTCAGTCCGTCCATCTTGCAGGAGCGTATTAAGGATAATTAGTAAATATTATGTTAATATTCTCTAAATCAATTGTAATCAATTATTTCCCTTTATATTAAGATATGTATCTGTCAAATATGTTAAGTTTAGATTATTACCATATGTAATATATACTAGGATCCTTAGGTGGTTAGAATTCTGTATAAATTGTAGTCTCAATTCTTGATTAACTATAATAATAATCATCAACTTTATCAATTATTCTTATATATTTATTTTTATAGGAAAATAGTATTATACACCTGGTTGTACAACAACATTGTACAGTCAAGACAAAGTTTCTGAGCTGAGTTGTAAGTTTTTGAGCTTAAACATTTATGTGATTTAAATTGACAACTTTACAGTAAAGCTCAGAAAGTTTGCAGCAAAGTTCGAAATCTTTGTGATAAAGCTCAAAATCTTAAAACCAGTTGTACATAGAGCTATGTACAACTGGTTGTATAATCCTCTAATTAATTTTTATACATATCAGTCACAAGAAATTATAATGTCAAGTGGTAGTAACCAACATAGGTGTAGGAATATTTATGTCATTATTATAAATGTGATGTAAACAGTAAACTAGTCAAATTAATATGTACTCCCATTACAACAATATTTTTTGTAGAGTAAATGTTTCAATCTAGTACTCCGTAGTTAAAGAAGAAGATATCCTAAATAATAAGTAGTCTCAAGTTTGCTTCCCTACTATATGGCTCGCGTCCACTTCTGCTAGTTTTTGGTATTCCAGTAAAAAGTCGTTCATCACTCTCTTCAGCTCAATAGTTCTTAAATATGGTTTGTCTCAGTCATTTATCAATTAATGATTATACACCCAGTTATACCACCACTGTGTTAAACGGGGTAACTTCTAAGTTCACGAGTCTAATAGTAAAGTTCATGTGAATTGTTATAAATTTTTTGAGTTTTTTAATTAAATATTTAACTCAAGACATTACTCCGTATAATACAACTCGAAAAATAATACTACATATATAAGCTAAAATATACGGAGTAAGCATCAGAAAATTATTACGTAATCCAAAACTTTGAAAAACAAAAAAAAATAAAAATTAACATGGTTGTATAATACGTCAATACTTTTATACGTCTTGATGTATAATCCCCCTTTTCTACTCCGTATAGTATTTATTTTTGTCATAAATACTCGTTAATGGGTTGGTATATACTCGTAATAGACTTGGGCTTAGCACCAAAAAAAAGACTTGGGCAGATCTCATGAGCCCATTTCGATTGGGTCGGTTACGGCAAGCCCAATTTTCATTGATCCACTGTTGCGCCTGAAAACAACCCAATTTTATAACTATGACTCTGTGACTCTGTGAGGGTGTTTCATGTTTGTAGCTTATATCGAAATAAAACGGATACCAACTGATTTTATTTATTTATTTTGATCAATAGAATCCTGCATTGATTTTTGAAAATCCTTCCATCCCTTTCTGTCAAAGCTCATAAACTGGATATTTGTGAGAGATAAAGAAATGGATCGGATATCGGAAAAATGATTATTATTTTTTTTTTGTTATAATACTTCGTAAAAGTTTAAAAGCAAAGTTTGCAATTTTGCATGGTTCGTTTTAATATTGAGTAGGTCTTCTGACTCCTAAAAGATCATCTCTCACTAAATTGTTGAAGATCTCTAAATAACGTTATTGAGAAACCGACTCTCTGAATTTATTGCGTAAAATACAATTACGCAAAATTTGGCATGATTTTAACAGTGAGTAGGTCTCCTAAGAGATCGTTTCTCACAAATAAATGAGATTAAAGATATCTTACTAACGTTATTGAAAAATCGTGGTAGTAGTACAAGAACAATGCAGCTATATATTGACTAGAAGAATTATAGATGTACATAACTATATTCCATACGTTCGTATCCACTCATATTACAAGTTGGCTACTCGCTTTTAGTTGCTGGTAGCCCATTTTAATTATAATAAATAAATAAATAAAATTAAATACAGTATTACGTACTTACACCGTAGGATGATTCTAGTATTTCCAATGGCCAGAAATACAGTACGTATTTGTCAGCCAACATGTATGCATTGATTTATTTCATTTTGCCAACCAATCAAATTAAAGTAACATGCATTTAGTTAATCCCATGGTGAAGATAACAGTAGCATTACCCAGTATTTTATTTCATTAGATTTTTTTTTAAATCTTTAATTGTAAGTAAATATTACTCGTCCGTATTGTACTATCAGCGGTATAATTCACGTGATGCAATGTGCTCATGTTTTGAGCAATATTATAAACTTTCTAAGCAATGTTGAAATGTTTTTGAACAATACCGAAACTAAAATAACTTTTCGGAGCAAATTTTTATGATATAGACTAAACGTATTAAGAAGTTATATCAGCAATATACCGAATGATAAAGTTTCGAAGCATTAATAAATCTTCTTACTTCGAATTTTTTGAGTGTTACAGTATTTTTATCAGTACTAGAAATGTATTATGAATATTATTATGATCAATACCGATTTCAAGGTTATAAGGTTTCTTAGCTCAATATTTACATAGATGAACTTATTAGCTTTATCCAAACTTGGAAAGCTTAAAATCAAAACTTAGAAATTTTATGACAATACACAAACTCTTAATTGTTAATTCAAGTAATTCTAATACGAGTATAATTTGGTACTCTGTATTATATTATATTTTACATATTATTGTGCATATTTTTACTTTTTAGGATACACGTTAGAAAAACAAACCACCGTTGATGTGATTCGTATTTTTAAGTAGGGTGGACGTATATAATAATAATAATAAGGTGATTGATGAGATTCACAGGAATCTTACATACTGCTGGAAATGGGCTGGTGATAACATTGAGGACCATTCAACAATCCATTACTACATGATCCATCTATAATTGTGGTAATATAATTAAATCTTAATGTTTGCCCATTCCAAGGCAACTCTAGCCTTCGTATTTACTCCCTCTATTCAAATTCAAACTACACATTTCTCTTTTGCATATTTATCGAGATGTATTTTGCATCATCGATATCTTTCATTTTACATTAGCAAAAATTATAAAATTTTGATATTCTTAACTTACTCATAAAGATGAATCAAACAACATCCCACATGATTATGTTTTCTCTTATAGATTGTCGATAATAATAGTGTCAAAAAAAAATTTGCATTTTGGATTTGAATGAAGGAAATATCTTCTTAACCCCATTTACCCATGTTTTTAATTGTCTTATTTATTCACAACAATTTTTTGTTTATAACGAAGATATCTATCAATTGTTACAATGTTATAATGTGTCAAATATTATCCGTTTAGATAGAAAATGACAATAATACACAAACTACGGAAGATCAATATTTTGTCATTTTCTACCTTTTTTTTAAGGATTGTCATTTTTTATCTAAATGGATACTATTTGACTTGTTATAACATTACGTACGACGAATATTTACGTTACAAGGGAGACTCATTTTGTATTCATTTGATCACCATCCTATTGTTTAGTTCAACGAGTAAGTCTCCCTTAAGACGGGTTATCCGTCTTAAGCTTATAACGGGTCAAGTAATACCCATTTACCTAGAATAAGACTCATAAGACCCCACCTTACCTCCTCTTCATGCCTTTTAGTTTTTGTCTTTTTTCCAAATACTTGACCCGTCATAAATTTATGACGGATATTCCCGTCACAAACAAGACTTTGCCTAGTTCAACTCATATCCCGTCTCCCACTCAATTGATAAAAGATTTTATTTTGCCGTTAGAGCTTTATTTATCATCAAGATATGCACTCTTTTATTTAGGAATTGGAATACAACATAAAACATACATATAACTAAAAGGTTCTAAACTTCAGATAAATTGATAAAAGATATAAAATGACAACGCAAACGACGGAGTATCTATTACGGAGTGGTAAAGCCCTCTCAAATGGACTTGGTTAACGTTATTAGTTGAAGCACTTTCGATAAAAATTACTCGTAGTACGGAGTAATAAAGTAATGCAATTAAGATTTTGTAAAACTGATTTTGATATGGTCAACCTATTTAGAGTAGGTCAAATCACAATATTAAATACAAAGGACCCATGTGCCTTGAGAATCAATCAATTTCACTGTTAAATGGTGAGGTTGGTTTGGTTAAATGTGGGAAGATTGAATTATCAAGACCTATGAATGCCTGTGAATTTATATCTCAAGTGAATTAGTAAAATGTGTTTGATTCGTATGATGATGAAACTCAATTCATGCAAAAATTTTAACTTCCCAAGAGTACCTTGCAAATTCATGTGGTAAGTTTCACTTTCCATGATTTGAGCAACCAAACAAGAGTCTATTTTTAACTTTCCATGAATTCCAATTTCCCAAGAATTAAAATGGCAACCGAACGAACCCTCAATCTTCAATAAAATTGTTTCTATAAAAAAATGTAATGAGATAATTCTTCGACATTCAGTTATATAAAAAAATATTTTGAAAAAAAATGAAAATTATATCTCATTAGATTCGTCATGGAAATTACTTTCATACGGTTATACTGTTATACAATTGACATTATTTACTTATAAATTTTGAGAGTTGTTCAAGAGAGAAATAAAGTTTAAAAACACAAAAATTTTGAATTGACGATCTCTCAATAACATTATTAAAAAAACTTCTTGCTCATATGACAAATTTTCATGTTATATTTCACACAAATTTAATGAAACATGGTCTTTCATAGTGAAAATGGTAAATTTGCAACGACATCCAAGAAATGAGGGAGATCCCCCATACAGTTTGATGCGCAAGTTGTCGGCTCCATGCATGAATTCATATTTCATTCCCTTCTCTTTCATTCATCTCTTTGAGTATAATAATACTAACATATCTTAAAATCTAAAATTTATTTTTAAATGCATGCATGTATGGGACATTTTTGAGAGTTGAGACACTTGATAATGTAGTTTTGTCAACCTAGCTTGCCAATTCAAATTGCGCACTTTGTGTTTAATAAAAATAATAATTTGGTTACGTTAATACTCTATTAAAATATATCCAGTTCATATATATAATCATACTAGTACAAATTAAGATATTACAGTATTATTGAACCTTAGTTTATAAAGTTTATGAATCAAAAGTGTATAATTGTAGATTATTGCGATGGTTTGACACGTTAGGGTTCAATTTTATTAAACCGGTGAAAAATGTACCATATGATCGATGCATCGATCTATAATACGGTGAAGTATATTATGATAATGAGTACCATATAAACGTAAATAAATGTGCAACGTACTACATTATTTTTGCAAACAATTACTCCATAGAGTAGCATAGTGAAGTACTATCCTTAAAGATGTTATTTTCATACAGTAAAATTTCATCATTTTAATTACTGTATTATTTTTGAATATATATGTAATCTATGTACAAAAATTAAAATATTATTTGTTAGAGTTGATATATAAGAAAAGAAAAATAAAGTCAAAAGATGGAGTGCTCCAATGAATGCCCACCGACCGTTGTAACGTTAACCCTTCTTCTTCAATCAAAGCTAAGACCAAATAATGCGGCTACTCTTTCAATCCTCCTAATCAAATACTGTACTCGTATAATATTTCAGTTATTTTTAATTGTCATTCTCATTTTTTTTTTCGAGACACTCCATTTATTTTTCTATATTTTTTAAAATATACAATGAAATATATATAGGTATACTCATATAAAACTTTATTCGTAAGAAATTTTATGGTGTAGTTTTTATGATCTTCGAAATAATATATTTTTGAAAAAATGAATTCAAAGATTCATCTCGTAAAATGAAAACGTTAATTATTTAAGAACAAATGGACTACATAAATAGATAAATAAATAAATAAATACTCCTTACTAAAATCATACCCCTTGACCCTTGTTGTATAGTAAATCAAAAGCTTATTTTATGTCCCTTTACATTTATTTGTTCTTTTTATTTACCTTTCATGCGTAAAGTTTCTGAAATTTTGATTATATACGAATAAAGTAAAAAAAAAAACTAAAAACCATATGAACTACGAAGTATAATATTTTGTTTATAAATTTACATATATTATCAAAATAAATTGCGTTGAACTAAAAAAATACGGAGTAACATATACTCTTTCCTCTATCCATTCAATTCTTTACCTTACTATACACGGACAATCCAATTATTTCTTTACATTTTCTTTTGACAAAAAACTTTACCTTATAATCATCGTATTCTTTCTCTATTTACACAAAAAGGTACTACTTTTTCCTTACTTTAATTTTGGTGAACACGTAACATCATCATTTGATTTATCAATAACATCTTTACTTTTACCACTTTTCTTAATATTGATGAAAAATCTTATGTCAAGGATTGTTTGGATGAGAGAGAGTACTTATTGATACTGTTAGAATTCTACCTAAATCATACTCCGTATAAAGCAAATGACCGGAATAACCTAAGTCCTAGAGTAATACTCCGTATTTATTTTAAGTAATATTCCGTATTTATTTCATCTAAGTATTTATTTATTTGTTCTTTTATTTATTGAGGTAGCTTAAAGTCATAAGTTGAGCACTTGAGCTTTTCCTTAGATCCAAACTATTGCATTAATAATTAATAATTAATTAAGTTAGTCGTACATAAAAACTCTCAAATAATAATTTGATATATATTATTTATTTCATTTATTTTTTGGTCCCTCTCCGCTTAATATTCGCGTATTTGACTTTATATGCTAGGGTTGAATTATAATAGCAACTTGTTTTTATTTTGCGTGTGAACTTATCTTCTTTATTCTATCCTCTCATATGGAGTATATATATAACCATCTCTCAAACCTACTCCAAACTTGTAACTCACCACATTTATACATACAAACAATAACTTCATACATCCAATTTTGACGTCTAACCCTTCATCTATACAAAAATCTACTATATATTTTCGACATATTCATCGTCTAGTTTACTCCAAATTCGAGTTTATTCATTACAACGTCTGTATATTATATATATACTCGTTCATTTTATTCCAGATTCAACTCCGTTCAATTCATTCAATCTATTCTAGATTGAACACGCACGGTTATTTATTCAGCTTATTCAAGATTCAGGTCGGTTCATTCAATCTATTCTAGATTGAACACGGTTATTCTTTTTATTCAGCTTATTCAAGATTCCGATCAGTTCACCAGAGGTTACTGTTTATTATTATTATGGAAGATATAATTGAAGTCCCATCACATTTTTTATGTCCAATATCACTTCAACTAATGAAGGATCCGGTAACAATAATAACGGGTATAACCTATGATAGAGATAGTATAGAGAAATGGTTATACACTTGCAAAAACACGACATGTCCCGTTACTAAACAAGAGTTAATCACATTGGATCAAGAAAGCATGATCATGATCACACCAAACCACACTCTCCGCCGTCTGATCCAATCATGGTGCACCCTCCACTCATCGGACGGTGTAGAACGTATCCCTACACCTAAGCAACCTATTATGGTCAACTTAGGGTACGTCACCAAGCTCATACGTGACGCAACAAGGTCAACGAAGTTAACCTACTCTTGCCTTCAGAAGATTAGGTCAATGTTGGGTTCATCCCAAACGGGCGTCAAGAATATTCTAGAAGTGTCCGGAGCAGTCGAGTATGTGGGTTGTGTGTTGATGAAGGAAGAGGGTTTTGATAGAAGGGATAAAGAAGAGGCATTGTGTGTTTTATCACAATTTGAGGATAATAATAATGAGGATTTAAGTATTATTAAGAGACTGATAGGGAAAAATGAGCATTTTTTATCGCTAATTAACGCGATAATTGAGTTATTAAGATTCGGATCGGGTCAAATCAGGCAGAACGGGGTTAAGGTGCTAATGTCGATATATAAGGTAGCCGACCCTATTCAATTGAGTAATGTCACGTTTGATACAATTGTAGAAGTTGTACATATTGTTAGGGACAATTTTTCTAACCAATCTACAAAGTGTGCTTTGAAGCTTCTAGTGGAAATCAACCCATGGGGAAGAAATCGGGTCAAGTTGGTTCAGGCCGGGCTGGTCCACGAGTTGGTGGATCTATTAGTAGACGGGTTGGACCGGCGGTCTAATGAGTTGGCCCTAGTGGTATTGGACCAACTATGTGGATGTGCTGAGGGCAGGGCGGCACTGGTGGGGCACGCGACAGGCATAGCAGTCGTGTCTAAAAAGATTTTACGGGTGTCACACGTGGCAAGTAATCGAGCGGTCAAGATATTGTCGCTAATTTCGAGGTACTCGGCTACCGGGAAGGTGGTTGGGGAGATGTTGGAGGTTGGGGTGGTGGCCAAGTTGTGTTTAGTCATACAAATGGAATGTAGTCCAAAGACTAAAGAAAGGGCTAAAGAGATGTTGAGGTTGCATTCTAGGGTTTGGAAGGTGTCACCTTGTATTCCACCTCATTTACTTACCTCTTACCCATCTAATTGATGTATTGACCTTTTTTAACTTTTTTTTTGAAATCCGATTAATAGAGAAATTACATACTCTCTCGCGTCAGCGATCAATTGTTTAATTTTGATTACAATAATCCTCATAAGCAATATAAAAGTAAATAAATTAACTGAACGAGACATATGAAATAACATAACTCTTACTCCGTACTTTCCTTAATTATATTATTATCCTCGTTTTAATCAGTTGTTTGTCTTTTATACAGAGTATTAAATGTGAGAATTATTTTAATCTGAGCCTAATAAATGAGCAAGACGGAGATAGTGTAATATCATCGATTAGAGTTTTATGTTTATGTTTTTTTTTACTTGATTGGAGTGTAAATGAATGATAGTAATCCGTATTACTTAATTAAATTAGATTCGAGTGTAATATTATTATCAATCGTCTCATTAACTAAATTTGATTCAGTAATATGAAAGATAAACAAATGACTGTAACGAAAAGAATATTACACTTATATCGAGTTTGGAATTATTAATTAGAGTAGTTTTTTTTCATGAGCACCCTCATTATTCATTCATAATTTTACCAATTGAACTAATTAACCTGTCGAGTTGATAAGGGAATTGTGTTTTGTATTGTGTTATGTTGTTTATAATAATGTTTACGTCGATCTCGATCTTCTATATGATAAGTTGTCAGCTTGTAAGAAAACAATAGTAAATAATCGTCATTATTATTGCGATTTCTTTGTTTATAGGAAGTGAGATAGTAGTGATCTCTTAAAAATGGATTGGTTATCAATTATGTCCATGTCAAATGCATCCATTTAAATCTTGTTTTGACTAAGAAATTAAGTAATATATATGAAAAATAAAATAGAAGGATAACGTACATGATATAATAGATTAACATGTAAATACATACGTTATCACTACTCGATGTCATGTCCTAATTCGTACAATGTGACACAATATTAAGCTTACGTTCGAAAAAAAAATCTCTTTGGATATCGATGAAAATATTAAAACTACTTTTATACTTTGTATAATCGTATGATTTTTTTGTCACGCTAGCTAATATTTTCATAAAATAGTAAATATCATGTAAAACCTAGCTCCTATTATAGGATTTTTTGTGCTCATAAAACTACCTAAAGCTTTTAGTTTTGTCGAATAATACTTAATATTTTTTTTTAACTTGTCTCGAACATTGCCAAATATAAGTTTCCAAATTAAAATGTCAAATTAACTAAATAATTTTGCCAATAAGTTTTTAGGTTACACTCAAATTAACTAAATGCCAACAAGAATGTCAAAATGTCAATGGACTAGTCATAATTTCGTCCAAAATATAAGCGAGTCACAATCTCATCCAAACTAATCAAGATTGTATGTAAAAAAATATACTCGTAGAATTAAGAAAATAAGGGTTTTGAGTTGAAATTTTGTCTCATTTGCTCAAAAATTTAAATTTTGTTACGTTTGACAAAAGTTAAAGAATATTAGGTAGTTTCTCGCATAATTAAAAACTTCATATGGTAAATGTATATATCCTAGTACTCGTATTTGGCAAAAACAACTCTAAAAGTATATACGAAATATTTTATTCTATTTTAACATAAATATAATAAGACGAAATACAATAATATTAAAAATTCATTTTCAATATATATCACGAGACTCCAGATACATATACATGAATCCGTCCTGAAAATAGTTCAAATTTTTTGGTAGAACTAGTGGACAAAAAAAGAGCCCTAATTGAAATAGGGTAGTGGATTAGATGATAAATAAAGATGACTTTTGAATTATATTACATGGAGTATAGCAAATGAACCATCGTTGTTATTATTAACATAAAAATGTAAGCCATACATTATGTGTTAGGTTGGCTTCTCCAACTTAATTACGTAAATTAATAGTCAAACTCTTCCCTTCCATGCATGTTATATGTAGGATTATTATTGACAAAACACTCCCTAATATAAATAAAAAAAGTCAAAAGTGTATTATTAATTATTACGTGATGATTTATTAGGAAGTCAAATGATAATTACGCCGAAATTTTTTGGGTGTCAAATGCTGAAAAGTATTGCTTGTAGTTGCGATGGGTAAACCCGAAAAAATTTAATCTATACAATATAATATAATAATACTCGAAAATTCGATAAATTCAAAACAATGGTAGATGACTAACATATACTCGTATATGCATACCAGTAGTGGACACACTTCTGGATTTATGAAGGCACGTTCACATATAAAGTTTGGGATTTTTTTTTTACAAAGTAAGGCATGTTCTTTTGACCTTTTTTCAGGTCACTTCAGTTTAGTTCGACCCACAAAGTTCATTTTATCTCAACTTCACTTCAATTCAATCGGATCCCGATTCAAAAGATCGTGCCTTTTATTGAGTTCTAAGCTTCTTTAGAGAGTGTTTATAAACTACTCCATTTCATAGTTTTCATAATAGCCAGATAAAACATGTGATTAATTGCATGTAGTCGGAATGACAAAATAGAAGATAGTGGACATGTAACTAGCAAGTAGCAACCTAGCAAAGTCAAAACGTTCATCTCAACCAAGTGATATGTTTTTTTTGGTGCACATATTATTATTTAATAAAAGACAAATTTATATCATAAGATCAGTTAGAGACGAATCTTCCACATATGGGCCGGTGTCAAGTCAAGCTCTTGTTCAGTTTTGGGCCAAGTTTTGTTGAGCATACTTTTAACCCAATATTAAAGTGTCTTTGAATAGGATAAATAAGAATGAAATGATGGCCCAAACAACAAAGCCAGGCGACTCTTAATTTTCAGACTAAGTCGGTTAATCGTGTAAAAACATCGGGTAAAAAAAGATATATACTTGTCATTTGGACATGAAATTCGGTAGGGAACATCCTGAAGCGGGCCTGGTCAAGTGGTAAAGATATTCATGGTAAGACATATGAGGGTGTTTGCATGTGTTATACCACTATTGGCCAAAAATAGTATAATCATCTAAAAGCAACGTATATTTATTTTTTTTGTTTGAGTATATGCTTATCTGATTTTCGGAGCAGCTCAAATTGAAGTGCATAATGCATGATTTTTCGAGAGTCGGGGTGACAAAACAAAAATGTCCAAATTTTTTATGGAGTGTTCCTTAAGTTAGATCAAATGAGCACACAAAATTTGAGCATTAACAAACCAGTAGGTATATTTTTTTTTAATTTTCCTTCTCTCACGTTCTCCCCGTGATATCTTTCTCCTTTTCGTTTCTTCTCATTTGTTCCCGAAACGATTTTCCAGACGCAGTAAGGTGCAAAAGGAATAAAAATCAAATTGATTTATCAAAGAGAACAAAAAAAGGGAATAAAATTGAACGAGGTTCATCAATAGAAACATTTTATATTCTAGTATGAGTCTAAATTTCGAGAAGTTCATAATAATCTCAGAAATTATAAAATTTTGGAAAAAATAATTGGGAGTCTCAATCAATTTTATATGTAAAACGGTCTATAAAATGGTCGATGGGCCCAATAAATGCTCCAATTCCAACATAGAATTTCCGGATTTACTAGGCCCATTAACTGTTTTACAGGCCTTCTGCCTTCATGACTTTTTATTATGGGTCAAACAAGCATGTGTGACAAATAAATATCCTTGGGCCTACTTTGTTTACTCTATTGTTTTAGCTTATTAGTTAAAACTATGTAGTCGGGATAGTTACAGTTGTAAAGCTGACATAATGCGCTCTTTGTTGAACCGAAAAAACAAAAAATAAAATAAAGAAGGTAATATAAGATATTGTTTAACCGAGTGCATTAAGATACGAATAACCCCATCAACTGATGTAATTGAGGGTAGAGGGGAAAGCAGGGATAATTTTTTTATGTTAGAAGATGTGCGCATTAACTGATGAGTCGCATATGAAATTCGAACCCTTGACATCACGGTTGGAGGAATAGAGTTAGTTTAAAAGATTATTTAAGGTATTTATATGTGATATTCGAACTAGACCTCCAAAATTTAAAGACGATCCTAATTTATTTCATTGGTTATTTTTTAAAGTTGTCAATCATTTTCTTTGGCTAGGCCGGGTGTTGACATTTAGGAGGCTTTCGGTCCAAAAGTAACAGTAAATTGTTGTCAAAATTTTACGTAATTTGATAAGTACAAATCTTTTAAATTGGATTTGGTAGTGTTACTAAAAGTAGAGGTAGTAATAAGTACTCCTTAGCTTAATGACAAGTGACTTAATGACAACCACCTGTCTATTTATATCGACCCTCTCAAACTCACTTGAGATAAATAAATAATAAGCGCATAAATGTACATTTAGTTCCCTAATTTCTGGCCTTTTGATTGTACTGTCATCTTTTATCCTATATTTTGGGAGTAATAATTTAAGTTAGGTCGATTTTTTTGGGCTGAAGTAGGTTGACAGAAATTAAATTGAAGTGTGTAAAATTAGTTGAGACAAAATAAATCTAATGAATTATAATTTATAACTAAGTTGAAAAGAAGTCCAAAAATCTGGACCTTAATCGTGCAGTAATATACTCTATAATCGTTATATCATGTCAATAAACCTTACCAGTTACTCCTTTAAGTATAACCCTTAAAATGAAGTAATATTATACTCGTAAATATTACTACTCCGTAATTGATAAGATAAAAGATAAGGTCTCGTTGGGTTGTCCACTCACTTCCCGGGAATCGCAACATCCCATGAATTGCATTCCTGAGTAGTTGTTTGGTTACCCAAAAATACAAAAATGGGAAACTCAAACTTACCTCATCAGTTCCAATTCCTGCATGATGCGGGAAGTTGCTCACCGACGCCCCCCGGTGAGTTGCACTTCCCACATCTCAATTTCTTCAAATGACTTTTTTATCCTTCTTTACTGAACTATTTCTCACCTTATAACCCTAATTTCTAATTCAATTCTCCATTTACGGTTTCCTCTCAACTCTTCTTCATTGTCTTCTTCTAAAAAAAATATTTTACCCGCCAAAATCATTCATAGTAAATTACTTTCTTCGATCTTGTTATATAATATATTTTTTTGTCATTCTTTTTTTTTAAATGTAATTTGGTTACGATCTTGTTGTATAATATATTTTTTATCATTCGTTTTTTTAATGTAATTTGGTTACGACTGCATGCAATAGGGAAGATAATTTTAAATATTTTATAAGTTGCTGAAAAAAAAAATCATAAGTTTTTATACCCTTAATTAATAAAGGGCATAATAGTCATTGTAATCAAAATCATGGGAATTAGCTCGAGTTAACCAAACAAGATGCAGTAATTCAATTCCCGGGAAGTGTGAATTCCAGGATGTCAACCAAACAAATATTGCAAATTCCCGGGAAGTTGATGTGGAAAGTAACTTCCTGGTATTTGCAACTCCCCCCAGGAAATAAGTTCACGGATGAACCAAACGAGGCCTAAGGATAACGATTACTACTTATAATTTTTGGTAGTGAAGTAACGTGTTATAAGAAACACTCCTATAAGAAGTACTGTATAATATTTTATTTGTTTGTCTTTTAAATTAATTGTGAGAAATATTTTAATAAAATCAAACAAATTAAATGAATAACACGAAAGTTAACGTCAACGGACAACATAAAACAACCCAAATGTAAGATCTCATTTGATATCTAATACACATTGTATGTACATGAGCTAATAGGCTCACTTAACTTACAAGAGTTACAATTCGACATGGACCTCTAATAAATCAAACCATACCATATACTGTACATAGAAGATTTAAATGGATTAAAACGTATAAGACCGTAGACATAATTGTTTGATAGACAAAGACACAATAACGAACAAATGAGATTAACGACGTAAGATTCAGAAGTGATTGGTGAATTAAATTGTTTTGTTTGTATAATGGATAGTCAAGATCATCAACCCCCTTTTGCCGCCTTTCGGATTTATCTCTATCTCTATCTCTATTCTCGTAGCTTTCCGCCATATAAATATCATCGCATCATATCGTATTCACAATTCACACAGATTTTGGTGCCCTATTTATTATTTCAATTTTTTTAACTTGTGTCTATCTAGCAGCACGCGTTAATAACTAAATTACGAAAAAATTTACATTAGATATTATCATAACAAATTGATATATTAATTTATATTTAACATATTTAAACAATATTTAAATGAATCTTTTAGTAATAATTAAATTAATTATTAACGTGTATCCAATAAACAAATACAAAATATTAAGGGTTGTTTGGTTGTTCTTGGAAAATCATGGGAAGTAACAATTCCCATAAATTGAAAAAAATGAAGTTGTTTGGTTGCCTCAAATTTGTAAGAATGGAGGAAGTAGAACTTCCCATAGAAGTGACTTCCTACATAAACGTAGAAAATTGATTACCAACCCCTCTTGGTAACTTGCAATTCCCGCATCAATTAAGTTTCTGCATAGGTAACCAAACCCTTTTTAGAACTTCCCGTAAATTAGAAAAAAGAACCCATAAATTTACACTTTCCGCATCAACCAAACGAAAGAAAATCGTTTATATTTGTTGGAAATATTGGGTCACTATAGGGGCGATATATAACAAGAGAATATACGTTGTTGTGTCGTGGTATGAAGGCCACTGAATGAGAAACGAAATCGCCCCGACTACGGTACAAATCGGAATGGGCGTCGTCCCCCAAGGTCACACAACACTCCTAAAAGGTTGTGTACTCAACCATTAGGAGTTGGAACTCGATGGTATACTCAGAATTTATCAAAGAGATTTGGATGATGACATTTTATGTATATGCTCATATGTCTTTATCATTCTCATACTTATATAATAAGTGTCATATGAGATTAACCTCAAAAGGTATCCAAAGTCACTTTATGATGGAAAATGAATTGTCATTATACTAAATCTAATGACATTCATAACCATACTAATAAATTAGGTTTAATATGCTACTAATGGGAGATGCTCTTACTATGCAAGAATGGTCAACAATTCCACTTTGCATTATTTCTAACAATCCCCCACTAATGCAAATGGTAAACCGAAAACAAAAATCCTGAGCATATGAAAAGGTTGACACTTAGACGTTAATATCTTCCGATTTGAATTAACGTATTAGTGAAATGAGTCAAAAACTTACTTACAATAAGAGAATATCTTTCGATTTGAATTCCTTATTGAACTTCGGTTGAATTACCCTCACAACACATATCATACCTTAAGTTCCACACGAGTTCCGCAATACAATTCAACAAATTTATGGCCAAATGAACCTTGGGATTTTGATGAGTGCTCTAGAAAGATAACCCAATCTCTCATAGAAGGATGCCATCCCTTCATACTCACTTAGGTGATTCTATCAAGGATATCCCCACATAACCCACTCACTTATGAGTTATAGAATCATTAAGAGCTCTAAAGCTCAACCTCTTAACACTACGGTGAATCCATCAAGTCCTTCACAACAGGACCACCCAAACATAGGGATATAGATTCATTAAGAGAAATATCTCAACCTCTATCATTATGGTGATCTCATCAAGTCCGTCTCACAAGGACCACCCAAATTTGGGCTATAAGACCATTAAGAGCTATATGCTCAACCTTTATCATTACGGTGATCTCATCAAGTCCGTCTCACAAGGACCACCCAAATTTGGGCTATAAGACCATTAAGAGCTATATGCTCAACCTTTATCATTACGGTGATCTCATCAAGTCCGTCTCACAAGGACTACCCAAATTTGGGCTATAAGATCATTAAGAGCTACATGCTCAACCTTTTATATTTGATGATTTCAACTCTCTCAAATCTGCGTAATCCATGTGTAATTCACTACACATCATTTTTAGCAATATGAAGCTGAAATTAGCATCAAACATTCCATAGCAATTGATGCCCCCACAATTATGCAATAAATATTAAGCTCCCAATCACCATGCCTTACCCCGGTAAGGTTAAAAGAGCAAAATAATACGCATACATAAAATTATAACAGTCTTCTCAATAGACTTATAATAAAATTATTATAAAGATGAAAGCTTACTCATGATCATTGTGCATCTCACCTTGTGATCCAACATCTTTATAAATATACAACATGTTGCAATTCTCATTATTGCACCATATATACATCATCATTCTTATGTCAGAGAACAACGATCTCGATGATTGTTTCACTTATATTTTCTTTTTGCAAATCCACAAATTAAAATATATAACATTTACTCACATAAAATCAATCATCATAATCTCATATATTGTGGTGTAAGCCAGATGTACAACATAAATAAATGAACGTTACGCAACCATTATTTATTGACTTAGTCAACAAATTAAAACTCTCACATTTGGTTCAATTATTCATGTATAAAACATGTTATCGATCACCACTTTCCCCCACAATTAGAGATATACATACTCTTCACAAATTATAAGATATCAACTCTAAAAATAATGCATGAATAATTTCATCAAATAAGTTGAATGACTTCCCCCACATGTTGTCACACCACAAAATAGTGACAAACATAATCATTCAAACAAAATATACAAATTATTCATTCATTAATCATCCCAACTTTTAGATATCAAATAATTATAACTGACAATTTATCTATTCCATAATCTATTCTTAGAATAATTTATCAAATAATTCATCCAATTATTTAATACATACTTGATCAAGATTATGCATGTCAATAAAAATAAAATATTTAACCCCCACATATAGCTTATTTTACTCAAGTGAGCATTGATGCGTCTCTAGTGTGAAGTTAAATTCTTCTTCCAAATGTATCCAAAATAATTTACAAGACAAGTACACACGTGCCTTTTCAAAACATTAATAAGGATACGAAAAATCACACTAATATATAATCCCAACATATATTATACATATTCAATTTTCTCAAGCAAAACATACATAATGTTCTTAAATTGATTAATGAATAATATTCAATGTCATATATATTAAGTGCATAGAAAAAATTATAACGGCTATATAATAAATTTATAACGGCTATAATAATAAATCCAAATATTGCTCTCATTACTCATAAGAGCATATAATCTCTACATGGTCATCTTCCCACCATCATAATTTGCACAATAATCCTTTATAATTAATCATTATTATATTACACTACTAATAATCGCATTAATTATTTTATTTGACTATACACATACCATTTTCCATAAACATGAGTCTAAATCTTCTTTCCAAGATGTAATATCAAGACTCGATAAAAGTTTAGGAAAATGTTCACCTTTTTAGTCGTATAATATCAAAAAATATATGTGCAAATTCATCATTCATCATGAAATATTGAGACTAACACATTCAACATATGTTCAGAAACAACATTAACATCCTACTCTTATCAGATAATTTATCTTCCAATCAATGACGATAAATGATACTCATCTACCAAACGTAATTATTTTATCATCATGAATCACAAGAAGACAAGAACTAAACTGATAGATATCATACCTCATTCTCAAGGATGAATATTGATGATAAAATAAGATAATACCATTCACTCATAAACCTTCAAAAACTTTCAGCATACTATCACGACATTGTGTCCCATTTTTTCGAAGGGTAAATGGCCGAATAAACTCACGACTTCAACTAAGGAGTTGTAGCCCTTCTTCTTAGCTTTCCAACGCCATATTAACCGTCCCAATCGGAGGTCTAGAGACGGAGTTATTGCCATAATACCAAACTGCTGTCTCACCCTCAATGAGATGAATCTTATCAACGAAACAAGATAGCCAATTGAAACAATTCCAATGACAAGTGATGAACACAACAACAATAATAGTGACAGATTTCGTTTCTCAATTGTTGGAAATATTGGGTCACTATAGGGGCGATATATAACAAGAGAATATACGTTGTTGTGTCGTGGTATGAAGGCCACTGAATGAGAAACGAAATCGCCCCGACTACGGTACAAATCGGAATGGGCGTCGTCCCCCAAGGTCACACAACACTCCTAAAAGGTTGTGTACTCAACCATTAGGAGTTGGAACTCGATGGTATACTCAGAATTTAT
The DNA here is from genome assembly GCA_958450325.1 of Agrostemma githago. NCBI lineage: Eukaryota > Viridiplantae > Streptophyta > Magnoliopsida > Caryophyllales > Caryophyllaceae > Agrostemma > Agrostemma githago. The sequence continues at coordinate 4,459,003 of OY288239.1, forward strand.
CAAAGAGATTTGGATGATGACATTTTATGTATATGCTCATATGTCTTTATCATTCTCATACTTATATAATAAGTGTCATATGAGATTAACCTCAAAAGGTATCTAAAGTCACTTTATGATGGAAAATGAATTGTCATTATACTAAATCTAATGACATTCATAACCATACTAATAAATTAGGTTTAATATGCTACTAATGGGAGATGCTCTTACTATGCAAGAATGGTCAACAATTCCACTTTGCATTATTTCTAACAATATTTTGCATCAATAACTAATAGAGGTGGGGCTGGGGTTGGGGTTGGGGTTGGGGCTGGGACTGGCTAGGCTGCTCCTTTTGGAATCTCATTTAAAATGTGGAAAGTTCTTGCAAAACATATTGCGAATGGTAGTTGCACAAATCAAACAAAAAAATTGAGTAGATGAAGTGTATCATATCATATTATTCATATTCATATGCTACTAATTCTTCGGTGGAGATCCTCTATTTCACTTTGATGTTTCATTTTGTGTTCCATAATCTTTACTATGAGATGTAAAAATGGGACAGATAATCTGGATTGCTAATTCTAGGGTTAACTATTCATTATGTAAAAAAAGATGCGGTTACTTGACGATTTTGAAATTTGATATGAGGGGAGCCAAAATAAAAATCCACAGGTACTCAACATTTAAACCAACTTTAAACCAATCACGAGGACCCCAGTCCAGTGTGGACATCCCAATTTCCAAGTCCAGATTTTTTTGTTATTTTTTTCGATTTTTTTTTACAAGATTAATTATTAGTAATATAATCGAATTTACGTATGCGTCTATATCGTTATTTTTTCCGTGTTTGACATGTTGTACATGTCATAAAAAATTTATCAACTCGATGTAGTTGGAACAAAATTCATACAAAAAATTTATTGTAATTTAATGAAGTAATTACTAAGTTACCGAATTAATTAACTCTAAATTATATGGAGTATATAATTACCAAATTTTTAAAAACGAAAAAGAGCGGAGAAGGTTCCGAAAAGTGTATTTTTATTGTCAAAGATAAAAGTGTCAACTCACTAAAAAATCGACAACCTGAAATAAAATGAGCCACCCTGAAATAAAATGAGCCACGATGAGTAGCAGTAATTTACGAGGTCAACTACTTTAATTACAGCAGTTGATACTTAAATTTACAGCAGTAATATAAAGAGAGGTGGGAGTTGAAACTTGAAATTCATGTGCGGCATACTACTACTGTCTTTAATTAGAGTCTTTGAGTTACAATGCCATTGTCTGTCCAAAAGAGTGAAAGACATGTTAGACACTGAAAACTCAAAATTGCTCATTTACAGTTTGCTCATTTATAGTGTGACACTATTTAATTGATGCCACAAATAATTTGTACTCCTACAACATATGTTGCAGTTAAAATAAGACAATAATGAGACGAGACAGTTTGAGATCAATTCGAGAACGATTCAGTCAAAGTTTGGCTTGATAACTTAATGAGTCAAGTCGAGTCATCATTGGATCAGTTCGAAAAGTTCGCGAGCAACTCGAAACAATGTGATTAGTTCACTCCAAGGTAAATGAGAAATGATAAATAGAGTACAAATCTAAGAAATCAAAAGAGGAAGTAAATTTTATACACACTTGTTTAAGACGGAGATATCTGTAATAATCGTAAGATGGGTCAAGTATCATACCATTTACCTAAATAAGACAAATGTATTGCTAATATCAAAATTTCAAGACAATATAATTTTGTCTTTTCACTTATACTTGACCCATTATAAGTTGTGACGGATAAACCCGTTGTCATAAGAGAGACTATCTCATTTTATATACATGTATGTGTAATTTGGATTTCAATCCCTATATTTATACTAAATGTGGAAGATTTTAAATGATTAAATACAATCCTTACGATTGTTTTTTAACCTTACCTTTTTAAAAATTACTCTTTTTTGAATTTTTTTGTTAAAAATAACTACCAAAATCTATTCAAAGTTAAAAATTTGCTCCAAGTTAGTACTCCCTCCGTTCCAATGAATTGTTTGTCTTTGCTTTTGGCACCAAGAGCAAGAGATCCAATTAGAAGGTGACATGTAGAGTCAAGAGTCAAATTACACATAAAAAACGTTCCTAAAATAGAAAGGCAAACAATTCATTGAGACGCCCCAATATGGAACAGGCAAACAATTCATTGGAACAGAGGGGGTATATTTTTTGGACGAAAGTCCCTTGGTTAGAAGGTGGGGTGAAGTAATATATAGAGAATAAAAAAGTTTGGGACATTTTCGTCCTAAAAAATAATTTGAAGTAATTTTGGAACTTTGAATAGATTTTAGAGTTATACAAAAATTTCAAAAGGAGTCATTTTTAAATGGATTGATCTAGTTGATTATATTTTTCTCTTATCTAAAAAATATTAACCATATTTATATAGTTTTTCCGCAATATGAGATATATATTCTTATTTATTTTGTACTCCGTATATATTTTCAGATGTCAAGGCATTAAAAAACATCGATGAAAAAAACCCGTAAATTTGAGTAAGCTAGAAGTAGTTATATATAAGCTTGAACTCGCATTTTAGCATGCGAACTTATTTGTGAGCTCAATTTTTCCAAGTTTGAGTAAGCTCGAAATTGGCTTGATGAGTTTGAATTTTGGTTGACGAATACAAGGCCAAGCTTGTGCTCGACTTAGCCCGTTATCAACCCTAACCGTAGTAAGATATCATGAAATGGATCACTTATATGATTGGGTTGCTGATTTTCGATTACGTTTTTTTCCTTTCCGTTTGCTTGGTTGCCGCGCGTGGGGGTTATTATATACTCCGTATTTATAGACAAGTTTCATACCAGTATTAATTTATCGTAACAATCTACTCCATTAAAAAAAAGCTAGCACCTGGCAAGTTATAATTATTACTCTACTTTGTCCATTCAATGTTGCATTCACATATGAAATATGGTGATAACGATCGTTAGATAAAGACAAAGTATATGCGCTGCTATTGTTAATATATTTGACTCGTTATAATTTTGTGACAGAATGAACCATCATAAGAGAGACTAACCGGTGAAATATATGCACCATTGCACATTTGCACCCCACCCGACCCTAGCTCCTAGTGCTTGTGTTGAAAGTAATAATGTCAATTATATTGTCCATTTTAATTTGCCATGCTATATCTATTTTTCTAGACATATCAAACATGTCTTGCTATATTGAGTGTTGAACCGAATCGGACCCGAAGTAGAAAGGTGAGATATATTTATTAGCCGTACATAGATCGATAAAAATTTACTAAGTTTATACTGTATTTGATAAGGATATTTAATTTCTTATTAATTTCTGATACAATTTATGCAAGTAATAACTTCTTTTACATGCAAATTTATCGTTTAAGAGAAAAACAATTAATTACTGACATCCTAAATGTCAAGAAATTACTCTCTTCGTTCAAATCCAATATAACAATTTTGTTTTTGAATACTATTCACAATCAAAGAGAATTTTCAATATTTTTGACAACATAAGAGAAAATATAGTCATGTAGATTTTGTTTACTTCGTATTTATGAGTAAATTAATAATATCAATTTTTTAAAATTTTTGTTAATTTAAAATAAAAGATATTAATGGTGCAAAACGTGTCTTGCCAATTAAGTGTGATAAAGTGTTAGTGTCTTATTGGATTTGAATAGAGGAAGCAATATTATCGAGTTCACTTTAATTTATCATGTAGCGCGCGGTCATCCTTCATATGGATGGAGAATTTGAATAATAACGTGTTACGTTTGATTCAACCAAGGTTGACCCAGATGGTGCTCAATCCGGTTCTAGGAACCCAGATGGTGCTCAATCTGGTTCTAGGAACTGGAGAAGGGCCTTAATATGTACAGAGGATATTGTTTATACCATATACAAAAAGAGTGGTACATTGGTCATTATATATGTTGTCGTTAAGATTGTTAACTTTGACTTAAAGTTTGTAACATGGCCTCCAAATTTCATGGGTCATCCCTGGATTGAACGATCACTATGAAACCCTGGCATAAACTTTGAATATGTGATATATATACATAGTACTCCGTACTAAAATTTGTTGCTAACAGGATTCGAGTTATTATCACCTTCCATAATTTCACCAGTTAAGTTAAACCGTGACATATTTCAGGGATGAGGTAGTAGGGAAAAAAAAAGCAATATGTGTGTGAGAGATGAATGAAGTACTCCGTACTCTGTAACTAGGTAGATCACAAATTCTGATGATCATATTTGTCATAAGTGTGTGACGGGTCAAATATTATCCATGTGAGTGAATAAGATAAAAATAAAATGTCGACTCATGTTTTGTTTTATCTATCACATAAATAGTATTTGACCCGTCGCAGACTTGTGATGGATATATCCGTCCCGTCCCAAGCAAGACTTGAGTAGGACGTAGGTAGATTGTGATTTCAAATAAAGAGATAAAATGAATAGGAGACCATTCAATGCATTCTGCAGTCAGTTGATGAGTCTAGATTCTACACACACTCATTTATTCATGGGTTTAGTTTCTGACAATGAGCAATGCAATGCACTATATATTGACTATACAATTACCGTGCATTATTTCATAAAGCTAACCCATTGCAAATACGGTTATTGACTTATTCTACTATACTCTGCCTTTTTCAATTTTAAAAAAAATCTCTTTATTTGGCTCAACATAAAAATTAACAATTGATCTCCTTTGTGTCGTAAGATTAAAACGGATCAAGTAGGTACTACTTGAGGAGAAGAGGACAATTGTTTACCCAGGTCCCACCAATTATATTTTTGTATTATCCAACTTATTTGGTATCTATTTAACCCATTATAGGTTTGTGACCGAAAAAATTTGTGAAAAATTATTGCTCTCATTTTGTTACCACCCTAATTACTCCGAACGTATGTGCTACTAAATTAAAATATCTTTTTATTTTAATTTATTAAGAAGTATCGGTAAATATTTGTTGAGGTTTCTTCATCGGTAGAGGTAGAAAGTAGTCATCGGTAGAGGTAGAAAGTAGTGTGATGAGATTGATTTATAAATTAGTGGACTATTTTTCTCATATGTTACTCTTATTCGCTCATTCAACTTCAACCATTCGATTTAATATCATTGCGAGTGTAATATAATACCATTTTTTTACTCCGTAATAATTAAAATTATGCTCCAATACTCTGTAATAAATTACTCCGTAATGATTATTTATACTTTAAATAAATTATATCGTAAGTTTTTATTCACATATATACTCCCTCCGTTCCAATCAATTACATGCATTTGTTTTTTCACACTTGCCAATGCACGTTTTCTTTTGTCCATATCTTTAGTTACGTATTTCTAAAAATTTAAAAAATTGATATTCATAATGCATTCGATTAAACAATTTAAACAAGATTTCACATAATTATATTTTATCTTATATATTGTATCATATATATATATATATATATATATATATATATATATATATATATATATTTCATAATTGAATTTTTATATATATTTCATAATTGAATTTTTATATATATTTCATAATTGAATTTTTGAGCGTGAATAATGCAAACTCATATTCAATTTAAAAAGATAAAATCCTATAAAAGGAAGCAGGTAAAAAAAAGAACTGGAGTAATAAAGGGCACACAAGACTCATGTGTTTCCAACTATGGCTCCTCCTTTTTATGCCATCACCCCACAATCCCACACAACCTCCATTATTATTTCAATTTCATTCTTTTATTTTATAGAATAAGTAATTATATTACAGTACCTATTTTGAATAGATTTATTAAGAGACCGTTTTTCATTGAATTAATCGAAGACACAACATCAAAAATGTGCTTTAGATAACCCTTATCATTCATCATGTGATAGTTTTCTCAATTACGTTAATGAGAGACTATTTTTCGAAAATTATTATGTACAAGTAATTTAACACGACTTTATAATATGATCTTAAATTCCAAAAAAACACATATCAAACGATCTTTTATACTCCAAAAACTTTATAATAGTACGATAATAAATGAGAAATCGTTAAAAAAACCACCAATTCACCATCCCTAATCATCTTATTGATGTCAAACTATATGCAAAGTGTTAATGAAAATTATAAGTATATCATTGCTAAAATAGTTCTTTAATAAGTCGTGCATTTATATGAGGCCTAAACTAATTTCACATTAACGCACCTTGTCTTGATAAACAAAATCAAGTTATATATAGAGTATTCTTTTTTAAAAGAAATATTTCGCATGATTAAATAAAAATAAGATAGTAAAATAATCATAGTGCATTTATAATCTTTTTTTTACATTTTGAAGAGAGACGACGAAATTTGATTTTAGAATAGTAGCTTGATTATGCTAAACATAAAATCATACGGAGTATCATCTTTCTACATAAAAAAAAGTGTATTGGAATATACTCTATTCACCTCGTTCATTTGTTTGTTTTTGATTAAAATATTACTCACAATAAATATAAAAACAAACAAATGAACGAGATAGATGAAGTAGGCACTTATGCGTGTCTTGTCGGGATACATTTTGCATCATAAATATATCTCATTTACATCAACAAAAATTATAAAAAAATGATAATCATAATCCATTCAGAAAGACGAATCAAATAATATTCTACTCTTATAAGACGAGTATAAGACTATATTTTCTCTTATAGATTGACGAGAATATAGAAAATTTTATTTAATTGTGAATAATTTAAAAAAAAAACAGGTGTGTCAATTAAATTTGAACGACATGATATATTTTATACAGTACTCTTTCCGTCTTGGTAATTTATTATTTAATCGAGATGATCGAGATGAAGGGAGTTGTAATTTTTTTTCATAAAAAAATAAATATAAATAAGTGTAAAAATTATTTATACGTACGTAGTAGAGTAGAGTATATTTCAACGTAGAACCGTACCCCCACTCTAATTATAGTTGAGTACCCAAGCTAAGCCGTTGGATAGGGGGTCCATGAAATTAGCATACGTACGTCATAATCATCCACATATTACATATGCATTATGCAACTCCTCCCACACTTTGTAGCCTCACATATAGACATATACACCTACTATTTCCCCTCATTCCATTCCAATATAAGTAATCCAACTACGTAATTCTAATAATTACTCATACATTGCCATTATTATTGATTCCATCAACTCATTTTTAACCTAAGTTTAAAATGGGTCAAGTATTACCTGAACCAACAAACTCAGCTCGAAAGTCAAATCTCGAGAAAAGATTTAGGGTTATTTTGCCACATATCGTAATCAAAAACATTATTTAAGGGCAGATCGAAGTGCATTGATTTACTAATCCAATCCAAATCTTAAACAACTTATATGAGCCATTTTTATTTTTTTTTATTCGGCAAAAATTTAAAACTTGTCTTATATACTCCGTATATATTTAACTCTTATTTTGAAGAAATGTATACATTCAAACAAAAATTAGTGTGATTAATTAGTGTATAAAGATGATAATTAGATAGCTGAATCAATCATTATTGGCCACCTAAGTGATAGTATATTCGTCGTCTTAAATCATACTCCCTCCGTTCCAACCAATAGTATAATATGTTTTTTGCACAAGATTTTAGGTGGTGTGGGAAATGGATAATTTGATGTTGAACTTACTATTTTACCCTTTTGTCAACTTTTAATAAGGTTTGGGGGTTGGATGGGGTGGGGAGTAAGAAGGGTTATTTGGGTAATTTAATAATTAAATGAGTATAAAAATAAGGAAATGTATACAATTGGTTAAAACGGACATAAAAGAAATATGTATACTATTGGTTGGAACGGAGAGAGTAAGATTAATCAAATATATATCAAAATACATGGTAATCTGTTTCAAAAATGATAATTGTATGTTTTCTTTTTACTATTTCATTCTCGTAAAATTTTAAGACGAATACTCCGTCTTTAAGCAAGACTAATTGTAAGCCTGTAATAATACATGTAATACAATAAGTCAATATAATAACAGTAATACGGAGCAATAACTAGTACGAGTAATTTTTTTCGTATAGTAAACGTCACTTATATTGATTTAAAAAATAAATTTACAAGAAATTAATTAGTGGAGAGTCGGGATATATTATTATTATTATTATTATTATTATTATTATTCTATTTTTTTAATTATAAATGGAACTTTTTGTTATATATTCTTTTTTTTAAATTATTATTATTATTATTAAAAAGGGTGGGTACAAAAACTGTACATGTCAGCTAATCTGTGGTCTTACCAATACATTACTTTTATTCAAAAAGGTGTTGTGAAATTATTGTTATTACTGTATTGAGCAGTGAAAAAGAATGTTTGTATCAAACACTTGCAATAACAATTACGAGTACTCATCACAGTATCAGTTTCTTCTCGGGAGATTAATACTTTAACATATCTTCTAAATAATTATTTTTTTATCCCAAATTATAATCTAGCCGCACTAGAAATATAACTATTCCATAGTAATTTACTATGAAAAATTGCCCACTTTAAATTAGTTAATGAGCACGTTAGTTTAAATGATGCTCACTGATTAACCTAAAGTGATTATTACGTACCTGATCTGTCGTACAAATACAAATTATTGTCTAAGATTAATACGGAGTATAAGCTTTTTCTACGTGGTAACCCCGTGATTTTGGAAATTCTACACGATAACCCTTCTTTTTAAAAAAACACGTGCAGTAACCCTATACTTTCCTATTACTTAGAGATGTGAACCTTCAATTTTAATTTCGTCAATTTGGTTTGTAAATGGGTAAATGAGCATTTCAAAAGAGCTTTTGTACATCATTTCTTCACTCGATTTGCATCCAAAATTTAAAAAAAGCATTTAAAATGGTTAATTGAGGGATTAAATACTTAGACTTGTTTTTTTTTTTTTTTAAATTATCACGTAGAAATTCACGAATACAAGTGACCCTCATTGAAAATTCATAATGTACTCCTAGTCAAAGTTGATTAACTACTTAATCATCGTTTAATCAACTATTTAGCGAAAAAATTTAACATAATTAAACTTAAGAGTTACGGAGTACATCGTAGAGTATTAAGAAAATAGAGGGTTCCCGCGTGTGTTTTTAAGAAAATAGAAGATTGCTGCATGTATTTTAAAAAAAAGGAGAGTTACCATGCAGAAATTTCAAAAACACGGGGCTACCAGGTAGAAAAACTCATTAATATATTTGTCTTAAATACTTCGTATAAAACAAGTCAAATAAAATAGGTAAGACAAACAATATCGTATATCGGTTTTTCTATACGATTTTTCTAACGTGTGTCTATTATTATAGGTACACGTTAATATGCTAATAAAATCAGAAGTCATAATAATATTATTATCACGAGAAAATTGATATATTAACTCATATTTACCATACTTAGACAGTTAGACATCATTATTATTATCGTTATAATCATAAGATGAGTATGTATATCCGTTGTAAGAGAGAAGTGCCGACTAATTAGTTAATTAGTGAATTAACAACCTTTGTTTCACGTATGAATTTGATAATGCGCATGCAAAATAGAAAAGCTTTCATGTAGTTTGTTTATAGTGAAGGGTGATAAGTTGGTAGTAGGGTAGCTATATAGGGTTAATACAAAACATTACAAATGATAAACATCCAAAAGATTAAGTGATAAATCCGGCCTACTGTATTATTATGATGAGGTTTAACTAATAATAATAATAATTCATGGGTTAATTATATTCATCATTGTCATTCCACTAATCATTTTAGTTAGTTTATTCATTGCTCAGCTAAATCAATTTATTCTTGTGTTAATGCATGTATGTATGTTCCACATCCATGTTTCTAGATGCTTTTACATTTTCTACTCTTATTACTCCCTCCGTAATAACTGTTACAAATAATATAAAAGGTAAATAAATGATTTAAATGGAACTAGTAATTAAGAAGGTAGATGTTTTTGGAGAACTTCTTCGTTTGTTCGTTACCTCATTATTCTCTTTAATAAGGAGTACGGTACTTTTCATTGCTTCTCGGTTGTTCAGATTTTATTTCGTAATGATCCAATGATTTTCGGTTTTGATGAGTTGTAGAGTGAGTAATAATCATTTTAGATTGTTGTATTAGAGTAAATGAAATAAACACAAGCATTTCCATTTGTTATACTCCCTCTATCAAGCTATCCAGTTCTATATATAGTACTTCGTAGTTATCTATTTCCCTTTTTCGGTATATTATTCAATATTGTAGTTATCTATTTCCATTTTTGGTAAGTTTTTTTTAATGTTTTGTTATGGAAACAAATTTTCGATGGTCAAAATTCATGCATGCGTTGTTAGTTTGTTGAATTTTAATCCAAAAACAACTAGTAACTACTGCCGTATTGAATAAGCCAAATGGAGTATATAGTTGGTAATTTGGTATACTAGTTGAACCTAAAGAATTTTCCTAATTTGGAATATAATTTTATTAATTTAAACTAATTAAATTAAGTTTGACTATTAATTGGTTAGATGCATGAATGTTTGGATCCAGGTTTACTTGTATACCAATTTACGAGTATTATCTATTTAGTTAGTCTCCTGTGAGACCGTCTCACAATACGATTATTGTGAGACCTCTCACATGAAAATATTTTATTATTTTAGCAACTTCCTCTCATGTGAGAGGTCTCACAATAATCGTATCGTGAGACCGTCTCACAATAATCGTATCGTGAGACCGTCTCATATGAGAAATTAGGTTATTTAATTTATATTCTTAATAAATTATAAGGTTTTTTTTTGTTATAAAACATCTAATATTTAGGTCTTTTGTATTATTTTTATTTTTACCCAAAATTACCTCATACTTCATTTTTTTTTTGTTTTTTAGGCACCAAAGTACGAATTCCATAAAAAAAAAATCAAGAAATCGTCTTAACTAACGGAAAATATGACTGGACATTGCATACATTCCTCCAAGAGCTTCAACTTCATCAAGCCTTCACATAGTTTGATTTGGAAAAGCAGGATTACCCTTTTAAATAATTATTAAAACCGTAATTTTACATTGATTTTGTAAATTCATCCTAGTATTACTTTGACGTTAGTAACATCAATTTTCTATTTGGCTTTCACTTTCTAAAATACCTAATTTTATTTCGATTTGCATGCGTGATTTGCTTAACTATTCGTTGTTTGATTTTGGTAACTCTAACTTTTTTGAATGAAATTCTTACTTTGGCGCCTCATCAAGGCAAACAAACGTAATTATTATTTACAGAGAGCCAGGAGCCTAGGTGTCGTTTGACAAAAAAAGGTCAATTATATAGAGAAACTAAGTGTATTTTGTTAAGTTGAAATAATAATAATATACTCCCTCCGTCCCTAAATGATTGTCCCATTTCCCTATTATTTGTGAGGAGTATTTTAATGAAATGTGACAATCTTAGTGGGACGGAGGCAGAATGAACAAGTAAAGAAGTAACGATTGAATTTGTATGCATGGGGCCGGGACAAGAACGAAAAAGAGGTGGCAAATCTATAAATGGATTTAACGTACGTGGGAACAAACAAAATGAGCATATTAACAACAAAACGAAAAAAGATAAAAGTAGGAGAGCACGAGTTATGATTTACGGAGTACCAAACATATAAATAAAACCCGACAATTTTTTTATCGCCCGGCTCTACCAACACTATAGCTTAGCTTGTTTTACATTACTTTTCACCCATAAAAAAAGGATAATACTCCATTGATTTGAGTCCGATTAAACATGATTATTTTAACCTACTCTGTAAATGTTACTTCAAGAGTTAAGACAACGATATCATGAATAATATGTTCGAAATTCAACTGTTGTCACGATTGTGTAAATCGAAAGTTAGTAAAGAGGATCATTCGAGCCTTGCAAGTAATGTATATTTACTCGATCCATTACTTATTTTACTCGGTACAAAGTTAATGTAAAAGTTTGATCTTGATCATTTTTTTAGTCGAATAGGATTTTCACGAGCACCTAATAAAAATATTACTTTGTAAATAAACAATATTAAAAGATATATAGTAGTACTAGTAAAGGTAATTAAAAGAAAAGGAATTTATGGAAAATTGAAATTCTAAATCACTTTTCCATTTTCCATTGAGATATCAATCAAATTTATATATGCTGAGACTTTCTGAACTAGTGAGTATTACATTGATTATTTAGAAATGACAATTGCGTTGTGGTATTGATCGATTAACAAAAGCATTGTGGTTAAGTATGAAATATTGGATATGGGCATTTGTATATAGTTATATACTCACTTCATCAGCCAACCTCGCTTCAAATATCGTTGATATATATATGCGTTACAGAGTGATAAAAAAAATCATAGATGTATTTACGTTCTGTTGAAAAATCATACTAGTAGTATGAGTAGTAGTTATATTTCCTACATTGAACTAAAACAAAAACCCTAGTTTTCCTCTTCTTTCTCCTCTGAAAAAAAAAACCTAGCTTTCCTCTCCATTCGGGGGCCTCCATCGATAATTAATCGATGGTAAGCCCAAAAATTGTTTAATTTTAAATTCTTGATAATCGAACTCTTTAATAAAAGTCTCTCTTTTTATAAGAGTTGTTTTTTCGTCCTTTATTTCAAGGTTTTAGTCATTTGCATTAGTATATGAGTTAGATTTATCAAGATCTATATGCAAGATCATGAGAGCAATAGAATTTCTACGTACGGTGATACAATTGAGATCAGATATCGGTTTACTATTTGTCAAAATAGAGAAAGTTCATCCTTTTGTAGATTATTTAATCAAATATATAGATTCTTTCGCGAAAGGCTGTGTCACAGCGATATAAAGAAGGTTGTGCAGAAGCGCGTTACTCTAATAGCGATCTTTGTCTCAAAGGTGTTCTTTATTTATTTTTTACAAATCTGTATTCAGTTCATTTTGACATCATTTGTAGATGTCGAATAACTTATTATTAATGATATTGATCTTCACTTCAAAAAAGTAGTTATATTTCCTTTATTTATTTTTTAAGTTGTTTTCTATTCATTTTTTATGTGAAGAAGATTTCAAACATGGATAACAAATGAGTAAGATGGAGGGAATATTGCTACATATATTCCATAAGTTAGGTGATTAAATTCTATACAATCTTGTATTTATACTCCAAATACATGCTAAATTGCAAATTCCAAATTAGTGATGAGTATATTTGCTTATTTTTATTTATCTTATTAATCGCAAATTATTGGTCAAGATGAAGATATATACTTCCTCCATCCCAAAGAGATGTTTCCATTTACTTTTTCACGTTTTTTGAGACGGTACTTTGATCGTGTTTTATCATCGCTATATGTCATTGTTTTTGTGTTGAAGTTATAATTTTACAAAGAACTTTTGATAACAAATGTAATTATGTGAAAATCATATTCTAAAATTGTATACTTGTACCGAGTTCAGGGTCAAAGTTTACGAACTTTGACCCCAAAAAAGTAAATGGAAACATCATATTGAAATGGAGGGAGTACTTCATATGTCATAAATGTAAGGAAGACAAATGTTTTACTCTCTTCACCCACTAAGATTTCCTTACTTTTCTTAAAAGGAAACCCCATTAAGATTTTCTCACTTCAAAATTTTTCTTATTCATCAATTATATACTTTTTTTCTATTGATTATTTTTTATGATTTGACTTCTTGAACCTCACCCAACAATTTACCACCTTTCATTATTCATTTCTTAATACATGTGTCATTTGTAAGTGAAAAAAACATTGTTGGGGGAGGGGAGGGAGTAGTATTTTCAAAACATGCTTTCTTTCTTTGCACGATGCATGACGACTCGTCATAATTTTAAAATGGATGTATCTGTCATAAGAAAAAAATTACGAGTAATATTTTTATAATTATAGTACTTCGTAGTTTTATTAATTTAACAATTCATAAACTAATTTTAAAAAAGAATTAAAGAAAAAAAAAAGAATTGGGTGATAGCGTCATAGTGGGACACGTGCCCCGAAACGAGACATCCTACAAAAAAGGCAGCTTTTTTCTCATAAAAAAACCACCCTTCTACCCGACACGCTCACATGTCCCAACAAAAATTAAAAAATAAAAATTTAAAAAGCTGCCAAAAAAAAATAACGGAGTACTACTTCTCTCTCTCAACTGTCACATTGTCTGTAAAATTCGCTGAATTCCAAGGGTATTTCCGTCATCTACGTCACCTCCTTCCTCCTCCCCACTCACCTTCCGCCTCTTGCCTCCTAGCGACAAAATACTTAACAATACCGTCTCCCGTACATTTATTCTTACAAACACGATTTTACGATAAATATTCTAAAAAGAGTGTTGTATATAAATATCAATTAAATTGACAAATATTTATAACAGAACAATTTACCCATTGTGCCATTAAATTTGAAATTTAAAAAAGGATTGAGACGAATTAGTTAGATATTATAAAATTTATAATATGAACAACATAATACGATTAATATTTTTTAGTTTTGCATAATGCATTATATTTAATTTACTTCATTTTAATGTTTTAAATAAGGAAAATGAGTTAGGGTCACCGGCTGACTTCATCCCAATCTTGGCGCCACTCTCTTACATGCATCCCTAACTATCCAGGTATTCCCTTAATAATAATGGATACATGTGATAGATCACATTAATAAGGGGTGCATGTGAGGGGGTGACGCAGAGATTAAACGCCACCCGGTGGCGTCGTATCATCATCCTTTAAATAAATGATGAATAATTGAGACAGAGTAGTATATACTCCCTCCGATTCAGAATGATCTTTCCCTTTATTTGATATACGTGAGACATATTTTAATCAAAGGGGAAGATCATTCTGAATCGGAGGTAGTATGATGTTATGAATAGGTTTCTTGAAAGATTGTCTCATACTCCAATATTAGTGTGAGACATAACATTAAAAGTAAAATAAAAATAAAATTAAAAAGTATCTCTAACCCGTTAAAGCTCTCTCGTTAACATTATTGAGAGACCATCTCTTTAATTTTTTTGGTGTAATTTCATATTTTACCGCAATAATTCAAAAGAATAAATTTTGGTTGATTTATATGTATTCAACTTAGGGCATATTACCCATAAGGGTGTTGCCTAGTGGTTAAACTCGCCCACGGGCGGTTTACCTTGGTGTGCGTGGTTTGCAGGCTATGCGTACACCCGAGGGTTTACCCAGAGCGCACCAAAAAGGTAGCGGCTGCGGGTTCCCTCGTTCATCAAAAAAAAAAAAAAACTTAGGGCATATTTCTTATTGACATTCCATGTGGGTATCACATTTTAGGGCATCGATGGAGGCATAAAGCTTCATGGTGACTAAACTTATTTTATCTTAAATTGGTCCCTTGTAATTTGTTAAGGGTTGAATAGTTCTTTCAATGTGATATGTAAATTAAATCAAACTTATTTATATTATTACTGCTACATTTTATTTTATTTACCTGATTATTCAATTGAATAAATTAAAAAAGGAACAAAATAAAATCTAGGAATTTCAAATATTTATCGTGGAGTTAATTGGCGGAGTATTATCTATGAAATATTTTGTTTGTGCAACACCATTCAACATTTTGCATATTTTCTCTTTTTAGAAGGTTTTGTGGTTGCAAATTGATGCATGTGGGATGGTAATCGATGAGAGAAAGTAAAGTAATTTGCTATGCATTTCCTTTCAACTTTGTGTCAAACTCAAGAGTAATTGTTGGAGTACAAATTATCGGGACATGGTGAATAGTCCGTACATATTATTTTTAAAACTTTGATCCAGTATGTTAAGTTATACTCCCTCGTCTAAATAATTTGTTATCATTTTATATATTATTTATGAAGAATATTTTAATCAAAAGATAACAAATGATCGACTCCTGATCGAGACGAAAAGAGTAGTTGAATTGACTACTTTCGTCACTCCCTCCTCTCCGTTCTCAACCATCACCAATACAATAGGTCAGTGATATAGGGATTGGGCGTCCCAATCAACACCACCATGCCAAGCAACACTGCCCACCAAATCTGAGCACCTCGAATTGAAAACTGAACTCGAATAAAAAAATCCTTCATTTGAGCCGCCAACTTTCTCCATTTCCATAATTCCATGTCCTCATTTCCTTCGCCACACTCGTTCAAACCACTACCAGATCTACCGTGAACCGCCAGAAATATCAGCCAGACCACCCTTATACTTGTACTGCACCGTTCTCAACCTTGACAAACACCAATTCAAGGCAGCAACTGTCCAAAACCACAACGAACACCATCGTTGTGCACCATATCCAACAAACCAACGCCACATCCGACCACCCTAAACCACCGTCGTCCAAACTACCAATTCAATTTGACATCGACCATTTGAATGAAATCAACACTAACCTAAAACCACCACTCACTGTTACTTATATTCAAAGACTCAAATCCGCTGCTACTTGCTTCCCTACTAACATCATTCCTAACCTCAATTATTCGTCCCTCTGTCACCAGGCACCAGTTAGCGTAACCCTTGTATTTCTATTTCATCGCTTGCTCATCCAACAATTTTTTTGTGAATCGTTTGTATGACTTTAATTCATGTGTCTTAGGTTTCAAATGCGTCGGATAAAATCAAAGTAACTTACCCCGGATAAGTGATTATAGTTCTAATCCATTTTACATGAAATACTTTTTTGACAACGGGATAATCTAGACTTAGCAATGTTTTAGCATGCTCACGGCTAAGTTATGAGCACGTAGATTAAGAGCCCTAGGGACATACTTATACACAATAATCCGTATGAAACTGTCTCACACAAACGCTTATTCGTAATATCAAAAAATTATTGGGATTTTTTACGCGGTACCCCTATATTTTTCACTTTTCTACATGGTACCCCTGCCTTTTCAATGTTTATACATGATACCCTTGAATTTTATTATTAATTTAACTAGCGCCCCGATTTTTTGTTTTCATCAAGTTTTGTCGTTAGATTATGTTTTTACCTTAGGATTAAGACTTCAATATCATTTAATTAAGATAATTAACAAGTAATTGAGCTTAATTTAAGCATTATCATTTGATTTGACGATATAATGTCAAAAATATAATCCGTTTAAATTCGGAGTATAACTACAAACATGTACAAAATGGTTAGTTTAAGTTCAATTATCCGTTAATTAGATATGTTAAATGATGTTTAACTTTTAATCTTGAACATAAAAAGGTAATTTGTTGTCAATACTTGACGGGAAAAAAAGTTTAGGGGTACCAATAAAGATAATAATAAAGTTTAGGGATATCAAAGAAACTTTTAGTAAAGTACAAGGGTACCATGTATACATGTAAAAAGTGTAGGGGTACAAGGTAGAAAAGTAAAAAATTTAGGGATACCACGTAGAAAATCCCAAAATTATTTAATGTTTCATGTAAGTCATAAGCATAACAATATTTAAGCTCCAAAAAAAGTTGTTTAAAAGCCAGAATATCTCACATTCTCCTCACCTCTCTCCACTCGACACTTTCACTCTTTCCCAAGCTGACTCACTAAAAACACACTCACACCACAAACCACCTCTACTTACCGTCAAACCACTTTCCCTCACCTCAAAACCACCTCTCCTCCCCGTAAAACCGCCTTCTTCGTCGGAAAACCACTTTCAACCGGCTAAAACAATGGAGGTCGTAATGGTCGTCGACTGCGAGCTCAAAGCTTGCGGTATAGTGTAGATTGACCTTCTCTCTCCTCATTTCTTTTCACAACAAAATCAGAGATTTATTACGAGTGTTTTTCTCTCAATTTGCGAGAGGAATTCGTTCGATTTGGATCAATTAATTTCGTTAATTATGGAGAATAGAAGCTTGAATGTTGAGAATTTGGATCCGTTGAGGAAGAGGAGTGGTGGATTAAGGACGAAACAAGCGGGGAGAGGTTCGTGTCGCGGAAGTTAGCTTAGGAATTCGTTCTCTTTCGCTATAAATTTTTCCCCCAAATTCGCCGGAAAACAGTTAAATTGATGGAAATGTATGGATTTCGGCGTTGAATGTTGTCGAGTTTTTCGTTGATTTTTGTTTGATTTTGAACACAATTTGCTGCTGAATTGGATTTGTTGTTGAACTATATATTCGAAAACGAGATAATCGATTGTTGTTGAAAAAGAAAGAAGAGAGGATGGGATACTTGATGAAGGAAGCTTTGAAGGCTTTGTGCGGCGTTAATCAATGGTCTTACGCTGTTTTTTGGAAGATTGGTTGTCAAAACCCTCAGTATGATCTTCTTCTTCTCTCATTACTCAATCGATTCCGTTCCAATCATTTGTTTACCTTTGAAAAATCGACTTCCTTAAGAATTTGAGCTTCTGCTTTACTATTATTTACTGTTTTATTTTATTTACTATTCGCTTCTTTCCAATCATATGTCTACCTTTGAATAATCGACGACTTATTAAGTTTTTTTTATTCAACTTCTTGAGAATTAAGCTTTCGCTTACAATTTTATTCAGTCAAAAAGCTCGTATGAAACTGATTCTCTATTTTAGAAAGCGGTTTTGTTATATAGGGTACTCTCCAATTGTTCGGCTTTTCAAAAAATGGAGGGAGTATTAATTTCTGAAATTAATGTGTCGTGGATTATTAATTCCGCATTTTTGATTTGTTTAATTATGCATGAGACTATAATTTATACACGTAATACGGAGTATATTCCTTTCTAATTTTGAAGATCTTGGTTGTGGAGTTTGGAGTATAATCTATACTCCGTCGTCATATATTCCTTTCCATTTTTACAAATTGTTAGTATTATGTCAAATTCAACGTTTAATAGATGGCCTCTGATTTTCTGCTAGTAGATTTATTTGTTTATTTTTTTTGCTAAAAAAGGAGTTAAACTTATCTACTAAACACAGATTATCGATTAATATTCGTCTCAACGTGTTTTGGTTACAAATTTGTAGTATGTCAAATTCAATGACTAATAGATGGCCTGTGATTTTCGGTTACTAATTTTGCTAAAAAAACACAAATAATCGATTAAAACGATTAATGGTCGTCTCAGCGTGTTTTGAAAATTTCCCCCTCGCATATTTTGATATTAGCTTGATGATTGGTTGATAATTGAGTATGGTTATCCTTAAAAATGAAGGATAATCAATTTTGTGTTGAATGTGTTAGTGTATGCATAAGGCATATTGTGTGTCAGATAGATGTGTTTTGATTGAGGTAAAAAAAAAAACTAAAGTGGAAAAAGTGAAGAAAATGAAATATCAACATTATATGGTTTGTTCTTTTTTGGATGTAAAAGCCAATGAGCTGTAGTGCTGAAATTTTGGTTACTTTTTGTTGCTTTGAATCTCTTACTTGTAACAAAAACTGGAAATTTTGATAAATGAATGACAGATCTTGTACTTTTTCCCCCTTATAATATGTTGTGTTGTTAAGTATGATCCCAGATTCCTTAGTTTCAGGTATTTCCTTTGATTCTTTCCCCAATTCTTTTTTTTGGACTCTTACCCTTGTGTTCTTCTTTCTCTTTAAAAAGATTGAGAATCTTCAATTTTGGGGACGCGCGCGCGTCGTTCTTGTGATTTTTAGTTATGAAATACCGAGTATTCGTTTTTGTTCCGTGTTTCTTTGTCATCTTTTGCTGATCGTTTTTAGTATGATCTTGTCATAAGGACAATTATGATGCTAAAATCGCCTGATTATGAGTACCACCCCTCTCTGCGTTATTTATTTTTCTGATACCGTCCGTAATGTACCTAATTTCAACAGGTTGTTAATTTGGGAAGAGTGTTACTATGAAGCCTATCCTGTCAGTAACGCCGTGGAAAACCAGGGTATGACTTTGAAGAATCCGGAAGGTTATCACAACGGGGCACAAGTAGACGACAG
Organism: Agrostemma githago; assembly: GCA_958450325.1. Lineage (NCBI taxonomy): Eukaryota > Viridiplantae > Streptophyta > Magnoliopsida > Caryophyllales > Caryophyllaceae > Agrostemma > Agrostemma githago. The sequence goes on from OY288239.1 coordinate 4,478,909, forward strand.
AGTACATATTCTGGTGGATAAAATGATGATGTCTAATCAAGTTAATTTGGTTGGAGAAGGGTATGTCGTGCTCGTATTTGCATCAGTTTTCTTTCGTCTTGAGTGAAGTTTTCATGATTGAAATTAAGAGCAAAGAAGATGGTTTTATCACTTCCGTGTTTGAGTCATCACCTCATTTTTTAGTAATACGTTCGTCTTTCTTATGTCCAGGTTGATTGGTCGGGCTGCATTCACAGGAAATCCTCATTGGATTGTTTCTGGAAACTACAATGAATTTTCTTATCCAGCTGAGGTACATGTACATGTAGTGTTTAAAACGGGTTACCCGTCTTAAGTCACAGTCACGTGTTTAGGAATCAACAAAAGTTTTGTCATATCTAAGCTGGTAACTGTTTAACCCCTTTTTATTCGTAAAAAGGGCATAGGAGTAGTCATTATAAGAGAAACTTACTGTATTGTTATACTCCGTACATATATTCTAGCACCACCTTTTGGTTTCTGTTGTTTGACTAATTTGAATCCTCTTGTTAGGTTCTTCATGAGATTAACCTTCAGTTTTCTGCTGGCATAGAAGTAAGACACTGCCTTTATCTTTTGACTACCTTATCTTTATCTCCCTCTGTTTGGTACATTACTTTTTTTTTGTCATGCAGACAATTGCTGTCATTCCTGTCATATCACATGGAGTTGTTCAGTTTGGTTCATCGTTGACTGTAAGTTTATAATCCTTTCCGTATTTTCATGGGTGCAGACCAGACCACACCAAGCATTGCTGAAACCTTGAGCCTTTACTTGTCAAAACCATGGCTATATTCTATATGCTTGATGTTTCAGAGGTTGATCGGTAATAGGTTAAAATCATAGTTCATATCATATTTCAGAAAAACAGAAAGTAATCGGAATCATCATTCTATACTGTCTTATGAGTCTTCTTGTTTATTGTAAGTTTTTAACCTTGTCGATGGCTTGAAAATTTATGACCATCGGTAGTTTCTGGTAATATAATTCTTGTCCATAGTGGTTCCTCAGGTTCTTATTTCACATGTGCATCTACCAAGTTGGTAGTGTTACATATATTCTATCAATTCTGTTAAGTCTATCAACTGAGGTCACGAATGTAGTTGCTCATTAAGTTTTCATGAAACCGTATAAGGAGAAAACGCCGCGGTGATGAGTACAACATTCCGATTACTGGAAATAGTGCATCCTCATTTTTTGTTGTATTTCATGTGTGCTTGATGGTTATATTTCGGCTTACAGTTTTAAGTTTATAACTTGTCATTTTTACCTTCTTTTCAGATCGCAGAGGATGTCGGCTTTGTACACAACGTGAGGAGTTTGATGATTCAACTAGGCTGTGTTCCAAGTGTGTTTAACAATTATACCCCAAAAGATGATTTCATGTCTGGCCTTCCAGTTTTGAATACTACTGCAAATCCTTTTGTTGCTGAAAGTTTCCACCCCCGAAGGAATTCTTCTGATTCTGTAATCAATCAATCGTCCAACTCTCTTCTTACACAGTTTCAGGATAACCTGCAAGTTACTGCTTCATCATTTATGGTGAATAACCCCACCGAAAATTTGCACGACTTCCACGAAGAAAATTATGCAGTAAACAGAAGCACGCGTGTAGCTGATGATCTGACTCCTCTAAATCAGCCAAAGAATGATCAAGGCCAGTCCATCGGTTTTCCCCAGTCATCTGCCGGGTTTAATCAAGTAATCCCATCGAGGAATAATGAACAGGAGGCTGGTATTAATGGCCTACAAAGGCAGTCATTTCAAACATCTGTTCATGCTAATACGATGTTTCAGGATACAGGATCTTCGATGGGTACCCTGGCTGCAGTTTTGAATTCAGTAGAAAGTTTGCCATATTATGGAAACTATAACAGTGATAATGCACATACATCTACTTGCATACCCGATCAAGCTATGCATGATCAGCACCACTTACCATCTAGTAGTTTTCCTTCTGCTGATTTTCACGACGGAAGTCAAAGTCTTCCTTCAAGTAATTTCATATCAGATGATAGCTTCTTCAAGTCAGTAGAAGGAGATGATTTGTTCGATGTACTAGGAATAGACCTCAAAAACAAACTACTCAACTGCAATGATACAACACTTCCCACAGTTTCCAGTGCATTTGATGCACCCTCAGGGAGTCGGATTAAAGGTTTGATGAGATCCATGGAATTCCAGAAGGTTGGATCTGGGATATATAGAAGCTATGAAGGGGTCTCTGAAAGCGGTGTTTTCTCTTCGAGTTCAGATCATTTATTAGACGCTGTGATATCTGGGGTTAGCTCTTCTTCGAGGCAAAATTCTGATGATAGCATGTCAGGCAGGACAATTGCATCGAAGATGAGTACTTCCTCTGTCCCCAGTACTCCTCACCGCAACTTGCAGCACTCCTCACCTTCAGTTAGTCTGTTTACTATGTCCGATACCCTGCAGCGACCGTCACTTGGGCTCTCTAGGTCTGTTGGTGGGCCATTGAGCCAATCTGGAGGACAGGTTAGTTCCTGGATAGACCAGGGGCCTGCTACTAGTGTCTCTACTGCAAATTCTAAAAAGGCTGACGATGGAGTCAAAGGCTTCAGAAAGAGACTTAAACCCGGTGAAAGTCCTCGACCAAGGCCTAAAGATCGGCAAATGATTCAAGATCGGGTGAAGGAGCTCCGCGAAATAGTGCCGAATAGCGCCAAGGTATAATTGCTCATCCTTCCAAAAATGGTGCAAAAGTGTCACGGAATATTGTGAGGTTGTAAAGAAAAATTTGCAAAAAAAAACAAGAATTTAGATAAAAATAACCAAGTACCTAGAAACAAAATTTATTGGTGACGCAAGTAAAAATGACTAATATCGTTCTCTTTTTGTTTCACAGTGCAGCATAGATTCGCTGCTGGAGCGTACGATAAAGCACTTGCTTTTTCTACAAAATGTTACTAAGCATGCCGACAATCTTAAACAAATGGAGTCCAAGGTAGATATAGTCACCATGTCTTACTCCGTATTTCTAGATTCTATGAGTTAGACCGTCTCACATGTGAGACATTCCTTTTGTGTAAAAAGATGATTCATTTGGCGGTGTGAGACCAACTACTAAACTTGGTTGTAGCGAGGATATGTGGTGCAATTGTGTTAATGTAGCTCGTTTTCTTGCCTTGAACTTGCAGATTGATAGAAAGGAAGCTGGAATGCGGCTAAAGGACAACTTTGAGGGTGGTGCAACATGGGCCTTTGAGCTTGGTTCCCAATCTATGGTCTGCCCTATAGTTGTCGAGGATTTGAATCCGCCCCGTCAATTACTTGTAGAGGTATTTCCCTCTTTATCGCTGTAAAACCAATGCCATACCCATACTAGTTTGTGATCATAATAACGTACTGTATTAATGACCGTTTCTCTACACTTTAGATGCTATGCGAAGAACGCGGGTTTTTCCTGGAAATTGCCGACATTATTAGAGGACTGGGATTAACCATCTTGAAGGGTGTAATGGAAGCTAGAAACGATAAGATTTGGGGGAGATTTGCGGTTGAGGTAATAGCAAATACTGCATATTTTATTGGAGAATTGTCAGTCTTCCTTAAGTCTGAGGTATCCGTTTTATCATTAAAACGAAGCAAATACTATCCCTTTTAGATAGATAGTCACGACAAAGTTTTCATATTTCCTCTGTCTAATTGGGTAATACTTGACCCGTTAGTAACTATTAAACGGATACCTCCATTTGAAACTAGAATTTGGGAACTGATAAAAGACTTGAATTTTGGGTTTGCACTTTGCAGGCAGACAGGGATGTCACCAGAATGGAAGTATTCATCTCACTAGTCCATCTACTTGAGCAAACTCTAAATAGCAAGAACAATGCTCCAAGTAACGGTACTGCAGGCACGAGTACTAATCAACAACAACAAGCGGTAGGTGAAATAATTTGCGGTGAGCCATCTCCGATTTAGCTGTTGAATTGGTATGTTGAGAGCAATTGATATAACTTAACTTGCAATGACCGACATAATAATATTAGAATCGATTAGAGAGACCGATAGTTGTAGGCTCATTGTGTTAAAAGTATGTTTAGGCCGAAATTGGACTCGAGTTGTCCAGAACGAGCCTGCGTTTGTGATCATTGCCTGCTGTAGGATTCAGACGAGAGAAGATGCTTCACTGTGGAATGTATAGAACAGTAATTGAGTTATTGGATTGGGGTTCATTTCTGGTGATTTAGTATAAGAGTGTGTATGAATATGTCTAGAGACTCGAAACAAACATCTTGTAAGCTGAGTAATTGTTTAATGATGTTTATTTTTATGTAAATTATTGTTTGAGACGGATATATCCGTCTGACTTTAAATGTACCAAATATAATAGACGGGACAAGTTGGACATATCCGTTTCAGCACAAAACGGATCCTACAACAGAGTACAAGTTGATGCGTTTGAACTTAATTGTCGTATATCCATTTCAAACAAGAACCCTTATCTTTGTTATTTCTAGTACTTCCTTCGAGTCGGAATGTCCTCCATTTTATTGAGGTCAAAATTTTTAAACTGCGACCATCCATGCCATAAAAAATGAGTATAAATGAGTGTGATTTGATTTTCACATAATTAGACAACTATAAAGTTTTTTTTATCAAATTATATTTTTGATAATATTAGGGATTTTCTACGTTGTTCTCCTATATTTTTTTTTTCTTCACTTTTCTACCTAGTACCCTTACCTTTTCCAGGTCTATACCTGGTACCCTTGAAGTTGAAGTTTACTATTAATTTAACATTTTAACTAGCATCCCGAAGGTTCTTTTTCCATCAAAATTTTGTCGTTAAATTATGTTTTTACCGTAGGATTTAAACTTCAATATCATTTAACTTAGATAAGTAACAAGTTATTGAGCTTAATTTAAGTGTTATCATTTGATTTGCCAACATAACGTCAAAAATATAATCCGTTTAGATTCGGAGTATAATTACAAAATTGTTAGTTTAAGTTCATTTATCGGTTAATTAGGTATGTTAAATGAGGTTTAACTTTTAATCTTGAACATAAAAAGGTAATTTGTTGCCAAAACTTGACAGAAAAAAAAAAAAATTAGGGGAGTTTAGGGGTAACAATAAAGATAATATAATAAAGTTTAGGGATACCAAAGAAACTTTTAGTAGAGTACAAAGGTAACATGTATACATGTAAAAATGGTATGGTACCATGTAGAAAAATAGTTCAGGAGTACCACGTAGAAAATTCTAAAAAATAATTATGTATAGTTAATAATTATGATAAAACTCACTCAAAATATGGCCTCGAATATTGTGAAAATCAAAGAGAAAATACTCCGGGTCAAAACTCAAAAAACTCGGTTAAAAAGATACGGTAAGTGCAAATGTACTTTATATTAGTGAGTGTATTGTATTGCCCACTATCATCCTAAAAACCTAGAATGTACGGAGTAAATAAATGGACAAGAATTCATATTGCAAAAGGTAAAAATATAATATGACAAATAAAATTACAAATTCTTGTAAGAGATATTTTATTTAATATATTAATTAAGTAAGTTTAGTAGTGTTAGTATTATTGTGAGTTGTGACCGTGAACCATTCTAAAAAGCAGAATATCTAAAAAAACAAAAAAATAGTCTCCCCTATCTAATAATTCCACTATTTTAATTTTAAAACAAATTTAAGTATCTCAAAAGAGAGATTAATCACCGGCCATAGCTCCATTTTTTATTTTTTATGATTTCAAAATGAATTTACGCGTTTCAAGATTACAAAACATTAGAAAGACGATAATATCTCAATAGCATTATTGAATATCTCTCACGTGATGAGTGATGTGCGTTATTTAAATTTCATTTTTGAGGTTTATCTCCCACTAATTTGGTGAGAGACGGTCTCTAACCTCCTACTTCAAAATAGAATACTCCGTAACTAACTTTTACGAGGGGCAGTATTTTATTAGATTAGTGAACACTTAATGCACTTATCATAGTAAAACCAAAGCTTCGTATCCAACTGGGTTTTTGCCTTCTTTAATAATATAATAATGTGTTGAAACTTTAGACGTTAGTGCAATTATCATCAGGAAATTAATAATGTATTTAATTATTTTTTGTTAGTAATAATATAAGTAATCCACTAATCCTTTAGCTAATAATCTCCTCCTTTCATGTCGTTTTTGGTGATCAAGTACAACTTTTGTTTCGTTTTTTTTATAAAGATTTTTCTACGAGGTATCCATTAACTATCGGCTTTTCCAAGTGGTACTCCTGCCTTTTTCGAATTACTAGATGTACCCTAAACTTTGTAAATTACTCTATATAGTAACCAAAGTTGTGATTTTCCAACGAAAATTTCTCAATTGATGATGTAAATAGTGATTATTCCTTAATTGACTTTCATCAACCATGATATATTTCTTCAATTTGCATCATTTACTCGAAAAACTTCATTCCACCACACTACGACATAAGGGTGATGAAAGAATTGAGGTTGAAGGATTTAAAAGAGTGAGGTGGAGAGGTTAACGGCGACCAAGAACAGAGGTGCGTTGTGGTGGACATTTAGTGGCTTGGTGAATGGTAAAGAAAGAGAAGTGGTTTGAAGCATTAAATTAGATTGATTAATATGTTAATTATTCATTTACAAAACAAAATTGTAATATACTTATCACTTTGATTATGATATGGAGTGATAAGTAAAGTTTAGGGGTACACCTTGTAATTCGAAAAAGAGGGGATACCACTTGAAAAAACCAATAATTGAGGGGTACTCCATAGAAAAACTTTTTTTTTCGTTTTGACTTACTTATAAATCAAATCAAAAGACAATAATACAAGTGATCAATGACACTTTTTAACACTAAAGAAGATACTCTTAAAGAATGTTTTTAAACCCATTATTTTTGTAGTACTCATAATTGTCCACCCAAAAAAAAGTCTCCTTATATTGAATCAAATGTCTATATGAACGGGTAATTCTCCCTCGTGATGGATATATCCGTTATAAATATGTGATGCGTTAAATAATAGTACATGGTTAGATAAGACTTTGTCTTTGTTCATCTAAGTGAGTACGGAGTATTATGATTATTTGACTCGTCACAAATTTGTGACGAATATGTTTATTGCAAACAAGAATTTGACGTGTATATATATAGTCTGATTTTACGTTATATTTTTTTCATGAAGTCAAGAAGCTTCCAAGAAGTGTCTTAGCAAGGACAAGTCACTAAGCTACTCAACTGTCAACGACTTTATCATAAATCACACGGTTTAGTTAAGAACAGAAGTACATAGTATTCCGTTTTATAAGTAGTCTAGCTCAACGACTTTGTTTTTAGTTGTTGAGCGAGTTCTTCTCTATTCAAAGTTATTCATTTTCCTTCAATAAATTAAATATTACTCGTAAATAGTTTCTAAGTACATCGTCCTTTTTGCTTTCCTTTCAATTCCTTGTAGAAAAAATCAGTTTTTGAGTTTGGAAGTTGATTCATTTTCAATAGTATTACATGTAAATAGTTGATTGATAGATGATGGTTTGGGGTTGGTGTCCTAATTTTGTGAAAAATTTCCAAGTATGATGCCTAAACTACTCGTACTAGTTAGGCTTCAATCATTGCTCATGCATCCCTAATATAAGTCTTGTTCAATCTTAAACTAGATGGTGATTGCGAAACACCATTACCAACTATGTTCATACTACCTCAGATTCTTTGAATTTATATGCTCCGTAGTTGATTAAAATAATAACACAGGTTCTGAAAGCTCATAATTCATCCGTCCTATTTTACATGAATTCATAAGTAGTGTTTTATAAGATTTTTAACTTGACCAGTACTTTACGATAAGTCAAATTGAAAAAAAAAAAAAAAAAAATCACGATAAAAGATCACAGTTATCCGCCTCGAATACTAATTCTTAAATGAGACGATTTCATATTAATATTAACGTGAGACCTTTCAAATAAGATTAAGTTACATCAGTTAATTTATACAAAGTACCGATTTAATTATCTCATATAATCGAATATAAATACGATTTTGCAAAAAAAACTACTGATCTCGGAATCACTGCAGTTCTTCAACGACTTAGCAATTACGGAGTGCGATTCTAAAGTACGGAGCATATATATATATACTCCACTATATCAAGTAAAGTACCAACAATTTTTTTAACCCAATAATTAAAAAATATACGGAGTACTCAGTATATCCGTACATCATATCACGTAAGCATTCACTTGTATGACGACACTCTACTACTCCCTCCATTTTTTTTTGAATGTTACGCCCATCTTCCACTTTAAATCTTTTTCTTCATTTATTTGTTTTTATATATTCATTTTAATAAGTATTTTAAACAAATAAACGAGCAATGAAATTATATTTACACTAATTATGAGACGGTTTTATAATGAATTTATGGAGTATAAAATCTCTTATTTAGTGGATGCTTATTATTTTAGTTTTACTGTATAAGATGTGTTATACTCCCTTCGGACACTTTTTTTTTCTCAATTTCATTAAAATACTCCTCACAAATATTAAGTTAATGAGACAAAAAATAATATTCGGAGAGAATATTATGTTTATATGGACTACGGAGTATAAGACTGTCGTCTCACATAAAATTATGAATTCGAACTTTCTACTCATCATCATCTAATAACTGGTTTACCTTGTCTAACTAGCTTAATCTGAACTTATTTTAACTAATTCATCGGATGTAAAATTGACCCGGACCTGAAGATTGAAGTGACCAAACATGAATTGAACTTACCCGAATAATTATAATCCATATGAAATATGGGGACTACTTTTTACCGTCGGCGTTAATTACGTAAAATGACGACTTTGTCCTTGGTATTTATTCTCAAAATAATATTACTTTTACATTTTATAGATTATCGGTTTATTAAAACTCGATAATAAAACCGTTTTTTTCGATTATCGTAATAAACCAAAACCGACTTCCTATATGGTTAATATATTGAATTACGTAAAACGACGAGTTCTCCTTTGCAATTAATTCTCGAAACGTTAACACATTTACATTTTATAAAGTATCGGTTTATTAGAACTTGATAATAAGACCGTTTTTTCGATTATCGTTACGCCTCCGATTTTAAACAGTTATTAAAAAAAATTCTGACATTTTTTAAGTTTATAAATTACTCCACATTTTACGTTATTATTTTGAGCAATAGTTTAAGTATAATATAAATCTTTCAATGATATATAACAAGAAGTATAAGGTGGTGAAATTGGTAATATTAACAACATTTGATACAAGGTACTCAGGTTCAAATCTCCGTATTTACGCATTTGCCTTTTGAAAAGAAACAAAAATTGCTATCAACAAAGATCAAACCCCTGACCACTTCATTACAAGACAAACACCCAAACCACCACACCAACATCAACCAACTGATATTTGACATGGTTTAATACTACTTAAGGCAAATTAAAAGAGAAAAAAAATCCGGAAATGGTCAAGTCGAGTGATTTTTTCGACTCCCCCATGGGGTAGTCGAAGAACTTAAAAATTGTAAGAATTTTTTTTAATAGCTGTTTAAAATCGGAGGCGTAACAATAATCGAAAAAACGGTTTTATTATCGAGTTCTAATAAACCGATACTCTATAAAATGTAAATGTGATAATATTTCGAGAATTAATTGCAAAGGAGAACTCCTCATTTTGCGTAATTCTATATATTAACTATATAGAAAGTCGGTTTTGGTTTATTACGATAATCGAAAAAGACGGTTTTATTATCGAGTTTTAATAAACCGATAATCTATAAAATGTAAAAGCAATATTATTTCGAGAATAAATACTAAGGGCAAAGTCGTCATTTTACGTAATTAACGTCGACAATAAGAAGTAAAGCGCCGACGGTAAAAAGTAGTTCCGTCAAATATGCGCCGAGTAATAATATTGGCCACACCCACATGCACTCATCTACCTTCCATGTTACTCCTATAGGTAGTTGTCCAATGTGAAAACTAATTTATGAATATTTTTCAAAAACTTTGTATAAAGGTTTAAAATATAAATAAATTAAAATTATATTGTACGGAGCAGCATATATATATTCTTTACTCCAAAAATTATATTCCGTATTATGTAACTTTTGCATAGTGTTACAGAGGAAATAAAATAAACATTTCATGATTAAAACAAAATGTATGTGAGGACGTGCCAATTTTTCGTATAAAATATACTCTTTCCGGACACTAATTTTTGTCTCGTTTCATTAAAATATTTCTCACAAATATTGAGGTAACGAGACAAAAAATAATGTCTGGAGGGAGTAATTAAGTAGCCAGTTGCTCACTTTTGACCATAAAATTATCAATTTTCACTATAAATACTAATCACTTTATTTTCTGTTATACTCCACCACGATTTTAAAGATATAATTTCCAAAATATATTATGGTTAAGGTTTTAAAAGTCATAAAAAAAAAAACCAAAAACCGTGTAACATGCATGGATGTCAACTTGGATCAGAAATTGACTTGGTGAAGTAAGAAATTCAATTTGGTTCGTTCAACTCCATCATCCCATAAATCCATCATAATATGTCGTTTTCTACGTTAAATCATGCTAATTATCATCATATTGCTTAATGTGCTTACTCACTAATTAATTAAGTTCCACTAATTTATTCACCAACTTCAACTATATAGTTTGCATATGCTCAACCATACAACTATATATAAGCCTATAAGTTAATTACATGCAGCAATCGATTTCTTTTTAATTTAAAACGGGTTAAAATAACATAAGTAATAATTACGACTTCCTTCATCTCAGTCATTTATTTACATTTTTTTCTTACATAAGACATTAAAAAATGATTGATAAAAATAACACCATATGATATACTCGGCATTCCGTATATTTTATAGAAAAAAATACAATAATGAATTAGCTAAATTATCAATAAATAATACTCCGTACTCCGTAATCAACTAAAATTGAAATCAAATATATACTCCCTCCGTCTGCTTCATTTCTCTGCCTTTAATTAAAATGTACTCCGTACTTCTCACCATGAGATGGTGAATGTATATTATTATATTCATATATGGAGTACTAATTAAAGCAAGCTAAGCTTTATAACAAGATTGTCTAAGAATATAGATACTCGATCCATAAGTTAATATTTTAATTTCTCACGATAACATCTTAATAAAACTTGTTTTAATTACCAGATCAACGTGTATTCAATTGACACATCTCAAACGTTAAAAAAACCGTCTTTAAATTACTAAAAACGACAAGTGAGTAGTGACAATGCAACTACAAAAGATACTGAGATTAAGGAGTATATATATGAGTATTACTTTTATTGGTGGGTTGCTTTCGGATTTTGTATTACATCCATTTGTACGTTATTTCGTAGAAGAATCCTCGTTCATTCTAGGATGCCTCACCCTATAACAATAACTAATTGATTTAATCTCATCACCATACATTTTGGGCCATTTGTCTCTTTGTTTTTTCGGGAATTGCATGACCTACCTTTACGAAAGCAACCTTCAACGTAAGAAAAAAAACAAAACTCCTGAATAAGATCGTTATATGATGTCTAATAATTAATCCTCCGTATATATTGAAGTATTTCGTATATTATAAGAACATATTTCAATGTGTTTACCATGCAATGTTACATATCGTTATAAGGAGTATTGTATCATTTACTCAAGTTCAATATGTTGTTTCATTCATGCTTTTAAAATCCGATTCTTAACTAGCCGGACTTGATAAACAAAACATACAAAAAGTCCAAAATGATTACCACTAGTCCACGACAAGTTCATCTACATATTAATATTTAATAACCCCCGAGTTATTTAGATCGAGCTTAGATTATCTCTTTTAAAACCATATGATACTATAATTAAGAAAACTAACACAAATTATAAAGTAAGATAATGTCACGTGTGAAACTGTTCAATTTTTTTAAAAAATAATTCAATTCATGTGTTATTAACAAAACAAACAATATTTTTTGTATAAAAGGATTGTTTTACAACTTGATCGGAAAGTCTCACCCAATAACAATAAGAAAACTAAGAACAAAACAATACAAAATACAAGACATACAAATAATGAACACAAATTTGACTAGATGGATAGTTTATTGTTGGCAAAGAGTTGTACACGTCTTTTCTCCAATCTCACAATATCATAATCTCAACACACAAAACAAAGTTTTTCTTAGTTAACCTATGTACAGTAGTGGTTTTGAATTAGTGTATTATGTTGCGGATAAAAATCGAAACCTGAACTTGATGGCCTGGGTAGAATAAGAGAGTTTTTATCTATTGAGTTAACCTCTTATTTCTATGTACTCTCTCTATAATCTCATTCACTTTTCACAAAAAGACAAACTAACACCCTATATAAAGTGTGGTACATCACTCTACATTGTCCAAAACCCAGCCAACAACATACATACATACACACACTCTCGATCTTTTCCAAATAAAAACATTGCGATCGAACTTGAAGATCAAAATACGATGGTGGCGATAGAATTATCACAAGAAACCTCAAGAAAAAGCAAGAGCTTGAATGAAATAATTGAGAAGATAAAAAGGGATGCAATTCACATAGGGGAGATAACAAAACAACTCGCAAAGGACGACCCGAGACGAGTGGTTCATTCATTTAAAGTAGGAGTAGCCATAACATTGGTCTCTCTCTTTTACTACTTTGATCTTCTTTATCAAGGCTTCGGTGTTAATGCTATGTGGGCTGTTCTTACCGTTGTCGTCGTCTTCGAGTTCTCCGTTGGTAAATACTCCTACTAAATACCCTTCTTCTTCAATCTCTATGTATAAACCCTCACGTGTTTCGTATATATGTACAAAAATCAATACTTATAATTATTACTCCCTACCTTTTTTTTTTACGTAATTAAATTCATGCCGTATTCCTCCTTTTTAAAAACATTTGTGATTAGATAATTTTTTGTGACGTTAAATATACAACATATTTTCCAAATATCGTTAACTTATGAATTGATGGCTGAATTACACATAAAATGAGGCAATTAATACATCTATCAAGAATTTATTTTCTCTTCTTTTTTTTAATATAAAACAGTGTGTAAATTATAAAAAAGAAACTTAATATAAATAGGTCCGACAGTATCGTGTTGGAGCCATGCTATGTAAGTTATTTCAGGCGAGCCTCATTTTGTTAATTTCTTAATTAATATTTCGACATTACTTTTTGGTAATCGATATTTATGTATTTTTGTTGTTGTTGTTGTGGATAGGTGCAACATTAGGGAAGGGCGTGAATAGAGTGTTGGCAACCATAATAGGCGGCTTGCTTGCCGTGGGAGCTCATCGACTATCGCTTCTCGCTGGTGACAAAATGGAACCCTTTCTTATGGCATTCTCCGTTTTCTTTATAGGTACCTACCTAATACACTATATAATCAAAATCTCGTTAGAACCTAAACTTCAATCAACACCAACTAAAAATGGCCACCCGGTCCCAGAGCCGTTCCTGAGTAATTTCAGACCTGGGCAAAATCGTAAAATTTGGGCCTCTATAACGAAATTTGGAATCGGGTGCTTGCTTGATCTTTTTTCCTCAATACTATGGCAAAAATCAAAATTACGGTTTTAAATTCATTGTATTTTCCTTTTACAGATAATATAGAAAAAATCTATTACTATTCCGAATTTCCTAATTTTAAAATTATCAAAACATAGTCAAGAATGGACCTACTAGATATATTTTTATATTGAGTACAATATATTTTTGTACTAATCTTATTAATTCAATATATTTTTGTATTTGGCTTAATGTATTTTTGTCAAATAGTATAAATTTGATACTCTATTTTCATCAAATACCAAAAGTTTTCTCAATTAATGAGATAGTTTACACGTTTAAATTATATTTAAATGTTACATAGTATAATTATTATTTTTCTTTTACATTGGCCCCTCTCATCATTGGGCATTTGGGCCCTAGGCCATCGTCCCTCCAAACTATCCTCAGAACCGGCCCTGTCCGGCCCGGCCGATCCAACACAAGGGACCGGTGCACTTGTCTGATGGATAAAGGGGACCGGTTGACTGCCCGGGGTGAACATAAGGGCCGGTCGACCAGGCCAGTTTGAGAGCTTTGGTTCTGACGAGATCTCAACTACCCTGTATAAATATACTCGTATGTATTATGGAGTAAATATTGTCTTTCTGGAAACTAACTAATTAACTGTTATGCAACGTACATTTTATTTATGCAGCAACAGGAGCGACATTTGTACGGTTTTTCCCAAAAATAAAGGCGAGATTCGACTACGGAGTGCTGATATTCATCCTCTCATTCAGTTTAATTTGTGTGTCGGGTTATCGAGAAGAGGAGGTGATAGACATGGCACATAGAAGAGTAACCACTATTCTGATCGGAAGCTCGACCGCGGTTATCACTTGCCTCTGCATTTGGCCCGTTTGGGCCGGTACCGATCTCCATAACCTTACTGCCAACAACATTGAAAAACTCGGCCTTTTCTTACAAGGTACCTACTCGATCACTTTTATCATCTGTCTTATATATGATTAAAACAACCACCATGCATGATTAATCTTTTTAGGGTCGGGTCGTCATTGCGTGCTAATTTGGTTATTTATTTTTGTAGATTTTGGAGTAGAATACTTCAAGAATGCAGCGGATAATAATACAAACTCGAAAGCACATTCCGGAGGGTTTAAGAACATGCTCGACTCCAAAAACACCGTAGATTCATTGGTTCGTGCCTGCCTTTCCCTCCTTAAACTAACTAAACGATTTTACACTGTTTTTTAAACATCTTTGGTATTAAGGTTCATTTGGATAAAATGGAAGTTATTTGTTAACATGAACGAGATCTTCTCTAGAAATGGACCATCTGACGCAATCGTATTTGTATTTGTATTCTGTTTAGTGATTAGTGACTAATGAAGATGGATAAATAATCTTAATCTTAATGTTTGTGCGAAAACAGCTTAATTTTGCAAAATGGGAACCGCGACATGGCCGATTTAAACAAGGTCATCCCTGGTTACAATACCAGACGATTTGCGAATTGACACGACGTTGTGCTTGTAAAGTCGAAGCTCTCCACAGTGTCCTACATTCTCCGACCCAGGTACATACATACCTTCGATCTCTAATTTTAATTCAAGCGTTTTCTCGTCTGCCTGCCTAGTCGTCATACCAATTACTAACCGATCAAAAATATGATGTGTATAATGTAGGCACCAAGAGAAGTGAAGGCGAAATTCCAAGACCCATGCTCAAAAATAAGCATTGAAACAGGAAAAGCCCTCAAGGAAATATCAACATCCTTAAGAAAAATGACTCAACCGCCTTCTACCAAGCTTAAATCTCATCTGCTCAATGCCAAACAATCAACCCAAAATCTCAACTTCGTCCTACACTCCAAAGACATATGGACCACCTTCCATCTCTCAGATGTCACACAAACGGCCACAGTCAGCTCGATTTTGGTAGAAGTCGTGGCCTGCGTCGAGGAAATTGGAAAGGCGGTCGAGGAGTTGGGTAGATTAGCAGGGTTTAAGAGGATTTTGGCAGACTCTAAGGTTTCACCTGAAAATAATAATAACAACAATAATAATAATAATAATAATAATGAGAGGTGTAAGAAGTTGTGTAATCAGACGTCGATTAAGAGACGATCTTTTAATAGTCATGTGATTGTTATGGAGGATTTGAATTTGGATTCGAATTCGGATCCTCCTTCATTGTGTATGGCTCAGAATATTACAGAGTGATAAAATTTTGTTGTGTTACATGCAGTTTATGATAATCTTAAGCGATTTCAGAGAGTACTAATAAACTTTACAGAGATAGTTTCTCAATATCGTTATTTTTGGAACAGTTTTTCGTTGACGTGGGATGTATAATGTTTGTGTCTAGAGAGGTTTTTAGAAAAGATTATTTTATATGCAAAGTCTATTTAAATTTTGTTAAAACAGCAGATTATGGGAATAAAGACGAGGATCGTAAGGTCTATTTGAAAAGACGATCAAGGCTTGGAGGACAACCATAGCAGATTGGAATTAAAAAATTCCGTTGCCGGGACTTGAACCCGGGTCTCTCGGATGAGAGCCGAGTATCCTAACCAACTAGACTACAACGGATTTGTTGAAATTTAAGTGTAAAGACATATTATTATACTGTATGCAAAACATATTGGTGCACAACGCTAAAATGAGATTTTTAAACTTTATTTTCTTTTGTTTGTTTGTAAAGATTGTAGACAAAATCATACTCCCTCCGAGTTCCTATTATTGTCCCACTTTCCTTTTTGGGCTGAGTTTGATTTTTGTCCCACTTTCCTTTTTAGGACATCAATGTGTGGTTCACAATTACTTTTCCATTTCTCTTTCTTCTTCCTTCTTTTTTCAACCACTCATTTTTCTTTCCTTATTTTTCACCCCAAAACCTTTTGGGACAATAATAGGAACTCGGAGGGAGTACTCGGTAGCATGGACTATGGAGTGATAATAGAATTGCTATATAGCTCAATCACGAAAATTAATTAAATAATCCAACGTTTTTTTTTCAGTTAAGATAAATCCAACGATTCTTTACTTGGACATTACAATGTACTCCCTCCATCCCAAAGAGATGTTCCCATTTGATATGGGCACATCTCTTAAGGAATAATATAATATATTACATGTGGGTCCAATAATTAGAGAAAATATTATAAATAAAAGCAAGTGGGGTCAATTCTATTAATATGAGTGGCATTTTTGGTAAATAGGTAATGTTGATAAGGATAGTAGTGTAAAATAAACATACCAAATAAGGAAATAAAGTAAATGAGAAGATGTTAATGAGATTTTCCTTTTAGGAAAGTGGGAAGAAGATAGTGGGATGGAGGGAGTATGTGGGTTTTATGTCGTCTTCAAAACCAAGTTGAAATACCAATTTTAACGATTATTCATACTATCATGTATCGCCTCATAACTTTTCCAGCTAAAACAAGTCCGATAGTCTATTTTAACAAAACTAACCAAATGTGTCTATCTTCTTAAATTGAGTTCAATCATTTAGTCATCCAAATAAATAGTTTGCGGCCCATTTCTTTTCAACATGAAACAGCCCATCACCAAATCATGTAAAAAATGAGATGTCATCGAATGATATCGAAAACTCAATACGAAGTTTAATTTTCTCACATGTCTTTGAAACGCAATTAAAGAAATTTTGTAACTAAATCATTGATACTTACTATTAATATAAATATGATAAATAATTTGATAATTAAAAAGTTGCTTCAAATAATTGAAGTTAATTATGAGCTAGGGCCTTGGGGCCCCTAATAAAAATCAAAAATTAGGTAAGCAAATAAAATTAAAACTGTTTTTTTTTGTTTTAGTGTGGAATCAAAAGTCACCTTTTTTAAACGATCACAATAATTGTATTGTGAAACCGTCCTAATCTTCTCCTAATCTAATTGTCTCGATAGACCATAGTAATGTCCACTTGTTAATAGTTACTTAATCTCAATCATTGGAAGGTTTAGTTTAATTACTTTATTAGCTGTCGTTATTGGCAAATTAATTCAGCTTTCTAAAATCATTTATTTGGATTTTGACAGCTAGTACCACAGTGTAGTGTTACTTACTGTGCTAGATTATGTTTAGAATCTTAAGTTTTTCTTTCTAATAAAATCATCTCATATATACTCCGTAATGGATAAATAATTGAAAAAGAATTGGACACGTATCACCTTTTTTATGAAAAATTTATCCGCCTCAAATACAGTAAATTATACTAACCCTGACCAGTATTGGACTACCCAAAAACCTACTCCCTCCGTTTCAATGAATTGTTTGCCTTTACTTTTGACACCAAGGGCAAGAGATCCAATTAGAAGGTGACATGTGGAGCCAAGAGTCAAATTACATATAAAAAGCATTCCTAAAATAGAAAGGCAAACAATTCATTGAGACGCCCCAATATGGAATAGGCAAACAATTCATTGGAACGGAGGGAGTATCAAATTAATCTATATTTATTGATAAAAAAAACATTTTAAGATGTAAGAATGAAACATTTTAAGATGTAAGAAAATCATTGATATAAGTAAAATAGTCAAATTATCAACACAATATCATCTAAATTTACATTTTAACATTTATTTTTAAATTTATCGTTATTAATAACCCACTATCGTAATAATAAGTTGTACATGTGTATGTGATTTAAATAGTAGAGTAGAGTAATAATTTGTTCAAGATGATACTCGACGTATCTTGCTATCTATTTTGACAGAATTATCCGTCGCAAACCAGAATTGTATTTTTAGGGTTCGTTTGGTTCAATGAGGGAAGATTGAATTACCGGGAACTATGAATTACTGAGAATTTACATTTCAGATGAATTAGTAAAATGTGTTTGGTTTGTATGTTGGAACTCAATTCATGCGGGAAGTTTAACTTACCAGGGGGTCTTGATAAGCAACTTCCCACATGATGGAGGAAGTAAATTCATGTGAGAAGTTCCATTTCCTATGATTTGGGTAATAAAATAAGAGTCTAGTTTTTAACTTCCAATGAATTAAACTGACAACCAAACAAATTCTTATTAGGTAATACTATAATGATGGACTAGTGTGCAATACTTTGAGTTAGAAGGTTTAAGATGTACATGTACTGAAAGTAAGTCCTCCAGAATAATAAATGCTTGAAGAATTAAAGGTCATGCAGCAGCTGACAAAGTCGATCACCACCAAAGTTATAAACAATTTTATTTTCTGACAAAAGAATTAAATCAAACATAATCTGTTTAATGAAATGTCAGACTCCATCTTTATACCTAAAAATTATTCAATGAAGTTTAGTTTCTCCAAATAAATACTGTAATTTTTTTTTTCTAAAAAAATACTCAATTCATTTATCACAATAATATCCTGGGGCGGATCTGGGTGAGGGCATGGGCGGGCGACTGTCCTCACCCAAATCCCAGAAATAATTAAATATGTCTAACTTCACTAATCATAATGGTGGTTGTGGCTCATTGGTTGTGATGCTTTCCAATCCCTTCTGAGGTGAGGGGTTCGAATCCTACATAATTTTAATGTACAATTATCTTGAAATATTATAATTAATAAGAGTATACGATTAAGTCTTCAACTCCCTTTAATTTAGATAACTGTGGGATTTATTTTTTAATCAAATACAAATAAATGAAGTATTTGATTATAAATGAAGTATGTGGGAGTATGTCACTCTGCCTAATACCTACGAAGTATTTTTTTGTAAGTTTTCTTAAACGAAGCAAAAAAATTCAAAACCAACATCAATTTATAAAACAAAACTTTGTTTTCCACCAATTACTTTTACCGTATAAATTCACTTATAAAAAAATTCAAAATACAAACCGTAAATTTTTTCAAATGCCCTCCCTATGGGTAAATCCTGGATTCGCCCCTGATAATATCACGTCATTTTATCAAGTATATGAGGTCCTAACTTTAATGCTTAACCACTTACAGCTAGCTTATAAGTTTTCAGCTAGTTTTGTCAAGCAAAGTCTAAACTTCTTTATTTTGATGTCAAAAAGAAAGAGGAAGAGAATGAAATCTGAAAGTAAGCAAGTAATTTTGTAATAACTTAGCTGAAATAAGAAGCTACTCTTCATGCATTAGAAAATAAGCTACTTAAAAAACTTTTCGATTTTTTTACCTCTTCAACTATATATCAAACACTTGTATTTGATA
Organism: Agrostemma githago; assembly: GCA_958450325.1. NCBI lineage: Eukaryota > Viridiplantae > Streptophyta > Magnoliopsida > Caryophyllales > Caryophyllaceae > Agrostemma > Agrostemma githago. The sequence continues at coordinate 4,498,682 of OY288239.1, forward strand.
CCGAGTATTTAATTACTATTTGAGTTAACTCATCAACTTCTAATTTACTCCGTAGTAATTTACCACTTATTTTCAGCGAGCTTAACAAAACACTACTTTTATCAACGTCTAATTTACAACTAGTTTAACGACTTCACCTAGATAACTTCTAAGCTTTCAACTAACTTTTCAACTTCCAACTTTCGACTAATTCTACCAAATTAATTAATTTAAAAATTTCAATTATTTAAAACAGCGAACTATTTATTCATTAATAATAATAATAATTTTTTCTAACGTGTGTCATTGAACACACGTTACTACGTTAATATGCTTACTAAAGTAAAATTTACAATCATATATTAACTAAGTATGATAAATATGTATTAATATTTCAATTTTTCATGATAACATTGTTATACTCCGTAATTTTTATTTTAAGTACGCGTGTTTACCAAACAAAAAGCATAATAATAATAATAATAATCAGTAATAATTTGTGTGATAGTACTAATAATAATGTGGGCCATATATGATCTCCTTGAATACTCTCACACTTCCAAGTTCCGATTATCCGGAAGAAGCTGGACTTGTCGGTGGGCTCCTAACTTCACACATTTTTTGTTACTCCATTTACTCGCTGCTCTTAGCCTACAACATCTGTACTTAATTAGTATACCAAAATTTATTAACATGGGTTTCCACTTTCGAGTAGTATCATGTTAGCGTATGTATCCTTATATTAATACTCCTTATCCTTTTTTGATGTGTGTCCAGTGTTCAGTGTCCAACGAGCACACGTTAATCAGTTCATTGAAGTAAGAATCACAATGATATTATCACGAGAAATTTAACTCATATTTACCATTTTTGGACAATATCATTGTGATTTTTGTTTTAATGAGCATATTAATAACATCGTGATTAATCGATCAGTATTTGTCTTATGTCGTAAGCCAAACCGATCATATTCAATAACTTATTAATTAGAAGAAAGTGGTGATAGATGTCCTTGCTTGAAAATTAATCAACCAAATTATGTTTATGAAGTAATCAACTGTATCAACATCACTAATTCACTATTACACTAGACAAAATTGATTCTTTAAAATCACAACTTTACCTAAAAGTTGTGCATTTATTATTATAAAGCCACATTCGTCTGTCGAGGCAAAAGATTACAGTAAATTCTTGTTTGTAACGAGTATATCTGTCATAAATTTGTAACTGGTCAAATAATATTCACTTGGATAGATAAAAACCAGTCATTTTCTACTCCTAGAGTCTTAGGTTTGTCTTATCTAACTATGTGAGAGTATTATTTGATTCGTCACTGATTTATAATGGACATCATATATTTGTGGCGAGGGAGATCGACTTAGTCGAAGATTGGGGTTAATATTTCCTACTAAGTAGTTGCCACTATTGGTTAGACACTTGCAAAACCTAAATTGTGAGACAAGAAGAGAAAGCAATAGTAGTGGTTGTGATTTTGGATCTTAACTCCAAATCACAAGTTTTCTGTACAAACGGAAGTGGATTGTGTTGGATTATATTTTGTGTGATTTATCTTGTTTTAAATTTTGGACTATTTTAACATATCAATTGAACCTCTGAATGTTTTTAAGAGTCGGTTTCTCATTAGCGTCCGTAAAAGATCTCTCGTATAATGATGGATTC